>OX336335.1:24931393-25531393 GCA_946902875.1 Nematopogon swammerdamellus
TGCATAAGCAAAGGTTTAGTTAGGGTTATGTGTTTCCTACGATCCTATTGTGTAGTGACCGGATCGAGGACCGGGTGAAATGATAAGTCCTTTCGTACATTAAAAGGCTTACTCTCTAAAAAAAATCTGTGTGCCCCAAGGGGCTACGCCGTACTGACTGCATTGATTAGTGAATTAATAGTTAGCCGACAGATTTACACATGTGCATCATATGTACATATTATTTATTACACGCCAGTATATAATTATGTCTTATTAAATTATACATTAGTTAAATGCATAAAAATTAACTGACTAAATTTTTTTTTTCATATTCGTTCCAATTTCCGACCACACTAGGATTACATGCATACCTACTTACATGCAAAATGTCGCGCCTTTTCCCCAGTGGGGTAGGCAGGGACAACGTACCTCCACGTGCCACGCTCTTGACCTGACATAGGTCTTCCGGCTCTTCCACAAATATGTTACATTACATGCTCATCGATTATGGGCACTACGCACTTGACCCTTATTGAGCACATGTTCGATCTGGTCTATGTAGGTACGTACAACTAGGGCATGGGTGGCCAACCCGCGGCCCGCCGGGCTTCAACTTGCGGCACGTGTAGCGGCGGCGGATCGTTTTAATTATTGTTTTATGAAACCAAAAAAACGTCCATAATTCCTGGTTCCTATCTAATGTAATTGCTATAGAAGTATATCAGTAGAGTTTAGTTAACTGTATGACATACCTAGTTAAAATTGTTTCTGTATTCCCACTAAGAAATAATTTGCAATGTTGAGACCAATTAATAAAAAATAAAAATCGAACCCTAGAGTTGAAGGCGGTCGGTTATTTTTGCTTGCTTTAGCACCACCGCCTTCAACTCTAGGGTTCGATTTTTATTTTTTTATTTTATACATTTTTGAAGGCGGTTTTTATATTTTTTTAAATAGTTTTTTATTTCACACTTTTTTGAGTAATTTTTTTTTAATATTTGCTATTAATGTAAACGGCGGAATCGCTCGGCCTTCGGCCTCGCGATTCCGCCTCGCTTTCCAATCCGATCTTGACCAAAAAAAAATGGGACCACCTTGGAGCTAGACTGAACCGAACACAAAAAGAATCATCGAAATCAGTTCACAATTGGGGAAGATATTGCTGAACACACACACACGCACTGGACGCGATATTAGGCAGGGGAAGTCAGAAGTATTCCAGAAAATTCAACGATTGAAGCGCATTTTAAAATAGAATTGTTTGTTTCTCATAATTTTCACGGGCACCTTCGCTGTTAAGAACAAGCAAGGTTGTGTTTGTTGGTTTGAATATTTATTTATTACATAACTACCTTAATCATTAATATGTATTAGTAATAATGAATTCAGATTTCGTTGAAAAATTCACAGACTAGCCTGATGATAGCAATGTCAATTTGATTTTAAATCATCTGTTTTATTTTCTTAAAAAACTATAATATAAATTATTAATTGCTTCCTTTGATAAAAAAATATATTAAGTTGTGTGGCCCGGAAAGTTATTTTATCTCTAAAATTTGACCCACCTGCTGAAAAGGTTGGCAACCCATGATCTGACCCTATAAAATTCGCTCAATTTCAATCTCTTTCATTAGTCTCTTATCGCCCATTCTTTCAACATGACCACTGAAGCATTCCTTTCTCAATCCTTGTAGATGTCTTCTTTCTAGCCATAACACTCGCACTACACTAGGATTACTAAGGAATAAAATATATAATATGAAGAAAAACACCTGTATGTATTCCTAGTGTTGACGGAAGTAGAAGAAATGGCTTTCAATGGCTTCACGCAACATATCCAGGCCCTTTGCATGTACAGAAGGATCTCTAGTTTTTTATTATAATAATGTTTTTATAGGGAAACTGGCACGGTGACTGTGCCCCAGAAGTCCATCGAACAATCAGGCACATCCAATAACAAGCACTCCTCGCGAGACCACGCTAGGAGTGCTGTTTTTGCTGAATATTCCGTTCATTCCATCGTTCGGACTCATCTGAAGCATACATGAAAACAATTTGTAATAGTATAAATGGTTCTTTATTGGAAAACTTTAGAACAGGGCCGCAGTTTATTGTTAAATAATGGTGAATACACAACACACTTTTTCTTTAAAAAACATCGGTGGCTAGGGCAGGTGGATTGGAGTTGGAAAGCTGGCCAGAGTCAGGGTACATGGTCTTGATCTTGATGGTGTTCAGCTTTCAGTGGAGCGGGATAATATAATAGGATGAAGGAAGAACTGCGAAAAATAAAATAAGAATTAGGATTTGAAACAATAGGAAGGAAGTCTAAGGGGAAATCTACCTTTTGACTCAGGAGGACTACCAGAAATACCAGATTACATAAAAACAATTAAGCCCCCCGTGCCACACTGTGAAGTTAGTTAAGCCTACTTAGTTTACACCGCCGATAACATTGCTAATAACAGTGTTATAAATAAAATGTGGCAGAATTTCTTTCCAAATTGGCTGACTGATAATTGTCTGAAAGACTGAAAAATACTGAGTTACTTGCTGTTGAAGTCGGAGCAAGAGGACTACGAGCGAAGTCGCTCTACAGTTTCTTCAAGAATATAGCCTGCCAAGATCGACGTTAAGCTTTTTTATGGAGAGTGCTGCGAAATCTGCACTATAGAATCAACGGGCGGTATCCTACAATCCAGCGGGCCACCCGCTAGTGCCGTCCTCAATTGAATCCTTCTTCTACTGCCAGTGGGCCCGGATATGTTCGGTGAAGCCACTGCAAGATACGCTCCACATTTCCTTGATTTCTACATGTTAATGTAATTTGTTATAATAACATTTAGCCAAAATTTTGTTAACCCAAAATGAATAACAATCAATGCACTAATTTTCGGCAACACATCAATTGTCGCTAGATCAAAGGATGTTGTTGTTGTTGTTGTTGTTTTGGTTTGGGGTTGGCCTGCAAACTAATCCCGCTTGGTTGGGGACCTCCGTGCAAAACCCCGCAGTCTCCAGCTACCCCAGCCAGCCTATGTCTTCCATGAAAGCCACAAGTCGACCGGGGTGTCTGAAGGCCGCTTATCCCTTAGTCGCCTTTTACGACATGCACAGGGAGAGATGCAGTGGGACTATTCTTATTAAGTACCGACCCCACACAGTACAGATCAAAGGATGTTGATAACAAATAATTGATAGAAAAAAAAAATGTTTTATTGAGAAACTGTTCTACACAATCAAAATATGCCACTAGGTACCTACACAGCTGACTATGTGAGGTCATTGACTCTACTGGCCGGGCCGGAGAGCCCATGTGAGGTCATTCAGTCTCCTGGCCGGAGAGCCCGGACCTCCTTAAGGGACTCCCCCCTTGTAGGACCTCAAATAATCACCTATTTAGGTACCTAGTACACGTTTTGTTTGTGTATAACATAGACATGTTTAATAAAATTTCCCAAAAAGTAATGCAAATTTTTTTAAATTATAATTTTTTTGCTTAACTTGGATATTATGGCGGGTAAGGAACCCTCCCTCAATCTTTGCACCTTGTATACTTACATAAGGTAAATTATAATTTTAAACTTTGTAATTATATGTACATTTTGTTATTTTTAGAATTTTAATGGACATAGTTTTGTTGATAAAAATTTGTTTTGTTAGCAATATTTTGTTTTTAACATTTTTGATGTTACTTTTTCGGTGTAAACTACTACTAACTAGGTACTTTACACTTCTCCATGCTAAGCCCTAAGTGATTGTGCTATTGCGACACTTATAGACCAATGTCACGAGTGGCAAAGTAATGTGGCACGGGAGCTATTGTTGATCCGGAATCAATCCTACCAGTACTAATTTAAGAGCTAGGTTCCAACATTAGGTTTGAACGAAGTGCGTTCTGTCGAAACTAGTCCAAATTGCTTATCCGCACAAACCTTTATGGTCGCCCTATGCCATACTGGTAAACTCTGGAACGCTCTCCCTGCCCACACATTTCCCCCACGTATAGTCTCAGGTCCTTCAAGAGAGGCGTGAATAGGCACCTGTCTGGCCGGCATGGCATTCGCAACCCCCGAATGTCAATGCGTCATTACATTAGACACCTTATGGGTGGTTCGGCACCACAAGTCGCTATTTCTATTTAAAAAAAAGTAGGTGTACATTATTCAAAAAAAAATTTTTATTTTTTTTATTTTAATAAAAAAAATATTTTAATTTAAAATACGGAGCAACCTTACTATCTATCTATCTTGCCTACATCTTAATGTATTGTTATTTATTGCATACAGTACATATTTTATACATAGCAGACTTTGTTTTATCATTGCACGAACTGATTTAATACATGTAGTGGTTATAGAGTGAGAAGCGGGTCTACCTTGTCAGCCTTATATCAGTGGTGCGGTCGGTCGACTGTTGTTAAGCAACCCTGAGTGCGGTCAGTACTTGGATGGGTGACCTCTCGACTGTTGGAGGCTGACCGTGTTTCGGTGGTAGGTCCCTTCCCTTCTTACCATACTAGGTGGTAGGGTTTATCCCGCCCGGATTGCTACCACCGCCCAGAATGAAACGTCGGTCGAAACGGCCATGTAAATAGTTCGTGTTTTCCGTCCAGTTCAGTATAGCCGACATGAAATGAAGGGAAGCACTGACATAGCGGCTGAGGTATAGTTAATGGCAGGTGTGATAGCAAGTTGCTGGTAGTTATATCCTGTAGTTTAGGATGTTAGAAGAATATTAGTGAAAGAATTAGCCCGAGGAGATCATTACTATTTGAGATTTTTTTTTTTAATTCAAATTCACCACCCCGACATTAAACCTGTTAGTATGGCTATTCCCTAGAGTGTTTTTATAAGCCGGAGTCGCGGAGGGAGTGCAGCCCCCGTCCGCTGTAACAAAGCGCAGGCGACCGTGTGAGCCGTAGCGGCTGAGGCTCGTCGCCGAAGGCGACCAAAAGGCCGAAGCTGCGGAGGCGAGCATGGGTGCCTGAGCTTTGTTACGCAAGGACGGAGGGGCTGCACTTCCCGCAGCGCCGGAGAAGAGGAAATCGTAATTAGCTAATGAGTTGTTTTATATGTTGCTCCCTTTTTGGAGGTACTTTGTATTCCCACCCCCTAAACGGCCCCCCTCCTCGGGTGGGGGGGAGGTTCATAAATCGATACCATCCATGATGTCAGCCCATAACACTGGGGAACTAGGTGCCATGTCGGGGTGGGTATAGATACTGGCAGGTGGCGGTGGAGGGAGGGTGGGGGGGGGGGGTGGGAGCAGCCCCCCCCCCCCTCCCCGCTCCACCACCTGCCAGTATCTATACCCACCCCGACACGGCACCTAGTTCCCCAGTGTTATGGGCTGACATCATGGATGTTGTAGGTGATGTAGCCAACCGTAACAGTTTCCAGAAAAAAAAACCTACTGAGCTTGACAATAATCCGAAACGCAAGACAAAGCGGCGGGATGCCGAGTGGTCTGGGCGTCGGCTTCTCTTGTGATAGGTCCGACGTTCAAATCCGGTCGGTGTGTATACAATAATGGTTTGGACTGGCTCACCCGGCTGACTCGTCAACGCTATACAGATCTCACAATAACTTTGGACTGAACATTAAGAAACCGTCGATATTTTATCAAAAGGCGAGAATAGCCAAACGATGTATACTCAAAGACTCCAATGATAGCGCTATTCAAGCCTTACCCAACACATCACTATCAGATGAACTGGAATCGAGACTCGACTTCTACAAATCATTCCAAGTTGGTACACGCACCAATAGATCTGGATTGGGCATAGAAACAGCAAAGTCTGATAAAGAAATACTGAAAGGTTTTGCTCAGGAGGACATGGAACAAGGCTTCAAACTTCACGCCTTAAACCTAGAAATGCAGAATGATTGGCTAACAGTGGGTGACTTCTGCATCCCTCCTGCATTGAAGTGGAAATCCATAATATACAACTGGTCCCCTGAGCTGCTTAAGTTCTACTTAAATGCATTCCAGCTTACTCTCCGCGACCCGAGTAACCTAGTTAGATGGGGGAAATCTACAAATAGACTATGCCCGTCATGTAAGGAGTTCGTAGGCACGGCCAAACATTTGTTATGCGGATGCAAAATACTACTTGAGCGAGGCCAGTATTCCTACCGTCATGATAAAGTCCTCCAAATCATCAGAGAGGCCATCAACCTGTCAATTGCACGGACCAGGAAAGGGCAAACCAGTAGCGGCTTCCAGAAGGTCAACTTTGTGAAACCTGGAGCCAATAAGCTGCCCAAAGATAGGACTAAACCTTCTTCAATTTTGGGAGCAGCAAAGGATTGGGAGTTGTTGATGGACACACATGAGAAGCATTACCAAATGCCTTCGGAAATCTGTACCACAGCATTAAGACCGGATATACTCATATTCTCAAAAGCGACAAAGCATGTAGTACTTGTTGAACTTACAGTTCCATGGGAAAGTAACATACCGAAGGACCACAACATCAAACTTAACAAGTACTGCAACTTAGTAGACCGGATTGTGAGAAACGGATTCAAGACTGATCTCTTCGCTGTGGAAGTCGGAGCAAGAGGACTACCAGCGAAGTCGCTCTACAGTCTCTTCAAGAATCTAGGGCTCCCAAGATCGACGCTAAGCTCATATATGGAGAGAGCTTCGAAAACGTCACTGGAAGCATCCTACAGAATATGGATAGGTAGAGAGAGGGAGGTCGAGAGCGGGACTGGTGGTTTCCCCGCGTCCTAGTCAACGCAGACTAGCTGACGAGGGCTTGAAGCGAGCCGAAACGTGAAGCATGCGCGGGAAATTTAGAGTGGCCACTCGCTAGTCCCGACCTCGATTAATACCCTCCTCTACTGCCGATGGGCCCGGATATGTTCGGTGAAGCCATCGTAAGCTTAGATCCACACCTTCCTTATTTCTGATGGAAAAATTTACGTGCATGTCTCCACATGCTGCTTCTTCGGAACCGGTGTAAAACTGTAGGTTCCTTCTCTTGCCCCTTACTCGGTGGTAGGGTCAAATTGTATCTGACTCGGTTGGTACCATCATACTGGATGTAAGATGGCAGCATAGCAGCATCGGCTGTTCTGCTCTAGTCCAGTATAGCCAGCAATCCAAAGGAAAGTCTCCGGTATGGCACCTACCTTCTCGGAGGTGCTATTGGCTGGTCGGAGCATGTGCTTTTGCCCCTCTGACTAAGCAACCCATACTGGATGAACATTTTTAAAAAAAATCTTTAAGTGTCTTCACTTTTTGAACTGTACATAAAATTATCTTACATTTAATTCGATACATAGGTATATTGACTTTTAATTAAATGTTTCTACAAAACTTGTACGGTGCTCTCGTATGCTTACAAAATTGAATAATTTTGAATGTCCCGCCTAACGATGTCGTGAATCATCTGTCAACGTTTGCCTACAACATCCGTCTTCTGACATTCCATTCTTTAACCGAAACAAATTGCTCAATATTGCATAGAACTGTACTTACACGACCATTCCGTAGGCGCCTTCACCGATGTACTGCAGGTTGCAGTAGCGCGGTCCAACTTCGAACACCTGTCCCCGCACTATCTCGGCGTTGGGGTTCGCAGTAGCAGCCCCCGGCGCGGCGCCGGCGCCGCCCGCTTCAGCCATCTCTAGGATACCGACGCGAGCCCGCGAGCTAGTACCGACCGACCGCGAGACTGTTTACTTACAGCACAACCGAGCTGCCACCGCGAAAGAAACTGAGCGGCCGACTGTCACGACTCGTTTCGCTTGTCGCTGACGACGATCATCGACATACGACCGCTAAATGAACGCGCGCCTTTACATCACACGTACGATGCCAGGTGAGAAGACCTACGGCGATCGAGACTCGAGAGCCAGCCAACACAACACCACAACTTCAGACACTCCCGGAGCGAGCGGTCCCGTTACCACAATGAACAAACGCTGCTCACTTCACGTTACTTCGTATCGCGCGCGGCGCACCACAAATACGCATGCGCATAGAGTTTTCTATTCCAAGCTTTCCTATGAATTTTCTGAATGTTTAAATTTTTTAGAACTTGTTCTAATTTCTGCATAAAGATGACATCATTTTTCGATCGAAATAAATAAAAATAAATCATAAATGTTTCTTGGGAACAGCGATGCCAGACTAGTTACCGTAAAATTGTAATCGTATTCATATTTGTTATATATTTGATGCCCGTACTTTGCCCGTATTGTATACCGTAGCGTACTACCCAATTTTTTTTTTAATCGGAGCAAAAAGTCGACAAAACAACAAACAAACAGTAAAAATTCAAATTCAAATCACCGCCAGCTAATACATATTACATCATATCTTGGAATTCGCGGAACTGCCCAAATTCACTCTAGCAGTAGGTATTGAGTCTGTCTGCCTCATTCAAATGCTGACTATGAAAGGCAATGCCAATGATAGGTATTATATATAATTGGTGAAAGGCAATTTTCCAATATAATTGTCATCAAAATCAAAACCCGAAACGTGCTCGAAACAGTCTCATTTCCACTATCAACAAATAATATAGTTTAAACAAAGAATACAAAAAACTGGGAATTTTGGCATACATTGGACATATTATATTGGTAATCTGTGCATTGGACATTGATGTACTGTACTGATATTGTACCATAATTTTGGGGTAAAGTCTAGCTAGAGTCTAGATATGGTTGATTTTAGGGTTGCCAACATGTGGAATGCACTTCCATCTGCTAGCGTAAGCAACTCACTTTCCTCTAATGTACAGTCTGGGATCCTATGAATTTATCCTAGCCGGCCGACATGGTATTCGCAGTCCCCGTAAATATCCGAATGCCCGTGGGCGCCGTCGTTGGACTACGCCTCAGCGTTAGTCTGGCGCGCCGCGCGCGCTATATGTCGTGCTTCCAATAAAAAAAAAAAAATCCTAAGGCCGGCATTACACTATCATATTGACAATGTAATGAATGACTACATTTTACGGATTTCGTGTATGATCTTCTTAATATTATACAGGGTGTCCAGCGTTGTGGACACGGAAACTTTGATAACCAATAACGGTCGGCGCCGGCTGCCTCTCCCGCCGCGCCTTCCTCACTCCGCCAAACAGACAGCAAAAAGGGATTTCTGCGCCTTCTCCTCTATTTTCGCCGAGCGCCGTTAACTCGTGCCGGCACCTATACGTAGGATATCAAGGTTGATGCTCCTGCGTCAATTTTCATAGATATGTCATCAAAAAATATGATGCTCTTTAGATAGTCTAATGCCGCCCTAAGTGTTGGTGTATATAATTCTGGCAGCACAATACGGCAACGCTGCTTGGGAATTATTAATTCAATTATTTCAGCCCTTAATTTCGAAAGCCTTATAGACGAGGCACGCCACAAAGCTTCTTGCGAAAAAGAATCTAGTGCCTGGCTAAATGCGCTACCTTCTAAAAATCTTGGCACGCTTTTGGATGACAACACCACGAGGATCGCTGTCGCTCTTAGATTAGGCTGTAACCTTGTGCAGCCCCACAAGTGTGTTTGCGGGGCACAAGTGCAGTCTAATGGTCTCCATGGGCTTCGGTGCAAAAAGAGCGCCGGCAGACACTCTAGACATCACGCTCTAACTAAACGAAATTCTAAATCGCGCATTTAGCTCAGCCAATGTGCCATCATTGTTGGAGCCCTGCGGTCTCAGCAGAGATGACGGTAAGCGCCCAGACGGGATGACCTTGGTGCCTTGGTCGCGCGGTCAGGCTCTCGTCTGGGACGCCACTTGCGTCGACACGCTAGCTGATAGCTACGTTGTGTCAACAGCAAGAAAAGCTGGTGCCGCTGCTGAGGCTGCAGCGCTAGTGAAGCATAATCATTATATTGTAATAGCACAAAATTATGAAATGATTGCTTTCGCTGTAGAAACATTAGGACCCTGGTCAGCTGAAGCAAAGTCTCTCTGCAAGGATTTAGGCAGTCGACTGATAGAAGTGTCCGGGGAGGCCCGAGCTGGGGCCTACCTACCTCTCTCAGCGCATTAGTCTGGCCATACAGAGGGCTAATGCGCTGAGTGTCTTGGGAACTTTCCCTGGATCGGTCGGTATGGATGAGATTTTTTATTTATCAACCTGATTTACAGATCTCATTCATATCACTGGTCCGGGGTTGTTCTTTTTTCTTTTATATGTATAGTTTAATGAAATCACTCTGTATACTTCTAAAACCATATTGCAATAAAGACTATTCTCTATATAGACACAAATTGAATAAAGCTTAATGAAAGCACCTTATGCAGGTCATCGGTGGTCGGGCACTGGCAGCATTACACTTGACATTTCATTCTAATCTGAAAATTTTGACGTTTGCTGTCATATTGTCCGTCCGTCTGAAACTGTACGCCACCAGCCCAGCAGCGTAGGTACCTACTTGACGATTTTCGATGTACGTATACAATAAATTATTTATTTAGTGCGTTTTAACGAGGTTCAATTAGTCGATGGGTGGTGCTATAGTCTTTCAAATGTCCAGGGCTCGCGTCCGCGACGGTCGCTAGCCGTGAAGCGCCAATCGACCTCATTTGCAACCGCGACCGCGCTTCGTGCGCAAATATTATGTCGATTTGGTCGGACAGTTCGCCGGGGGGAAATTACCGGGCGATACAAGCGTTTACGCGCTCGCGTGAGTACGGTAATTGGTGCCCAAAATTAAAAAAGGTACGTTCGATTAGACTAGCCACCGAGGTCGGCGCGAGGCTAGCCATGTGATGTGGCTAGGCGGCGGTCACGGATTACTTCCGACTGGCCGCGCGCCGCCACCGCGCCGCACCGCGGTCGCATGCTTCAGTCACTATGCGTACCTACTGCGTATGCGCACCGTGCCGCTTGCTTGCCGTCTGTGCCACAGCTTCAGTGATATAATTTTTAAATGTGCATTTTCTGGGACGTTCAAACGTAAGATCGTAAAATCCTAATGTGCACAGTATTTTAGTTGATACGGCACATTTTATTATTTTGTTTACATAAATATAGCGTTGTCAACGTCGGTATCAAAACAAACTTTAGCAACACACATACTCGATACAGTCCCAATATGATTTGCCGCTTGTTGATTGTGCATAATTCGTATACTCAGCGGTGCTCCGCGAGCAGACTAGCAGACCTGCGCTTGTTGTATTGTATCGGGACTCTGCATCCGTGTGTACTTTAATATCGACCACATTTGTTTAGCCGTTTGCAGCACTGCACGAAGTAGTTAACTATTGCAATTTAAGAGCCACAAGTTCACAGTAGCTGTACAGTCAGTTCTGAAAGTGTTGTGTACACCTGTAAGTTGTTGTATCACCACATGCACGATCGCAGTGTGGAGTTTAGCTGGTGAGATTAGTTCTATGAATAGGTTTTTTTTACTTTTGTACTTTTAGTGTTAATGTTCTATGATTTTTTGTCTAGGCACAAACATTAGTAATACCATTTGTTATTTTTTTATTTTCTAAATTACCTTCTGTTAGTTTTGGGAATGCCGTGTTTTTTTAATTCAGATTTTATCAAAAATGTCTTATGTAGGTACAGTAGAACCCCGATTATCCAGAAACCGGTTTTCCGGTTTTCCGGACTCCTATTTTATAGCCCTAATCATCCTAGGTTGTCGATAAGTCTCAGTTGCTATGCAAGCGAACTGTCACGAGAGATTAAAATTAATGTGATTTTTTAATAATATTAATGTTTACAACAATAAATACAAATATGTATGTATCACAATGATTTCATTCTTCAATAAACAATATATTTTCAAGTTAACGCTAATACATTTATTTTACTGTAAGATAATTATCCAGATTTTCGTTTGTATTACCCCTGGTTATTCCAGATAATCGGTGCTCTACTGTAGTTGTATGTAATATTGAATTCTTAGATTTTTTCTAGCCTCTGCAACTTTATAAAATCTTTGCTGCCGTTGTAATAACCTACGTCTTGTTGCTATTTATTTGTGGCTAGCGAAGTGTGTGTGTGTGTATGTGGTGAGATGAACACTGAACTGAACACACGGCCGCGCCGGCAGTGTTGGCTGCTCACATTAACACCCGGTACAGCCTGCTCAATGCTAACATTATGTCACTATTCGATATTCGAATATTATGTACGTACGCTCTGGTCCAATGTGATGCTAATTCATTTTTTGAAATTGTTTGTACTGATTCAATTTTTTTTTAATAAATGCGCGGCATGTCGCATCGTTTCACTTACGATTACGTGACTAACGATGCCCATGGACATTCTGTGATGCACAGGAATTGCGAATGCCATGCTGTCTTGACAGGAGCCTTTTTATAGTAAGCGCGACATGTGGCGCCGATCCACCCATTGACATTCTGTCGCATGTGGGGGTTGCGAATGCCACTCAGGCCTTCATTCACGCCTCTCTTGAAGGACCCGAGACTGTACTTGAGTGAAATATATGAGCAGGGAGAGCGTTCTGTAATACAGACTTTTTGGAACTTACAGCTGCATAATTTTTAAATTTTTTTTTTTATGGAAACTGACACGGTTGGCTACATCACCTACAACATCCGTGATGTCAGCCCATAAATAACACCGGATGAACTTGGTGCCACGTCAGTGCTTCCCTTCGGTCGTGCCGGCTACACTGTTTATATCATGTTCTAAACTTATTATGTAGACAGAACTTACGCAGTTTAAGCACGCTACACACGGAACCCGCCAGCCTGGCGGCAAAGCCAAGCAAGTCGCTGATCACAAGTCGCAAGGTCGCTGTGCTTATTTAAAAACAAGCATGTCGGTGGGTTGCACCTGCGTGCGCTGCTAGGTGGCATGCCCGCAGCGGGTCAACGGCTTGCACTTTCATTGAGTACTTATGCAGATGCCGTCTCGTGCCACCGGCAAAGTTGTCGGCCTTCCAAGGATCTGAAGCCGGGTTAACCCTTACTAGGTGGTAGGCTCAAATTGTAGCCGACTGGGTTGGTACCACCGTACTGGATGTAAGATGGCCGCATAGCAGCCTCGGTTGTGTTCTCCTCTAGTCCAGTATAGTCAGCAATCCAGGAAAGTCTCCGGTATGGCACCTATCTTCTTGGAGGTGATATTGACTGGTCGGAGCATGTGCTCTGGACCCTCCGACTCATACCGGATTACATTAAAAAAACAAAAAACCCGCCGGCGCCAGTCCGAAGAGCCAGCGGGTTCAGTGTTTAGAGCTTTTTAAAATATGGTGAGCATGTAATTTCCATGCGATTTACCTTTAAAGCAACCTGTAATAATGACATCAGTACGAGGAAAAAAAACGAGACGAAGGTTTTCGTTTCAAGTTTAAAGATGTTTTACTATGAATCATTAACATGGAGTATGTTATTGAATACCTTGAATTACAATAAATCGTGCACAATTCTCAATCCTAGCTAGTTGAATTATTACAATACTAAGGACAGGATGTTAGACAGAGATAGTGATGTGTGTGTGTTTTATCAACCACAAAACTTAAACACGTCTACATAAGTATTATGCCTCCTCTGCTATGTTAATAGTAATTTTTTTGGTAGATTTTTTTATAATCTATTTTATTTATTAGACTTAGACCTTCATATTGTGACCTTGTCTGTCAAGTATTATTCAGAAGTAATGGGTCAATAGAATTAATTTTATGATGTCTATTGCACGCACAATAGTTGCGGCAGTTCCAATTGGCTCGCTGCTTCACCTGTAAGGACCAATGCTATTTCTTTGCTTACAACAAATATAATGATTGTTTGAAAAGCGGTTTCTTAAATATGTGATTTGCAACGTGCACACATTATTGATTGTACAGTGTTATGAAGAATCAATTAAAAACATGATATAATAAAAAAAATTGTATTAATAAATTCTAAAACATTACAATTCACAGCAGGGTTTTCACAGATTTTTCACAATTTAACTGTTATGGTTCTCTCTATCCGTAAATGAAGTTTTTGTTTTAAACTTTTGGACACACAAGGATAAGACTAAAATGTTTAATAAGTGTGCCAGTGTGAACATTAGCTAAACAAAAATAGATATGCACTGAATGAAAGGTCGGCATGGCCAAAGGGAAGCACTGACATGGCACCTAGTTCACCAAGGTGTTATGTGATGACATCACCATTGTTATGGGTGATTTAGAAACGAACCATGTCAGTTTCATATTTTTTTTTTATGGAGTTTTGATCAAATTCACACAAATATTTTTTTTTGTAAATTCTACTTTATCAATAGTTACTATGAAAAGGTATGGTGATTTAATTTAATATGGTTTATAGAAGGAAAGATGTAGAAAGCTGTGTAAATGTACCATCAGTTATCGATCAGAAAACAAGGTACAGTTAACAGGTAGAGTATCGTCAGCCGTCCTTCGTGCTGGCGCATAGTTAGTGAGTGCGGCAAGATTAAATAGGTGTAATTTCAATTTTGCTACCATTTCTAAGAATGAGAACAGCTTAAATTAAATGTTAAGCAAATACCCGTGAATAAATTATAAAAAAAAAGTTATCAATTACCCGTCCGACTTCCGTGAATTTTTATTGGTTGTACCAACTTCTGAACTTTAGTCCGCATCACAGAGTAGAATAATAAACAAAGTTCCCCTAGTGGGGTTACTAGAAATGAGACTATGTTATTATTTTTTCCCAAATCGTAGGAATGTCAGCAGACAGCAGTGAAAGCCAGCTTGCTCAAAAATTCCCATTACTAGTTTTTTAGGGTTCCGTATCCGGTACGGGACCTACCGAATAGAGTATGAATAATTTTAACTAATCATGAATTTTAACTAATACGAAGCATTTCATCCGCCATCTATGATGTGAGTGGTGCTAACCATGAACCATGACATGGCGATACGGAACCCTCGGTGCGCGAGTCCGACTTGCACTTGGCCAGTTTTTTACTTTGCAAACTCTATCTAAATGATTTTTTTTGGTATGCAGATAGTCCATTTACTGTAAATGCAGTTTAGTTGACGTACAGAGGAGTGGTGCTGAGGAGAGGATGTGTGTAACGTTGCAGCACTCGTGCGTGATGGCAGGCGAGGGGGGCATGGCGTCGGACGGGCTGCACACGCCGGGCTACCTCTCCTGGCGCAAGCTGCAGCTCAGCAGGGCCAAGCTCAAGGCCTCCAGTAAGACGTCCGCACTGCTATCCGGCTTCGCCATGGTGAGACTTTTTATAGAGCACCTGCATCGGTGGCTGTGCTCAACAATTAGTCGTATGAAGACAGCAGGGTTGCCAGGTCAGTTTTGTCCGCGGAAAAGTTTTAGACTTCCGCGGACAAAACAAAGGGGGGATAGATTTTTCGTAAAAGTTTTACCCGAAAAATCAAAGGGGGACCCTTTGGTGAAAAATGTCCTCTTTTTTCATCTGGACCATCTGGCAACCCTGGAAGACAAGACAGTCAGACATACCCAATAACACGTCTCTTCGCAAAACCACACGCGGCATTCATGCCAGCTAAGAGGCGGATAAAAATGTCATCAGGCAATTTATTCACACGCTTGTTGAAGACAACAAACCCAGATGAATGTCAGATTCCCACTACGCGATAATATCTCGTACTGTCGATTTGAACGGTAGATTTCCAGAGGGGACCAGTAAAATGGGTTAATGCAATCCGGTGTGGGTGGCTGAGTCAGAGGGGCCAGAGTGCATGCTCCGACCATCCAATATCATCTCCCAGAAGGTTCCATAACGTAGACTTACCTTTGGATTGGTTATATTCTCGGCTATGTTCTCTAGTCCAGCTAGAGAACATAGCTAACGCTGCTATGCGGCCATGTTTTGTCCAGAATGGTGGTATCAACCAAGTCAGCTACAAATGCAGCATAGCTACTCAGACTAGAAACTCTCCTTCGATATCTTGGCTACATTATAAGAAATGGCTTTATGGAACTAGCAATAATCCTCATGGTATCTCTTATCGAGTTTAGTCGTTCTATTTATCTTATCCTCTAAACAAGATAAGGAAACGAGTCCAATGACTTCTGAGTGTTGCGTTTAATTCGCAGGTGGCGATGGTGGAAGTTCAACTGAACAATCCTTCCAACGTGCCGCAAGGGATGTTGATAGCGTTCGCTATTTGCACCACGCTCCTAGTGGCCGTCCACATGCTCGCCCTCATGATCAGTACTTGCATCCTTCCCAATATCGAAGCGGTCTGCAATCTGCACAGCATCGCCCTTGTGCACGAGTCTCCGCACGAACGGCTCCATTGGTACATCGAAACAGCGTGGGCCTTCTCGACCCTCCTCGGATTAATCCTCTTTCTTATAGAAATAGCCATATTGTGTTGGGTTAAATTCTACGACTTAAGCCCCATGGCCGCATGGTCCGCTTGTATAGTACTCATACCAGTGCTCATAGTGTTTCTCGCGTTTGCGGTACACTTCTACCAGTCTCTCGTGTCGCATAAGTATGAAGTGACAGCTTCCGGCATTCGAGAGCTGGAGTTGCTCAAGGAGCAGATAGAGCTGGGAGACCACGAGAGTCGGCTCAACGGAATGAGCCTGCTGGATCAGGCGCATATTGTGTGATTTTAATTCATTGTATACCGTTATATAGTTCATAATGAGGATTGTTTTGGGTTTTAAAATTGCGCAATCCGTGCTCTGTACCTGGAATTAGTGTCCCATAAACAAGGACTTCACACGCTCAGTATTTTGCTGTCAGTATTTCTGACAATAAAACCACATAATACTGACGGCTCACAGCTGTATGCTATCCGTACGTATATATATGACTCACACAGTCAATATTGACCATGTGAAGTCTGATCGTGAAACAGAAACGATGGTGTTAGATTCAAGTTAAGAGGCATACAAGAATAAAATGGGTCACAAATTCCGGGGTTATAGATTACTGTACGCTAAACTGTGGAGCGTTTTGCGACAAGAATGTGTTCATGTACAAAGTGTACTTACTTAAGTGGCAATACTTAATATTTATTGTTCGCTGTGTTTCAATCAAGAAGTCATGATTTGAATAATACAATGCCACCAAAATTACTAGGCATACAAACCTAATCCGGGTCATTTGTAGGTAGTGATGAGTGGGCGACGAACTCGGAACACTCCATCACTGATCACATTCGGGACCACTTCAAGCAGGAGAAGGTTTCAGTCGAGCACGCGATCAGTGATTGGTCAATCTTGCTCTCTCTCTCTCTCTCTCTCTCTCTCTCTCTCTCTCTCACAGTGCGCTAGACGTTTCATCTCACATTAGCTAGTCTGCATTGGCTAGCATGTGGAGTAGAACTAGTGCTGTGTTCGAAATATCTTGAAATACAAGATATTTTGTCCAGAAATACAAAATTGTTCCTAACTTATTGCAATGGCTTGAATGGTTTTTATGGCGCTTGCTATAAGTATAAATTAATACTATGTTTTCAACTGGGCCTTCGGAAAGTTAAAATTCACCCTGAGTTCTGACTTCCTGCAAAATTTAAGGACCCGTATATGTATATATCACCAGTGCGTCCTCCTGGTTATGATGTACTGGTGTGAAACGTGGACTCTGACGGTCGCTGTTATCCAAAGATTGAAAGTTGCCCAGCGAGCAATGGAGCGAGGAATATCGCTACGTGACATGGTGCGTAACGAGGCAATCCGCCGATGCACCAAAGTAGTCGATATTGGACATCGGGTGGCTAAGCTCAAGTGGCAGTGAGCTGGGCACTGCAGCCAAAGATAAGACTACCGTTGGAGTAACCATGACATACACTGGCGATTGGGACAACGACATCAAGTATGTCGGCGGAAAGCAGTGGTTCCGTACCGCTGAGGGCCGGGAGGACTGGAGGAAAATTAACGAGGCGTATGTCCAGCAGTGGTCGCATGCATGCTGGCTGTGTTTTGTTTGGCAAGGGTTTTCTGAACCATGGCACTCTTAATTGGGATACTGTGCGACCTTCGAGGACAAATTTTGTGCCAAAACATGATTGTATGTTCAAAGAGCATTTAATGTTGATCTGATATTGTGACCACAAATGTAATATGCTATTCATACGAACACAAATGTATCATTAAAATTCATAACCTTGTGTAACAAAGTATAGCTTTGCTGCATTGACTTTCCAGGGGTAGTACCACCTACTCTGTCATACAAACAGTGTTTATATATACGTGGCAGAATCTAATATGGAGTGATCTGAACCACTTTTGTGTTTTCTTTTTGTTTTATGGAAACTGACACGGTTGGCCACATCATGTACATCCGTGATGTCAACCCATAACACCTTGGTGAACTAGTCCTATCACCGTATGATTTGTCGCAGAGAGACTAAGCATCCTTTTGTAGTTGACATTGGGCTTTTTAGAACACATCGGTTCTCCAAATCGTTTCTTTGTCGCACCGCTAGGGTGTGGAACTTTATTTCGGCGAGTGTGTTTCCCGAATTCTTTAACCTGGTCGTCTACAAACGTCGTATTAACAGGCTAGACAGCCTAGCAACAGTCCGCAAATGTACTGGCGTGGCACCTAATTGAGCGTGGTTTCGCGAGGAGAGGTGATTTTGGCTCTGTCGACTGCATCATTGGTCTCTCGGCACACCCACCCATGTTGGTTTACATAAAGGAAAAGGTAAGAAGGGACCTACAGTTTCACATGGAATGCGAACCACGGTCAACCTCCAACAGTCGAGTGGTCACCAATCCAAGTACCAACCGCGCCGAGGTGTGCTATGTACTACCACTTTATTCTGAACTCTCCTAAATGTTTCAAAACAAAAGTAGTTCAGATGCAGCAAAGCTTATTTTGGTAGTAAAGGTTTGATCGTGAAATTGAGTCTACTAATGATATGCACGCTTTTTGCAACATTTTGTGTTTTGTGCAATGATATTTTAAGAAAGATACGTTGTCTATACGACATTCGGTGCTCGCTCACACACGGCACGAACTTGAAACGTTGACAGAAAGAACTATAAAGTGATGCGCCGACTCGAATAGTCTTATTGCAATTATTAAGGGAGGGAATTCAAGTTATGTGGCGGTTGATATAACTGATAACTACTTAGGAAGGATGACGCACGTTTGAACGCGTGCGTAGTTGGTGCACGACTAACTTCAAACAGGACTGTGGTCTTGTATTTAATGTGCCGCTTTGGGAGCTCGTATAACCTATCTACCTCCTTTTTAACATATAATATCATTGGTTTTGTGGTTGACCTTCATGTCTGCTCGTGAATTGACCTTTGACAAAATGAGGTAAACAGATTATAGTTAGCTCCTATGGACTGCTGTCAAATGATGTGGTTGCAAGCAATGATGACGGCATATAATTAATATTTGGATCAACAATATTATGTGTCCTCTCCTGTGCGATTCTTGACATGAGAATCCATATTGTAAGAATGTTTTTTTAATACATTCAAATTTAGTAATGCAAACGCTCAAGGTTATAAGGGCCACATTATTTGATTGAGCGTAAGACAAAATCCTATAGTGTTTTATTGTTTTGTGATGAATCTCGTGAGTTATGGTAGTTTTGAAAGCACCTTAATATTGTGATAAAAATGTATGTAGGTCTACAATAATTTTTACCCTATTATTTTATAAGTTTATTCATTTAAAAAAAATATCGAACTGATGATTGTGGAATTTAACTAATGGTATACCGGCTAGCGCCTGAAATAGGAATAATATTATGTACCTAATTAATGTTACACGGGCAACTGAATCGTTTTCTTCAGAGTTGGACAGTTTTCCTGGGCAAGGAACTATTATGGCAACATACCACATATAAAATATACCTATGTTGCATAATAATAGGTTACTTCCCACAGGACAAACTTAATTTAGTGTGGTAGTGTAGTGACATACAATTTGTAACTGTAAAAAATTATATAATAAATAAATTGAATTAAAAATTATTTATTTGAGGTGATTCCGTACTTAGTACCTACTTAGAAGTTTTTGTGACTATATAAAAATTATCTTGTTGGCACCTACTATATATATATATACTGCACATTTTGTTATTTGATTATAACTTTAGGAATGTAGAAAGAAAATTTGGGCATTAGAATGCATTTCTTAAATGTTATTTATCAAGCATAAATTGGATTGTAATTGGCATAAGCATAATGCAAAACTGCAGTCTAATGTCTAGCTAGGGTCATTATATTACCATGCCGTATATTTCAGGGGGTTAATCGGTATAGGAAACTAAGTAGATTTAAAAAAATACCGATGGCGATATTGGAAAAAAATTTAATTCTCCATACATTTTCATAAATACCTAACTACCTTAAAATTTAATGGTGAACTCTATTTTATTTTTAAATTTTGCCACCATTCTTTTTTTGAATCTACTTAGTTTTCTATACAGATTAACCCCCTGAAATATACAGGAAATATAACAAAATCTGTTTCCTGCATTGATTTTATAACCCTGTCGGGACAGATAGACCACTCCATATAACAAATTTGGTAACGTTGTAAATCGTAAAACCAACAGAGGGCGTTAATAATTTTTCTTGATGTTGTCGTAAAACAAACAGGTGGCGTTAATGTTTGTTAATACTTCTATACTAAGGGCGCTATCTAGTTGAAATACAACATGTATCTAGGTACCTTTAATTGTCACTAGGCTGTAGAATTACTGCTACTAGACAAAAGATGGCGCTTTCATTTATATTTATAAAGAACATTATTTATGTAAATTCCAAAATTTTTAATTATATTTGAATAATAAAATTATGACAATTTACAATTAAACTAACACTTCTTATCAAATTAAATAAAATAAAAAAATGTTTTGAAAATTATTTGGTATACGGAACAAAATATTATTATGATTGTAATTTCCTGTTTGTGCGCTTTTAATAGATAGATCCACACAGAGCACGGAATACCCCCGCGCGCGCGCGCGCGGTATTCCGTGCTCTGTGGATAGAACGTATTTATTTAGTTGAACAGTTAAACAAATACTCGTCACTCTTCATTCTAATAATGTCAGCATTGTATGTAAAAAAAAAATATGAAAACTGCCTTAAAAAATTTATGAAATTAAAAAAATCGAACCCTAGAGTTGAAGGCGGTGCTAAAGAAGGCTACACAAATCACAAAGGATATCATCCACGCATGTTTTCTTTCATGTATCATTTTTGCTTGCTTTAGCACCGCCTTCAACTCTAGGGTTCGATTTTTTTTATTTCATACATTTTTGAAGGCGGTTTTTATATATTTTTTTAAATAGTTTTTTATTTCACAGTTTTTTTTGGAATTTTTTGCTATTAATGTACTCGGCGGAATCGCTCGACCTTCGGCCTCGCGATTCCGCCTCGCTTTCCAATCTGATCTCGTCCAAATTAAAATGGAACCACGTCATGGTTATCCCCTTTCAAACAAAAAAAAAGAATTTTCAAAATCGGCCCACAATAATTGACGGAGTAATCGCGTAACAAACATCCAAAAAAAGAAAACATACCGTCGAATTGAGAATCTCCTAGGTCTAAAGTAAATTGCTCGTGATGACAAATTCAACGAGCCCAAACACGATGGGTTTATCATGTGTAGTTTAGGAGTTCCTATGGCCACCTTCCGTCTCCATCATCAGACCAGCTCGATGGTACTCGTACTCGTATTATAATATATTAAACGCATCTGGCCGGTCGGAAAAGATTTCAAATTTAGAATATTCATGAAACAAGGGTCCGAATATGAATGACAATATCGATTCATGTATTTCAATACAATGACAGAGAAAATTTCAAAATATTAGGTACCTATTCTACCTATTTAATACTTTTTAGTTCTAGTTTATTTTTTTTTAAGTCGGTTTTATATTTTTAAAACAATATTACATAAAAAACAATAATCGAAATCGAATAATCGAAATCGGTTGAAGTGGTACAGAATTATTCGCCATGTGTCAAACTGCAAATTGCTGAAAAAGTCCACATCACAAAAGTTTTGCTGAAGGTAACCACACACCAATAGTATTTTTTTGCTTTTTCATAAACCGCTCAATCAATTTCAATAAAATTTCAATGGGAGCACCTCTGAAGTATGACCTACCAAACAAAAAAAGAATTTTCAAAATCAGCCCACAATTAACACGTTGAACGCCATACGACCCACCGGTGGGCCTAGCGTACTTTTCGGTTCGGGCCAAGCCAAACTCATTATATCCGTAATTTTCATCAACTTGAGATTTTCATCACAAAGTTTATAAAATGCGGTAATTTGTAAGGAAAATAAAAATTTGCGACTTTTACCGTCTAATTTTCGAGATATAGCAGAAGGCTCACGGGTGGATCGTGTGGCCTCATATGAAGGATTTGTATTTTTCTGTTGGCTGGGGCCGCGGGGTCACGCCGCGGCCCACCCGTTGCGCACACGCCGCGGACGCAGCGATCAATCCCCGGTCCGGCTGCGTCGACAATTGAGGATGTTTTACGCTTTTCTCGCCAAAAATGATTATTTTGAAGATTTCGAGTTAACACAAGAAGCGCTAACGCAGTTAGAAAACATCGAGATAGATCTTCTGAACCGTAGTTTCGGAATAGATTCTATGAAGACGTAGTTCAACCAACGAAAAGAAGATGCTGTCGAATTCTTTTGTCGGAGAGTGAGGATAGCGACTATGAAATGCATATAGAAAGACGGAAGAGAATGAAACACACTCTGGAAAGGAAAGAGGGATTGGCCAGAAAAGTGAGAAGAACATGTCACCAATGTTATGCAAAGAACGTACCAATAATGGGTAGCAAACAGGCTAAAACCAAGTCGAAAAAAGTATCCACTTATTGCCAAAGCAGCCCAACTAAACCATTCCTTTGTTTGCCTTGTTTTAACATGACTCACGGATAATTCTTTATTGTTTATGGTTAAACCCTTTGGGGTTAAGATGATTGATTATTTTAAATAATGAAGTGTCATAATGTTGTGATTGTTCAATTTCATAAATATTTTGTTTTGTTCAATTTCATAAATTATTTTCGTAATAAATAATGTCTTCTTATTTGGCAATGAAGAAAATTTTATGTTCATTTTTATTTTGACGAATATTTTCTTATTATTTTCTGGTTTTATTAATTCTATTAATACAAATATTATTTTCTACCTTATCGTTAAGAGCAGCCCTAGCATCGTTACAATTAACTTAATAAAAAACTACAAGTTTCTATTGGATTTGAAAACCACGCCGTCCGCTTCGACTACAAGGCCATGCGGCTCACTTCCATATTGGCTTTGTAGCTGCGCTCTGTGGCTTGTAGGAAGCGTTTACGTAGGCCCTCTCACGCGGCTCACCGGTGACCCCCATGCCCTGAATGGTTCAGTAAGGAAAGGCTCACCGGTGAGCGGTGAGCCCCGTGGCCCAAACGGAAATACTGGATTTTTCATGTGGCGTTGAACGTGTAAGATTGTAATTTCCTGTTTGCGGTTTTACTCCGGTCCAAAGAATTTACAAACTCTTTGGTTGTACTTGGGTTGTACCTAGCTCCGCTTATTTGTTGTTATATCCGCTATAGTAACACATATTCTGTGAAAATTTCAACGGGCTTCCTATTACGGTTCAAGAGATACAGCCCTCGGACAGACGGACGGACGGACGGACGGACAGACAGACAGAGGAGGCTTAGTAATAGGCTTCCGTACAGGGATACGGAAACCTAAAAATAAGGGGTGAAATAGGGGTGAAAGTTTTTGTATGGGGAATCCATGATTTCTCTAGGTAAGGATATGAAAATTTATTATCTAGGCTTTTGGCACAGATTACTCAATAGTTACTGCTTTTGGTAAGAAATAATGAATAATGGTCAGGAAGAGGAAGGGGGAGAGAAAAGAAGGGGGAGTGGGTGGGAGGTACGTTTGTCAGCCTCGGTAGCTCAGTGGTGCAGGCAACCCTGGGCGCGGTCAACACTTGGATGGGTGACCGCTCGACCATTTGAGGCTGACCCTGGTTCGGATTCCACGTAAAACTGTAGCACCCTTCCCTTCTTACCTTACTAGGGTTGGTACCACCGCACTGAATAAAACGTATGTCGAAACGGCTATGTAAATCAAAGAGATTTGATGTAAATAGTTTTTTCGTTTTTTTCCGTCCAGTTCAGTATAGCCGGCACGACATGTCCGACATCACGGATGTTGTAGGTGATGTATCCAACCATGTCAGTTTCCATAAAAAAAAGAAGAAGAGGAGGAGAGGTATGGAGGGAAGAAGGGTTAGTGAATGAGGGTAGGTGTGGGGGAGGGAGGTAGTAGAGGGAACGAGGAGGAATGGATATCGAGGGAGTGAGAGGTTGAAAGGGGGAAGGGGCGGGGTAAGAGGGGGTTGCGGACAGGATGAGGGGTAGTAGGGGAGGAATGGAATGCGAGGGTGATGGGAAGGAGGGGCGACATGAGGGGAGGAAGGGAAGTAGGGAGAGAGGGAGGGAATGGGCGAAAGGGAAGGTGGCAAAGAGGGGGTCCGTGAAGGGTGAGGGGAAGGAGGGGAGGAAGGCGGGATCGAGGAGAGAAGACCGGGAGAGAGGTGAGTGAGAGATGGGCGAGGAAGGAATCCCTTCCTTCCTCCCGAAAAAGATAGAGAATATAAGAGAAGCGATGGTTTATTATCAATTTTGCATTTAAATCAGATTTACTATTTTTTTATTTTATTCGTCGTCGTGTCGTCGTCGGTAAAATCTACAATTTTACAATTTTATATAAAATATCATTGACTTATATATTCTGTAAAGCTTATCACAAATACATTAAACCCACCCTCTTTTAATCTCTTTGGTATAACACCACCAGCAGCATCGTAGATGGAAAAAATAGCCCTCGACTCAACTTTTTTTAATTCGGTGCCTGGACTCCCTACTTCATACTCAAAGACATTTTGTTCATACTTCAACTATTACTAAAACGAGACACCGCGATTATGGTAGTGTGCGTATCGCGTGAATACAGAACCGACCGTCTCAAGAGATCGCATCGATATTGTGTCATCCTTTTTCCACGCGCAGTAACCCGTATCGCTTGCCTGCACGCTCCACGCAAACATTTGCGTGTTCCAAAACAAGCGAACGTCGCGCGTCGATCGATAAATTGCCGCAACGGCTAAAAACTATGGAGGTGGCTTTTTACTTTCGAGCGACTGTAAGGAGAAAGGAAGTATTGTGATCGTCCAAAATGTCGAAGTTGAGAATGCGACTGATTTTTTATTTTTTTTATTGAAACTGACACGGTTGGCTACATCACCTACAACATCCGTGATGTCAGCCCATAACACCGGGTGAACTTGGTGCCACGTCAGTGCTTCCCTTCGGTCGTGCCGACTACACTGAACTGGACGGAAAACACAAACTATTTACATAGCCGTTTGGACCGACCTTTCATTCAGTGCGGTGGTACCAACCCGGGCGGGTTAAACCCTACCACCTAGTAATATAAGAAGGGGGTCATATCCCTTAGTCGCCTTTTACGACATACACGGGGAGAGATGCAGTGGGGCTATTCTTTTAAAGTACCGGCCCCACACAGTACAGATTTGGGCTATATATCTGTCAACGATCCCAAAAAAGTGGTTTTGAGAAACATGTATGTGTGTGTGTGTGTGTGTGTGTCCATCCAGCGACCTTGTGCCTAAACTGCTCAACCGATTTCGTTAAAAATTCGTATTTAGTAGTTTGAAATGATAATCTAGGGTTACCTTTTTTAGTTTTTTTTCATTAAAAAAAATAAGGGTAGCTGTCATACAAATTATTTCGTTGAGGTCGATTTTCTTATAAATGGCTAACGATTTTTATTATTATTATTATATTTAATCCATCGTGTTTGTTTCCGTTTTCAAAGGTGGTGAGGTAAAAAAATATAATTTTAAAGAAGGTATCTCCACTTTATCCTAACCGCACGCGCGTATTTGAATTGCACGCAGGTTTGGTTGGTGGGTATTTGGCAACTAAAAATATAATAAGAAATAGGCATGCCATCTATAGACAAATAGGACAACTTAACTTTGGTCTGACATCTATGATGCAGAAGCGGCGAAATTATACATTTTATCCGCCAAGCTCACGGACTGACAAAACATGAAAATATTTATTGGAAAAATTATGAAAACCTTAAAATACACTATTTTGAAATTTCTACTTAATATAAAATAATCTTTAAATTTAACTATGCTGTTCCCACTTAGCATCGTTCTATAATTAGCAGATTTAAAAATATAATAATTATTTAATTCAAATTCGATACTCCTGGCGCCATCTTAGGACATAATTGAAGACTAATTTCATGTTACCTTTAAAACATCGCTGACGGTACATCTGACTCCCCCTATAAAATCAATGGTTTCCTGTAACCTGTATTTAAATTAATTTACATACAAAGTTAATATCAGTACCATATTCTAAATAGTTCGCATTATGAAAGTACCAAGTTGATGGAAAAATAGTGCAAACCGATCACAATATTATGTTACTTTGGTATCTATATATATATTATATTAAATATATGTGCAACAATGAAACAAAATTGACGTGAATACAATTTTTATGAAACCAGTATGTTTGTTAGTCAACCTGTAATACATAGTTTGCCAGTCGCCAGTGAATTCAGTAAGCCGAGGACAGAAGAAACGTGTCGCCTGGCGGAGGCCTATGTCCAACAGTGGATAGCAGCGTCGGTCGGCGAAGAAGAAGTCACTTAAACAGTGTGTTGATCCCAATAAACAATATTTATTTTTTATTCGCACAACACATGACAATTTTATATACAACAATGACACATTGAACGATTTTGTTATCTGCACATTTTTTAAATTATTATGACAAATAAAATATTAACCAATACAACGCTGTAAATTTTTGTCAATATCCCCCAATTGTTGTTTCAGCCAAAACTCGCTCTCTTCTAGTAGTTGTTGGTTTTGCAACTCCACCTGTGATGATGTTAGTTAGATGTTAAATTCACAAAGTGTTTACTCGGTGTTCACGATACATTATTAGTGTTGCAGTAGACGTGCGAGCAGTAGGGCCCGGAGCTCGGTTCGGTCGGACCGCCTTTGTCATTAAGAATGAAAGGGAATGTATTGTATTGTATAATATATTTATTGCACTCAAATAGAATATGGGCAAAAGGTAACACTTATGCCTCTAGACATTTTCTAACCTTTGGGGTATGGATAACTGCTAGGTGAGTGGCGGAAAGATATGGGTATTATGATGTGACAGATGTACGGGAATACAAAAGATAAATAAACTTAAATATGAATCGTATAAATACTATATACCTATATACCAGATATATACATAAGATAGACTAAATATACCTGGTTATTACATATTATATATATTTACTAACTCTGAACATCAGAGACATCGCTTAAATCAGAGAAAATACGATGACAAAAAGTGCTTCTTTAAAAGAATTTTGAAAGTGTGAATGGAAGAAGAGAGACGGAGATTGACAGGGAGCTTGTTCCACAGACAAACTGCACGTATCGTGAATGATTCAGAATATTATGTAGTGGAATGGGAAGGAATAGTCAACACCAAGTTATCATTTGACCTTAACAATAGCCCGTGAAAACTGAAAAAGGAAAAACGATCACTTAGCTACTTAGGACATTAGGATTAAACAGTGTGCAGTAGAGAAGTGATCGGACATGACTATTCCTGCGAAGGCGGATATCGAGCCACTGCAAACGATTTGCAACGAATACAAGAGTAGGTCAGGTTAAGGTTATAGAACATGGAAGAACTAAATGATACACTTAATTAATTGTTGCTATGTATAAACAGATCTTTATCCACCCTGAGATTAAACAGTTCATTATTTTTTTTTTTATGTAATCTCGTATACACGGTGTTAACTTTAATGGGCGACATTCCCGAAAGGGGGTCATTCTGGGTCACATACTGATGCCGAAAAAGGGGGTAAGGTTTTTTTTTGAGCTTTGGTTTTAAAATTTTCAATTTCTATATTTGGTATAAAAACATGGTATTTCGTAATAGGAATCGCACTGCATTACCAAAAAAATCGAAAGCTGGGTAATTTTTCAAATAAACCAAAAAAATCACATTCATATCGACACGATACAACAGCTAGCGCGCGACACGTCGTCAGTCAGCTGGGTACGCACGGTCGCAGGCGCGCGGCGGCGCTCGCTACACCATTCCAAAGAGAAATTGTCGTTGAGGTAAAATTATTAATAAAATATGCAATTTTTTTAAAACTATTTTAGATTTTATTTTTATGTACCACAAAATAATCAGTATACGAAATGGTTTATTATTCAGTAATAAAATTGAAATGTCGCGCAAAAAGTTAACACCGTGTATAATGGTCCGAACAGCCAATATCACCTCCGACTCCGAGAAGGTAGGTGCCATATCGGAGACTTCTTGCTGGCTATACTGGACTAGAGAACACAGCCGGGGCTGCTATGCGGCCATCTTACATCGTACAGTACGGGAATATCAACCCAGTCGGCTACCATTTGAGCCTACCACCTAGTAAGGGGCAAGGGAAGGGACCTACAGTTTTACGCCGGTTCTGAACGGTGAAGAAGCAGGTGTATGCATTAAATTTAAATACAATTGTGAACATTTAAACTCACTGCACGTATGGGATAAGGCGTTGGTGTCACAATAAATTGTCTGATGATGATATCCTCCATCTTGGATGTCACGCAAATGTTGTTTACCCAGCAGCCTTCCTGCAGCTGGCCAGAATTCATGTGATAAAACCTGCCTTTACCATTTTTCTGATTGTTAGACCAGTTTCCTTCATAGCGATTACCATTTTCTGGAAAGAAAAAGTTACTGGAACTTTGTTCGCTTGGTTAAGCGTTTAAATTCTTTTGGGTGAACAAACTTCACGAAATTTTAAATTATTTTTATGTATTACCAGAAATATGAGGTATAAAAATGCAAAATAAAAATACATTGTACCTTGTACAAACATTCCCAAACCCTCCCTTACATCATCAGCCCAGTAGCCTACGTAAAAGGTACCATTTTTGTACCACATTTTTCCAAATCCATTCTTCCCGCCTAATTTCCAAAAACCGAAATAGATGTCGCCGTTATCGTAATATCTCCAGCCAATACCGTGCGGCTGTCCATGGAACCATTCACCGCGATATTCCAATTCGAAAATGCCATTCGGTAGTCTTCGACTAAGAAGACCGAACCCATGTCTGCAAGATAAATAAATAAAATAAATAAAAGATGTTAATAAGATGTACACAAAATACTTAGTTCGTGTTTTCCGTAAACAAAAACAAAATAAAATAAATGTTTTCCGTAAACAAAATACTTAGTTCGTGTTTTCCGCCCAGTTCAGTGTAGCCGACATGAAATGAAGGGAAGCACTGACATGGCACCTAATTCACCCAGTGTTATGGACTGACATCACGGATGTTGTAGATGATGTAGCCAAGAGTGTCAGTTTTCAGAAAAAAATATTGTGAATCTTTCTCACCTAAATCCTTTAAGCCAGTCGCCATCATATAATTTGCCGCTAAAAGTCAAGAAGAAGCCCTTTCCTTTAAACATATAAACATTATTTAAATTGCAGTCGTATGCATGAGAAATTTATATAAAGAAATAATTTTAAACCAAAACAGCAAGATTCTAACCATTTTTTTGTCCATTTTTCCAATCACCAACATACTTATCAAAGCGACTTGTAAAAATTGCATGATGGACTCCATTTTTAATGGCTCTCTTATCAGCTGAAACATTTAAAGGTATAAAAGTTCTAGGTTTTGTATAAAAGGGCATCTTCTTCTAAATTAACCGACACAAGCCGTAACAGAAAACAGCATGTCACGTGACACCAGTCAAAATGTTTTGACCATAGAGTTATATCTTATAAGCATACATCGGAATCCGCGGGGCACGAATGATTCAAGGTTGTTTAGTGATGGGACAATGTATCCACAAATATCGAAAATCGATCGTTATTTTAGAATAATATGAAATAATATCGATTATTAAAACTAAGAGTATTTCTTTATAAAATAAGATATAATAAACAAATGTTGTATTTACTTTGTAGGTACAATACAAATCTGTTCAAACCACAATATTAGTTTTATTAGTATGGAATAGAAAGAATTTGATTTTTTTTACCAACTTACACGTGTTACATCATAATGATATCGAAGACTTTTTTGTTACTGTTATGAAACTGAATCGATTAGGCTATAAAAATCAACCACCTATTTTTTTATTTAAACACATAAAAAAATATTTTACATAAAAAAAAGCCAAGGTCCAAAAAAAATGGTCTTACAAAATTAGTTCATAGTAAGCTAAGGGGGGGTTCTGTATCGGAAATAGATCACTTTTGAAGAACAAAGAATTTTTTTTTTCACAAAATTTTTTTTTTTTTAATGTTAAATGTAAAAAAAATTTTTTCTTAATCGTTTCGGTTTCGTGCTAGGAACAAAAAAGGCTTCCAACACGTATATCTCTTTCTTTTAGAAATTGTGAAAAACCACAATTTTAGTTTTATTAGTATGGAATAGAAATAATTTAATTTTTTTTACCAACTTACACGTGTTACATCATAATGGTCATGAAGACTATTTTGTTACTGTTATGAAACTGAATCGATTAGGTTATATAAATCAACCACCTATTTTTTTATTTAAATACCTACATAAAAAAATTTTTTACTTATAAAAAGCCCAAGGTCCAAAAATTTTTATATAGGTTTTACTTCCTATATGATACAGAACCCCCCCTTAGCGTACTATGAACTAATTTTGAAAGACCTTATATAAATATGTATTATATTTACTTAATCGTTAACATAAAGTATACATGTTTATATAAGTACTGTAGGTATATAAGTATTCAGGTCTGAAATATGACATGAATAAAATACAATAAACAAATAAATATGAGTATCGATAACAGTGTCGATTGTTTATTGATCGCCGTAGTCAATCCCTAACAAGGTCGTATTCGTGCCCCGCGGATTCCGATGTATGCTTATAAGAAATATATTCTTTATCTTAGGTCGCCTATCACTATTAGAGAGTGCGCAGACGACCAACTGTCCAATGACTTGATTATTAATTGAGTCGGGCATAGTCGTTGAGGTGCACGGACGATTATCCACGATTATTCTCTCTCTCACTCTGCAGCTAGTGCGCGCTCAGGAACAAAGGAGAAGAAAAACCGACCGCCGACTTCTTCGCCTACAGTGGCCGTCGGTTTTAGTTGGCCAACTCGTTTTCTTCTCCTTTGTTCCTGACTGCGCCGCTAACTGCAGAGTGCGAGAAAGAATAATCGTTCGTGTGCCCTAAGTGACCGTTCCAACCCGATGCAACTCAATTAAATAATCAAGTCGGTGGACAGTCGGTCGTCTGCGGTAGCCCTTACTTGACTGCTAGTACCATAGTGCAATGAAAAACTACAAAACACGTGAGAAATTGTTTTGAAGGATTACGATTTTATTCTAAGATTTAAAAAAATATTTTATTATATGCATAGATTTGGAATGGACTGGGCCCATATTACCACGATGTAGGGAATCGTGATGTTACTAAAGTCCAGTCATATACAGGGTGTTGTAACGGCCACTACATTAAATTTAGGAAATGATTATTGGGATCAATAGTAACAAAAATTCAGATAACTTTTTTCTGAATTCCCTTTAAATAAAAAGTTAGAGTTTTCATACAAACTAATTGATTTATTTAGTGTAAAAGGATCTAATGTTCAGCACGAACATGGGGAACATGGGAATGAAAGACGCGCACTGAGTGAACGAGAAGGGACGAGTCCGCGGAGAGAGGAGATGCGCGGCGGCGGCGCGGCGTGAATTTTTCGATCCCGACCTTTCCCGCGTCAGCACCCTCCCCCCGCGCGCGTTAAATCACTAGACGAAAACATAAATTTCAAAAATTAATATCTCTAAAACTAGACACTGTATAAAAAAAACTTTATTTACTTTTTTGTCTCGGAAAAAACATGAGGATTGCGCTGGCGAAATTAATGTACTCACCGTTACAACACCCTGTTATTGGTAATCTGTGACTAAAGTTTCTGTCTTATTAGCTCAGATTCAGATTCAGATTCAGATATTTATTTCGCCATAAAGAACACACAACAATAACAATATTACATTGAGACATATGCATATTCAGTATGGTTCATCATCATTTTTTATGATGTCCCGTTCAGTAGTGCAATCTATAAGGAAGAATCAGGTAAGAAACCTTACAGAGCTTTTTTTAAATATAGCTTACATACTAAGTTTTCATTATGTTAAATATAACATACTATATCTAAGCAAAAAATTAAAAATACTAAGTCAAAAATATACTCATTAAAAAAGATAATAAAATACAAAACAAAGAACATAGGGTTCAGTCAAGTTATTAATAAAATTTGTGTTTATGCATATAAACAATTTGAATTATCAAAGTCAGCAGAATTTTTATTTACAGTATGAAAAAAATTCACTTAACTTATAAAATGGATTGTCTAAGAGAAATCAGCTCAGCTTCAGGGATATTTGCATCTAATGCGCTACAGCGACTAGTCTTTTTTAACCGTTTAACAATATTTTGTATTATTGACTATATTGCATGCTGCTATTAGGTACCTATTAGGTACTCCTAATTATGAAAATACTACATAGATTCGTCAGACTTTCTGTCCCTTTCTTCCGTCTACGCTTGTTTCCGACTCTCTGAAAGGTAACTAGATCGTGTCATACAAATATATTTAAATATTTAATAGGTTATAGAGTGGGCATTTGGAACAACTTTCTAGTTTTAGCACACGACTTCATATGCGGGCGGGCGTCTCACACTAGACTGAGCGACTTGTTACCTAGGTAACAAATCGTAGATTACAATTTTGTTTGCTTTGTCCGGTCGCTAGTTTGAATGTCTTTGGTGTCATAGAACCATGTCAAAATAAATTTATCATTCTTCAAAATGTATGTTTAACCCAACTGGATTGATACCACCGCACTAAATGAAAGGTCGCTCGAAGCGGGTATGTAAATATTTGTGCTTTCTGTCCAATTCAGTGTAGTGTAGGCACGCAAAAGGCACATGGCACTTAGTTCACCAATGTGTATTTCTATAAAATCATTAATTTTTAACAAAATTATAAATTAAACAAGTAGTTTGTTTTTGCAATTTATTAACCTACATCAAACTAAAACTTATCTCTACGAACACTAAGTATTACGATTAGGAAGTGCCGTGCGCCTTCCTCAAGCCCCGGCTCAGCTCCACCTGCTGCTGGTGGGTCTCGCGGAAGGCCTGGAGCGCCAGCTCCTGCATACCCTTCATGGCGGAGTTGTTGGCGATGTAGCGAGCGATGCAATCCATACACTTATTGTCCAGTTCGACGTCTGATTCCGTCATGGTCTCGTACGTTGGCAGCTGAATAGGGGTTGGCAGAATCTGCAAAGAGAATCTTCTGTCAGTAAGTAGGCACAAGCCAAAGGAAGGTTTTCAGTATGGCACAACACAACATGACATGACATGATATAACAACTAATAATAAAAATAAGAAAAAGTAAAAAATGCACGGTGGTTCCCATAGAAGAAACCAAAAAGTGTATGCGCGCGCGCCATCTGCCGAATAGATTATGAAGCATTTTCTAATCGTGACTAAACTAATATGAAGCATTTCATAACACGCCATCTAGATGGCGTGAGTGGCGCTGGCCGTGAACCCTCGGTGCGCGAGTTCGACTCGCAGTTGGCCGGTTTTTTATTATCTATTATGTATTATTAGCATATAATAAAATAGGTTTGGGTTATTTTTATAGCCACATAAAAATTTGATTTTCGATAGTACTTTTTTGTTAAGTATTGTTAGGGCCAAAAAAAAATTAGGTTTAGGTTTTTCAATTCATCATAAAGTAATAGCAATGTAGGTGGATTTTTAGTCGCCTCACTAAGATTTATTGGTCAAAGCCGCCACTGCCTACAACATCCATGATGTCAGCCCATAACACTGGGTGAACTAGGTGCCGTGTCAGTGCTTCCCTTAATTTCATGACGGCTACACTGAACTGGATAGAAAACACAAACTATTTACATAGTAGTTTCGACCGATGTTTCATTCAGTACGGTGGTACCAAGCTGGGCGGGATAAACCCTACCACCTAATAAGGTAAGAAGGGAAGGGACCTACAGTTTTATGTGGAATCCATTGATTTTATAACCCTGTCGGGACAGATAGACCACTCCATATAAAAAATTTGGTAACGTTGTAAATCGTAAAACCAACAGGGGGCGTTAATAATTTTTCTTGATTTTGTCGTAAAACAAACAGGTGGCGTTAATGTTTGTTAATACTTCTATACTAAGGGCGCTATCTAGTTGAAATACAACATGTATGTAGGTACCTTTAATTGTCACTAGGCTGTAGAATTACTGCTACTAGACAAAAGATGGCGCTTTCATTTATATTTATAAAGAACATTATTTATGTGAATTCCTAAATTTTTATTAGGTAAATATATTTGAATAATAAAAATATGACAATTTACAATTAAACTAAAACTTCTTATCAAATTAAATAAAATAAAAAATGTTTTTGAAAATAATTTGGTATACGGAACAAAATATTATTATGACAAAAGAATACATGATACGTCATTGTATTATGATTGTAATTTCCTGTTTATGCGCTTTTAATAGATAGATCCACAGAGCACGGAATACCCCCGCGCGCGCGCGCGCGCGCGGTTTTCCGTGCTCTGTGGATAGATCGTATTTATTTAGTTGAACAGTTAAACAAATACTCGTCACTCTTCATTCTAATAATGTCAGCATTGTATGTAAAAAAAAAATATGAAAACTGCCTTAAAAAATTTATTAAATTAAAAAAAATCGAACCCTAAAGTTGAAGGCGGCGGCGCTAAAGAAGTCTACACAAATCACAAAGGATATCATCCACGCATGCTTTCTTTCATGTATCATTTTTGCTTGCTTTAGCACCGCCTTCAACTCTAGGGTTCGATTTTTTTTTATTTCATTCATTTTTGAAGGCCTTTTTTATATATTTTTTTAAATAGTTTTTTATTTGACAGTTTTTTTTTTGTAATTTTTTTGCTATTAAATTTACTCGGCGGAATCGCTCGACCTTCGGCCTCGCGATTCCGCCTCGCTTTTTAATCTGATCTAGACCAAATTAAAATGGAACCACCTCATGGTTATACCCTTTCAAACAAAAAAAAGAATTTTCTAAATCGGCCCACAATAATTGACGGAGTAATCGCGTAACAAACATCCAAAAAAAGGAAACATACCGTCGAATTGAGAATCTCCTAGGTCTAAAGTAAATTGCTCGTGAAGACAAATGCAACGAGCCCAAACACGATGGGTTTATCATGTGTAGTTTAGGAGTTCCTATGGCCACCTTCCGTCTCCATCATCAGACCAGCTCGATGGTACTCGTACTCGTATTATAATATATTAAGCGCATCTGGCCGGTCGGAAAAGATTTCAAATTTAGAATATTCATGAAACAAGGGTCCGAATATGAATGACAATATCGATTCATGTATTTCAATACAATGACAGAGAAAATTTCAAAATATTAGGTACCTATTTAATACTTTTTAGTTCTAGTTTATTTTTTTTTTAAGTCGGTTTTATATTTTTTAAAACAGTTTTTATTTCATTCTTTTTAGTAATATTACATAAAAAACAATAATCGAAATCGAATAATCGAAATCGGTTGAAGTGGTACAGAATTATTCGCCATATGTGTCAGACTGCAAATTGCTGAAAAAGTCCACATCACAAAAGTTTTGCTGAAGGTAACCACACACCAATAGTATTTTGTTGATTTTTCATAAACCGCTGAATCAATTTCGATAAAATTTAAATGGGAGCACCTCTGAAGTATGACCTACCAAACAAAAAAAGAATTTTCAAAATCAGCCCACAATTAACACGTTGAACGCCATACGACCCACCGGTGGGCCTAGCGTACTTTTCCGTTCGGGCCAAGCCAAACTCATTATATCCGTAATTTTCATCAACTTGAGATTTTTATCACAAAGTTTATAAAATGCGGTAATTTGTAAGGAAAATGAAAATTTGCAACTTTTACCGTCAAATTTTCGAGATATAGCAAAAGGCTCACGGGTGGATCGTGTGGCCTCCTATGAAGGATTTGTAATTTTCTGTTGGCTGGGGCCGCGGGGTCACGCCGCGGCCCACCCCTTGCGCGCGCGCCGCGGACGCAGCGATCAATCCCGGTCCGGCTGCGTCGACAATTGAGGATGTTTTACGCTTTTCTCGCCAAAAATGGATTATTTTGAAGATTTCGAGTTAACACAAGAAGCGCTAACGCAGTTAGAAAACATCGAGATAGATCTTCTGAACCGTAGTTTCGGAATAGATTCTATGAAGACGTAGTTCAACCAACGAAAAGAAGATTCTTCGAATTCTTTTGTCGGAGAGTGAGGATAGCGACGATGAAATGCGTATAGATAGACGGAAGAGAATGAAACACACTCTGGAAAGGAAAGAGGGATTGGCCAGAAAAGTGAGAAGAACATGTCACCAATGTTATGCAAAGAACGTACCAATAATGGGTAGCAAACAGGCTAAAACCAAGTCGAAAAAAGTATCCACTTATTGCCAAAGCAGCCCAACTAAACCATTCCTTTGTTTGCCTTGTTTTAACAAGACTCACGGATAATTCTTTATTGTTTATGGTTGAGAGCCAAAGGGTTAAGATGATTGATTATTTTAAATAATGAAGTGTCATAATGTTGTGATTGTTCAATTTCATAAATATTTTCTTTTGTTCAATTTCATAAATTATTTTCGTAATAAATAATGTCTTCTTATTTGGTAATGAAGAAAATTTTATGTTCATTTTTATTTTGACGAATATTTTCTTATTATTTTCTGGTTGTATTAATTCTATTAATAAAAATATTATTTTCTACCTTATCGTTAAGAGCAAAAAATCGTTATATCGTTAAATGAATTGCGTATATTCCAATCATATTTAGAAAATAGAGCTCAAATATGTGACGTCAACGGCTTAAAATCTAATGTAGAATCAATTACAATGGGTGTGCCGCAGGGTTCTATCCTGGGACCATTATTGTTTCTAACATATGTTAACGACATCTCGAGCTGTATAACAGACGATATAGAGATGGTAATGTTTGCAGACGATATCTCAGTTGTACTGAAAAACAATGATATAAGTAAACTAAGAGAATCCTTTTTAAATGTACTAGAATCTCTAAAATCATGGTTCGAATGCAACAATCTATTACTAAATGTTAACAAAACTAACATTATGCACTTTGCTCTAGGTACTCATAGACGTAATAACACTGATGCCATATTAAAAACTGCAGAAAACTTGTCATTAAACCTTGCTAATGAACTAACTTTTCTTGGGGTAATATTTGATAAAAGTTTTACTTGGAAAGCCCACATGAACTCTTTAGCTGGTAAGTTGAGTTCCGCTTGTTATGCTATAAAAAAAATTAAAGAGCTATGCGGAACTCATGCTGCAAAGACGGTTTATCATGCCTATTTTGAGAGCATCATGTCATATGGCCTTATGTTTTGGGGAAATGCAGCAGACTCAAATAGAATATTTTTATTACAGAAGAGGGCCTTGCGGTACATCCTAAATATGAACTAGAGATACTTGTAGGACAGAGTTCGGGGAGATAGGAATCATGACTTTACCAAGTGCATATGTTTACCAGAACATATGCTATGCCAGAAAATACATTAATGATTCCTCTCTTAATTCCGACAATCATAACTATGATACACGGTGTAAGAATAATGTACAACTAATAAGACATAGATTAGCTAAAACCTCAAAAAGCTTTATTTGTAATAGTGTTAGATTTTATAATAAACTGTCTTCTAACATAAAACAATTAGATGATAATAATTTCAAACGACGGATTAAATTAATGTTAATTGAAAAGAGTTATTACACTATTAAGGATGCATTAACTGACCGTAATTTTATCTAAGAGTTTGACTACTGTTTTTTCCACTAACAAACTTTTACAATATGACATTTGGATACACTTTGTATCATAATTTTTTTTTTATATGACTTATTACATCTCTTTGTAATAAATGTAAACTAATTTTTATTTATTTTTTGACTTGATATAATATGAAGTATCAAAATTGACGATGGCACTATACACCAGATATAGGTAATTTAAATAGGCAGTGTGGTCAAATTCTTCAGTATTCATGTTTATGCTGTAAATATTAATGCTCCTGTGAGCGGTAGTATGGGTTAATTATTTGTAAGTTACTATAATATAATACTTATAAGGTACTAACAAAACATTGTGACTTGCGAAGTTTGTTTGTCAGTTCTTCTTCGCATTGAATTTAGAACTGGCGGAATTTTCGACATGTCCAAGCGTAGGTTACCTACCTATGGATGAAATTATACAATAAACAATAAACAACAATAAGCAGCCCTAGCATCGTTACAATAAACTTAATAAAAAACTACAAGTTTCTACTGGATTTGAAAACCACGCCGTCCGCTTCGACTACAAGGCCACGCGGCTCACTTCCATATTGGCTTTGTAGCTGCGCTCTGTGGCTTGTAGGAAGCGTTTACGTAGGACCTCTCACGCGGCTCACCGGTGACCCCCATGACCTGAATGGTTCAGTAAGGAAAGCCTCACCGGTGAGCGGTGAGCCACGTGGCCCAAACGGAAAAACTGGATTTTTCATGTGGCGTTGAACGTGTAAGATTGCAATTTCCTGTTTGCGGTTTTACTCCGGTCCAAAGAGTTTACAAACTCTTTGGTTGTACCTAGCTCCGCTTATTTGTTGTTATATCCGCCATAGTAACACATATTCTGTGAAAATTTCAACGGGCTACCTATTACGGTTCAAGAGATACAGCCCTCGGACAGACAGACGGACGGACGGACAGACAGACTGCGGAGGCTTAGTAATAGGTTTCCGTACAGGGATACGGAAACCTAAAAATAAGGGGTGAAATAGGGGTGAAAGTTTTTGTATGGGGAATCCATGATTTCTCAAGGTAAGGGTATGAAAATTTAATATCTAGGCAAAGAGATTAAGTTAATGTCTTTGTATCTAGGCTTTTGGCACAGATTACTCAATAGTTACTGCTTTTGGTAAGAAATAATGAATAATGGTCAGGAAGAGGAAGGGGGAGAGAAAAGAAGGGGGAGTGGGTGGGAGGTACGTTTGTCAGCCTCGGTAGCTCAGTGGTGCAGGCAACCCTGGGCGCGGTCAACACTTGGATGGGTGACCGCTCGACCATTGGAGGCTGACCGTGGTTCGGATTCCACGTAAAACTGTAGCACCCTTCCCTTCTTACCTTACTAGGGTTGGTACCACCGCACTGAATAAAACGTATGTCGAAACGGCTATGTAAATAGTTATTTTTTTCGTTTTTTTCCGTCCAGTTCAGTATAGCCGGCACGACATGTCCGACATCACGGATGTTGTAGGTGATGTATCTAACCATGTCAGTTTCCATAAAAAAAGAAGAAGAGGAGGAGAGGTATGGAGGGAGGAAGGGTTAGTGAATGAGGGTAGGTGTGGGGGAGGGAGGTAGTAGAGGGAACGAGGAGGAATGGAGATCGAGCGAGTGAGAGGTTGGAAGGGGGAAGGGGCGGGGTAAGAGGGGGTTGCGGACAGGATGAGGGGTAGTAGGGGAGGAATGGAATGGGAGGGTGATGGAAAGGAGGGGCGGCATGAGGGGAGGAAGGGAAGTAGGGAGAGAGGGAGGGAATGGGCGAAAGGGAAGGTGGCAAAGAGGGGGTCCGTGAAGGGTGAGGGGAAGGAGGGGAGGAAGGCGGGATCGAGGAGAGAAGACAGGGAGAGAGGTGAGTGAGAGATGGGCGAGGAAGGAAGGGAGAAAAAGAAAGAGAATATAAGAGAGCCATGGTTTATTATCAATTTTGCATTTAAATCAGATTTACTATTTTTTTTTTTATTTTATTCGTCGTCGTCGGTACGGTCGTCGGTAAAATCTACTATTTTATATAAATATAATACATAAAATATCATTGACTTATATATTCTGTAAAGTATAACACAAATACATTAAACCCATCCTCTTATAATCTCTTTGGTATAACACCACCAGCAGCATCGTAGATGGAAAAAATAACCCTGGACTCAACTTTTTTTAATTCTGTGCCTGGACTCCGTACTTCATACTTCAACAATTACTAAAACGAGACACCGCGATTATGGTAGTGTGCGTATCGCGTGAATACAGAACCGACCGTCTCAAGAGATCGCAGCGATATTGTGTCATCCTTTTTCCACGCGCAGTAACCCGTATCGCTTGCCTGCACGCTCCACGCAAACATTTGCGTGTTCCAAAACAAGCGAACGTCGCGCGTCGATCGATAAATTGCCGCAACGGCTAAAAACTATGGAGGTGGCTTTTTTTGACGTGATGATGTCACGTCTTATAAATTGATGAACACCGGCTGCACGCACGTAAGAAGTGTAACGTTCCATCTAAACCTGTGTGCGCAAGCGAGAGCGCTAGGTATCCCACTTCAAAGCCACACACACAATGTAAATTAAGTTCATCTCAAGATTAATTTTGTGATACATAAATATATTACAAACAAACTTAATTTTGCGGTCAACCTAAATAATAATTTCTCACTAACTATTTAAACGAGACCAGTTTTTCATATTTTCGCATTCCTCCCTTTAAAGTTAACTTTTTTGAACCACTTTGTCATAAAAGCAAGTAAATATTACATTCAAAATCTGTAAGAAGCAAACAAACAACAACCAAGAAAGAATCAAGTTTTCTTGTGCACGTTTTTTTTTTTTATGGACGTAAAGTCCTTTTGCACAAATCGCAGATCAGGTCTTGCTTGGAGTACTGCTTGCACCTATGGGATGGCTGTGCCAAATATCAGCTTTTAAAAGGGAAATGGTTTGAAAACAGCAATTTGTTAAAAAGGATTGCATCCCTACACGCAGGCTCTCCTGCCTATATATTTCCCCCCAAGTACAGTCTCGGGCCCTTAAAGAGGGGCGTGAAAAGGCACCTGTCGGGCCGGCATGGCATTCGCAACCCCCACATTCGACCGAATGTCCATCGGCGTCGTTAGACACCTTATGGGTGGCTCGGGGTCACATGTCGCGCTTTCAATAAAAAAAAGCGAGTGGGCTGTGTCGGAGACACGGCCGCAGATTCGTGAATTTGATGAAGATCTCATCGATACCTATCCTTGCTTGTCCCACCACACGAGTAGTTTGGGAGCAGTAGTTTTCGAAAAAATAAATCCTATCGAGGCCTATCATTTCCTCCAGCGGATCAGTAGTCGTGGATCAGTAGTTTCCGAGATATGCCCTCTTTCAAACACTTTTTCCTTTTTTATTCTGAAACGGCTGAACCGATTTTGAAAAACAACAACTATTTCAAAAAGAGCAATTTCTTTCTACGAAAAGAAACAAATTGCAAGTCGATCTGACCAGTAGTTCAGGAGTTATAAGCATTTATTGATTTTCGAAGCCTTTTTTCAAAGTGCCATATATAGAAGGGCTTGATATGCGACTCTCGGGTATGTCGTCTTAGCAAGTCGGAAGAACTACCTTTAAGACGATATGCCTCACCTTCCTGTAACTGTTATAGTTTTTGAGATCTAAGTCGCCAAAAGTACATAATTTTCGTGATTTGGTTTCATAAGGGACACTAAGCGGGGCCTATGGCAGTGCCTCAAGTGATAGTGCCCCTTATGAAACCAAATCATTTTCGTGACGCAACTTTTTGTAAAATACATTCGGCAGCAGGCTAAAGACGTTTCATCAAATTCACGTCAAAAACAAAGAAAACACAAAAAGAAATCTATAAATAAAAATAATGTTTAGGGGTTCTGGTATTTTGTTGAATTTATTCTAGCTTTTCAAATTTCCATCTAATATATTAAAACAATAAAAATATATTATTATAAAATAATTATTTTGGGAATCCATCGTGTTTGTTTCCGTTTTCAAAGGTGGTGACGTAAAAAAATATAATTTGAAAGAAGGTATCTCCACTTTATCCTAACTGCACGCACGTATTTGAATTGCACGCAGGTTTGGTTGGTGGGTATTTGGCAACTAAAAATATAATAAGAAATAGGCATGCCATCTATAGACAAATAGGACAACTTAACTTTGGTCTGACATCTATGATGCAGAAGTGACGAAATTATACATTTTATCCGCCAAGCTCACTGACTGACAAAACATGAAAATATTTATTGGAAAAATTATGAAAACCTTAAAATACACTATTTTGAAATTTCTACTTAATATAAAATAATCTTTAAATTTAACTATGCTGTTCCCACTTAGCATCGTTCTATAATTAGCAGATTTAAAAATATAATAATTATTTAATTCAAATTCGATACTCCTGGCGCCATCTTAGGACATAATTGAAGACTAATTTCATGTTACCTTTAAAACATCGCTGACGGTACATCTGACTCCCCCTATAAAATCAATGGTGGAATCCGAACCACTGTCAATGTCCAACGGTCAAGCGGTCACCCATCCAAGTACTAACCGCGCCCAGGTGTGCTTAACAACAGTTTACAACAGCACCACTGAGCTATCGAGGCTGACAATGAGTCCATCGTCTGCGATGCAGAACAGTTTAATACATATGATAATATGACTGACAGTGGCCATACGAATGTTCTTATAGCAAAATGGGGTATATTTATATACCTATAGTATTGATGATAATAATGCTGAATTTATTGTCGTAGGGCAGTGATGGCAAACTACGGCCCGCGGGCTCGTTTATTTGGCCCGCGAGGAAGGAATGATTGTCTTAAAATGTGAACCACTTTTTAAAATAGTAAATATACACGGTGAACAAAAAACCTGTCGAACACCCGAAGGCAGGAAGTACAGTTTCAGATACTGAATCGGATAGGCTAGTTTTTTTTTTAAATTCGGAGAAAATTTTTCAATAAAAAAATAGAATTAGTATCACGAACTTTTACTTCTAATGCAAAATTCTCTAGGCGGCGCGACACAAAGAGCCCGCGCCGCCGCCTCGCCGCCAGTGTCATAAATTATCTTGAGGCCGCTTTGAATGAAGTGAAGGCAGACAGCGTGTTCTTATGTCTTTAGTGAAATTCTTTGTTAATAATTTGCCAATTTTAATTTTTTTTTTGTCTTCTGTACTGAAAATGAAATCGGTAAGTGCTTTGAGGTCTGTTAGTGTGCAACAAACTATTATTTTGTATACCTAATAAGTTTTAGAATATTACCTAGGTAGGTACCTAGAAAACTGATATCACGTGCTTAAGGGTAGTAGGGTTTAACTTCACATCACTGTTATGATGGCATGCAGACATAATTTAGTTATTTAAAGACATCTTGATACTTAGGAATAATTGAAAAAGGGCATATTTTCATATAAATTTCGAAAAAAAAACTAGCCTATCCGATTCAGTATCTGAAACTGTACTTCCTGCCTTCGGGTGTTCGACAGGTTTTTTGTTCACCGTGTATACACTTAAAAACAATAATTGTTTTACTTTTTGAAACATAAAAGTAAATAAATGAATATGATATACCACCTAATTATACAAAAAATATAGTCAAAAGATTATTTCCTTTAAATTGTTGCTCATATACGAAATTTGCGCAAAATTATTTCATGTTGGCCCGCTGCAATAATTCAATTTGGCTCTAAGCCTGCAAACTGTGTAGTCCCTCTTGGTCGGGGACCTTCGTGCAAAGTGCTCGGTCTATAGCAATCCCGGCCAGCCTACTTACCAGCTTACTGACCAGGCCACAATACGGCCAGAGTGGCTGCCAGGGTGACCTGCAGATCGGTACTGTATGCATCATTTATTTAGCTCAGTGGTGCAGACAGTCAACGGTCGCTATTGAATGTTAAGCAACGCTGGGTGCGGTCAGAACTTGGATGGGTGACCGTTGACCGTTGGAGGCTGACCGAGGTTCGGATTCCTCGTAAAACTGTAGGTCCCTTCCCTCCTAATCTTACTTGGTGGTAGGGTTTAACCCGCCCGGGTTGGTACCACCGCACTGAATGAAACGTCGGTCGAAACGGCTATGTAAATAGTTTGTGTTTTCCGACCAGTTCAGTGTAGCCGGCACGATCAAAGGGGGGGGGGGGGGGGGGGGGGGGGGGGGGAAGCACTGACATGGCACCTAGTTCACCCGGTGTTATGGGCTCACGGACGTTGTAGGTGATGAAGCCAACCGTGTCAGTTTACATAAAAAAAAAAAGACGGCCGGATTGGCTGCCAGGTTGACCTGCAGATCGGTAACTGTATGCATCATACCTGCTTGGCCAGCTCCTCGGCCAGCTCGCCCTGGGCGAGATCGCGGTGGACGGAGTGGCGGAGCGCCAGGAGGCAGGCGGCCTCGCGCGCCTGCCCCGACTGAAGCAGCTCCAGCAGCAGCCCGTCCATGCTGCGGTGCCACACCAGGTAGAACGTCAGCGGACCAAAGTGACGCGTCGACCTGCATTCAATAGAGTTTATTTTTTAACGAGTTTACCTACTTTGCTGAAAGTGATGGTGGTTGTTGTGCTGTATTTAAGACTTTTTGCAGCACAACACTTGCTACTATGCTTGCTCCGATTGTCGGAATACTGATGGATGACACAGCGTAGGCTTAGTAATAGGCTTCCGCACCCGTACGGTACCTAAAAATAAAACTTGTAATAATATAGACTGAGTGATATCACTGAGTGTGGGGCCGATACTGTACCGTGTGGAGCCGGTACTTAAAGAATATCCCCACTGCATCTCTCCCCATGCATGTCGTAAAAGGCGACTATGGCATAAGGACAAGATGCCGTGCTAAAGGGCGACAGGCTCGCCACCTCTCACCTTGGCACGGTACTTTAACCGAGTCATGCAGCAGGTGGGTCTTCGTGCCTTACTTGCTGCTTGATCTATTGAATCTTATTCGAACACTGCGAAACATGGTGGTCGGTGTTGTTCTGTAATTTACCAGAGTTCTTACAGCACAACACCGATTACTCTGCTTACCCTGATTGTCGGGATTTAGCGTGTGCGATATGTATGTATGTATATATCATTGGTGATTGAAGAAATTTCGGAGACGAGCATTCGGCGCATTTGTACATTGAATGATGACTGTTTTTTCGCAGACGTCAGTCGCTATGTGTATCCATGATTTACATGTCGATATATGATTCAAAAAGGGTAATTCGGCAATTTTATGTAAATATATATTTAGTAAATTTATATAAATTCAGGAATTTTTTTTTTAGTTTTTCCTGGATTGAAAAAAAATCTGTCTGTGCTTCTAAATACTGAATCCTCACTTGTTGTATACCGTTTTGTGGAAAATTGTATTAGTTTCAAGTGCCAATAAAGATTATTGATCCCACTTCATTACGTTACGAAATATTTTGAGTTTCTGTGCGCTGGAGTGCCAAATTTCAGGTGTGTCCAAATTTCGGATGGCATGGAAGCCAAGTGTATATTTCATAGACGTATAAAGTATTTCTCTATGGTATATTTATATTTAATAATTAGGAATCCAAGAGGTTAATAGATGTTTGGAGAACTTACCTGATCAAATTATAATTCTTCTTTAAGTCGACATGTTGATACACAACGCTGGTGACCCGCTGGTACTGCGGGTCGTCGGGCTCGTACTGAATGCAGGCGCGGTCCAGCACAAACTCGTACTGCTCCCGATCCAGCAGAGAAGTCAGCTTGTCGGTCTCAGTGAACATAGGAGGGTCTTTGATTTTACGGCCGGTTATGGGGAAGTAGGCCTGGAAAAATGTCAAGTTGTTAACCCCTTGAAGAAAAATGTTGCGTTGGCTACATCATCTACAACATCCGTGATGTCAGCCCATATTACCTTGGTGAACTAGGTGCCGTGTCAGTGCTTGCTTCCTTTTGGTGGTGCCGGTTACACTGAACTTAATGAAAAACACAACACTATATAGCCGCTTCGACCGACCTTTCATTCAGTGCGGTAGTACTAACGTGGGGGACCTAAAGTTTTAAGTGGGGTCTGAACCACGGTCAGCCTCCAAGGGTCGAACGGGCATCAAGCCAGGTTTTGACCGCAGCCCGGTATGCTTAACCTTCAAGCGGGCGCGCGGTCATTTGTAACGGCAGCGGTCGCGCGTAACCTAAAAGACCTATGGGATATTTCAGGGTTTTAAAACACTAATTATTTAATAATAATGTATTTTTTGTATTTAGACACATTATAATTATTTTAGGACACAATTTGTTGAAAAAAATAAACTTAAACTCAGATAAAACGAAATTATAAAATAAATAACACAGGTCAAATTTTCTTTTGATTAGAAAGCAATTTGGCAACACAAAATCTTCTTATATACCCCTAACTAGCTTTATATAGTATAATATAATCAAAATAACAAAATCAGTTGCCTCCATGAGATCACACAATAATGATAAAATTTAAATCAAAGTATTTATCATCAATTTAGGTCTAGTTTTCTTCAGAATCTGTTTCTTCGCCAAGTTAAAATTTATTGCAAATTAATCTAGCGTGGGTCCTGCAAATATTTCTCAGACATGATGTGCATTGTGTCTTCGATTGCCTCCTTTTTTTTTTTTTGCTGGGCATATTTTGCACCTTCCTCTGCATGTGCTGGAACTACTGCTTGGTTCATTACCAGCAGCGTCTTCAACACTCGTTGTATTTACGTAATTATTTCACTATTAGTCAGCGGTTGACGAGTCATTTTTATAAAAAAAAAAACATTTTTGCAAGCTTAGTGCAATGATATTTGTTGATATTCTAAAAAAATAATCTCGCGTTGAGCGCCGCGCGTAACCTTTTCGACGACAGGCGCGCGGCGTCCTTTCGACGCCTGCGCCGCCACTAAAACAAATGCGATCTGTGCCCTCTGGGGGGCGCGGTGAGGGGAGGTAAACTGTTTATTTCGTGAACAGTGAAACAATGACAGGCTACTAGGGATGGGAAATGCAAGCGACAAGAAATAATGATATTATGAATGAAAATGTATTGAGTGCGGTCGATTCGACGCCGCGCGACCGCTTGAAGGTTAAGATCATTAACGGCAGTCGACCGATCGCACCACCAAGGCTGACCCAACTATGTTGCCAGCAGTGTGCTGGGCACCATGCCCAAAGAAGTTTCAGAAGATTTTTTTGGCGACTAAACAGTTTTAAATTTTTTTTTTATCTAGTTTAATTTAGTTTAGTTTTTAATTCATAGCTAGATTAAATATTATTATGTTTATCTACAATAAAATACAAAACACATTCTTAATAAATAATATCAAACAGTAAACATTCCTATTGCGACTGCAGAATTAATTGCATTTTCGAGCCCTTACCCTATGCTGTTTCACTTGTACACGAAAAGATAGTAATTCTTTCCGATTCTAAAAGTACATTACAGCATGGCTGTATGAAACAGTACATGGTGTGAGGTGTCTGTGCTCACGTAGCGGTGATGCATTGAACAGGTGTTAAAATCCCTAAAAAAAATAAAAAATATATTAGCAAGTACATAAGTATGAGAAATTGTATATATTTTAGCTTACCTGGTTCAATCTCTTTCTGGTATCGTGATCAGAATAACGTAGAGTGCCGTCTAGGTCCCTGAACATAAACAATGATAAAACATCATTAGCATAATGCTATATTGCTCAGTATGTACATTATCTACTGTTTACTTATAGTATACTTGTATGGTGCACATATAAACTGTTGTAATATAATTGCTGAATATTTACTTAATATGACAATCATGTTAATATATTTATTGTTTTAGTTGTTTATTTTTTGTAATTTTGTCATTATTTGTATGTATGTTTCCTAATAAATATATAAATAATTACATAAATAAATAAATAAATTAATTTTGTATAATTTGTACTAGTACTGGAAATAAATTCAGATTAATTGCTTACCTCTCAACAATAATGCGGTTGTCGTTGTTGAAACCAAACGAGATGTCGGTAAAAACAAATTTAGCTTTGTCGACTCCGGTGAGCGCGGGGTCTCTTGACAGCACCTTGTCCACGGGTTGTCGAATCTGAAATTTTGTAAAATACATAATCTTCATATTTTTTATTTTAAGTAGGTATTTAGTTTGGTCTGGACGGCATCTGCTTTTGTACAACAGCAAATGAAATGTTTTTTAGAATGAAAACAGTAATAATATACCAGAATAGAGGTAAGATTGAGTTAGATTAACTGAGCCGTACTAATATAATGAGCATATTAAGCCAAACTGTCACACAGTGCATGGTTTTTCTCAACTATGGTTTGAATAGAAAGTACATTTACAAAATAGGCTAATAAATTGTTCATGAAGTGCTGTTTAACTTCTTATGCGTCGGCCCCCAGCGCCCTGTCTCCGTAAATCGCCAGCTGTTAGAGAAGGGTTACGGGAAATACGCTTTCTGGAAAAAAATATATCAACGCCTATAGAAATTTATTACGGTTGTAATCGTTAGAAAATTTCTCTCCTTTACAGTGCACTCACCTTTGTTTTGATTCCAAATTGTGAGTTTGATTTGAGTTGAGAACATTGCACGAACATTTCACTTCGAAAATATTGTATTCTTTCGAATTTATACACAAACACAACAAACTAATGACTAAACACACCGAAAATCGTGTTTATTTGCGGCGGTGGCGCGCCAAATTTGCGAGTGAACAGGTGTGTGCATCCAAGACTCAAAATCAACTGAAACAGCCATAATTTTTTGCTCCAGGCTCGCGACAAAGTGAATCGGATCAAGAAGGGCATATCTTCACCTTTATTTAGAAGTATAATGGAGCCTTATCCCGATATTTAAAGAGCATGTATTTTAATGCCGAAATTTGGCTGCGCTTGAGTGGTTAAAAACTACAGCTGATAGCCCACCTTAACGATCGGTGGCATCTGCAAAAGTTCATCTGCCCTCTTCTGTGCTCTAACTATTTCCTCCTCCAACTGTTCCGTAGTTAGGAATTTGTACTTGGGCGTCTTCAGCTTGGTGCGGCTGTGGTTTGTCCTCTTGCGAAACACTTTCGAGAAGTCTGGGCGTGTTAGGCGCTTCAGTAGAGTTTGTACGTCTTGCGCGAAGAACTTAGGCCCGGGATCTGCGTCGGTATCTGTAAAACAAATTGGATTCGGTGCGGTAATATTGGATTCGGTTCGGTAATATTTGATCGACGCTAAGCTCATATATGGAGAGAGCTTCGAAAGCAACAATGGAGGCATCTTACGGAATATGTATAGGTAGAGAGAGGGAGGTCGAGAGCGGGTCTGTTGATTCTGTGTTCTAGACATCCATCGCAGACTAGCCGACGAGGGATGGATGCGAGCCGAAACGTACGAACGCATGCTGAAGAACTACTAAAAGTGGCAAGTGGCACGGGAGTCAACAAAGGTAAGCATATCGGAAAGCAAGGGATCGCAAGGGTTTTAACCTAAAATTAAACTAGAATTACCGAATACGGTTGGCATGAAAGTTATGTTCCGAGCGGTGAAGTACGTTGCAGGCAAAACACTACTGCCGCTGTCTCGACCCCCGATCAACAGCATATTACAACGAACGAATTGTCGGACTAATAAGCTCATTTTTGTGGCAAATTAAAATTTTTAGTTTCACAAATTGGTAATCTGTGCTATAGTGACTAGTGACCAAAGAATATGTAGTAATGACTGACTGAAGTGAACTGAACTGTCACTGTTTTGTCAATCTTTTTTTCCCCTTTTCGGGACAGGTAAAACTATTTATTGTATACAGCCTTATCTGTTGTTTTTTTTTGTATTTTTTTTTATGGAAACTGACACGGTTGGCTACATCACCTACAACATCTGTGATGTCAGCCCATAACACCGGGTGAACTTGATGCCACGTCAGTGCTTCCCTTCCGTCGTGCCGGCTACACTGAACTTGACAGAAAACACAAACTATTTACATAGCCGTTTCGACCGACCTTTCATTCAGTGCGGTGGTACCAACCCGGGCGGGTTAAACCCTACCACCTAGTGATATAAGAAAGGAGTAATATCCCTTAGTCGCCTTTTACGACATACACGGGGAGAGATGGAGTGGGGCTATTCTTTTAAAGTACCGGCCCCACACGGTACAATAACGTTCCACTTCTAATGTTTGTTGTTTTCTTCTCGTATTGCGAGAATCTCAAAAATATACACTTTTTATTTACGACGACGCGGCAAAGAAACTTGTTCATCGGACAGGTTAAAAAACCTACCTACATAACGCCATCTACATGTTCAACGTTGCAACAATTATAATGCGCGGGGCGGATCTCGGCGTGTCGCCTCCGCAGCGGTTCGTCAGTGTTCTCCCTCGCACCCGCACCGTACTTGTATAGTGTATTCGCGTGGCGGGTAGCCCGCTGCGGCGACGACACGCCGAGATCCGTCCCGCGTATTATACCTAACTGCTAAATCAAGTATACCGCTGGCTGAAGTATTTCATTTAATATTGACGCTAGATGTGGACGCTAGATGTCGCTCCATGAAATTCACATATGAAATTCACATACTGTTGAGAAAATTTGCAGCGATAAGTACACGGTCGATAGCCTGCGTGGATAACACGTCTGGTCAGTGATGGTGACAGGGACCGCGGGTTCGAGGCTCGCAAAAGACGGAGAAATATATTTTGTATTTTCTACTATTGTATATGCCTCTCTATCGCGCTCTCGCTTGCACACACAGGTCTCTATCGCGCTCTCGCTTGCACACACAGGTTTAGATGGAACGTTACACTTCTTCGTGCGTGCAGCCGGTGTTCATTAATTTAAAAGACGTGACATCATCACGTCAAAAAATTACCAGTGTTGTAAAAAATAACCCTAACCTAATGTTGAGGCGGCGCATGTCGTTTTGACACCATGTTTTGTTTTCCTGCGAATAGCCTCGATATGAAATGAGGGCTATTCGTAGGTATACCTACATGGAGGTATACCTACTAATAGACGCCCCCACTCGGAAGTGTCTATTCGTAGGTATACCTGCATGCAAGTATACCTACTAATAGACGCCCCCACTCGGAAGTGTCTATTCGTAGGTATACCTGCATGCAGGTATACCTACGAATAACCCTGTCCGATCGGGCATGTCTATTCGTAGGTAAACCTGCATGCAGGTATGCAAACTGCACTATGGGAGTTTTCAACGAAACGTAACAAAAACGACATGCGCCGCCTCAACATTAGGTTAGGCTACGCGACGCATCTTCTGTAATTTAACCCTGGTTATTTTTTTTATTAAACCAACTCCCATAGTGCAGTTCGTACCTACGAATACCTCATACCATACCTGCGAATAGAACTGTCCCGCCTGGTAGGTCTATTCGTAGGAAATCAAATAAGATCCTCCCATTTCTTAGTTAATAATCTCTTTTTGGCATACCTACGAGTTCTTAGTTAATAATCTATGTTTGGCGTACCTACGAATAGCCCTGCCCCTTCCGAGACGAGTGGATCGGGATCAATTCTGATTACTCTCACTGACAGTTGTCCTCCTAAGAAATTTGTATTTTCGGACATATTCGGAAATATACGAACTGTTTTGGTGGTTTAAAAAGAAAATAACCAGGGTTAATATAAAGAATATAATTTATAAGTTAGTTTTTAGTGGTTTTTAGTTATAGTTTTTTTTTATTAGTTATATTTGTCTATTTAATTTGATAGGTAGTTATAGTTTATGTAATTTCTGTTTGTTTAATTCAATAAAGTTTTTATTTATATAAAGAAGATCGCATTTTCTTTATATTAACCCTAACCTAATGTTGAGGCGGTGCATGTCGTTTATTGTTACAAGTTTGTATTTCCGAAAATAATTCTTAGGTGGTTATAAAAAAACCTGAACACCCTAAAACAATTTAAACACCGTAACATTGCTTAAAAAAGAAAAAAAAGCAAAAAAAAAAGCAAAAAGATTTGGTGGGATTCGAACCCATTGTCATAAAACTACTAGTCCTAGACCCTCACCCCTGAGCCACGAACTCACTTAAGGGCCAGGCCGCCAAAATGATCACTTTTTGTCAGAACCAAAAAATATCGAAATGTCCAAGTGAATTTCTTCAAAAATTCAAACGTCTTATGTTTGAAAGAAAGAAAGAAAGAAAGAAAGAAATGTATTTATTCACAGTCCATTTAACAGTAAAACACAATAATTTTTACATAGGTACCGAATTACACATGAGGACGTTGAACCAGAAACCGCTCAGCTGATACGCAGTTAAACTGCGCGCTGATTTTCAGCGGCTCCCGGTTTTTGCGTAATTGTAATACATCAAGCAATGAGTTAGCTTGATGTTGCAGTTGCTGAATTGAAGATAACTATCATAACTCTGTCAAAAAAAAATTCTTTTGTCAGTCGGGACCCATATTTTTGGGGAAAAATGCGGTGTTTTTTTTTGCGAACACAACTTCCGATGAACGTAAAATAATTATTTTAAGTCTGATTGAATTGCGAGTTGAAGTAATTAAAAGATTGGAAAATGCGTCCTCTATCATGAGTAATATTTGCGTAAATACTAAATATATGACGTGTTTTAATTACATTTTGGAAAAAATTACACAGTTTTGGGGTTTGTGTTACGATTTTTTGTGTTACGGATTTTGTCCACAACTTTATTCAATAAAAGCGAGGGGAAACGAAGTTTTGATGTGGCAACATTGATCTAGCAGAAGCAGTTAAGAAGAAGAAGTCAGCCATTTTGTTTCGACGTGTGGTTGAGAAAAGAAGTGTCGCAGTACATTTCGTCAGTGGTTCATTAATTGGCACTGGCGAAGGTTTTTGGAGATTGCTCCGATAAGTAAACGTTATTTATGTTTACTGCATCTTCTTTGTGAGCGTTGTTGCTTATAGTACTCGTAAATACTTTCGTTAGCGTCTAGTTCGACAAACTGTCAAAGTTATAACCTAATATTGTTGTGGAAATCTTGGTTTTGTGTTAGTTTTGTATTATGTTTGTGTTACGTTTGTGTTATCGTCACCCATTATTTTTGTTTTACGCAACACAATACCAATGTAAATCCATATACATAATGGTCACAAGAAAGGACCAATGAAAGTACTAAGTTTTTTATGTTATAATAAATACGTTTACTCCGTTAAAAAAATAAATGATTGTATTGTATTATTTATTCATCATCATCCATTGGCAGTACACACAGTTTTAAGAGGTCGTACACGATTTCACTTCCCATTAAGATTTATAATTCAAATTTCTTTAAAACGGAGTGACCGATTGTAATGAAGCTTCCCACACAGAAGCGGACAGAACCTGTATTTGTAGAATATAAATATATATACAACAGAATTATATTTTACAATTTCAGGTTCTGCTTCTGTGTACAAAGTTTCGTTGCAATCGGTCACTCCGTTTCGAATTGTAAGTTTGTAGTTTGTAGAAGAGAGACCGTATGTGGCCTCTTAAGTTTCTTTTTTCATTATTTGATTACTATTAAAAGAGAGTACAACTTTAAAATTGTTTTATTACCCTCTCATCACTTCCATTTTATTTTCGTACATTGTGAAACAAGCTTTACATAAAAATGGGGTGCGTTTGTGTTACATTTGTGTTATTATAACACAAATTTTTTGTGTTAGTTTTGTGTAAAAAAATGATAATTTTGGCGGCCTGTCCCAAACGAACAAACGAATATCGAATTCCCTTGATTCGGTTTCGGCTCTATGACGTCACAGCTGTGAGCGAGAGTAATCAGAATTGATCCCGAGCCACTCGTCTTCCGAGTGCGGCGGTTGAAATCGGCGAAAACAATAACAACAACAACCAAAAGGACACGACTGACTGACAGATGAGATAGATGTAGATAGACAGAATTGTCAAATCAGCAGAGAGGGAAGAGAGCACTGCATGCTTGCATGCAAGAATTCTCGCTTTGATTGAACTTTTTAGGTTCAATTACCTAGTTGCTTTCATATAATTCGTAAAGTGAAACATCAGTGGGCGTGTGTGAAATATAACGGTCATCATGCCGAAACGCCGCGCGGGTGTAAACAAAATAATCTATGAGCTGGACGAGCACGACTCCGGCTCCGACAGCAGCGGGGAAGTACGTCCCGCCGCACCCGTGCGCGGCAAACGCAATCGCGCTGCCGTGCGCGCCGCGGCGCACCGCCTCGCCTCCATAAAGAGAGCGCACGCAGTCGACGCGGACTGTGTAGAGGTGATCGACCTCGAATCGTCGGGCGTCATAGATCTTGACTCATCCGACAGGGATGATAATGGAGGGAAAGCGGACAGCAAACCGACTGCTACCCCACCCAAGGCTCCGGTACCACCACCGGCTCCGGTACCACCACCGGTCGCTGAGGAAATTCAGGACGAAACTGCGAAGAAAGACGACGAGAGCGTAGCTCCGAATGATGTGTCTAAATCTTCGAGCCTCCCCGATCCGGACCTCAGCATGAACATTCTCGACTCCGTAGAATCGGAGGATGGAGATATGGTGGTGGGTTGTGAGAATCGGTCTCCCCTTGTCACCATCAAGTTCCGCGACAAGCGCATCGCACGACGCTGTAAAGAAAAATTGAAACATTTAATTGTGACGATCCTGAAGTCTCTAGAGGAAAGTACAGGCGAGCTCTCGGACGCGGAGACAGACTTGGAGCTGGACGTGTGGCCCGAGGATGTGCCGACGGAAGCCGATGAGACGGAAGGTGTATTGGGCGCTTCGGAAATGGATATTGCATTGAGTAACGAGGGTGAGACAGAAGATTCGCAGTATGATTCCAGTTTATTCTTCGTGGACACTAATCCAAATTGTGAGAATAGTGAAATAAATGATATCCCACAATATTGTCAGGTAAGTCAGGTCACCTCATAAATCACCTTTGAAAGCTTCCTATGAATTAATGAAATCAATTTTGAATTTGTGTTTCAAGTAAAAAGTTATTTCTTTAACCGCTCAAGCGCCCACGCTGGGTGCCATCTACCGGCGGAAGTTTCGACGTCATTGGTTCGCATGCGTATGAGCTATGAAAATGAATTGTGTTTTAACCGACTTCAAAAAAAGAAGGAGGTTCTCAATTCGACTGTATTTTTTGTTTTTTTGTTTGTCCACTCAGAACTTTCGGCTGGGTGAACCGATTTTGATGATTCTTTTTTTATTTGAAAGCTGGTGCTTCCGGTGTGGTCTCATTTAAATTTGGTCAAGATTGGATTGGAAAGTGATTCCGCCGAGTACATTAATAGCAAAAAATTACTAAAAAACTGTGAAATAAAAAACTATTTAAAAAAATATAAAAACCGTCTTCAGAAATGTATGAAATAAAAAAAATCTAACCCTAGAGTTGAAGGCGGTGCTAAAGCAAGCAAAAGTAACCGACCGTCTTCAACTCTAGGGTTAGATTTTTTTTATTTCATATATTTTTGAAGGCGGTTTTTATATTTTTGAAAAATAATTATGAACAATGACAATAAATTTACCATGGAAGTAATCTTGACAAAATTTCCTACAAAGTATCTATAACTTGTAAGGCACAGAACTTTGCCTTCCAATTGTGAATTAAACTTCACAAATAAAGTGAGGTTATGTTTTGTTTTAATTTCACACACGCGAATGTATAAAAACATCCGACAATAACACATTAACTTCAGAAATATTTCTAATTATATACAAACACAACAAACTAATGATTAAAAAAACCCAAAATAATGTTTATTTGCGGCTCTCCGTTCCAGAGCGGCGAAGTTCTCACAGACGGCAAGCAGCAGGTACCGTCGCCGCCTCGCGCAGTGCGCTCCCAAACCTGCTTCAACTGCGATGGCAATCATCAGCTACGCGAGTGTCCTCTGCCCAAGAACTACAATCGCATCGCACAGCGCAGGAAAGCTATCGTCAGGATGGGGTAAGGGGATTTTATTTTTTTATTTTTGTTAAGACTTTTGGCCGTCATTGAACGAAAAGCCCTAAAAGTACGACCGCACTAAGCATAACTGCACAACCTGGGAACGACGCATTCTTATCGAACTGTTTTAGTATACTCTTTTGATTTCTTCGCAATTTTTTTTTTTACATTTATTATTGACCCTTTGCATTCCCACACTTTAAATATGCTTACCACCTCTTGAATTGAGTCCTTACAGCACAACACCGATTACTATGCTTGCGAACCCGTATTGTCAGGATACAGCGTGTGGTGTGACAAACAAAACACATTCTACTTTTTTTCTGAATTTTTTCTTACCTAAAATTTACAATTTTCCCATACAAATTGCATATCAATGTGTAGGTAAAAAAAACATACTCTAAAATACGTGTACATGTATTACGGTACGTCTAGAGTCTATTGCCTGGTTGACACGATGCGAGTTCACGCACGAAAAAGCTCTCGAACGCATTTACGCACCGTGTAGACAGTTCTCGCAAGCTCGCAAAGTGTTTGACGAACTCTTCGCGATAGCGAGTTTTCCCGTTCGAGACGCCAGCATCCTCCTCATGCGTGAAACCTCGCATTGTGTCAACGTACAGTCAGCGCGCACGTTCGTGGCCTCCGGGAGGAAAGCGAGAAAGGAATGTATAGTGTTGTGAATCAATCTCTGAAAGTAACGACATTTACGAAACCTCTTTTTTTATTTATGGCATTAAATTATTTATCTAATAAGGTTTTATTCCGTGGTGGAAGTACGAAGACAAAACAGGGATAATCGTTTAAAGATCTATCGGCCTCCGCCCGCAGAGGCCACGAACGTGCGCGCTAACAGTACCTTATTCCTCATCATTCAAAAAGGCCAGTGGAAATGAGTGACGGTTGGTCAAATAATTTTTTTTTCTGTGCGACGTGTTGCTAATTCCATGGATTTTTAACCATTAATCGATAATTGTCACTTGTTCTAATTCGAAAAATTCACTGAAATCGCTATTAGCAATATTTTTTTTTCAAGCTTCCCATCGGAAGCCTATCTGCCCTTTCGGAATGCATAGGGCTAATAATAATGTGCCTTTCAGTCGTTACCACGTGGAAGATGACCAGAAGTTCGGTCACCTCGTGGCGGGTCGTATATCGGGCCGGCTGCGACACGCGCTGGGGCTGAAGCGCGACGAGTTGCCGCTGCACATCTACCGGATGCGAATGCTGGGCTACCCGCCCGGCTGGCTGCAGGAGGCCAGGATATCACACTCGGGCATCACCATGTTTGACTCACAGGTGCAGTGAGGCTTTTAACTTTCTCAATGATTACAAATTATACCAAACGTAAGTTAGAGTATTTTTGTTATGTAATCCGGTATGGGTGGCTGAGTCGGAGGGGCCGAAGCACATGCTCCGACCAGCCAATATTACCTCCGAGAAGGTAGGTGCCGTACCGGAGACTTCCCTGGATTGCTGGCTATACTGGACTAGAGGAGAACACAACCGACGCTGCTGTGCGGCCATCTTACATCCAGTACGGTGGTACCAACCCAGTCGGCTACAATTTGAGCCTACCACCTAGTAAGGGGCAAAGGCATAGTCCCGTATAGTATAGTCCTGCTCAGGTGATAAAGGTGTTTTAAAGTGGCATAAAGTGTATTATTCCATGTCTTTATTTACACATTTTCTTTTTATAACAATTTTACATTTTTACATTATTTACAACATTAAAATCTAAAATTGATACAAAAAACAAATGGGAGTTTCCACCACCGGCGGAGGGGCGAACCCAAGCTAACGATGGTCGGGCCCTAGGGAGAGAAACCTCCGGACGATGCGTGCAGTGTCGAGCAGGGCTGCCTTCTGGGTCTGCCCCTTGACCCAACCACTCAGCGAGAGCCTCTCAAGGTGATCGTCGAGGCTGTTCGCTATCAGCCCGTGCGCCGAAACGACTACGGGCACAACGATCGTCTAGTCGACGGGCCACATTTTGGTAACCTCGTGCTGCAAATCCAATTACTTTAGCATCTTCTCTGCTTCCTTAGTGACGAGGTTACCATCATGCGGCAGGGCGATATCAACGAGCGTTGCGCGCCTTGCCTCCCGGTCCACTATCACAATATCAGGTCTGTTCGCGAGAATAGTCCTGTCTGTGATAATATTATATTGGGTGCGTGCACTGTTATCGCAGGGTGAAGCGATCCAGGACCCCGAGGACGAGGAGGGGGAGCTGGTGGCGCCGGGCTCCAAGGACAAGTTCGACATCAAGAAGATCCTCGACTTCCCCGGCTTCAACGTACCGACCAGCTCACGGTACAAGGAGGTCGCTTCATTCTTCACTTTTTTGTTTCACTTTCACCCGTTTTGTTTTATGAAACCTGACCGGCACGAAGGGAATTGCATCGCTTAGGTTGGACAGACTCAGTTTTTTAGTATACATGCCCGCGGCTCCGCCCGCTCTCATATTTGACTTCTCTGCTAACCTCATATGCCATTTAACGTGATGAAAAGTAGCGTATAATTTATGGGAAGAACCAAGCTATCCGTAGAAGCAAAACAAGCAAAAATCGGTTCAGTGGTTCTCAAGTTATAAGCGGACAGACAGACAGACAGGCAGAAAGCAGACGTTGGATTTTATTAAAGGTAAGGATGGTTTGTTGGCGAGCCCAAGTGAAAGGGATTTAGTGTTTGTGTTGGGTGTCATTGAGCGTTCCCTAAACCTCAGTTAGGGACTTTGGGTCCTAAGGGATAGAGAAGATGAGTACTATGGGGCTGATATTAGCAAATGATTAAATGGTTAAAAGTTCTATAAATAAAATAAAACTGTGGGTTTAGTGATGATCACTTTTGATAATCACTATTCATCATCAATCACTTTCGATTGATAGTCACTAAAAGTCATGATAGGCCTTACGGTCGGCTACATCTGTGCTGCAGGTGTGCTAAGAGCTTCCCTTTGGTCGTGCAGTGCGGTGGTACCAATTCGGACGGCTTAAACCCCTAACTCCTAACCCCCTAGTGTGGTAAGGGACTTTGCTTGCTTATAGTTTTAATCATCCACTAATGAAGCAAAGACAATTATCAAGTTACAGAAATGTACTCTCAATTTTTAAATTGTTTATTTGTCACACCGCCAGGATGTGGAACTGTCTACTGGCGAGTGTGTTTTCTGAATCCTTTAACCTGGTTTCAGATGTTGTATTAAAAGGGTAGACAGCCTAGCAACAGTCCATAAATCTGCTGGCATTGCCTCTCTGAGGTGGTTTCGCAAGGAGAGGTGTTTTTGGCTGTGTCGACTGCACCATTGGTCCATTGGAACAGCCGCCTACTGTGAAATAACAGAAATATTTGGTATTTTCATGCAGACACTGATGATAAATGAATATGTCAATACACTCTTCCACTCGTAATAAAAATGACCCGTCAGTGTCAGGTATTGCTCACTGGACCCTCTCGGAGCACACGCCCGATCCCGACCTAAAGAACAGAAAGCACTTTTTTGTCTTATTGATGAAGCCAGTTTTAAATTTATAAAGCGCCTCCTCCTTGCAGACGGCACACAAGTACGGACTACCTGCGATGTCGGAGCGTGACAGTAAGCTGCTGATGCTGGCGTCACTCGCACCGAACGCCATGCAAGCGTACAAGCGCAAGAAACTAACCCTCTTCCCCTCCGCTGCGAGCGGTGTGGCCTTGCAAGCTGGCACTGCCGACATGGATCTGGAGAGTGACGATGGTAGGTCATTCATACATACATACATAGCGTCACGCCTGTTTCCCGGTGGGGTAGGCAGATGGCAACGGATTTCAACGTGCCACGATCCTGACACACCTCTGCCGCCTCTTCCTCTCCCCTATCATAATTTTCTAAAGCTCATCGATTATGGAAATGAAATGAAATGAAATTTGAAATGATTTCATTTTTCGTCACACAACAACAACTTACATAACAACTGGGTACTACGCACTTGACCCTTTTTGAGCACTTGCCCGGTCTGGTCCAGGGTACTTCCCGACTCTTAAGCTCACATTCGCTCAGTAAATTTATTTTGTTATTCTTATCTCATCCATTCTTCCAACATGATCGAACCCCTGAAGTGTTCCTTTCTCAATCCTAGTCACTATATCTTCTTTCAGACCACAACATTCTCGCACTACAGTATTTCTAAATCTATCTTTCATTGTAACTCCACACATACTCCTTGGACCGTGGACAGGAAAACGGAGTGTGGGAAGACCACCCGCCAAGTGGGACGACGACATCAACTGCATCGACGGAAAGCAGTGGTTCCGTATCGCTGAAGGCCGGGAGGACTGGAGGAAAATTGGAGAGGCGTATGTCCAGCAGTGGACGCTTACACGCAGACTGACTGACTGATATACTCCTCAACGCGGAGCATTTCCACAGCATTTATCCTGCTTTTACTTTTCGCCTGCCATGCCCAACTTTAACTCCCGTACATCAGTGTTGGGGCCAGCATTCCACCATGTACAGCCAAACCAACCCTAGTGGATATACTTTGGGTGCTCATAATAGTGTGGAACGCCCCATTCACTTTTCCACATCTTCACACTTTTCATCTCTCGTGAACACATTCCCCAGACAGTGGCGGCTGGCCCTTAAGTGCGTTCGTGCGCCGCACTACCACCAAACAGCGCCTTCACCCGAAAGAAATAAATAAATTAAAATATTAAACATTCTCCATGAATCTCGCCGATCGAAGTAAAAATATCAAACTGAATTCGTTCCTATTTCCTAGACAACAATACGTACAGCTGTACGTAATACGTACTACTTACTACTCAGTGGCAGTGGCTCAGTGGCCACTGCGCAGTGAAGTGTCGCTTTGGTTCTTCGAGCAATTAGGACTCTGGTTGTGTTTCTAGTGCGTGACAAAAAAGTGATAGAAATATTTGCGCAAGATAAAACCCGACGAATAGACTTACATTATAAATAGAACAATATTAGACCTACCCAATCAAACTGTAGTGTGTGTGGTGTGTGTGTGTGTGTGTGTGACTGATTTCTTCATAATTTTCATAAATTCACTGGCGTATTCTTCAAAACACCATACCTACATATTTCAATCTAAAAGTGAGTACATTTTTATTACATATATTTTAATAATTTTATCACTTTTATCCTTACCTTATTTTGTCTTTCAACTATGTATCTGTTGAGTGAGAATACTTTTACATAATTTGGGCAATTAACTCAGACATGAAAATAAAATAAAAAATCACGTCTCGGTATCCATTAGATTCACGTTTGGGTTTAGTACTACGAGTAAGTTAGCGCACACTGTGCGCTAGGTACCTATGGGACTGGGCGTGCTGTGCGCCGCACACCCAGTCCCATAGGTCACCAGCCGCCACTGTCCCCAGATATACGAATTTGTTCAGTGCTCCCCCAATCATTACATTGCATTGGAACACTATAATTATATTCCTCTCCAGTAACATTAGTTTCGTCTTCGTAAGTCATTCGTAGATACTTAATATTTTGGACTCAATATCAATATGACATGTATAGGTTGCAAAAGCCGACTTTGCTAATAAAAGTAGGGTGAATGTGACGAATTTCTTAAAGATAATATTACAAATTCTGTAGGAATCTGCTATGTTATAAATATATATTTAAGAAAATTTAGTTTAAAGTTTTTGAACTTTTCACAAGTGCAAACTGATCACTGGAAAAAAAAATGATGTGATGTTATTTTGATACTTACTCAGATGTAAATTATGTAAACTGATGTATTAATTAGACAATTAACCAGAGCAAAGAGAAAATGGACCTTGTGGAAGCAAGCAATGCAATTTATTCAAGCCCTAAAAATAACTTAAGGACTTATCCATTGATATTTTCTCTTATATTCCTTTTTAACCGACTTCAAAAAAAGGAGGAGGTTCTCAATTCGACTGTATTTTTTATATTTCCAGGAGCGAGTGTGGACTTCCCCTCCGTGCCACCGCTGCCGGATGAGGCCCCACCGCCGCCGCCTCCTCCTCCTGAAGTGCCTCCGCCCCCGCCGCCTGAGAAGACACCCCCGCTCCCGCCACCGGAAGATGCACCGCCCCTGCCACCGGAAGATCTCCCAGCTCCGCCGGCGCAGGACAAGGAAGGGGATTTAGACACAGTGAACAACGGCGAGGTGAGACCTTTTATCATTTTTCCAAATACTGTGTATTACTTCCCATAGTCCCCTAACCTATTCCTGTCTGTACAAACTTTCTTACAAAGCCTTTTTTTATTAGGTCTTTTAGGGGTTAAGCGAAACGGAGCACGAAGCGCACACACTCATTATGCGTGCAAGACGGGAATGGCTATTCAACCCTGTATGCATGAACAACGTTCGCACTTAACACGTTTTTTAGGAATAATAATAGACTACTACTGGTTGCCTGCTAGCTCAGGGGATCTCTAATCTTATTATTTTTAATCTTCAAATAGACAAACTAGTCAGCAAAGTCAGTCAGTCAGTCAGCGTGTAAGCGTCCACTGCTGGACATACGCCTCTCCAATTTTCCTCCAGTCCTCCCGGCCTTCAGCGGTATCAGCAAAAGTACTCTATAAAATTCTATTTTGAAGACATAATTTTTGTCATAAATTCTCCAGAAGTTTTTACCCGGAAAGTATTAAAACTGTAATTGTTATTAATTCGCAGCAAAAGTCCCAAAGCAGCAGCGGTCGAAGTTCACCGTCCCTAACGGATCTGGAAGAGCACAAGCGGATGCTACTAGAAGCCCTCGAAGTGACCGGCACTCCCGACAGTCCCGCCGGAAGTCTTGACTCCTCCCAGTGCAGCGACCTGCTTAGCATAGACATAGGCAACTCGCAGCTAATAGACACGCCAAAAGCCATTGATAATACACCTAATTCGGTCGAAAATACACCTAAAGCGGTTGAAAATACACTTAAAGCGGCTGAAAGTACACTTAGAGCTGTTGAAAATACACCTAAAGCTGTTGAAAGTACAACTAAAGCTGCCGAAAGTACACCTAAAGCTGCTCAAAGTACACCGAAATCTATTGAAAGTACTCCTAGAGCCGTTGAAAGTACACCTAAACCTAATATGCCTAAAGAAAAGTTAGTAAGTACACCAGGAACTGGTGGTGTAAAAAGCAGTGACTTCGGAACCCCAGTAGTAAATGTCGCTTCACCCTACATGAAGCTACCGAGCGATGACAAATTTTCAAAGGACGTATGCGATGTGATCAACTTTGAAAACTTACCCGACTCGACAGGGACGTACAAAAAGATGAGCGCCCTTCTAAGAAGAGTGAAGGACGAAGTGACGAAGATTCAAGATTCTTAGACCTCCAGTAAACAGATACAGTATATGAATAATATTATCGATGACTGAAATTTATATTGGTGAAATTTTGACTGCTACACAGTAAGCAATATTGAAAGGAAACACAATATTGAGATTTGATATAAAAAATAAATATTTCTTTATATTAATTTTTTTTTTAATTTACATTCCTTATCTATATCTCTCACAAGGTCCCAAATTTAAGGGCCGGAAAAATAACTACATAACTCATTTAGATAAATCAAAACAAGATATTTGGAATATATTTTTATTGTAAATAATTGTGATCTTTATTTTAAGACAGCTACAATTTATAGTACGTTATATACATTTTAATAATATCCAATTTTAAAAAACCAAATAAAATATGTATACATATATTATGTGCACAGTATATTAGGTTGTGTTAAAATCATTACGAGAATCATTTTGTATAACAAAATATGCGTCCCATACGATTTGATTACACCAAAATTAACATAACGTGCAAAAAGCAAAAATACACAATAGCTAGAAAGTAGAATTGCACCAAAAAACCCTTTAATTAAACGTAAACTTAGATCAACATACTAGGTGTTGGAAAAATAGGGTGACGCCATACTTAAAACTGAACAGAACTCCATAAAAATCGTTTAACAACAAAAATGTATGGATAGTTGAAAGTTTTTCGAGTTTTCAACAAAGTCGTAAGGTACAAGTTAATTTTCATACAGAATCACCCCCTTTCAGACGTTTACACCGCTATCGCGACACCCAAACATATGTAATGGGTTTACATAATGAATACATTTGTGATGTTACCAAATTTAAGCGCTCACATAAAACATTATTTTGTTTAAAATAAGCAAAAATCACAAGCAAATACAATGTTTCACCGTCTCGCTGGCCTCTGCCTGTCTACCGCTATTGTTGATTTCGGACTGGTGTTCAAAGACAAGCTTAGAGGTAGATTTTGATGAACCAATGAAACATTACTACTGATCGAACAAAAATGAAATTTTTCTTATTTTTTGGACAATACATTACATGCAGGTCCATAAAAGTTATTGAACCCCGCAAGCTAATAATTATATGTGCAGTAACATTTTTATCTTACACATTTACGTCTTTCAGATAATTTTTGTCGTCGTCTTATAAATGCTGGAATCACCTAGAACACGGACATCGTTAATAAGTGCCGACAGCATTGAACAGCAGATTTGATTGAAATAACGGTATTGTGACACAATTTAGAAGTAATATCAAAACTTGTCAATTAGTGAAGTCGTTCATGATTTAGTACGAGATTTTTTAAAGTACATACACACCACATGCTGTATGCTGACAACCGGGGTAAGCAGAGTAATCAGTGTTGTGCTGTGCATGTGCGATCCCGTCGTCCCCTTTCCACCTCCGCATAATGCGCACTGGGCAGGGATTGCATCCCTATACGCTGGACTTACCGCGGATGCGTACCAATCGATTCTCCAGATCTTTCCTCCACAGAACTGGTAAACTCTGGAATGCTATCCCTGCCCATATATTTCCCCCCAAGTATAGTCTCTGGTACTTCAAGAGAGGCGTGAATAGGCACCTGTCAGGCCGGCATGGCATTCGCAACCCAGCGTACGGCCGAATGTCCATGGGCGTCGTTAGACACCTTATGGGTGGCTTGGCGCCATATGTCGGGCATTCTATTAAAAAAAAAGTACTCTGGTACATAACAGCACAACACCGACCATCAAATTTAGTTTTAAAGTAGTCATCAATAAAAGACATCACAAACTTTAATCAAAACAAACTACAAAACATTGTGATGCGGAACATTTTCCCAATATCTGAAAGGAATACAATTTTAAAAAGCATTATTTTAGCCTCGCAAATTTATCAAGAAACACTTTAAATTGATTTTTACATTCTTTATACATTTTACTTATTGGTAGTTTTTTAATATCGGAATTTCCACTTTTTTTGGCAAGGACTGACAAGCGAGGTGTTGAGAGACTTAACCTCTAAAATAAAATGTTTAAAGTCTTCGTCCACTTATTTTCGAATTTGGTGTTAATGTAGAATGCTTCAAGTGTTGTACGGTCGCCTCCGACAGATCTCGTTCGTTAATTGATGGCCGGTGGGTTTGGTGGAGCCCCATCGCTATCCTGAAATATTTCAACAATCAAAGTTTAATACACTTTAGTTAAATATGAAGTTCTCTTTTTAAAAACATTCCACGAATTTTAGTTTCGGTTCTAAGTCTGAATCAGGAGGAGGTTGATGGCCAAGCTAAAAAAAAATTGTAAAAAAAAAATATTCTTGCATATACAATCGCTTGTAAGTAAATAATAATTATTATAATTTTTATGTCTTTATTTTCACGTTATTCTTTAGAAACATTCATATTAATTTTATATAGGTTCATAAAAGAAATATACAAATATAATACAAACAGAATAAAATTAAAAAAAAACGGTAATACCGCCGGCGGCGGAAGACAAGCCTCCAAGCGCGCCGGCGGGTGCAGGCCGTGGCTACGGAGCTCTCCGAGACGATGCTGAGTTTCACTGATAATTCTAGGGAGAGGCTATGTATAGGATGTGTCCGTATCAAAAAAACATCATGCTCACAGGTGGGTTGGTAGGCTTGGTGAGTTCGGCCTGGTGTACACGCTGCGGCCGAAAGACGTAGAGCGCCACCGCCAGCGCCATCATGAGGAACATGATGAGGAAGCTGTTACCGGCGTCGGACGCGCGAGCCCCCGGCAGAGCCGGCAGATCCTCCAGACACTCGTTGTCCGTGCAGTAGGACTGTGCTTGGCGCAGCTGCAAACAAACATACAGTGGTTTTTTTAACCGACTTCAAAAAAAGGAGGAGGTTCTCAATTACCTCAGAACTTTCGACTGGGTGAACCGATTTTGAAAATTGTTTTTTTTTTATTTGAAAGCTGGTGCTTCCCGTGTGGTCCCATCCCATTTTAATTTGGTGAAGATCGGATTAGAAAGCGAGCTACATTAATAGCAAAAAATTACTAAAAAAACTGTGAAATAAAAAAATATGAAAACCGCCTTAAAAAATGAAATAAAAAAAAATCGAACCCTAGAGTTGAAGGCGGTGGTGCTAAAGCAAGCAAAAATAACCGACCGCCTTCAACTCTAGGGTTTGATTTTTTTTTATTTCATACATTTTTCTACCTTTTTTATATCTTAGATTGGTTGACCATGTCACACCTGATTCCCAAAGGGGTAGGCAAAGACAACGGATATCCGCTTGCCACAGTCCTGACACGCATCTGATGTCTCTTCTACACATAATGTTCTTCACACATGCTCTTTGGTCATTATCAATCATTGCACAATAATTATCAGCTTGTCACATTGGGATAAACCCAAACAAATTGTAAAATTTACAGAAACATCGCATAAATGGGCAAGTGAATGCAATGCTTCCAAGGCTTCGCTTGCGTTTAATACGGTTAGCTATAAATTTTTTTTTTTTTATGGAACCTGATACGGTTGGCTACATCACCTACAACATCCGTGATGTCAGCCCATAACACAGGGTGAACTAGGTGCCATGTCAGTGCTTCCCTTCATTTCATGTCGGCTACACTAAACTGGACGGAAAACACGGTTCAGTGCAGTGGTACCAACCCGGCCGGGATAAACCCTACCACCTAGTAAGGTAAGAAGGGAAGGGACCTACAGTTTAACGTGGAATCCGAACCACGGTCAGCCTCCAACGGTCGAGCGGTCACCCATCCAAACACTGACCGCGCTCAGCGTTGCTTAATAACAGTTGACTAACCAACCGCGCCACTGAGCTACCGAGGCTGACGAATTTTCTTATCCCTTAGTCGACTTTTACGACATGCGACGGGGAGAGATGCAGTGGGGCTATTCTTTTTAAGTACCGACCCCACACGGTACAAAACATACATATATGCATACATACCACGTATGCATGCGAGTAAGAAGAGCAATTAGGTGTTGTGCTGCTGTAAATTACAGCACAACACCAACCACCACGCTCAGCGTTAAGTATTACAACGAGATAACTATCGAGCAAGTAAGCACGAAGATCCACCTGCTATTATGTGAGCAAAACTGCGAGGAAGCTACTTAATGGACAAAACTGCCTACTTTACACGCAATTATTTCATTCAAATAAATTGCAGATAAAATATATCTAACTCACAAATAACAAGTCAAAAGTAATTTACCAAATGTTGATTGGTAATAGTAACCAACCATCTTTAGTAATAGTATATGCAAGTAGATATCAAGTAAGAGTGAGTCTCTACACTGGCGGCCGTCGACAGGAAAACGGAGTGTGGGAAGACCACCCGCGATGTGGGACGACGACATCAAGCAAGCCGACGGAAAGCAGTCGTTCCATACCGCTAAAGGCCGGGAGGTAAATTGGAGAGGCGAATGTCCAGCAGTGGACGCTTACACACTGACTCCGTCAGATTCCGTTGCATAACAATGCTCTCATGCAAGCAACGATTTTAGACCATTGCTTTGCAGACCTGTATAAAAAAGAAATAAAAAACAAATAGCCACTGGCAGTGTCATGCTTCAATGCATTTGAAACCATCGTTATACAATCCGCGCAAACAAATTCTAGCGTTCAGTTTGCTTGCAGCAATCACAAACATGTAATGAGCTAACTCTGTTCTGGCAATTAACACAGCAGCTTACTGATAACGGTGTGCGCAATTAAAACATACTAGGAAAAAAAAGCGGTGCCAGGAATAAATTGATCCGACGCAAAAAGAAAAACCTAGATCGGCGATAAGCTGAAGCATTAAAAAGCCTCGCGGGCTGCATTGGAAGCCTCAAAGAGTTTGGACAGGTAGAGAGGGAGGTTGAGCACGAGATTAGTTTTGCTTTCACGTCCTATTCAACGGAGACTAGCCGAAGAGGGCTCGAAGCTAGTTATATGTTTAAAAATCAATCATATTGCACTCGTAAAAATTTATAAATTAAATTCGTCTGTGAGAGAGCATGATTGGTCAATCGCTGGTTAACCCAGATGTGATCAGTAAAGTCAAGGATTTCCATTCGTCGCCTGCCTATAAACAACTTTTGGGGAAATAAATGTGGGAATGTGGGAACACGCATAAAATAATAATAGACTACAACATTACAATGAAAGATATATTGAGAAATGGTGTAATGCGAGAGCGCTGTGGTCTGAAAGAAGATATAGTGACAAGGATTGAGAAAGGATTGCTTCGGTGGTTAGGTCATGTTGGAAGAATGGATGATAGGAGACTAACGAAAGAAGTTTATGGAGCGAATGTGGGTCAGAAAGGGTCGCCCTAGACGCACGTACCTAGACCAGATCGGGCATGTGCTCAAAAAGGGTCAAGTGCGTAGTACCCGTAACCGACGAGCATGTATGAAGAACATTATGAGTGGAAGAGGCGGCAGAGGTGTGTCAGTTGACATTTGATACTATATAGTGTTTGATGACCCAATCACGGACTTATAGTGTAAATTAATTAATTTCGATTTAGGGGGACAAATTAGAAAGTAAAAAAATTTTGATTTAGACTCAATTTGTTTAAAAAAAACTGTTGCCTCTAAGGAATAAATCGATGTGTGGTGAAATATTCTTGTTACTAGAAGCACATCTATTGATCAACCAACTATACAGCTATTAATCGCCAGTTTAGGTGGAAGTGATTATCTATCTGTCTGTCTAAAATATGTTTGCAGGGTGAAAAATCTGTGAAATACCGACTTTGCAATGTATTAGAAATGATTAATAAATACTTTTTAATTTTACCTTGCTTTGCTTATGAATTTTATGAAATTAGGACTCGGTATAAGGGCAGGATCTACAAATCAATCAGTCACACTATCTATGGCAGAGTCAAAGGCGGTTTAAGCAGCGGGTGGCCGACTGGTTTGGGCATCGGCTTCTCAAGCGAAAGGTCCGAGGTTCGAATCCGGTCGGCGTGTACCAATGTTTACATTGATAATTTTTTTTAATGTTAAATGTAAAAAAAAAAAAAATTTCTTAATCGTTTCAGTTTCATGCCAGGAAGAAAAAAGTTTTCCAACACATAGATCTCTTTCTTTCAGAAATTGTGAAAAACCACAATTTTAGTTTTATTAGTATGGAATAGAAAGAATTTGATATTTTTTTTACCAACTTACACGTGTTACCTACATCATAATGGTAATGAAGACTTTTTTGTTACTGTTATGAAACTAAATCGATTAGACTATAAAAATAAACCACCTATTTTTTTATTTAAATACATAAAAAAATATTTTATATAAAAAAAAAGCCCAAGGTCCACAACATTTTATATAGATTTTACTCCCTATATGATACCCCCAGAGCGTACTATTAACTAATTTTGAAAGACCTTCACATTGTTTTTTTTTTCTATCCTTTTATATTTGATGGATATGGATATGCTAGTACCATGTGACCAGCCACACCTACAATATTCCCAATATGAGATTGTAGCTAGTGATTATTGTAGGGGAAATTGTTTCAGCAGAAATCCTGTGTTATGTTACTTATATAAGAAATAAGTAAGCATAAATGTAATAAAAACATTTGATTTGATTGGATACTATTGAGCAATAAATATTTTCTTTAACGAGATCTTTGAAATGTATTCGTGATAACGACTGCATGTGAATGCAATTGCAATCACGAGCAATATGTTTGGTAACATGTTTCATAGCTGTTTGCCTTTTCTAGTGTTTCGTTCCCGAATGTTGTATACATATTTTATCTATGAGGTCAAGGCTACAATCTTATAGAGCTTACCAGTGTACACAAATCGTGCAGAATTAAAACAAAACATTTACAGATAATCCACGCTCACTGTACCTACTAATGTTTTGCTATCAAGGACAGTGGTTTTTTTTATGGAAACTGACACGGTTGGCTACATCACCTAGCTACATCCGTGATGTCAGCCCTTAACACCTTGGTGAACTAGGTGACACATCAGTGCTTCCCTTCGGTCGTGCCGGCTAAACAGAACCTAGATGGAAAACACCTAACTATTTACACCCAGCCGTTTCGACCGACTTTTCATTCAGTGGGGTGGTATCAACCCGGGCGGGTTAAACCCTACTACCTAGTGAGGTAAGAAGGGCGGGGACCTACAGTTTTACGCAGTGATGTATTTTCAACCGAGTAAAAAAAAATGAGGATGTCGAAATTCAGGTCAGGACTACTAGAAAGCAACAAGGTGAATTTCCTTACCAGGGAGAGCAACCGCCGCATCGCCAACTCATGGTTCCAGAGACACTCGCACGGGTCCATGGATTCGTCCGACATCCTTCACCTGCCGAGAATACGTGTCGTTTATTTATTGCGAAGAAAAATACGCAGAGACGTGCCCGCGCTCTGACGTACTTCGATAATTTGATGTGCTGGCTGGCTGTCAAGCAGTGTTGCCGCTTAGGAAAAAAGAAAGTCACCAAACTATTGCCATAAAGTCACTAGAATTGGGGAAAATATTACTTCAAAGAGTCACTAGAAGTCACTAAATATTTTTATCAGAGCTCCATTTTTAAAATAAGTTATATTAAAATAAAATTTGAAATAATCAATGATTTATTCATTCAATGTTTATACGTTTACATAATTTACACTTTATAAATATATATTTTTTATAATTAAATACTTTACAACTTTTTGTTCCTTTATTTTTGATGTACACATATTTTAGTAATAGCAATAGTAAAAAAGCTAATATAGGGAAATATTTCGCCCCGATGTCGTCGGTGGCGTCTTCAGTCAAGTGAGAAATAAGTAAATACGATTATGATTTGATAGATATGTTTTAAATATTTTCTTCTTTTTTTATTATTTTTTATATAGAATATATAATTTACATACAGTCAAAGCGATTATTTTGATTAATTCGATCAAGTTCATAGATCGTCGATGATCTATGATGTGTTGATGTGATGAAGAACAGGTAAAATCTATGAGGGTATAATCTATCAGCCAAGTCAATGTCCGTGCTTCAAATTTTATCACTATTAAAAGTCACTAAAAGCCACTAGATTTTTTCTAGTGACTAAGTCTTTAAAAAATGTCACCAAAGACGTCAAAAACTCACTAGATCTAGTGACAAAGTCACTAAAACGGCAACACTGCTGTCAAGTCAAAGCATAGTGGAATTCAACACATCCCAAAACAATGCAAGTTCTAGGAGATGTTTTGACTTGCGCGAAATGCGTTTACAATCCGTCCATATCCGATATTTTTGTTTTTATTTACTTTTACAAAACATTGCAGATGATCACCTGTCAAGAGAACAAGAGGGGAGCGGTCGGGCGAATGTCTCCCACTTGAGTTTCTCACTATTAGCACTCACTACGCAAGCTGATGAATCATCAAAACCAGAATATTGATGGCAATTTATCAAATTACACTAATTAGCAATGTCAGAGACGATACGAATCACAATACAATAAAGGAATCCATCATAGAATTTAGAATTCGCGACAGACGGGACAAGACGACATATTTGTTGCGCACTGATTGGTTGAGCCAAAACTGCGTTGTGATTGGTCAGTGTTCCCCGCATGCATATAAGAAAACCACCTGTATGGATTATCTGCTTCAAGTCAGTATACACAAATATCCATATGTGATTTGTCCTAGTGTAGAGTTTATAGCTTTTTTATCACATTGGTATTGTAAAATTACCCTCCATTTATTTACTTAAAATATATTCTTTCCACTTGACATCGCATTGATATACTAGAACTAATTATTAAAGAGAGAGTGACTGTGTAAACACATCTCAGACAGATTGATAATTTCTTAATTGTTGGGGATATAGTAGTAAGCTGGCAATATTAACTAATTGACATTTTGTTAACTGACCAATCGCAAGCAAGAAACGTTTGCGCGCCAAATATTTAAATATTGCAAGTACTTTGGTAGGAGCGCAGCGACACGTATTCTATTCACTGTTTGACTTGGGACCCAAGTTACTTCCCAAGTCTTGGATACATCTATTGGGTGGGTGCGGGATCATCAAGCTAGACACATGACGCGTACTTCGCTGGGCAGGGCGGGCGGTGGCGGTGGGGCGTCTTTTTTTGCCTCTATGATTGGGATTTGAACCAATTAAACTATTTATTCTGTAATTAATTAGACCTGGTTAAATTTTTATTTTATCATTCACGAGTTTCCACCGACCATGAATGTTTATTTTCTTTGTCTAAGCTATTTTCAATCATTAGTTTGATGAGCGGACAGTGTCAGCATTCCGATTGTTGCGGATACAGCAAGTATACAGTGAGTGGACGCAGTCAGTGGTTCTAAAAATCTGTTTGATCCGATGCGTGCGATGCGTACAATGCGGACACGTGGGCGTGGTGAAAAGTTAATAATAATTATATCTAATTAATCAAATTCTTTTACGACCTTCTATCGCAGGAATTCATCGCCTACTACCTACATAATCCTTCCTTATCCTTATCCTTACCTTAAAATCCAACGTCTGCTTTCTGTATGTATGTCTGTCTGTCCGCTTATAACTTGAGAACCACTGAACCGATTTTAATACAGTTTGCTTCTACGGATAGCTTGGTTCTTCCCATCAATTAGAGGCTTCATCACGTTAAATGGCTTATGAGGTTAGCAGAGAAGTCAAATATGAGAGCGGGCGGAGCCGCGGGCACAGCTAGTATGCTGATAAATAAAAAAGTCAGTTAATTTTTTTAAACGCAGCGACGTAATACAAACTCTTTGACCTTAACATAGTAATTCTACCTATGACAGTTGAATTCGGAGACATTAATACAATTAATGAAAAAAAAACACATCGAAAAACACTTATTCAAAATGTATTGGAGTGTAATAAATAATGAATTTGATGCTGTCACAATTATTTTGTTTAAAATAAAATGCCTATTTATAACATTAATATAATTTAAGAAGTAAGGTTTGTAATAAATTAATTTTGAATCAAATTAGCCGACCTTGAATCTGTCGCCGGTTTTTTATTTGTCATGGAACTGGCTTGGTTGGCTAGACTACATCACGTACTACAACCGTGATGTCAGCCCATAACACCTTGCCCAACTAGGTGCCAATTCAGTGCTTCCCTTAGGTCGTGCCTGCCGGGTACACTGAACTGGACAGAAACACGAATCATTTACGTAGCCGCTTCGAGATCGGCCTTTCATTCAGTGCGGTGGTACCAGGGGCGCCGACTTTTTGAAATCCTCGTGGGTGCTCATGCAATTTTTTTTTACTTTAGCCACTTGTTAAATGATATAGAAGACAAAAAAAGAAGACAAGTATAAAACCCTAGATTGAACAATCATCACCAGCGCAGCGTGTTGCCGTCCACTGCTGGAGATACGCTTCTCCAATTTTTCTCTAATTCCCCCGTCACCCGGCAGCGTGGATTCGCAAAACATTCGCACAATGTTTTGCATTTCACGGCGCATTTACACATTCGCACGAATGTACCTACGCATGTAGTGCTCCTATATTCTATTGAAATAGTATAGAATAATATAGGAGTACCTATACCTATAACTATAATGCCGCTCCACTCGTGCGAATGTGTAAATGCAAGGAAGGAAATAAGGCACTTTTATCGTGGCTCAAATCCGATTACTGATCAGTTTTTATATCTATCATCGTGGGTGCTCCGCACGCACCACTCACCGCTCGTGGGTGCTGGAGCCCCCGAGCACCCACGGAGTGGTCTGAATCTGAATCTGGACTTTCTGGACTGATTAAACCCTATCACCTATTATGGTAACGCAAGGGACATGCAGGTTTTACTTGAAATCCGAACCACTTACCACCTCAACGGTCGAAAGATGTTGCTAAAATTGTTTGGTTTTTGAAATTTTACACTTTTATTTTTATTTATAGCGATTTAAAAACCGCTATAAAATGCACCGAGATAAAACGTGTTTCGTACGTGTTCCGTAGCCAGTGGCGGCGCTGGCAGAAACTCTTATAAAATCGGCCAAGTGTCTGTGCGTCCGTCCGTTTGTCACACGCACTGTCCGAGGTGAATACTCCGCAACACTGCTCCGGAACGTAAAATCCAATCCAAATAAATCTATTAAATTACAAATTTAAAAAACCCCCGACCCTTAAAAAGTCAAAAATAATTTCCGTTTACTTACTTAAAGGAGTCGGGAGACGGCTAAGTAAATTCCCGCGCAGCTCTGAGTTTTTATATTTTATTTACTTAGCGGTCCCCCGACTCCTTTAAGTAAGTAAACGGAAATTATTTTTGACTTTTTAAGGGTCGGGGGTTTTTTAAATTTGTAATTTAACTTTTATTTCAAGCTTTTTTAAAAAAACCGCATGAAAATCCGTCCACTTTTTAAGATAATTAATTGTTTTATTACTTAATTACTTGATTACTTGATTACAAACATAGCTAAGAACCATCCCGATTAAACAAGCTTCCTAATAAAAAAAACCGCATCCAAATCGGTCCATCCGTTTGGGAGCTACGATGCCACAGACAGACACACACACACACACACACACACACACACACACACGTCAAACTTATAACACCCCTCCGTTTTTTTCGTCGGGGGTTAAAAAATAATGATAATTACAAACTTATATTTAATTAATATGTCAATGTTTTAGGTATGCGGTCCATTAAAGGCGACTTAATTTGGTTAGCGGTAAAAGCCGTAAACGAGCCCTAAACCCAACAGTCCTAATATATTATGTAATTATACTAAAAAAATTGTAATTATCTCTTCTTCTCTATCTCTATCTTCTCTATCTCTATCTTCTTCTTCTTCTTCTCTTCTTCTTCTCTACTTCTTATAAAAATGAACGTCTGTCTGTATGTATGTTCGGGATAAACTCCGGAACCACTGAACAATTTTTGATGCGGTTTGCACCAATGTAAAGAGTAGTTCTTGAGGCTCACAATTTTAATTTTTTTTTTTTATTGAAACTGACACGGTTGGCTACATCACCTACAACATCCGTGATGTCAGCCCATAACACCGGGTGAACTTGGTGCCACGTCAGTGCTTCCCTTCGGTCGTGCCGGCTACACTGAACTGGACGGAAAACACAAACTATTTACATAGCCGTTTCGACCGACCTTTCATTCAGTGCGGTGGTATCAACCCGGGCGGGTTAAACCCTACCACCTAGTAATATAAGAAGGGAGTAATATAAGTCATATCCCTTAGTCGCCTTTTACGACATACACGGGGAGAGATGCAGTGGGGCTATTCTTTTAAAGTACCGGCCCCACACGGTCTAAAACTATAGGCTATATACCATCACACTAAATAGCCTTAGGGTTGAGCAGTATCAAATAAAGTATAGTATGAACGGAATTTAGTGTCGAATGGTCCTAATAGATGGCGCGAGCAGTATCGCTGTTACAACTAGATGTCGACAGTAGTATCAATTCAATAACTATGTGACATTTTTGTTGGTGTTTGTTAACTAGGCTAACTCAAACATAAGTCATACGGGAAAAAATCGATAGATACCGTTAAGTACTAACAAAACATTGTGATTTGGGAACATTGTTTGTCAGATCTTCGCATTGAATTTAGAACTGGCGGAATTTTCGACATGTCCAAGCGTAGGTTACCTACATGATGAAATTATACAATAAACAAAACAAAAGTCATGCGGAAAAATCGATAATAGCAATAGCGTAAATTATTACATGTTTAAGTTTGAAATATTATCAGACGTAAGTTCATCATATTTTATTTCTTTCTTTCTAAATTTAGTTTTAAATTATTTTTAAGCAAGTATCGAGATCAGCAAGACGATAAGTCTTTTCACCATTCATATTGCTCATACGCAATCTATCGATACACAACGGATACGCATATCAATGACTTTAATTTTACATGTGAAAAGAAAAAATCGTAAGTAGAATATCCAAATAATATTTAAAATTTAAAAACATTCATGCATCTTTTGGTTCATAGTAATAAGGTGGTAATTTAAATTTTATTGCCTAAATACAAGGTTATGTGTCAGCGCCATCTACATTTAAGACAGGATTTTGATCTTTTTCCGAGTAACGTTTTTTTTAGTATGAGGCTGTCAGTCCTCTTGCATATTTTTGTCCATGGATACATAGAATAATAAATAGGAGATCTTCTTCTTCTCTCTCTACATAAAAGTGAACGTCTGTCTGTATGTATGTACGTATGTATGTTTGAGGTAAATGCGGAACCACTGAACAGATTTTGATGTGGTTTGCACCAAAGTAAAGATAGTTCTTGAAACTCACTATAGGCTATACACCATCACGCGAATAGCCTTAGGTAGGACTGAGAAGTATCAAATAAATTATAGTATGAAAGGAATTTAGGGTGGAATGGTTGTTGGGCTTGGTAGAAGCGACGTTAGATAGATACTATAAATGATAAAATTCGGGAAGCAGAAAGATTGAATTCTGTGGACTACCTTTTGTCGAAAAAAAAAACGGAAGTGGAGAAATAGGATATGCTATTTTGTATGGGGAACCCACCCTTTCCTATGTTAGTGATGTGAAGGAGGAAGTGTAAAGGGGGATGGGTGAAGGGGAAGGGGCGGTAATGGAGCGGTGGGGATGGAGGAGGAGTGGCAGGGTTTGAGAGATAGCGGTGAGGATGGATGGGAGGGACGATAAAGGCGGGGGAGGGAGAGGTGTGAGGTGGGGAGGGGTCGGAAGCGGGAGGCAGGTAAGAAAGGGGAGGGAGGACGGTGGGAGGGGAGGGAATGGAGGGGAGGCAGGTAGGAAGATGGAGAAGGCGGAAGGGAGTTAGGGTAGGGGAGTTGTGTAAGATGGGTGCGAGATGGGGGAGGGGGAGATGAGGAGAGGGGCGACGAACGAGGGAGAGGGAGGAAGGGGTAAGCGGCGGGGTAGATATGCTTGAACGAGGGCTGAGATAGGGAGGGATAGAAGTGGTGGAAGGAGGGAAGGGGAGCGAGGGGGGAGAAGGGAGAGGTGGATTGGAGGAGAGTCGAGAGAGAAAGGGAGGAGCGAGTGGGGCGAGGGAAGTGGGAAAGGTGGGAGGGAGAAGGAACAGGGTAGGGAAAAGGGTGGAGGGGGGAAAAGTGGGAGGTATCAAGGAGGTGGAAGGGGAAGATGAAAGGGGGAAAGAGAGGGAGGTAGGAAGGAGGTGGGAGGGCAAGATGAAAGGAGCGAGGGAGGACGGAGAGAGTGGGGCATGGGGGAATTAGGGAGAGAGGTAGGCAGATAACGAGGTTAAAGAGAAGGGGTAAGAGGGAGAGGGAGGGAAAGCGAGGGAGTTAGGGAGATAGGGAGGGAGAAAGTGTTCAGGGAGAGAGAGAGAGAATACAAAAGAAGCGATCGTTTATCATATTTGCGTTTAAATCGAATTTGCTATTAAACCGACTTTACCGCGAGCGAAGCCGCGGATAAAAGCTAGTATAGTATATGCCCATTTTATCCACTTCCTGAACGTAGCTCGGCCTTCGGCTTCGCTCATAGTTACGTACTGTCTTCGAGAATGTTTATAATCTTCCTGAACGCAGCTCGGCCTTCGGCCTCGCCCTTTGTTACTTACTTTCTTCGAGAAGGCTTATAGTCTTCCTGAACGCAGCTCGGCCTTCGGCCTGGCCCTTTATTACTTACTTTCTTCGAGAAGGTTTATAGTCTTCCAAAACGCAGATCGGCCTTCGGCCTCGCCCTCAGTTACTTACTTTCTTCGAGAAGGTTTATCGTTTACCTTATAACGCAGCTTGGCCTTCGGCCTCGCCCTTAATTACTTACTTTCTTAGACATGGTTTATCGACTTCCTGAACGCAGCTCGGCCTTGGTCCTCGCCCATAGTTACTTGCTGTCTTCTTTGAAATACGAATTTCACGCGAGCGGAGCCGCGGGCTCAGCTAGTATATGTATAATCGTTTTTACGATTGAGCAAAAACAAAAAAAACTTCAAACAAAAAGAAAACGTTTCTTGTATGGGGGCCTCGTAATTTTTTTTACTTTTTCTTATGTTTATTATTTTGTTAGTATATCCGCCTTAACACACGTTCTGTGAAAATTACAAATTGGCTAAATACATATTACGGTTCCGATACCGGTAAACGATATTAAAATTATATCAAAGAAAGCAAGTCAAGCAAGGGCCGAAGAAGGTTTATCGTTTATCTGAACGAATACTTGAGCCTTCGGATGGACAGACAGACAGACGGCGGCGCGGCGTAGGCTTGGCTTCCGTACAGGTACGGAAACCTAAAAAACAACAAAATGGCATTTAAAATTTCAAATTTGTTTTATTTCATTATTACATGATATTACATTTGTACCGCGTGGGCCGGTACTTTAAAAGAATAGCCCCACTGCATCTCTCCCCGTGTATGTCGTAAAATGTGACTATGGGATATGACTCCCTTCTTATTTACTAGGTTGTAGGGTTTAACCTGCCCGGGTTGGTACCACCGCACTGAATGAAAGGTCGATCGAAACGGCAATGTAAATATTTTGTGTTTTCCGTCCAGTTCAGTGTAGCCGGCACGACCGAAGGGAAGCACTGACGTGGCACCAAGTTCATCCGGTGTTATGGGCTGACATCACGGATGTTGTAGGTGATGTAGCCAACCGTGTCAGTTTCCATAAAAAAAAAATTGCCGTTTCGAACGACGACGACGTTTCATTCAGTGCGGTGGTGGTAGTACGAACCCGGGCGGGATAAACCCACCACCTAGTAAGGTAAGAAGGGAAGGGGCTTACAGTTTTGTTTCATACTCTGCATAATTAGCGAGATTATTAGTGAAAATGTTAATAATCTCAAATCAGTCACATTGCAGGTATAAGCAATGCAGATAATAGGTGTGTACCTTTATTGACGGACATAATTACAACTCACTATAGCTAGGTACATAGCCTAGCTGCCTCGACCTATAGAGCCAGCCAATATATAAACTCAAGTGGAGCGGTATAAAGCTAATTGCACTGAAAATGGGAAAAGAGAGATTTTCTGGAAAACTGTGTCAGACGGGAGCGCTGTGATTGGTCAGATCGGGCCACGCCTTCGAGCTCTGATTGGCCAGTTCGGGGGCTCGATTTAATTGTCAATAGCAGCCTGTGGAGCTTTACGCCGTTAATCTGACGGAAATTTCTGTTTTTTGGGCCTGTGATGTCATGGAATGGATAAAATGGGTAATTCATAGTATTTAATGTATAAAAATGAAAAATAATTATAAAATAGAATATTATACTTTATGCCACTTAAGTGGTAAGGGCGGGCTTATTGCTTCAAGGTAATTTCTTCCCGTCAACCCGGTGAACCTACATGACATCCGAACCATGGAGCAGCTGGTGAAGGCACGTAATTTGTTTAAATCAGAAAAAAAAATCATTTGAAAAAAAAAACAATCGTCATATTGATAACCTCCGTCTTGTCAGGGTTCTCGAAGTCAGAAAAAAGGGGGTCAAATGCGAGTCGAACTCTCACGGAGAGGATTCCGTACCATCCCATTCTCAAAATCCGTGACTTAGGATTTTCATTTAACGTTTTCCTGTAATCTTCAAAAGAGGCCCTATATTATCTTTTTTTAAGCATTAAGTTTAAGTTAAGTTTAGGAGATTAGAGGGGGAGGGGGGGGGGGGGGGGGGGGGATTGTCTTTAACTTAAACTGGCACGGTTGGCTACATCACCTACAGCATCCGTGATGTCAGCCCATAACACCGGATGAACTTGGTGCCACGTCAGTGCTTCCCTTCGGTCGTGCCGGCTACACTGAACTGGACGGAAAACACAAACTATTTACATAGCCGTTTCGACCGACCTTTCATTCAGTGCGGTGGTACCAACCCGGGCGGGTTAAACCCTACCACCTCGTAATATAAGAAGGGAGTCATATCCCTTAGTCGCCTTCTACGACATACACGGGGAGAGATGCAGTGGGGTTATTCTTTTAAAGTACCGGCCCCACACGGTACACGGTACGGTCTGTCTCACTGCTTGATTAATTGATACATTCTGATATTTTATTGAAAAAAAAAAAAACAATTATTATGGATAGCCCCACTTCCGCCGCCTCCGCCTCGCCATCCCTACAGATCAGCTTTTTATGGACGAGTGCAAGGAAGGATCCTTGCACTCGTCACTATAAGTTTTCTAAACTCCACATCCGTTCCACCGCTGCTGCCTATTTATTGCCTACCAACTCAGCGCCGCCGCGTCGCACCTCCGCGTCGTCGCTTGGCCGAACCACTCGTCGCCCTGAGCCATGCATGAAATGGCCTGAGTACGTGGACGCATGACAAGCATGCTTGATCTTCTGGCGAGGCCTTAAGAGACTTTATCGTCTGCAGTCATTCCAACCAATACTGTAAAGGGAAAACATTTTTAAGCGGCGGGTGGCCGATTGGTTTGGGCATCGGCTTCTCATGCGGGAGGTCCGAGGTTCGAATCCGGTCGGCGTGTACCAATGAGTTTTTTCTGACGAAAAAATTTACGTGCATACCTACACCCGCTGCTTCACCGTTCGGAACCGGTGTAAAACTGTAGGTCCCTTTCCTTGCCCCTTACTAGGTGGTAGGCTCAAATTGTAGCCGACTGGGTTGGTACCACCGTACTGGATGTAAGATGGCCGCAAGCAACCTCGGTTGTGTTCTCCTCTAGTCCAGTATAGCCAGCAATCCAGGGAAGTCTCCGGTATGGCACCTACCTTCTCGGAGGTGATATTGGCTGGTTAGAGCATGTGCTTTGGCCCCTCCGACTCAGCTACCCATACCGGATTACATAAAAAAAAAATTAAAAAAAATGTACAGTTTTCCGTCCGTATCGCTACCACGGCACTGATTCAGGCTCGATCGAAACGGCTTTGAAAAATAAGCCGTGTTTTGTTTTTCGGCTAGTTCAGCGTAAATGACACTATGAAAGGGAAGCACTGACATGGCACCTAGCTACTTTTGACAGGAACAAGGTGTAATTGGCTAACATAGTTAGTGTTTAAAATCCGAAACTTACTCCTAAGTTCGACTCGTGTTTTCCGTATAGTTCAGTGTAGCCGGCACGATTGAAGGGAAGCACTGTCATGGCGCCTAGTTCCCCAAGGTGTTACGGGCTGATGTCGCGGGTGATGTAGCCAAGAGAGTCGGTTTATAAAAAAAAAAACTCAATTCGACCATTAGAGTCGTAGAGTTTACATATTCTTACCGCAACGGGAATCGAACCTGGTATCGTGCGGTGGGCGTGTCGTGCGGCGCGCCGCGGGGCTGTGGGGCGGGGCGAGCGACGACGCCGGCGTCGCGACGTCACTCTCGGGCGAGCCGGCGCGACGCGCGGACATGGCGCGCGACAGGCACCGCTCCCCATACACGTGAGTACAGCCTTTTACGATTTACTTATTTCAAGTTTTTTTTAGGATATAAATATATACTTATTTGTTACTAGCTTTTTTCCGCGGCTTCGCTCGCGTGAAATTCGTATTTAAAAAGAAGAAAGTAAGTACCTAAGCGGCCTACTACCGTACCTTTATTTCGGCGCGAAACAATTCGGTTAGTAGGTATGACCGGAAATGAATTTTATTTAGCCTATCCTGTGTCACATATAGTTAAATGTGCTTGTACTAAGTTTCGTCGAATACGGATGATCAGTTTAAGAGTTATATACATAGGTACATACAGAAAAAAAATCCAAAAATTGTCAATTTAGTTTTTGTGTCATACATAGAGTCTACAAACGCAATATTATCTCATAAAACAAAGTAACTTACTCCATGACCGTCCCTCACAGATTTATTATTAGTATTGTTGTTATGTAATGTACCTACCTATGACTGTCTATTAAAATTTGCGTCTTTTTAATAATGGTTAGTAAACAATTTTTTTTTTTAGTTTTTTAGTATTTTATATTATCATATTGTTTTATTTATTCGTAGTTTGTTTCTCGCCAAAGTGTGTACAAAGCCACCCCACTACCCAGGAGATGATATAGCTTACCTACAATAAAAAAATATATAGTAGATTATACTTAGCTTACAATAATAAAAAAAAAAATTCACTGCTTCCAATAATAGGTACAATAAAAATTACATACATAATAACCACTTAATAAACCGCATATAAAAGCAAGCAAACTAATTAAAACATGGATTAATAAAACAATTTTAATGGACAAAAATAAAACGCTACAAATTTTACAATGCTATAGGTGTGCCGCCACTGGCATATCTTCATTAGATTGCAAAATTACTTTTAAGCAATATATATACTGTGTTAGCCTCGGTACCTCGACCTGTGCCTCGACACCTGGTCGCGGTTAAAACTTGGATGCGTGACCGTTCGACCGTTGGAGGCTGACCGTAGTTCGTAATTCCACGTAAAACTGTAGGTCCCTTCTCTTCTTATACCTTACTAGGTGCGTTAGGGTTTAACCCGCCCGGATTTAGCATTTTCGACTGACCTTTCATTCAGTGCGGTGATATCAACCCGGGCGGGATACAATGATTCAAATTGGTCCGTGGAACGATTTATTTATTTATTTATTTATTTATTTATTTATTTATTTATTTATTTATTTATTTATTTATTTATTTACCTTATTTTAAATCTAAGAAACATTACAGGCTTAACCTAATGCGTTCCCTAGCTTACGTCTTATACATAACATGTATTTATGCTAATTCCTTATTTAAGTACATTACTATATAACTCTTGTATTTAGATTAAATAGGTGAGATAAAAATTTTATTAGAGCCTGTTGTGGGATCCGCTTCAAGCAATAAAATTTTTGCGGGCGCCTATGCGGCGCGCCTTGACCAAACATATTTGTATACTAGCTTTATCCCGCGGCTTCGTTCGCATGAAATTCGTATTTAAAAAGAAGAAAAGCCTGCTACCGTACCTTTATTTCGGCGCGCGGGAACAATTCGTTTTGTATGAGAGCCATATCTTAGCGTAACCGGAACTGAATTGTATTTAGCCTATCCTGTGTCACGTATAGTTAAATGTGCTTGTACCAAGTTTCATCGAATTTGGATGATCGGTTTAAGAGTTATGGAGGAACATACATACATACATACAGAAAATATTTCTAAAAGTCCTCAATTCAGTTTTAGCTATCATATCATACATAGAGTCTACAAACGCAGTGTCTCAAAAAAAACCCCCGACCCTTAAAAAGTCAAAAATAATTTCCGTTTACTTACTTAAAGGAGTCGGTGGACCGCTAAGTAAATTCCCGCGCAGCTCTGAGTCAATTTCAAGTCAGGTAGGAACATGAAAATTTTAATTGTAGCTACTCTTCATAAACAAATGATGACGTGTTTCAGGGATTTTGGATTTTCAGATTTTAAGGGGTGGAAATGGGGGGCGAAAGTTTGTATGGGAGTATCGATTTTTTAAAGGCAGAAACTTGAAAATTCTAATTGTAGCTACTCTTCGTAAACAAATAATGACGTGTTTCAGGGTTTTTGGATTTTCAGATTTTAAGGGGTGGAAATCGGTGATGAAAGTTTTTAAGGAAGTATAAATTTTTTTATAGATAGGAACTTGAAAATTTTAATTGTAGCTACTTATCATAAATAAATAATTCAGATTTTAAGGGATGGAAATGGGCGATGCAATTTTTGAGGGAGTATCAATTTTCTCCTTTTTGAGAAATTTGAAAATCTCAGATTTTGTAATTATAGCACAGATTAGGATACACACCAAACACACATTACACACTAAAAAGGGAGGCGGTCTCGGATTCGTGTCCGATGGGATACACACTTGCGACTGCAGCGCCAGCTATGGCTTACACACTGGAATTACGTATTTTGAGACATTTTCATACACACTTACACAACCTGCCAAAATTACTAAAAGCGAGGCGTAAAATTTGATCTGCTCTGATTGGTCCGTCAAATATACGTTTTCCGACCAATCAGGTGTCGCTGATTTCAAATCTGCCGTTAGAATTTTCTGTTCAAAACCGAGGCGGTCTCGCTTTTGACGGCGCCTCGGTTTCGTTACTGTGGACGGACGAAACGCCTCGCTTTTAAGTACTGAGTAAACACACATATACAGACCCTCACACACACACACACCCTCATACACGTCAAACTTATAACACACCTCCCCTCCGTTTTTTGCGTCGGGGGTTAATGAAACAAAGTAACTTACTCCATTACCAACCTTACAGATTTAATATTAGGTACTTAGTAATAATATTTATGATTAGTATATTGATATTGGTACGTAGTGATGAAAACTATGTGTGACGTGTTAATGAAAGGATTAGTTATTATAAGAAATACACATAAAAATTTTAGAATGCATAGGAAAAGATATAAAGAAAATATCCGAAAATCGAGCACGACCCTAAATTACTTCGAAACTACTGTCTAAAATTTTGAAAGAAAAAAATAGGGAATATAGGTAGGGCCTCTCTTATAGTTTACAGAAAAACCTAAACGAAAATACTAAGTCTTAAAGTTCTCACTAAAATGGAATGGTACGGAACCTTCTCTGCGCTGGTTCGACCCGCACTTGACCGTTTTTTCTATCGAGCGAAGTTAATCAAATCGTGTTTTCAAAAAGCTACCGATCTTCTTGGATAGATATAGTTTTTCATAATTAAAATGGAATATGTCAGGTCATTAATATTCATGGAGCGAAATTTTGCCTGTAAAAAAATTATTTTGAAAAATTTAAAATACATACTACATATTACAGAAGCAATTGATTTTACTAAAAATATTTTAAAGCTGCTTTAGAGGAAATATTATTATTGGTAGAAATATTATGCATAAATCTTAATAAGTTAATCCTCATCCAATTCAACTTTATTAGCAGATTCATGCACTGATTAATAATAATAATAAATCTACGATAGGACTATTCTCGCGAATAGACCGTATATTGTGATAGTGGACTGTGGACCGGGAGGCGAGGCGCGCAACGCTCGTCGATATCGCCGTGCCGCACGATGGTAACCTCATCAGTAAGGAAGCAGAGAACATGCTGAAGTATCTGGATCTGCAGCACGAGGTTACCAAAATGTGGCCCGTCGACTCGACGATCGTTGTGCCCATAGTCGTATCAGCGCATGGGCTGATAGCGAAGAGCCTCGATGAACAGCTTAAGAGGCTCTCGCTGAGTGGTTGGGTCAAGGGCCAGATCCAGAAGGCAGCCCAGCTCGACACTGCACGCATCGTCCGGAGGTTTCTCTCTTTGGGACCCGACCATCGGTAGCCTGGATTCGCCCCGCCGCCGGTGGTGGAAACTACGTTTGTTTTTATATTAATTTTAGGTTTTAATTTAAAAAAAAAGTAAAATTGATATGAAAATAAATGTGGAAATAATTGAAGAAATAATAATCAATTCAATTTATTTGAAGTAAAATAAAAAACTACGATTATAATTGAAGATATGTCAAATAGAATTAGAATTATCTTATTTTTTTTTTATACATTGAAATAATATTTAAATAATATCAATTTAATATCAAGTCGCGTACGTATAGCGAGGACAGGCACAAATCGACATAATTTGACTGATTCCATCTTTGCGTGACAATCAATTTATTTTCCTTCGTTAAAAATGTGTTATATACAGGGTGGCCCAGTTATAGTAGCCCAAAAATTTTTTTTAGATGGAGGACATCATGTTGACTCATTTAAAAAGAACATTAGTTCCGCGAAAATCAATAGTTTAGAAGTTATGATTTTTTTAAACTTTTTTGAAATTTCTCTATTTTAGTCACATTAACCGCTCTAGTTGGATATCTATTCCACAAAATCGAATGAAAATTGCTATGGAAGTAGAGGAGACATGTAGCTAGTACGTAATGAATAGTTTTAAGGTTTACTCCTAGACTGTATTGTTTCTATAGCCCTTTCAGTGCATTTTTGTTCAGATTACATTAAAACTGATGAATTTTTGAAAAATCACTGTGAAAAAAAAAGTACTACCGGAGATTTGCCCATGCCCTTAAAAACTACCTATACATATCACAATTCTCCAGACCAAAAATTGTAGTGGTGTAATAATTGTAACATATTCAAAATTAACATAATGTGTACAAAGTCACTACAATAAAAAGTGACGATTACCTTAATAAAAAAAAATATAAATTTTTTTAACATTAATAAATAGTTTTTATGTGTAGACTAGCGCTGTTAGAGACAGGTTTGTGAATAATGTGAAATTGTAGTTGAACTAACGTTGTGAAAAAAATAAGATTTTAAAAATTAAGGTAATCGTCACTTTTTATTGCAGTGACTTTGTACAAATGATGTTAATTTTGAATATGTTACAATTATTACACCACTACAATTTTTGGTCTGGAGAATTGTGATATGTATAGGTAGTTTTTAAGGGCATGGGAAAATCTCTGGTAGTACTTTTTTTTTTCACAGTGATTTTTAAAAAATTCATCAGTTTTAATGTAATCTGAACAAAAATTCACTGAAAGGGCTATAGAAACAGTACAGTCTAGGAGTAACCTTAAAACTATTCATTACGTACTAGCTACATGTCTCCTCTACTTCCATTCCAATTTCCATTCGATTTTGTGGAATAGATATCCAACTAGAGCGGTTAATGTGACTAAAATAGAGAAATTTCAAAAAAAGTTAAAAAAAATCATAACTTCTAAACTATTGATTTTCGCGGAACTAATGTTGTTTTTAAATGAGTCAACATGATGTCCTCCATCTAAAAAAAAATTTTGGACTACTATAACTGGGTCACCCTGTATAAGTTGTTTCGTTAGTCATGTCAAATATTTCGGGAGGGTTACATACACACTCAAATAAACACTTAACGTAAAAAAAACATATGTTTATAGGAGCATTTTTTCTCCTAACAAAGAAATAAAATGAAATAAGTAGCTGTAAAAACCGTTCATAGTGACCTTGTGACTTACTTACAACAAACAGCTGTTCTGCGTTTGAACATAGTACGGTCATTGACCCCGAACAATGCAAGTTACCTACTGTTACACACAGTTTAATGTTTAGGTAGCAAACATGTTTTGTTAAATTTCTCGGAAAGTAATGCTAAAAACACATAATTTTTTTGCGTGACGTGTTTATTTGAGTGTGTATGTAACCCTCCCGAAATTTTTGACATGACTAACGAAGCACGTTATATAATGCTTGTCCTTTAAAAATGATCGAATACAAGAACACAACACACGTCGCAATGACAAGCGACTGGGCCCCTCTTAATTCGCCAAGAACCTACTACGTAATATGACGTAGAGTTCCCCTGCCTGCCCACGGACCGTATCGGCGACGCGAGTGCGGCCCCTGCTCTTGACACACGCACTCGAGCTGTCAAGCGTCGGACTGAGCACCAGGGCGGGAGCCGGGGACACTTGCAAGCGTGGACAGTCGTCGTACTGACAGGCGTCGGAACACTTGCAAGCGTAGTCGGACTGTCGGGCGCGCTTCGCTCACTACAGTTTTGATACTCGATGCCTCTTCTATAGACGGGAAAACTTTAAAATTCATGTTTACGAAAATCGGTTTGTCGCGAAAATGGATATATTATACAACTAGCTTGCTAGCTTCAGACTACTTGAAGGAGAAAAATAGTAGAGACAGCTGTTGATGTGGTCGAGTTCGTTGAAAATGTCGTTCTGAATTTAAAATAACCTACGTTTTCACTATTGCCGAGTTGGACGTAACTAATTTGTCGCCAATTTATGATGAACTTACCGCGCACATCAATATGTTGAACGCCTTTGGCAACAGTCTTTGGAACTAAGTCTAAAATAATAGTTTGCTCATAAAAAACCCAGGCAGGCGACAGTGACAAGCATTATAAAATCGGACGACAACAACGGCCGTTGCTGGACAATGTAAAGGCGACATGGTCAGCTTCCCGGATTCGAGTGGGCGCCACTCTATCAACCGCCCGCGTTCGCGTCCGGCCGCGCCGCCGCGCCGGCGGCGGGCGGCGGCGGCGGCGCGGCCCCCCCCAGTCCGTTCCTGACGAGCCGGTCCGGTCACAGAACGAACCGACGCGCTTGTAAATTTGTCACTTCATTATTCGACCACTAATTGCGGGGCACACTAGAAGGGCGCAGACACACTCGAGTCGACCCTGATTATTTTTGGCGGGTTAATTAAAGCGTGGAAAAGGAAAATTAGGATTTGAATGTATTGTGATGCTTTATTATGGCGAGGATGTCCGTCGCGAAAGAAGGATGCTTTATAAAGATAATGCGTGCGAAATGTTTTCTTTGTTCGGTAGCTAAAGCCAAATGCGTGCGTCCATTTTATACGCTTTATGTAGGTCCATACCACAGATAACCTTCTATATACCTTGGTCCATGTTGATCTTGTTTAGAGTTGCAACATTATGCTTTCTCCAGAAATTGTATCTGAGGTGTACCTATAGCACAATAATTAAGGGAAGATAAAGGAATAGAAGACATTTCAAAACTTCACTTACATGTTTATTAAAGGCCAGCTCACATATCTGGGACAAAAAGGTGGAACTCCTGCTCTCTCTCGGTGACCGGCTTCGGGTCCACCTAGTTCATCTTGCCCTACAAGAATGTTGTTGTACGCAGTGACGGCGGCGGCGGGTGAAGGTGCGGGGGGCAGTAGCATGGAGCCCAAGACGCCGGACGCCGGTCGAGCCGCGCGACACCTGGGGCAAAAAGGTGGAACTCCTGCTCTCTCTCGGTAACCGGCTTCGGGTCCACCTAGTTCGCCTTGTGCTACAAGATTGTTGTTGTACGCAGTGACGGCGGCGGGTGAAGGTGCGGGGGGGCAGTAGCATAGAGCCCAAGACGCCGGACGCCGGCCGAGCCGCGCGAGATCTGGGGCAAAAAGGTGGAACTCCTGCTCTCTCTCGGTGACCGGCTTCGGGTCCACCTAGTTCGCATTGTGCTACAAGATTGTTGTTGTACGCTGCAGTGACGGCGGCGGGTGAAGGTGCGGGGGGCAGTAGCATGGAGCCCAAGACGCTGGACGCCGGCCGAGCCGCGCGAGACCTGGGGCAAAAAGGTGGAACTCCTGCTCTCTCTCGGTGATCGGTTTCGGGTCCACCTAGTTCGCCTTGTGCTACAAGATTGTTGTTGTACGCAGTGACGGCGGCGGGTGAAGGTGCGGGCGGCGCAGTAGCATGGAGCCCAAAGACGCTGGACGCCGGCCGAGCCGCGCGAGATCTGGGGCAAAAAGGTGGAACTCCTGCTCTCTCTCGGTGACCGGCTTCAGGTCCACCTAGTTCATCTTGCGCTAAAAGAATGTTGTTGTACGCAGTGACAGCGGCGGGTGAGGGTGCGGGCGGCAGTAGCTTGGCGCCCAAGACGCCGGACGCCGGCAGAGCCGCGCGAGACCTGGGGCAAAAAGCTGGAACTCCTGCTCTCTCTCGGTGACCGGCTTTGGGTCCACCTAGTTCGCCTTATGCTACAAGATTGTTGTTGTACGCTGCCGTGACGGCGGCGGGTGAAGGTGCGGGGGGCAGTAGCATGGAGCCCAAGACGCCGGACGCCGGCCGAGCCGCGCGAGACATGGGGCAAAAAGGTGGAACTCCTGCTCTCTCTCGGTGACCGGCTTCGGGTCCACCTAGTTCGCCTTGTGCTACAAGATTGTTGTTGTACGCAGTGACAGCGGCGGGTGAGGGTGCGGGCGGCAGTAGCATGGCGCCCAAGACGCCGACGCCGGCCGAGCCGCGCGAGACCTGGGGCAAGAAGGTGGACTTCCTGCTCTCGGTGATCGGCTTCGCGGTCGACCTCGCCAACGTGTGGCGCTTTCCCTACCTCTGCTACAAGAATGGAGGAGGTCAGTCAAGCTCTTATTCTCACGAAAACAATATTTGCATAAGAAATTAAATATGCACGCTTAGTCGGTGTGTCTGTCTAGCTTGACAGTCGGTGCAGATAGGCCCCGTCACATAGCTCTATGAGGGCCCCCGGCTCTATGAGGGCCCCAAAGTGCCGACGACGTCGTCATTTACACCGAAAAAGAAGAGCTCTATTATTAGTGTATTTCATTAAGAATTGCCGTTAAAATTTCTAAATATTTTTAAACAGTGAACAAACTAAATCTAAAAAATAATCAGAAAAATACATAGCGCAAAATTTTTTAATGAATTCAATAAAATTAATACAAATAAACTCTAAAATATTCAAGTCACTAATGATGATTTCATTCATTTTTTTTTTACTTTCTAAAAGGGCCTCATATGTGCCCAAGGGCCCCTGCATGGTCTAAGATGGCCCTGACTGTGACCTGTGACTAATTTCACAGCGTCAAAAGAACGTGGTGCGAGAGCCTTTAGAATTATTTCTAGCTGGCTTATAAGTACATAAGTTATGGATGGAAAAAACGCCTCGTCTGCGGAGAGTGCGCGTCATAGCTCGTTCACCGTATGTGCACAAGTACCGCTATCTAGCAGGGAGCAACATTGAGCATATAAAATATATGGAAACTGACACGGTTGGCTACATCACCTACAACATCCGTGATGTCAGCCCATAACACCGGGTGAACTAGGTGCCGTGTCAGTGCTTCCCTTCGATCGATCACTGAACTGGATGGCACGCCGGATGGAAAACACGAACTATTTTAAAGAGCCGTTTCGACCGATTTTTCATTCAGTGCGGTGGTATCAACCCGGGCGGGTTAAACTCTACCACCTAGTAAGGTGAGAAGGGAAGGGACCTACAGTTTTACGTGGAATACAAACCACGGTCAGCCTGCAACGGTCGGGCGGTCACCCATCCAAGTAGTGACCGCGCCCAGGTGTGCTTATGATCACGCTCGACAGTCGACCAACCGCACCACTGATCTACCGAAGGTGATGATAAATATCCCTTATATTGTAATGTTACAAAATGACGCATGCAAAAATAGTTAGATGTCTATGGGAAAACTTATATTGTTCTGATGAAAAAGCAAATTCTCAGTCGCTTTGAATAATCGCAAGCGGGAATATAAAGCTAAAATCCACAGAAATCTGACTAAAATCTAACACAAAAGTGAACATGAGTCGCTTCGTTGACAAAAGGTTATCAACAGCAGTCCCTGTTATGACCTCTCAGCGGCTTGAGCGGGGAACTATCAGCAGGCATTCAGCGCTGTAGTACTGGGGACTGCGAGGAGCCTTCGTGAGAGGCTTGCTGGGGAGTTGAATCTGCGTAATTGTCGGTTAACAATCCGCCGAAGCCTCCTTTGAAGCGTAGATGGCGCGGTGAGTGCCACACTGCCGCCTCGAGAGTTCGTTACCGCCACTAGAGGGCGCCTCGGACTTGATGCAAGACTGGTCTGTCAACCGGTTGCACGATGTTGTACAATTAAAATATATTATTTTCAATTTTAGTCGCGTAAAAAATTTACTTCGTCGTAACGATGACGTATTTAGGGCTCGGTGTGGTGCGCAGTGGTTTGAAAGTAGTGAAATTTATGCGTCTAACTTGACACAATTTACGCGGAAGAAATTATGCTCAGTGGAATTAGGGGGTAGGGTACACATAAGTTTAGCCGGCCAAAACGTTAGAACTCCTAACGCTTTGGCCGCTAAGCACTTGTACCTATATAGCTATTTACTCACCACCGAGTGTCCCAGCCCAGCTAAAATGGTTGGCGGGCGTCACTGATATTAAAATAATATAAAATCCAACACACTATAAAATCTAACTCGCTATAAAATGCAACTCACTATAAATGAGACCACGACGTGCTGGCTCAAGGTGCCGTATCAGGGTGGCTAACACTTCTAACACTTCCCAACTATAAAGCAATGTGAAACTTAGACTTTTTTTTTTAGTTTGCTAAGTTACATCAATGGCTCGATCAAATCTTCGTTGCTTCATAAATTTTCAACTACACAGCACACTCAGTATAAAATTCAACTCACTATAAAATCCAACTCACTATAAGATCCAACTCACTATAAATGAAACCATGACGTGCTGGATCAAGGTGCCGTTTCGGGGTGGCTAACACTTCTAATACTTCCCAACTATCAAGCAGTGTGAAACTTAGACCTTTTTTTCTTTTAGTTTGCTAAGTTACATCAATGGCTCGATCAATCTTCGTTGCTTCATAAAATGTCAGCTACATACCGCACTCAGTATAAAATCCAACTCACTATAAAATCCAACTCACTATAAAATCCAACTCACTATAAATGACACCACGACGTGCTGGATCAAGGTGCCGTATCAGGGTGGCTAACACTTGTAACACTTCCCAACTATCAAGCAGTGTGAAACTTAGAACTTTTTTTATTTTAGTTTGCTTATCTTACATCAATGGCTCGATCAAATCGTCTTTGCTTCATAAATTGTCAACTACACAGCACACTCAGTATAAAATTCAACTCACTGTAAAATCCAACTCACTATAAGATCCAACTCACTATAAATGAAACTACGACGTGCTGGATCACGGTGTCGTATCGGGGTGGCTAACACTCTTCCCAACTATCAAGCAGTGTGAAACTTAGAACTTTTTAATTTTAGTTTGCTCAACAATCAATGGCTCGATCAAACCTGCGTTGCTTCATAAAAAGTCAGCTACACACCGCACTCAGTATAAAATCCAACTCACTATACATGACACCACGACGACATGTTGGATCAAGGTGTCATATCGGGGTAGCTAACACTTCTAACACTTCCCAACTATCAAGCAGTGTGAAACTTAGAACAAAGCGAGCACACGTCCAAGGAGCCTTCTGAAAAGTGGCCGGAAATGAGCGACGGTCGCGCGCAGAGGGCGCTACGGGCGCCGCCGGAAGTGACGCGAGTGGCGGGAAATGAGTTTTGTTTTGAAACGGCCGCGGCAGCTGCGTTTGAGGTGTCAAGCAAGTTTGCATGCACATAACAAGGACATCAACATAGTCATAGTTGTATAATATATGTAAATCTAATTTTTTTTAGATTATACGCGGCGGGATTTAGATTATATTGAAATTAGGCGTAAAAAAACAGTATATGTCATGCCAATGTGCTCCCTTTCGAAATTTGGATAAATAAATATATAAAAAAACATAAAAAATATATCCTCCCGACAACAGAATACCCAATATTAGTAGGTACAATTTTTGAGAGAAAATCGCACTCTTATGATCGTACAAGCGTACTTAGGGCGGAGCGGCGCGGGCTAGGTGCGACGTTCGACGAGGGGAAACAGCTGTGATAAAGGAAAAGTAGGAAAGGAAATGGCTTCGGAACTATTTGTGTGTGAACAACGTTCTTCTTCATCTTCTTTTTTTGAACTTACTTAACAGGCTTTTGAGTTATGTCACTACGCAGATTACACCATCAGACCATCAAGTTATTACTAAACAATGTTCCGAAAACTAACTTTCTTTTTGTGCAGTCTAACCGTGCGATATTGTATGTGTAACTTTGACGCAGTTTACTCACTTCTAGCGTAAAGTGACAGAACGGAGCGTACGCGTACGGAAATGAGTAATAGCATAACCGGGCCGGTTAATGTGCTAATGGAGAGTATGATGGTGTCCGGCCGAGGCGACCTTATTACTGGCGCCGCCGTTAGATGCGATGCCGACCGCCAGGGCTGTCACCGGGGGATGGTGGGGCGAAATATCGGGAGGAACGGGACGGTACATGAGTGTGTGTAAAAATATAATTTCTAATCTAGATGTTAGGTACCTTAGAAAATATTGTACTGCAGATATTTATTGAATTAAAAATCCATAAATTAATTGTAATCGTACCTGACTGACGAATGGTAATCAAACAATTAAACGTAACGTAAATACAATAATTTACTCCATTCCCCGTGGGCGCCGGCAGGATTACTTTCAGGGAGGTGCATGTGCATTTACACATTATACTATTAACCCCTTCCCTACGCGAGCATTATCTAAAACAATCTTCGCCTATGCAACGTGACCTTGAACTTGCATTGTGGATTTTATTTCATGTCATTTGGTGCATGTGCATGTCCTTGAACTCTCCTGCGGGCGCGGAAAAAGGTAATATAGGGCATTCCTTATAGTTTACAGGAAAACCTAAAGGAAAATTTCTAAGTATCAAAGTTCTCACGAAAAACGGAATGGTACGGAACCCTCTCCACGCGAGCTCGACTCGCACCTGACCGCTTTTTTTCTCTTTGTATTATGAAAAAAAAAAACAACTTTGTTTATGGACATGAAAGAGGTCGTACATTATGTACATCCGGAACGTCCCGATCGCTCGCGCGCGACTCGCAACCCTAGTCGAGCTGCCTAATTGCGTTAGCCGCTGAGAGTGATCGGTTCCTTCCAACGAGAAGTCGACTGCGATCTAATTAGCAGGCAATTCATCTCCCGCAACCTCCCGCACCCGGAGTCTGTCCTTGCGACACTCTATAATGCCCTCGCCCTTTGCTCGTCTGATCAAAAGGGACGACTTCCAAGTTTGTAACGCTATTGGGGGAAATTTTAAACGTACCTTGACGTATGGTAGAGGTTTCATACATATTTTTACTATTTCTTGAAATTTGAGCTGAGAGTGTTAAGGAGACTTGAAATTTGAGCTGAAAGTGTTAAGGGAGTACAAATTTCCAAAAGCGAGTTTAATAAACAATTCTATGATATTGACGAGGATAATATATTCACCAAATTGTAACTTTTGCACTAAAGCCGAAGATCAATTCTATGTTTTATTGGAATGTGAACGGAATACTAATTTGATTTGACGACAGACCGATTAAATTTTTATTATTTATTATTATTGTAATTTATAATTTATTGTTTGCTATCCACAGGGCATTAAGTGATCCCCTGATGGAAAATTTCAAAATAATCACCACATTTTTTCCAAGCATCTCTAGCCTCTGAGGCTAAGCTGTGGCTAGAGATGGTTTGGAGAATTGTTTAGTATTTACCATAGGCGTTAGGCGGCTAAAGCCATCTTTAAATAAAGAAGAAAAAAAAACGATAAATTTTATTTTAGAAGAAATTGTAATGTATTTAAATTTATACTAGAAATTGCAAACACGTATCTAGGTAACATCCTAACCAATAAAAGGCAAATTCTATGATCGCTTATAATTCAAGAAATAATCAATCAATTGACATGAATTTTTCACTGAGATGGCACATCTATGTATAGTTATAGGTTATAGCTATCTAAAATAAAACTAAATCTTTTAACTTAACAAATAAGGTAACATTCTTTGAATTTGGTTTTATTTCTGTACTTTATTTATTTCATTATTTCCTTACACATTTTCCTGAGAAATCATAACTTATTATGTATGATACAGAGGGTCCACTTATTGTTTACTTGTGACGCCTACGCCTCACCCGGCGAGGCTCACTCGCCACACCGCGTCATCAATCAGAGGCCGGACGCGCGACAACGCACTCATTACCGCACTGAACTCATTACCGTACCTGATCCTTGACTCTTGCCGAGCACCGGGTCCGGTGAAGTGGACACGGGTAGCCGGTGGGCGTGAGTGAGGTGCCGTGCCAGCTAGCCGAGTAGATAATGTGGCTTCTTTCCTATCGTGACTTGCGATCGAATTTACCAAGACAAGATTATATCGATAACTGACGAAAATGGCTGGCGAAATGTTATGAGGAAAGTCGTGCGCGGTAGCTTAGTGGTTACAGGCCGGCTTCTGATGTTTTGTGATCTTTCAAGTTCAAATTATTGAACCAACAAGCTGTGCCCGCGGCTCCGCCCGCTCTCATATTTCACTTCACTGCTAACCTCATAAGCTATTTAGCGTGATAGTAAGTAGCCTATAGTTGATGGAAAGAATCAAGCTATCCGTAGAATTTTGTTTTATTAAAATCGGTTCAGTGGTTCTCGAGTTATAAGCGGACAGACAGACACTCAGACAGACAGAAAGCAGACGTTGGATTTTATTATAGGTAAGGATAAGGATAAAGTCACAAATTTACTCGTCATTTCAGATTATGGCAATAATTTAGCAAGAATTTCACATTTATTTAAAGCAAAGTTTCAATTTAAACCGGTCACACTGAAGATGTAGGGCGCCGATGTTAAACTGACCCTTTCATCTGACACCGAGATCCGATTCCGGTGGGTCGCTAAACGGATATTGGAACAACATCCCTTCTTCTCGATAGATTTGTCCATAAATTGTACTGGTCACCAGTGCCATCTTTACGTTGGGGTTGCGCAAAGATGCGCCAAATATGTCCAGACGGAACGGAAAAATTTAATTAGCTATTTCGTACCATGTACATTTCATGCTGCCGGAAATACCTGTCAGCCTCGGTGGCTCAGTGGCGCGGTCAGTACTTGGATGGGTGACCGCTAGACCGTTGGAGGCTGATCGTAGTTCGGATTTCACGTAAACTGTAGGTCGCTTCCCTTCTTACCTTACTAAGTGGTAGGGTTTATCCCGGCCGGGTTGGTACCACCGCACTGAGCGAAACGTCGGTCGAAACGGCTATGTAAATAGTTCGTGTTTTTCGACCCCCAAATAAACTAAAACCTTAACGAAAAATTACAAATTAAAAAAACTCCCCGACTCCTTAAAAAGTCTAAAATAATTCGTTTATCGTAATTTCCGTTTACTTATGTACTTATGTAAAGGAGTCGGAGAGCCCTAAGTACCCGGGTGGTCCCAGAAGTACCCGACCTGACGTATAGATGGCGGTTGTTGTTTGAAAAAACTTACTGCATTCGAAAGTACTATTCGAATTAAATTTAAATTTAAAAAAAGAACACGCTACGTTCTTTTGTTTTTGTTTATCGACCATCAATAGTGAACGCTCTGAGTGAAGTTTTAGAAATGGATAAAATTGGTCACCGTTATGACATGTGATTCAATACTTTCTTCTGAAAGGTCTGACTTCAACTAATATCAAAGCTGAGCTGGATTCAACTCTGAGGGAGTCTGCTCCATCGTTTACGACAGTAAAATATTGGGTGGCAGAGTTCAAACGAGGTCGTGTGATCAGCCAAAACGAACATCGCAGTGGTCGACCAAATGAAGTGAACACGCCAAAAATGGCGAAGAAAATCCATATAATAGTATTGGATGACCGTCGGTTGCAAGTGTGCGAGTTAGCAGATATGGTAGGCATTTCAAAAAGTGCTGTACATCGCATATTGACTGAAAATTTGGACATGAGAAAGCTGTGCGCAAGATGGGTGCCGCGTTTACTCACAATGGAACAAAAACAACTTCGTGAGGATGTTCAGTCGAGTGTTTGGCGTTGTTTCACAATAATAAAGCCGAATTTTTGCGCCGATTCGTATCAATGGACGAGACATGGGTTCATCATTTCACACCTGAGACTTTGAAACTTGAAAAAATGGCTCGGGAGTAAAAGATTTACAAACAATGAAGAGGTAGAGTCGGCAGTTGATGGCTACTTTGAGGAGCTCGACGGTTTTCACTATGAACATGGTATCGAAGCTATTGAACATAGCTGGGAAAAGTGTATCGAGCTAAAAGGAGACTACGTTGAGAAATATAGGTAGTTTTTCCAAAATTTGTTTCGTTTTCTTTGTTAGGCCGGGTACTTCTGGGACCACCCTCGTAAATACCCGCGCAGCTCTGAGTCCTTATATTTTATTTATTTAGCGGTCCCCCGACTACTTTATGTAAGAAAACGAAAATTATTTTTGACTTTTTAAGGGTCGGGAATTTTGTAAAATTGGTAATTTAACTTTTATTTCAAGCTTTTTAAAAAAACCCGCATGCAATTCGGTCCACTTTTTAAGATATTTTTTTTTATTACTTAATTGATTACTTGATTACAAACACAGCTAAGAACCATTCTGATTAAACCAGCGTTCTAATAAATGATGCATCCGTTTGGGAGCTACGATAACACCCGTGTTTTCAAGCAGCTACTCAAGCATAAGTTGAATCCGCCGATCTTGACATCGCGAAGTCGCAAAAAAAATTTGCCATGATTTTTTTTGGTTTCTATAGTAACGCGAACGTAAAGAAAGTAGATTTAAAGGCATGTAAGCACAAAACTTAACGAGCAATTCCTCACCCTAGGTGAGGCCAAGACGGCGAGCTTTCCTCGCAGATCGTATCGCGCGACTTCCGCGCCATTACTTGTTCGCTTAACTCTATTCACGACAATTTATTACGTCGAAGGGCCGGAACTGCCCGGAACAATAAACACTATTATATTATCGAGCTGGTGGCTCCTTCGTATCTGTTCAATCTATCTTTAACAAGCAATTCTATGACATTTTACGTAATGCTATGCTGCGTGGATTTGACTTTTTTTTTATTGAATGCGCGAGTAGCGCGACATCTCGACGAGCCACCCATAGGATGTCTAACGACGCCCATCGACATTCGGTCGTATGCGGGGGTTACAAATGCCATGCCGGCCTGACAGGTGCCTATTGACGCCCCTCTTGAAGCACCCGAGACTACACTTGGGGGGAAATATATGGGCAGGAAGAGCGTTCCCGAGTTTACCGGTTCTGTAGAGAAAACATGCACTGGACGACATATCATTACGGGATAAGCTCCCCTTTGCACCGCATGTTATTGTAAACACTGTATGTATGCTACCTTTATAAAATAGTACCTGGGCGACCGAGCTTCGCTCGGCGTCTCCACCTATCTAGATAAACTTGAAAAAAAATAACATTATCTAAACACAAAATTTCATCCAAATCGTTAGAGCCGCTTCCGAGAAACCAATTATATATATATACAAGTTTAGCTCACTTAAAGTAATAGGATTTGTGCAGCAATAAATATATCTATCTATTATTATTTGCCTATTTTAATGAAGTAAGTCGTACATGCCTTGATAGACTGTTCCAATAGATATCCGAGCAACAAAAGACATTTTATTTTATTTTTTATTTTTTTATGGATACTGACACGGTTGGCTACATCACCTACAACATCCGTGATGTCAGCCCATAACACCGGATGAACTTGGTGCCACGTCAGTGCTTCCCTTCGGACATATTCGGACATACATAATTTAACTATTTGAATTTAATAAAATATCTCAGAAATTGATCAAAATTATACAATGAAAAATCAACGATTCGTCTAATATCTCAGAAGAGTCACCCCATCGATGTACCTACGTACCAACATAGAGTAGTACGTGACGACCTCCAGGCGTCTAGGTAGATTCAGTGCCACCGTCTTGGCAGAAAATCTCATAATACCCAATCATCTGGACCCGGGGGAGGGGGGACGATTTTCCAGAATTTTCCGACACGCAGCTCCAAGTCTCCGGCGGCGGCGGCTAGAGGGCGAAACAGAACACCGGATTGAATCAATTACAGTTCGGAGTGAGTTGTCCAGATTGTAAAGCGAATTCCCTCGAATTCGCATAGAACATGTATGTTGCATAAGGAAAATTAAACTATTCGGAGAACCCGCTTGTTCCAAGGACTTACATGTACCTTTGCAATATGAGTTCGACGGCCAGTTGTGAAATTTAATATTCCATAAAATCATAATTTGCACACTTTGCAATTTTGTGAAATGCACTGCGAATCTTGAGACAAATTATTGTGTTAGTTGTACATAGGCACATACATACCACACGCTGTATCCCGACAACCGGGGTAAGCAGGGTAATCGGTGTTGTGCTGCAAATGACACACTCTTGTAAATTACAGCACAACACAGGCCACCAATGTGCCAATGTATTAGCACAAAACAACTATCAAGCAGCAAGTGAGGCACCTGCTGCATGACTCGGTGGAAGGACCGTGCCAAGGTGAGAGGTGGCTAGCCTGTCGCCCTTTAACAGGGCACCTCGTCCTTATCCCTTAGTCGCCTTTTACTTGCACGGGGAGAGATGCAGTGGGGCTATTCTTTTTAAGTAGTATCTACCCCGTACAGTACCGTGTGTGTACATTAACTACGAGTATTATCAATTTCTTCATTTACGTTTCAATGTGTTGCATTCTTGATGGTTTTCCATTTTGTTGATGACTTCGGGAGTCATTGGAACAGGAAAAACCACTCAAAATCAAACATCGATAGGTTTCATATACCTTTTTTACTTCTCGCAGGATCAATTTCATTGAATAACGTAACATTGTACTAAAGACCAACTGCCATCGTGGCGTAAATTCCACATCTCTTTCCAAAATTCACTTATTCCAGCACTTTATCCCTCAGATTCGAGCCGAGCTCAAGTGCTATCGGCGACCTGTTGAATACTGCAATAAATCCACCCTCCCTTACGCTACTACACCCTGTCCCACCCTAGGTGGCGAGCGACTTAACTTTACTACCCTTAGACGTCGTCGGGAGGGCTGGCGTCGTCGCGCCGCCTCCGCCGCAGTCTTGGCGGAGTTATAAGATTTATGTTATACGGTATTGAGTTATGATATGATAAAGGCTAGACATAAATAGAAGGAGATATTAAATTAATTCTGCATTCATATGGTAGTTCTATAAAGCGTTTCGCATTATGAGAAATTGGAAGAATACTGTAATAGTACGTCATTGAAAATTTTCGCTTGCAGGAAAATTTCCACATCTCTGGTAAACTTTCAAATTAAAAATCCAGAAGAAATTTTCTTGAAAAAATTTAACCTTGAAAAAATTTACTTGCACCTAGATAAGGTATTCGTCCGTGTTCGAAATTTGAAAAAGTATGCCTGCTGTGTGTAAATCTGTTATTTTAGGGTTCGTGGAACTCTTATAAAATATTATAAGATCACTGCCTTGTCCGTCCGTCTGTCGCAGAGGTTATTTTGTTTTGCTCTATCGTAAAAACGGTTATAGCACGTACAAGCGTCAAACCTGGTGCGATTATAGTGCAAACTAAAAAGGTAGTTCGGAGTGCATTGATGAGAAGAGCGGAAGACCGCGTGTGGTGGTAACGTGGTGGCGTGCCTTGGGAAAGGCTTTCAGTGGCGGAGCAAGACCTAAATTTGATGTGGGCAAGATATATTTTGCGAGGCCCTCTCTGGTGGCACGGATGGATTTGATGGATTTTCACTGTTGAAAAATCCTCTTGTCTCTCGGCCTCCGAAGAGAACAGACGTGTTTCTGCGGAGCTCCGAGCTATTTTCCATCTATTTATTTATCGCGAGTGCGGTTTTGTGCTGAGTCAGTCGAGGGTCGGACCCTCCTGCTCCCACAAGCCTAAAAAGTGTATGGCCATTTTGTGTGCGAGAGGGACGCGGTGCATTAGAATAATCTGATAGTGACAGTGGAAGTGGCTTATCGGCCCCTCCTACTCCCACAAGGGGAAATAGTGTATGGCCATTTTGTGTGCGAGAGGGACGCGTGGTTAGGGTATAGGAAACGTCAGTGGCGATAGAGACGCGGTGTTTTTGTTTTTTTTTTTTTTTGTTTTTGACAGTGACAGGAAGTGTCAGTGATAGTGAAGTGCCATCACACGGATGACACACGTCAAAGTGACGTACTAGCGGACTAACGTCAGAGAGACGTTTGACAGGCCGGAAAGGCCTGCCAACGTGACGGGTGAGAGGTTTGGCGGAAACCGACATTTTACTAATATTGGACTGACGGACTGATCAATCGGATTGATCAGTCCCACTGAAGGGACCGACCAGTGTGGTCAGTGTGATCGGCGGGTGATTCCACACATTTTTTGATTTTGGACTGATCGGACTGATCAGTCGGACTGATTGGACTGATCAGTCCAACTGGTGGAAGGACAGTCGGGACTTTGTAAATTTGTGGCTGGGCGAAATTATATCGAAATTTTTCTAAGTCCGAAATTCGGACATAGCCGAATTTTGAGAACGGGCGGCCCCATAGAAGAGAGGCAGTAGGATATATCTAGGGAGTGCGGATCCTAACCTAACCTAAATATAACCTAACCCCGAAGTTGAACGTAGAGGGTCGTGCGACCCCTCGTTGGAACCGGCAGGAGCTGGCGGTTCTGACTGAGGGTCGGAGGGATGTCGGACCCGAGGGGGGGAGGGGGGAGGACCCCATCCCAAGAGTGGAGGCATGTCGTTGACGAAACGGAGATGATGGAAGATGACGGCGGTTTCGCCCCACGCAAGTCACTGGCAAGGACCCCGACGAAGCCGACCGACAGGGGGCCCTCCAGGGCCCTCAAAAGGGTTGCATCGTCCCCAGAGCTGACGAGCGGAACAGGAAAGAAAAAAACGGTGGAAGGAGCCGCTGCCCCGCCAGTGGCGGGCATCGTAGTAGGCCCCCCTAGGCCGCAAAGGGCGACAGCAGAGCAGCGAGGACAGACAGAGGCAACTGATACAGGGGAAGAGCTGGTCCTGAAAGCAAGTGATGCGCTAAACAAAATACTAGAGGCGGCCGATATCCAGGGGACGAAAGTTACGAAGGAGCAGCGGCTGGCAATGCACAGGGGGGCTGAGGCAGTCCAGCTGTGCATTGCCCAACTGGCGCTGCGTGCGGCGGACGCGACAATAGAGAGGAAGGAATGGGAAGTCCAGCGAGCGCAGCTCCAGACGGAGCTTCTGGAGAAGGACCTTGTAGCGGAAAAGATCAAGCGGGAGGCCCTCTGTGTCAGGATGACGGGACCCACAGCATCATCGGCCGTCGCGCGTGATTACTCCTCGGTGCTGAAGCTGGGGAAGGGAGCGGGGGAAGTAAGGATCTCCGCAAACCGGGCGCCGGCTTTAGCCATATACCCAACAGAGGAGTCGGGAGACGTTTTCAAATCCAGCGAAGACACCAAGGCGGCCATGGTGAAGGCGGTTAACCCGGCCGACACAGAGTGGCAGCTCCCCCGCGTGCGGAAGATCGGCCGGCGGGGAGTAATGGTGCAAGCCACCACAGAGGAAGGAGCACGGCAGCTCAGGGAGTGCCCTAAACTAAAGGCAGCCGGACTGAAAGTAGAGGAGCTCGGCCAAAGAAGCCCTCGAATCATGATTAGAGACATCCCATCCGACATGGACCCGGAGACGCTGTTAAAGGCCATCACGAATCAGAATTTGAAGCACTCAGCAGGGGAATGGCCAGAGGAACGAGTGCAAAAGGAACTGAAGTTGTCCTTCAGGAAGAGAATGGCGCTCTCCGGGACCGTGTCCATGGTGTTCGAGGCGACCCCGCTAATTAGAGAGGCAATTTTAAGCCAGGATAGGTTGTACGTTGGGTGGTCCGCCTGCCGAGTGGAGGATTACAACCTGGTGACTTGCTGCTCCAAGTGCCAGTTGTTCGGGCACCCGGCCAAGTTCTGCCGGGACGAGAAGCAGACGTGTTCGAAATGCGGAGAACTTGGCCACGACCGCAAGGAGTGCAAGTCAGAGAAGACGCAGTGTGCCACCTGCAAGCGGTTCAGGAATGCAGGGGCCGATAAGCACAAAACCAACGCCCCGGAGTGCCCGGCACGGCAACACGCGGAGAAGAGGCAGGCGGAACAAACCAGGTATGGCCATTAACATCGGCCAGCTCAATTTGCAGGGGTCGCGAGCGGCAACCAGGGAACTCCCTGCAGTATGCACTGCAAGGCGGCTCGACTTCGTGTTGGTGCAGGAGCACCACAGGAGGGCGGAGGTGACGATCCTGGATCATGGAGACGCACCTCTGGCTGGGATCCATGTGCGGAACAGGGAAGTCCCCTGCGCCCTCCTGACAGCGCTCAGTAATGAGTTCTGCGCGGTGGCCCACATCGACTCCGGGGGCGACGGGACATATCTTGTCAGTAGTTATTTCAAATACTCGATGAAAATAGACCCGCACCTCAGGCACCTGGATATGGTGTTGGATCGTCTGAGGGGGAAGCGGGTGGTAATTGGGGCCGATACGAATACCCACTCACCTGCGTGGCATTCTCAGCCCCGTCACTACGTTGGCAGGGGAAGGGAGGCGGAGGAACGGAGGCAGGCTTTGGAGGACCTCATAGCAGCGCGGGGCCTAACGATATGCAACATGGAGGACCAACCGAGCACATTCGCAGGCCCCAATGGAGAGTCCTCCATTGACCTGACCCTGTCCTCGCGGGGAGTGGATGTTGCGGGGTGGAGGGTGTGGGCTGGGGAAAGCATTAGCGATCACCAGCTCATCACCTTCCGCCTCGGCGCTCAGCGGGAACCCCCGGACCCTGAGGGGGAAGGTCTCCTCCGGCGGTTCCGGGACCGCGGGGGGGACTGGCCCGATTTCCAAACGACCCTAACGCACAGGGCTGGAAGGCTGAATGAGAGGTGGGCCCCAGGCAAAATTGCGAACGAAATGACAGGAATGATAGTGAGAACGGCGACTGAATGTCTGGGGATAAGGGGTGAAAGGAAGCTGGGGACCCAACCGTGGTGGACGGGTGAGCTGAGCTCACTCAGGGTGGAACATGGGAAGGCTAGAAGGGAAGCACAAAAGTATAAGAGGAAGAGAGATAGGCCCCAAGCGTTGGATCAGGCACTGTGTGAATACAGAGTGATAAGAAGGAAGTACAAAAGAGCGATAGAGGAAGCGAAAATGCTGGAACTCCGGAAGCAAGCAACCATTGCTGGAAATGAAGAACCCTGGGGTATTGCGTACCGCACGGCACAAGGGAGGCGGCCAACAATGGGCAATATCGTTATAGGGGTCACCCACGGGGGCAACGCCCCTGCTGAGGTGGCCTCTGCCATGGACAACCTGCTGTATGCACTTTGTCCGGACGACAACCCCCTGCGGGACTCCCCCCAGCACACGAGGATACGTGGGCTTGCCCTAGTACCCCCGGGTGGTGAGGGGGCCCCGCCGGCCACGATGGAGGAGCTGGGACGGATCATCAAGGACCTCCCAAGCACTGCACCGGGGATAGACGGCATCACGGCCAAGATCGTCAAACAAGCCTGGGAGGTCATGAACTGGGAGATGCTCATGACGTTCAACAAGTGCATGGCGGCTGGGATCTTTCCCGACTGCTGGAAGGACGGGAGGCTCATCGTTCTTCCCAAGGGGAACGGGAAGCCAGCCTCAGACCCCAAGGCTTATAGGCCAGTAACACTTCTCCCTATTTTGGGGAAAATTTTGGAGAGGCTCATGGTCAGGCGGCTAGAGGGCGTGAGCAACCGGCTGTCGGCCCACCAGCATGGTTTCATGAAGGGGAAATCCACCGTGTCGGCCATCACTGAGCTGATGGACAGGGTGAAGTTGACGCCACGGAAGTATCTCCAGGTGGTCTTTCTGGACATCTCCGGAGCCTTCGATAACGCCTGGTGGCCGATGATCTTGGTCAAGGCGCGGAGGCTGGGGTGCCCCTCCAACATCTATCGGATGCTGCTGGGGTACTTCGCGAGGCGCCGCGTCGGGCTGTTCTGCGGCCGCCGGGTGAGATGGAAGTGCTCGACGATGGGGTGTCCGCAGGGATCGGTGCTGGGCCCGCTACTATGGAACATTCTGTTAGACGACCTGTTATGCCTTCCATTACCGGACGGGTGCTGCATCGCGGCATATGCCGACGACGTAGTGTTGACGGTGGAGGCTGACGCTCGGGCGGGGATCGAGGGGAGGGCTGCGGCCGCTCTCGAGCTTATGGTCGAGTGGGGCCGCATCAATCGCCTCGACTTTGCTCCGGGGAAATCCAAGACCATGACGGTAAAGGGGCGATTTGTTAACAGACCGCCCACGATCCGCATGGCTGGAACCTCCATTAAGACAGAGATGGTCACAACTTTTCTTGGCCTCGAGGTTGACCAGAGCTTTAGCTTCGCGCAGCACGCGCGTGTCATCGGGGAGAAGGCCAACAAGTCACTTGGGAAGATGACAAGGGTATCCAGGGCAACCTGGGGCGTCCGATACAAAGCTTTAAAAATTATCTACAAGGGCGTATGGGTCTCCACGGTGACATACGGTGCTGCGTGCTGGTTCGACCGAGCCGGGCAGCATGCCGTACGCAGCCCGTTGTTGCGTGCGCAGAGGCAGGCCTTGATCCTTCTGACCAAGGCCTACAGAACTAACAGCACGGCGGGCCTCCCGGTGCTTGCGGGCGTCCTGCCTGGAGACCTGGAGGTGCTCCAAGCGGGTAGACTGTGGCGAGCGAGGGAGAGCGCAAACAGCAAGGAGGAATTTCAGAGGCTAAGACTCGCGATTAAGCGGGAGATCCTGGACCTTTGGCAGGAGCGGTGGGACACGGCCACGACTGGCAGACCCCTCTACCGGTTCTTTCCCTGTGTCGGGGAGAGACTGAAAAGCCACTGGGTTCACCCGGACCACAGAACGTCCCAGCTCCTCACGGGGCATGGGAACTTCCGGGGCAGGCTGTTTGATCTGGGACTGTCTGACAGCGAGATGTGTGAGTGTGGGAACGGAAGGGAGGATGCCGACCACGCCGTATGGCACTGTGTGCTGTACGAGAGAGAAAGGGATAGCATGGTGGCAGAGGTGACCGCGAGGAATGGTGGTCCGGTGTACTACCCGGACCTGGTGTCGTCGGAGGATAACTTTTCTTCTTTCAGAAGGTTCGCAGCCGGGTGGTTCCAGAAGCGGGCGGACTTAGGGGCAGACCGTACATTCACAGACGAACCTATGACGGGGGACGAGCACGCTGGGGACCTCGACAACGACAGGATGGGACACGCAGCGCAAGACGGACTCGACGGGACGGGACATGAGGGCGACGTGTAGCCTGAGGGGTGACGGCGAGCCTGCCTCAGCCCTAGCCAAAAAGAGTAGTGGCTGAAAATCAGTACAGCAGAAGACGTCGTAGCCGAAAAGAGCAGCGGCAAAAGAGGGGTGGCCGTCTGCGCCCCCACGACGCAGGGCGAGGCATGGGGAGCCACAACTAGATGACCAAGTGAGGCGCGATGACTGACTGACATATGCAGAAGCGGGAGCGAAGTGGGTCGCGAGGACCGGGTAGACAAGTCGCTGTCTTGTGACGTTGTCTCCCATCAGGGACGCAGACTGACGGACGCATGACGTAGATGGGGGCAATCTTCGGAGTCGGTGCACTCCAAGGGGGGGACTCAGAACGCCTTTATGAGTCCCTCCAAGTGGGAGGCTGGACCGCAATCAATGCGCGTCACCTGAGCCAGACCATCGGCTCAGGCAGCGGGCCTCCCTGCGTGCAGCGGCTCTCAAATGATTGCTCCATGATGAGGTCGCGGCGCTGTGCGGGTGCTATGGCCGCAAGGCTGGTGCACTCGGGTCAGTGGCGGGTTAAGATTGTTGAAAAATCCATTTCAAATGCATTTCACCGATCAAATCAAACATTTTTGTCAGCATACCTTTCGTCGATAAAAGTAAACATAATAAAATTGCAATAATACAGCCTTCACTGCCTCTGTCCTGCTTTCCCATCTTGTGTCTGATAAAGGATTTATTTATAGTATGCTTTAGTTTGTCTATGATTAAGTCTAAACATGTTTACTCGGGGTCTCTTTTAATAGATCTAGCTGAATATTTTTCATGAATCAAAGCTTCATGAACTTTTGAGGCGCGAGGCCCCTTGGGCCGCGGCGAGGCCGTGCGCCGTCGTCCACGTCGCCCACGCCTTGCGCGGCCTCTGTAGGCTTTGTCCAGCAGTGAATCGAAACGGGCTGACGTTTAGTAAAGTTAATGATGCTGCACATTCTACAAATTCAAATTCTTCACATTTCTAGCCATATATAAAACTGTACAATATAAACCAACCACATGCCATGACTTCTCGATCGATGTTTTTTATATGGAAACTGACACGGTTGCCTACATAACTTACAACATTCGTGATGTCAGCCCATAACACCGGGTGAACTAGGTGCCCTGTCAGTGCTTACCTTTATTTCATCTCGGCTACACTGAACTGGACGGAAAACACATACTATTTACATAGCCGTTTCGACCAACGTTTCATTCAGTGCGGTGGTACCAATCCGAGCGGGTAGAACCCTACCACCTGTGCCTACCACCTAGTAAGATAAGAAGGAAATGGACCTACAGTTTTACGTGGAATCCGAACCACGTTCTGAGCCGAACTGAACGTATCTAATATGTAAGAACAATAAAATTTTTCTTTCTTTCTTTTTTTCGTTCACAACAATCGTTTCTGTGTATCTCTCAAGCATGTAAGTATAATATTTGTCTTTATCTATGCCGAACTTGTAACTGCATTTTCAAAATGCCATAGCACAGATTACTAAATGGCCGTAGATCTTTGTATCGAGACAGGAAGTGGCTCGTTCTAAGTAAAGTCGTAATAAGCAATTAGCTGGCTCGTCTCGTGTGTCGCAGGAAACTCCCCCGCACCGCACGCCCCCTCCGCAACCGCGCGCCGCCTCACCGCTGTTCAAGCGACTCACGATAGTTTAGTTCCCTCGCCTATTGAGCAGGGCTATTACAAAAAACCGGCCAAGTGGGAGTCGAACTCGCGCAACGAGGTTTCCGCAACAAAGAATAAAAAAACTAAAAAAAAACAAATTTCTTATGTTTTTTTTTTTCAAACAAAAAATAATAACCCCCTTAATTTTGCTTCCTTTTTTTCTTTTTTATATTATTTGTTGTTATATCCACCACAATAACATATTCTGTGAATATTTCAACCGGCTAGCTATTACTGTTCCAAAGATATATCCATCCATCCAATGATATTATAAGTTAAAAGGAGGTAGATAGGTAGGTTATCTGAGGTCCCAAGCGGCACATTAAATACAAGACCACAGTCCTGTCTGATGTTAGTCGCCCACCAATTACGCACGCGTTCGGACCGCTAACCACGAGCCGCTAACACATCGAAAATGCCGTCGTGTGTAATGAAATGAATGAGATTCTGAACTAATTCTAATAATTGGAATAAGACTATTCGAGTCGGCGCATCACTTAATAGTTCTTCCTCTCAACGTTTCAAGGACGTGCCATGTGTGAGCACTGAATGTCATATAGATAACCTATCTTTCCTAAAATATCATTGCATCCATCGCCATCGGACGAACAGACCGACAGACGTTGTAGGCTTAGTAGACACCCGTGCGGTGTCTAAGTATTCCCGGTTCACCTCAAAAAGAGTTCCCTCCTTCAGAGTTGTAACAAAAATAGGTAATAATTTGATAGAGACAGAAAATTCTTAGGAATAAAAAACGGCCAAGTGCAAGTCGGACTCGCGCACCTAGTTTCCGTACCGGTCGCGACGTTTAGGTTTTTTTTTTTAGGTTTTTTTATTATCGTTCGTAGACAAATAGATTTTGCACTTGAATTCGTTCTTTCGAATGGCAACTATAGTGTGAAATGTAACCGTGAAAAACAATTAAAAACAATGACAATGTTCATTTTAGTATTTGAGTAGCAGGTACGATTCCTATTCCCATATTATAATAATTTCTATTAATCAATCTGCAATGATTGGCCACGCTGTCAGCGTATTGGGCACTTTGAGTTGGACGAAATATTTTACTTTCAGTAGGTAGGCAAGTAAAATATACTTAATCAATTTATATTATTCTTTTAAAATAAATCACAATAAGAATGAAATAAAATTACAATTAATACCTATTAAATAAAAAAAAATCATCCATCTCCGCCGACTCCCCAACCGTACCCAGAACACTAGCCGCGTGGCCCCTTTGAATCTTCAGCCCTATTCGCTAGAGAAAAAAGATTTAGCGCGACGAGACGACGGTCACCCGACTTTTCCACAACTTTCCGAGCTGATCAGTAAAGCATTTTGAGTTAAGTTTGAATTATGTTAATTTAGTTTAATTTATTTTATTTAAATTTTTAAAGCATATTTTCTGTTGTGTTTGTATTATATTATCAGCAATCAAATATCCTGTCTTTACTTTTAAATATTCATTAGTTTTCTCTACCGTGTCAGCACACTCTGCGTGCGCCGGAATTTAGATTCCTTTTATCAGTTTCAGAGCGCACAAAGGAGTGAAAAGTGTATTAACACGAGTCATTAGGAGACGAGCAAAGTGGCCTCCTGAAACTTTCCCTTCTCTCCCGGAAACGGTAGGGGGCGCAAGCCGCCCCGTTCTGAACTCCTACATGGTTGTAGGCGATCCTTATTCCAAATTGTACTGCATAGAAAACAGAGCAAGAAATACGGTGGGAGAAGACCTGAAGACGACCGCCGATCGCTGCTCTGTGGCATAGAAGAACAAACTGTTCCAATCTGTACTACCCAGTTGTTCGATTGAGTACATTGATAGTAGGCACAATCTAAGAATAATAGAGATTTTTATTCATGTTTATTATTTTTTTTTTTTATTTTACTGAAATCAGCTGAGATAAAATAATATTATATATTTAGGGTGTATTTAGGCGCCAACATTAACCTATAGTGATGCATTGACTGACGTTGTATATTTTCTTAACGGTAGTACAAAGTGAAACAAAATAATATACATATTTTTAATTCTATTCTGTACTACCGCATACTACTAGTAGAGTGGAATTATTCCCTAGTAATTTCATCAATCGAACAGGTATGAATACGGAACCCTAGAAACTAGCTTGTAACCGCGACTACACTAAAAAAAATAGTGTGGCATTTTTACCACATTCACTAAGTCCTAAGACCAAAACATAACTATAGCCACACACACAACTCTACATTGTGAGTAAAGTCATTGCAGGTGTTTTTTTTAATAAATATAATAAAATAATCTAAGAATAATTTATTTAATTTAGGTTGCATCTTGAACGAATCAAATGAAATCGCCATACTTCTCCAAGCCATGCGATATGAACTGAAAACTGAAGAAGAGTATTTTGCACGCGACTAACTGGATGAAATCATATTCAACCATATATGTAATTTCCACGTAATTGTGTGTATTTCCGGAATAACGTATCAATCTCAATAAAAAAAAAGTATATTTGGTTCTCTAGTTCAGTATAGCCAGCAATCCAGGGAAGTCTCCGGTATGGCACCTACCTTCTCGGAGGTGATATTGACTGGTCGGAGCATGCGCTTTGGCCCCTCCGACTCAGCCACCCATACCGGATTACATAAAAAAAAATTGGTAAATCAAATCTAAAATTAATAATTTGGCAATCTTGAAGCTTTTAAAAGTTAGTAGGTAATGTAATAAAATATCTAACTTGGAATTTCTCTAATAGTATTGGTTCGTAAGTTTTCAGAGAGAAATCCAATTACAAATCTGTGAACCTTATTTTAGTACTCTGTGCTGTAAAATCCAGTTTGAAAATTTAGTTTTAAGTATTCGCATATGACGAAATGTCTTGAGCCAATAAACTTAGCTTTCCTACTGCATTTCAAATTTAAACCAATACGATGGTCGACAATTCATTACTCTGTGCAGTCTAATACAAAAGCAGACGCAAGTTAAAAGACCAATTACCCCTCAAATTGCCACACCCTCCTCCCTGTCACCCCTCCCTCCCTCGGCATCGGGACATCAATATGAAATTATTGTCGTTTTAAGAAGTTCCTCTTCCCTCGCCTCCTCCCTCCCTCGCGCACTCAATTCCCTTTTCAATAAGCTCTCTCCAGGCACTTACGCGAAGGTCTGCCGGCGCTACAAATCCGCTGGAATGCCGAACCCGCGAGAATACGAATGTTCTAGTTTGATTCCAGGCGGAAGAAATGTAGGTACATTTTAGAGTAGTTTGTCTTGTATGCTAGAATGTTTATCCTAGTAGCATGCTTTGTTGCTACACAGTAGAGTGCAAGAGAAGTAAAATAATTATCAAGTGCTGAAGTGGAGTGAGTGACTAAACTCTACCTCTTTTGCTCGACCAATATTTATGTACTTTGTACCTTCGAAACACGAATCCAGGCCACCTCTTATTTCAAGGGTTCCATACCCGAAAAGAGTAAAAAAGGAATCCCTATAGGATCACTCTTGTGTCTGTATGTCTGTTCGTCTGTCAAGGCTTATTTTTCCGAATCTACTGGACGAAGAAAGTTGAAATTTGGTACGTATGTAGAGTTTGATGACCTATTAATATTATATACAAGATATACTATTGGATGTATATTTTGCGCTATACATAAATGACTGAATTTCGATTTTGGGGTCAATTTTGGGGAAAAGAAAGAAATTAGAGAGTTTTTTTTTTACTTGAAATAGGTAATATAGGGCCTCTCTTATAGTTTAAAGGAATACCTAAAAGAAAATCTTAAGTCTTAAAGTTATCACGGAAAACGGAATGGTACGGAACCCTCTCCACGCGAAATCGATTCGAACTTGACCGCTTTTTTATTTGCTTGTTCTTGAGTCTATTCTTTATGTCATGAAGAAGCATTTACAATACTCTAGGGATACTAATCTGTTTCAAGAAAGAATAGACTCGTTTGAATTGATTTATATCTCGAAACGGAAGCAATATATTATACAAACTGCAACGTAACCCGTGACGCAGCAGGACCCCCAGGAGTACGGACGTCACGATTAAATGAACGCGGTCACTACACACGTCAGCGTCGACACCACCATAGGAAAGCCACGGGAGAGACATAGGTCGACTCTCTTAGCTCTGGTAGAGTTGTAAGGATCACCTATTTTATGGAGTTTATTGCGTAGCGCGTAGGTTAGATAGATACCTACCTCTCAGTTAGTTACAAGCATGTTACAAGTATATATGGTTTTTCATAAGATTCAGAGGTAGATCCGGGTAGTTATTGTGCTTGTAAAACCTGCGTGTGTCGTATATGCAATTGTGGATATTGGGCTAAATATAAAACAACATTATGGTCCCCAAATTATATCCGTGAAGAACTCCAGCGCAAGCAATGTAATACTGAGATTCATATATCCAATGACAAAAATTAGCACTATCTATCTATATTACTAACTAGCTTCTGCCCGCGGCTTCGCTCGCGTGAAATTCGTATTTAAAAAGAAGAAAGTAAGTAAAAGTAAGTCCGCTACCGTACCTTTATTTCGGCGCGCGGAACAACTCGGTTTGTATGAGAGCCACAGCGTAACCGTAACTAATTTTTATTTAACCTGTCCAGTGTCACATATAGTTAAATGTGCTTATACATACAAAGTTTCATCGAATTCGGATGATCGGTTTAACAGTTATAGAAGAACATACATACATACAGAAAAGATTTTTAAAAATCGTCAATTTAGTTTTGGTATCATAGATTCTACAAACTCAATCTATACATATAATAAAATCGTAAAGGTAAGAAAGTCTGTACATTGAATGTATTCGGAAAAAACTAACCAGGGTGGCTTAAAATGAGATACTGAACATGTTAGAACAGTTTTTAAAATTTTGGTTTGTTTGTTTGTTTGTCTGTACGCGCATCACGCAAAAACCACTGAACGGAATTAGACGAAACTTTGTATAGTGGCAGTTTATATGCCGGGTTAGGATAATACGTAAAAAAATATATCAAAAATAAAAAAAAAAATTAAACAAATTATAAACATTATTGCGCGTTTAAAATCACGTAGTTCAAAGTACATAATTATATCTTGAGAACTGGCAGCAAATACAATTTCAATAAAATATTCATTCGAAATTTAAAAATAAGTAGAGACAACGAAAATGACAGTTCTTCTTTTTTATAACTTGAACACAATAGTCTATACGTATATCTATTCTTTCTACACATATAATAAAAGAGTAAATGCAAAAATGTCTATTTGTACGCGCATCTCGCAAAAACCACTGAACGGAATTTGACGAAACTTTTTATAGTGACAGTGTATATCCCGGATTAACATAATAATTAAAAAATATAATAAAAATCACGTAATCCAAAGTAAAGGTAAAAAACAAATGTCATGTTGACAACGGAGAACTGTCATCTCGACGTGAGCTGGCCGGTGACAAATTGTTTGATAAATAAATAAAAAAATTTAAAGTCGAAGTTATGTTGCTGTCATTGGTGCAATAAAATTTATATTATGTTGCCCGCGGCTTCGCTCGCGTGAAATTCGTATATCAAAAAAAGAAAGTAAGTAACTAAAGGCGGGCCCGAATGCGGATCTGCGCTCACGTAAACGATATTCTTTCTCGATGAAAGTAACTAAGGGCGAGGCGGAAGGCGGAGCTGAGTTCAGGAAGAAGAAAAACATTCTTGAAGAAAGTAAGTAACTAAGGGCGAGGCCGAAGGCCGAGCTCTATTCTGGAAGACCATAAACCTTCTCGAAGAAAGTAAGTAACTATGGGCGAGGCCGCAGGCCGAGATGCTTTCAGGAAGAAGCTAAACCATCTTGAAGAAAGTAAGTAACTAAGGCGAGCCCGAAGGCCGAGCTACGTTCGGATAATTGAAAAACCATCTCGAAGAAAGCAAGTAACTAAGGGCGAGACTGAAGGCCGAGCTGCGTTCAGGAAGAAGCTAAACCATCTTGAAGAAAGTAAGTAACTAAGGCGAGGCCGAAGGCCGAGCTACGTTCTGATAATTGAAAAACCATCTCGAAGAAAGCAAGTAACTAAGGGCGAGGCCGAAGGCCGAGCTGCGTTCAGGAAGAAGCTAAACCATCTTGAAGAAAGTAACTAAGGGCGAGGCCGAAGGCCGTGCTCTATTCGTGAAGACCATAAACCATCTCGAAGAAAGCAAGTAACTAAGGGCGAGGCCGTAGGCCGAGCTGCGTTCAGGAATAAGGTAAACATTTTTGAAGAAAGTAAGTAACTAAGGCGAGGCCGAAGGCCGAGCTACGTTCTGACAAATGATAAACCATCTCAAAGAAAGCAAGTAACTAAGGGCGAGGCCGAAGGCCGAGCTGCGTTCAGGAAGAAGCTAAACCACCTCGAATACAGTTAATTAATATTAAGATTGAGTTAATTTAATTTAAATTTTATTATAAAGTTCACGCTTCTGACGGCAAATATACCGTGCATCCTAGAACCTCGCGGTTATTCCCGGCTGGATGGCAAGAGGCCCGATGCTATCACCTTAGTGCCATGGACTAAGGGTAGTCCTATGGTGTGGGACGCCACTTGTGTTCTCACATTGGCTCCAAGTCACGTTAGGACATCTTCAAGAGCGGCTGGCGCGGCCGAGGCTGGGGCGGAGAGCCTCAAACGCAACAAATATAGAAATATAATTCAAGATTTCGAATTTGTTGCGTTTGCGGTGGAAACCCTCGGTCCGTGGAGCAGTGAAACCAAAAGAGGCTTGGGCCTCTGCTGGTTGACGGAACTGGTGTCCCGCCATCAAGGGCTTATGTACTTCATTCGAAGGGTAAGCCTTGCCATCCAGCGGGGTAATGCCGCAAGTGCTCTAAGAACATTTGCCCGTTTTGATAGTTATTTTAATGTTTGTTAGTTAGGTTTTAATTCTTTAGTTATTAATATTACTTTTTTATTTTTATGAAATAAATAGATTGAGTAAACGATATTATATTCTATCGAAGAAAGGAAGTCTTTAAGGGCGAGGCCCGAAGGCGGAAGAGTGTTTTTGGTTTAAGTGAACGCAGCTCGGCCTTCGGCCTCGCACTTAGTTCCTTCCTTTCTTCCAGAAGTTTTATCGTCTTCCTGAACGCAGCTCGGCCTTCGGCCTCGCCCTTACTTACTTCCTTTATTTGAGAAAGGTTTATCGTTTACCTGAAAGCAGCTCGGCCTTCGGCCTCGCCCTTAGTTAGTTACTTTATTTGAGAAGGTTTATCGATTACCTGAACGCAGCTCGGCCTTCGGCCTCGCCCTTAGTTACTTACATTCTTCTTTGGAATACCAATTTCACGCGAGCGAAGCCGCGGGCAACAGCTAGTATATAATAAAACAAAGAACTTACTCCATGACCATCTCAGATTTATTATTAGTATTCATTAATTAATTATGCTGACTATACTGAGCCCCAAATGTTGAATTGTAAGTTTTTTTAAATATGAAGTGATTTACTTTATCAAAGGCCCTGCGGAAATACCTATAATTCTTGTTCGATCTATGAAGGGAGTCCCCGCCATCGTTTCGCATGCGTCGCGTTCACGCCGCCTGCCTCTGATTAATGGGGCACTTGCTCCAAGGGGTTATAGATTGCTTCTTCATCTCAATTACTTCGCCAGGGTTAATCGTATTATGATGTCCCGTGGGACAGCGCGGATTGATGGGAACAATTTAGGGTTATTTCACTTTTTCATAAAAATATGCATGTATTTATAATACATGATACGTCATTGGTATTTATGTGTTATTTATTATTAAAGACACATTTCTGCCCTGCAGTAGCCGAACTTATTGCACAGTGAAATGTTATCCAGTCGACGGAGTATTTCTTCCTACAATACGACGTACTTATGTCAGGAAGGGTTATGGGTGATGGATCGGAATGGGCCCTTTCCTTCGATCATAAAAATATTTTTTCCGTCTACGGCCCTTTCTCCTCCGCCGACGATGGCTCACCGCCACCGTCTCACTGCCACCGACTGGCTCCCACCGAGCCGCCATGCAGTCCTTTCAAGTTCGGCCCAATTTACTTTGCGGACTCTTCACGCGAAGGACAGCTCGGCTCGACGCAGTCTAACTGGGCCCCAGTACTGTGTGCTAGCTATATGCAGCTGGCCGCACCGCACAGCAAGGACTTTATTTTTTGTATAAGCCCAAATTAACTTTATGAGGTTCGGGTTACAATGTTATTATGAGTAGATCGTGGATAAGTGGTAACGACAGTGCTTAATTAAGCGGAAGGTCGCGCGTTCAGTGCCCATTGGCGTGCACCACTTTCTTTTACTTTCGTTGATTTATCTAAATAACGTAAGAAATAGCAACATTTTAAATTATTCGTTTATTTACAAAAAGTAAATGAATGTAGGCTCCTCTCTAAGTGTCTATCTTTCACTGGACTAATTTGGCGTGGCTGTTGAGATGCGATAGATTATCGTCTGAAACACACAATTAATTACAATTTTAATAAAATGTATTTAGCGATACATTTATTATCAGAACACTTTCACCACTCCGTATGCAAATTGTAGGAGAAATTCCTATAAATAATTCCATATATTTCCACCCCTTCCCCCCCAACTCTCGGATCCTTCAAGAGGGGCGTGATAGGCACCTTTCAGGCCGGCATTCGCAACCCCCGCATGCAACCGAATGTCCATGGGATTAGACACCTGATGGGTGTCACGACGCCACATGTCGCGCCTTCAATAAAAACACATACGTATAAATTAGGTGTAGAGTTTGACTGGAAGATATCTTTGCAAGTGATAAGTCCACCTTTGCAACTCATATACATTTTATATTGTGCTTGTTTCTGGAAGGTGTTTTTGGAGCAATAAAGTATTTTCCAAGTGTTTTACCAAGTAACTATTATTTAATCTGTGTTTTACTAACATAACGTACAGACTGTTAAGCCACATGAATTTGGGTTTTCAACTTCAATTTTAAAATTTCGGGTCAATATAAATGTGGTGTGGTATCTACTCACCCGTATCCATGTCCGTGTTTGCCGCCACCATGACCGCCGCTGCCGCGACCGCCGCTGCCGCCTCCACCGAAGCCGCCCCCGCCGCTACCTCCGCCTCCGAAGCCACCTCCGCCACTGCCGCCTCCTCCAAAGCCGCCTCCGCCACTGCCGCCTCCGCCACTGCCGCCCCCGCCGCTACTTCCGCCTCCAAAGCCACCTCCGTCATTGCCGCCTCCTCCAAAGCCGCCTCCGCCACTGCCACCTCCGCCATTGCCGCCGCCCCCGTTTCCACCGCCGCCGCTGCCTCCACCAAAACTGCCAGCACTGGCCTGTGCGCTGGCGGAAGCAAAGCTGCCAGAACTGCCACCTCTGCCGCTTCCTCCGCCGCCGTTGCCTCCACCGCCAAATCCGCCGCCTCCGCTGCCACCTCCACCATTGCCTCCACCGCCAAATCCGCCGCCTCCGCTGCCACCTCCGCCATTGCCTCCACCTCCAAAGCCGCCGCCTCCGCTGCCGCCACCACGGTGGCCTCCGCCGCCAAATCCTCCGCCGCCACTGCTTCCTCCTCCGCCGCTGCCCCCACCGCCGCTACCTCCGCCGCCAAAACCACCTCCTCCTCGTCCTCCTCCACTGCTTCCACCGAATCCTCCACTTCCTCCTCCGCCGCTGCCTCCACCGAAACCTCCGCCTCCGCCACCACCTCCACCAAAACCTCCGCCGCCGCTGCCGCTCTTAGGTCCGTATCCTGAAATTGTAACATACGTACTGAATTACATTCGTTGAATAATACTTTCTTGTGGTCAGTTCAACGGAAACATCAGGTCAATTGACTGATAGATAAGATAACACATGCCAAAAGCAGTGGACGCAGTCGGATGATTTTCACTCGATTGAAACCATAATTATCAAGCAGTCCTAACCCTCCCATAGCGATCCCCATAATATGGGCAAAGGAATATGACAATCAGAATCGCATTCTTAGAAATAAAAAAAATCTTGGGAAATTAAAAATCGGTCGATAGGAACTTGTAAACAGCTATTCCGAGATCTCTTCACTAGTAGTTAACATTTAGCTACCTAGCTACTTTTGTATGAGGTTGATTTCGAACTAGTAAAAAAAATATGATCTCTAATTTTAATTTGTATACAATGCCACATGGCAATAAAATCGCCTTTTGCAACATGTTTTATGCTGGTGTGGTGTGTGTACCATAAAATATACATACCTACATACATACAACACGCTGTATTCCGACAATCGGGGTAAGCAGAGTAATCGGTGTTGTGCTGTAAGTACTCTTGTAAATTACAGCACCAAACCGACCACCACGTTTAGCAAAGTATTCCGACAAGATAAAACTATATCAAGCAGCAAGTAAGGCACGAAGACCCACTGCTGCAAGACTCGGTGGAAGGACCGTGCCGAGGTGAGATTTGGCTATCCTCTCGCCCTTTATTACGGCATCATGTCCTTTATCCCTTAGTCGCCTTTTACGACATGCACGGGGAGAGATGCAGTGGGGCTTTTATTTTTAAGTACCGACCCCACACGGTACAATAAAATATATCTTAATTAGTCGAAATATAAAAAAACTCATAAATATAATAAAAACAATATTTTGCTCTTGAATGTTTTAAATAATAAAAAAAATAGTCTTACCGCCTCCGGCCTCGACGCACAGAGCTAGCGCCAAGGCCAAAACTGCCGCTGTGACGACCCTCATGGTGAGCGGCGACAATCAATGTCTAAAGGCTACTGAATGTTTCTGCTATGACGCTCCGATGATCTTATATGTCGGCCCGGCTGACACCGTCCACGGTTTATGTGATTTCTTCGTACTGTTATCGTCATTAGGTGTCCGTCTATGATTTTATTGACATTGTTTTGTCGAGCGTGTGATAAGTTTATAGTTAACTGCGGAAAATGTAAGGATTGTTTGTTAAACTTGTACAAAATGCTTTGACTTCTAGAGCAAAGTAACAGTATTTTGTCAATGCCTACGATCTTAAAAAAAAACGACCAAGTGCGTGTCGGGCTCGCGCACCGACGTTTCCGTACCATCAGGTAAATGGTCGGTTTTTGTTATTAGTTATTTTACTTTAGATAATTTTTTTTATTGCTACCGAACTGGGTGGCTCTGTCCGAGGTCGCAACCTCAGGCGCAGCCAATTTCACCCTCGAGGGGGTGCCAGTCCGGCTTGGAGGTGGACTAATGTTGCTGGGGAAGGGCTATTAACCCGCGATTTGAAGATCCGTGGATTGTAGGAGTAGGGGAAGATATTCCCTGGGAGCCCGTTCCACACCTTTGCAGTGCGGCACAAGAACGATCGTGCAGTTCGAAGAACTCTTCTGTCGACTACAAAGGGGTGTTTCGCGAGAGTATGGCGGGTTTGGCGAAGGCGAACAGGAGGAGGAGGGATAAGGGAAGCAAGTTCGTCAGAGCAGCGGCCATAGTAGTACCGATAAAACAGGCTCAATTACCCAACGATACGTCTGTGCTTTAGAGGTTGAAGGTCCTTTGTGAGTACAGAGTCACCAATGAGGCGAATGGCTCGTGCCTGAATAGAGTCCAAGGCTGAAAGAAGGTACTCAGGGGAACCCTCCCAAAGATGACTGCAATATTCCATCACCGGTCTTACTTGTGCTTTGTAGAGTGTAAGCAGTTGGACCGGCGTGAAAAATCGCCGACATCGGTAAAGGATCCCTAATTTTCGAGACGCTAGTTTCGCCTTGGACTCCATGAACGATCGAAACCCAACGTCCCTGGACACCTCCATACCCAGGACGCGCAGACTACCATCGTTGGGGACTTGGCTTGCCTGAAAAGTGGCTTGGAGAGGAAACGGATCAGCCTTAGTAGAGAAGGCACAAGCTTGCGTCTTGGCTACGTTAAAGTTGACCAAGTTCTTCTTCCTCCAAGAGGATACTTTTTCGAGAACCTGGTCAACCCGAGCATCAGTTTCGCGTCTCGCGTTTGCTGCTGAGACTTCTCCACCCTTCCAGTCCTTGATGAACCCTTCGTGCACCGTGCTGTCGTCCGCGTAACAATGTATTTCGCCGAGCGAGAGCATGTCTAAAGGCTACTGAATGTAGCCATGAATATTTACTTAAATATGTTTATTATTTGTTATCTATTGACATTTGTATTGGGACCCTCTTTTATTTTTTTTTTTTATTATTTGTAAGGATATCCTTCATATTATAACTATAACACATATTCTGTTAAAATTTCAACCGGCTACCTATTAAGGTTCCAAAGATACAACCATCGGACGGACAGACAGACAGACAGACGGCCTAGGCCTAGTAATTCTTATTAATTTTAGGCTTCCGTGCGGTTTAAAGAAACCTAAAAATTACGGCAAACGACAAATTCTATATTTTCAGAATTATTGGATTTCTGTAGGTTTTATTTTTTATTGAAAGCGCGACATATGGCCCCGAGGCACCCATAAGGTGTCTAACGGCGCCCATGGACATTCGGTCGTATGCGAATGCCGTGACAGGTGCCCATTCACGCCCCTCTTGAATGACCCGAGACTGTACTTGGGGGGAAGTATATGAGCAGGGAGAGCGTTCCAGAGTTTACCAGATCTGTAGAGTATACAGTATACCTGCTTACCTACTAGTGAAAAGTAAAAAAAAACATTTCTGTTTATTCTGAGCAGATTGGCAAGTTATGCGGTAATATATTTCAAAATACCCCGTAGTACCTACTCGGTATTTTCCGTGACCCTGCGACACAAACAGATGTTTTACGGATTTATGCTATTTTTAATTGCACATTTTTACGATACAAAGAAATCCAATGCTCGTTTCTTATTTGCTCAAATTATCCACTACCTATGAAATAAATAAATAAATAAATAAATAAATAAATCTTCATACTACATACTTACTGTATAAGGAATGTGGGAATATCAGCTTCTCAACTTCTCTAGTTTTAGGTATAAGCAATTAACAGCAATACCTTATTTATTATCTAATGCTCTTGTGTTTTTTCCGAAGTTTCTCTCCTCTATTATTCTCTACTCTAATATGTGAGTTATTAATTTACATTTCATGTTTCAAATAATTTTTCATTTTTTACACTGTCATCCTTTTGACTTTTCGACACTTGTGCGCCCGAAAAAGTCAAAATAATGACGGCTTGTGCCAGTCACCAAAAATATTGCCTTTATTTTTTTTTTATGGATAGCGCGACATGTGGCATCGTTTCACCTAGAAGTAGGTGTCTAACGATGCCTGTGGACATTCTGTGATGCACGGGGATTGCGAATGCCATGCCGGCCTGACAGGAGCCTTTTCACGCCCCTTTTGATTAATTATATGCTTGCCTGTGTCGCTAATATTGTAAATGTACACTATCGTTAATTTTTTTTTTATTATTTTTTTTTATGTAAAGCAGCATTGGTGGCTGTGCCGAGAGACCAATGGTGCAGTCGACAGAGCCAAAATCACCTCGCGAAACAAAGCTCAGTTAGGTGCCATGCCAACGACGCTTGAAGACACCCAGCCCAGGTTAAAGGATTCAGCAAATACACTCGCCGGAAGACAGTTCCACACTCTAGCGGTGCGACAAAGAAACGATTTAGAGAACCGATGGGGTCTCTGTACCCAATGATGGCAACAACAAAAGGGTGCTGAGTCTGCGATGAGTCATGCGGAGATAGGACGGGTGGCAGGGAATAAGGGATGCTAGTTCCACAGAGCAGCGTCCGTGATAGTAATTTGTAATGGTGTGGTGCAGGGGCGTTCTTGGTGCCGTACTGCATCATGCTGATGGTGGGCGGCATCCCGCTGTTCTACATGGAGCTGGCGCTGGGGCAGTTCCACCGCAAGGGCGCCATCACGTGCTGGGGGCGCCTAGTGCCGCTCTTTAAAGGTCTGTACTCGGCGCCCTACTGCATTACGCTTTGTAAATGTGCGTTATTATGATATCCTACAGATCTATCATCATTAGGGTTATTATAATATCAATTATATGTATACAAAATTATAATTAATATTTTTATGCTAATTTTATAATTTATATTTATTTCTTTATTTATATAAGAAAACATACAGCCATTTACTTAATGTAAATAAATAAAAAAAAAATTATTATGTTTCCCTGATCAGTATTTTTTTAATGTTTGCGCATGGCATAAACTTATACGTGTCTAAAGGTGTTTGGTTTGGTGTGGTCCATAGTGTGTGTGTGTATGTGAGAGGGTGTGTGTGTTTGTGTCTCTTTATGTATTTATTTGTTTTCTTTTATATTTATAAATCTCAATTGAATTGTTCGAATATTCAATAATAAATGGAATAAATATCGACCAAAATTTACTTAATTTTTAACACGTTTCTTATATCTTCAAGAAATTGTCGAATAGGAACGTTACAACTTCAAAAATAATAGCTAGATTATAAAAGTAAATTTCAGTTTGAAACGGTCCGCCCGCGGCGACGACTTTCCACCCTAGTAATACGTAATACGCCGGAATCGCCGAGTCGTTCTATGACATAGTGGCGCAATAAAGCGGACCGCACTTTTCACTTTAGTTCCCCGCCAGGATCCGTACTAGTTGATCCTTATTGAATACTTCGTGCACTCGGAATACTATAAAATGTACCTAAAATACAGGTTGGTCAAATAGGGACCAATACAGCTTTTTATTCAGGCTTGCCAATTACGTTTGAACATCGATACGTTTGAAAACTTTTTTTCTGCGGATGTTTAGAAAATTTGGTGTCAAATTTAACAGGTAGACGGGGACCCTTATAAAATCGATCAGGTGTCTTTGTCTGTCGGTCACAGGCTGTAGCTCCCTAAACAGCTTGATCGATCTACACTTGTAAGGTGTATCGATATCCGGAAGGCGTCCGAGTGATGAGCAAAGCCAGCCAGATGTCCTCAACTATAAATTAATAGGAGCCTCAAAATTAAAGTTAAATATAAAAATCTTAGATTATTAATTGGTCTCCGCGCGCTCCCAGACCATTTAATAATCTAAGATAAAAATATTGTTCTGTCAATGCCATGGTCTAATGGCATATCGTTGAAAAGCTCTAACTTATCATTCCTCGTGAACTGGTAAAAGCCATAATGTGCCACGGATAAAAGAAATTCCCCACGGTAGATAGAACGCGTTTGATTGACCACGCGACACTCACAAAATATATAATTATCGATAGAGCAAGATAAACGCCAAAGCTCAGCTTGAAAACAAATATTCGATTATTAGTTTTGCATATTTCATTGTACTTACAAGCACCGAGTACATGGATAGGGAATCCCCGTGGATAGGGAAACAGAGTGTGAGACGACATCGGAGGCAATCAGTGGTTCCGTGCTTCTGAAGGACGGGAGGACTGAAGAAAAATTGGAGAGACATTATATCCAGAAGTGGACACATAAATATAAACCGAGTAACTGACAACTACCCATATACCTAGTGTTCGTAATGGTTTTCGCGCGATGAATTAATAACATTACAGCTCTTTCAAAAGAAATAAATAGATAGACCGTTTCTAATACTACAAGTAGAACCTTGTAATTTTTAAACAGACAGACCCAATGACATTATAAGTTAAAAGGGGGTAGATAGGTTATCTGAGCTCCCACCCAAGCGGCACATTAAATACAAGACCATAGTCCTGTCTGAAGTTAGTCGCCCACCAACTACGCACGCGTTCAGACCGCTAACCACGAGCCGCTAACACATCGAAAATGCCGTCGTGTGTAATGAGATTCTGCACTAATTGTAATAATTGGAATAATACGTGGTGGAAACTCCGTTTATTTTTATATTTATTTTAGATTTTAATTGTTAAAAAGATGTAAAATTTATATAAAAAGGAACGTGTAAATAAATGGATGGAATAATACTATTCGAGTCGGCGCATCACTTTATAGTTCTTCCTCTCAACTTTTCAAGGACGTGCCAAGTGTGAGCACTGAATGTCATATAGATAACCTATCTTTCCTAAAATATCATTGGACAGACCTGCTTGCCTATGCCCCGATAAAGGCACTACATGCATAGGTACTACATGGTTCTACATGTCATGTATCTGCCGTAAACAAGTTTTATCTCAGTGGGTCATACAAAAGACCACGCGCCTCACTGAGCACAGAGCGCGTAAAAGCCCACCTTTCCGCTCCTTGCAAGCAAGACCCCCCATCCTCCTTTCCCGTCAGTACTCTCCCGACCCCGCATTTCGCCCTCCCACACACCATCCGCCCGTATTCCGGCCGCCCCGCACTCGAGGCGCGAGCACTTCGCGGACCGCTATAATTGACACCATTTCCGCGGATTTAGCTTAAGTGCTCGGCGCCATATTGCGGGGGAATTCCTTGAGAATTTCAAAAGGTATTGCCTGATTTGTGACTTTCTCTACTCTGGAGCGGCTTACGCGACGAGCGCCGGCGAGCGGTCGCGTCGTCATATTTTATTCAGTTATGACATCTTTTATTCTGTCGGTTCGGAGGATTGCAGCCGGAGGTCACGTTTCTTTTCCTTTTGGATTTACATAAGTAAATATATGTGGTTTTGCAGAGCCACTTACATATTTGCTTGGCTGTGAAATTAATTGCCAGTAATAATAATAAGATAAAGAATTATGGAAGTATTTCCAGGAAAGAAGATGAAGAGAAGCGGTTATACTGTATACATGAATCTAACAACTTAGAACAAGCCCAGCCGGTCAACGATGCCTTTGTACCGGATGATAGTAAAAGTGTGAAGATATGTCAGCGTTCTCTCTCCACCCACAGGTTGGCTGCGCAGCTTGCTGTTGGTTGGGTGGGCTGTTGGGTTACTCTATGGTTGGGCTACGGACCGTCTCGCCCGATGATCACAGCGAGCTAATTGTATAATATATAAAGACAGTCTTGGATTTCCCATTAGGCCGTATAGGCCGCGGCCTTGGGGCGGCAAACTTCAGGGGGCGGCAGATTTCCGAAGGCACTAAAGAATATTTATACAAGTAACACGTGCGTTTTGGTATGTTTTTGTAAGCCGTCAAGTTCGTGCGCGATTATGGACGCAATACTCAAGCAAGTCACTTGTGGATAGAGTTTTCGATATATTTAATACTAAATATCATTTGGGTAAAGGTTTTAAGTCCCCATTGCGACTTAGTAATACTCCTATTCTATGTTATTTGTGTTTTGCGCGGGCTGCGAAAGTCAAATTCCGGCACTGTATAAAGAGCGTGTTTATTATTTCGAGAATGTGTTGTAGAAAGGTGTTACATCTGACCATTTGGTCGTCAACGCCATCTCACGGCGTAATTTTGAATCTTTATTTTTGTCTCTGGCGCGTAGTGCGTAAGCGGTCATCGATTTTCTATGCAGTTTCTTACACCTAAATAATAATCGACTGTCACGTGCAGGTATAGGGTACGCGGTGGTGCTGATCGCGTTCTACGTGGACTTCTACTACAACGTGATCATAGCGTGGGCACTACGCTTCTTCTTCGCCTCATTCACCACCATGCTACCCTGGACAAGCTGTGACAACGAGTGGAACACCCCGGCCTGCCGACCTGTACGTAGTCTTACGCTATGAAGGTCTAATAATAATAAGCCTCACGATCATCACCACCATCAGCTCCTGTTATGGTTTCCCTAGGCATAAGTGGATTCATGGAACTGCCAAGGGTGATCTGGCGGGGAATCTGCTGATCATCAACGTTATCTGCTAAGCAATTCCCCCTCTCGAAAAGATATCAGCACTTGTAGAAAGTGTTGAAAAAATAAGAAAACTGAAAACTTCTCAAACTCCCACGATAACTTTGCGAGCAGTATGCAGTACACATATAACGCTATGTTAATGGCAGCGTGAACGTTTCCTGTGAAAACTTCGTACAACCTAAGGTCTTCAAAATCTTAACGAATTTATAATGATCATAACAACTAAAGTAACGAACGATGAATATAAATCACTTGAAAGAACATGCCCCATTTGTCCTGTTCGAGTTCCCGCAAACATGAACGTAAACCAATCCATCAAAGAACCTGTCTCATCTTCCCCCAGTTCGAGTCCATCTGGATGGTGAACGCGACGAACCGAACGCGCGCGCGCATCAACGATACCGGCGCACCGCTGCTGGTGCCTTCTCCCAACCAGAAGTTCACCTCCGCTGCCTCCGAGTACTTCAAGTAAGATAGCTAGTCTTGAGACTCTTGAACACTTCTTCTTCATGGACCTGCTCCTGTTCACTAGTTGGACATCAGTCTCTTCCGGGTTTCTTCTTGGAACATCCCTTGGTCTCATTATAGAAGTACCTTTACCTTTCCGCCATGGTTAATCAGTGGAATATGGCATGAATGTATACATAGAAACATACATAACATCATGCTCGCTTCCTAACGGGGTAGGCAGTGACGACGGCTACCCCTCCACGTGCTACGATAATGACAGACTTCTGACGCCTAGTACGTAGTAATGATCACCGACAATCTGACTGTCCTGGTGAAGAAAGCAAATTGCGCGGCGATTTCTTATACGCAAGTCGTATCTTCTTCAGCTTTGCGCAGAAGACGCTATCATACGCTACTTTATCGTAATATCCTCTTATGCCTCAGCCGGGGCATTCTAGAACTGCACGGCAGCGAAGGACTGCACGACCTCGGCACCATCAAGTGGGACCTAGCGTTGTGTCTGCTGATTGTCTACGTCATCTGTTACTTCTCCCTCTGGAAGGGTATCAGCACTTCTGGAAAGGTAAACCTCGCCTCTATATAATAGGACAATTAGGTCGGAGTATTTTCTTACCTACATTGATATGCGTGCATGTCACTTGGAGCATGATGATGACGACAGTAGAAAGAATGGCAATAAGGGAATAATTATTCGCCCAAAGTAGTGTTTCTCCGGACGTGTAAACGGATATTACAAATGCAAGGGTTAATGGATCTACAAGGTACATTGTATCATTGCCAAAAGGAGTACTACAAGAAAGTTATATCCAGTCTCGTAAGTGTATCCTCCCTCACAAATCTTATTGCTTTCATAAACATCAGGTCAGTACAAAATCTTTTGAAGAATGTTTTGACCCTTAGGTGGTGTGGTTTACGGCGCTGTTCCCTTACGCGGTTCTGCTCATCCTTCTCGTGCGAGGCGTGACACTTCCTGGCTCGGCCACCGGCATTAAGTACTACCTCAACCCTAACTTCGACGCCATCACGGAGCCACAGGTGGGTACCGAGTTGGTGACGCTTCCCGGAAGGTCAAAATGGGAACTGGGTAATCCACGTTTGCGTTGCGTTGCACCCGTATATCGTTTGATTTAGTTAGAGAGTGAAATTAAATTAAATAAGGCGTTCAAATTTGGAAGGTATCCAATCGAATGTTTGTACAATGTTTCGTACAGCCGACATACCTTACTAGCCACCCAGGGGTGGCGTAGTAAGTGGCGCCAACCCTCTCACTCAATCATAGAAAACAAAGTGAGAGCAGAAATGACATTTCAATATGGCGCGTTTATTTATGTTTTTGGCTGGCAGCCACCTGCTTCTGTACCTACTTACTCGTCATCTTCGGTAGCTTAGTGGTGCGATCGCTCGACTGCTTTTCGTGATCTTATGCACGCCTGGGCGTGGTCAGAACTTGGATACCTAGGTGACCGTTGGACCGTTGATGCTGATCTTGGTTTCCAAGTAAAATTGTAGGTTCCTTCTTACATTAAGTGGTAGGGTTTAATCGGCCAGGATTGTTACCACTGCACGAAAGGTTGGTCGAAGCGGCTATGTAAATAGTTCGTGTTTTCCTTCCAGTTCAGTGTAGCCGGCACGAGCAGTTGGAAGCACTGAAATGGCAACTATTTCACCAAGGTGTCATGGGCTGAGATCACCGGTGTTGTAACAAACCACGTCAGTTTCCATTAAAACTATTTCGTGGCTTCGGTTTAGGAGGCAATTTATTATCAGAATCTTCGGCCAAGATTTTATACAATACTTATTTATATTATTTGTGTATGTGGGAGGAATGCGCATGTGCAGGTGTGGGTGGACGCGGCGACTCAGGTGTTCTTCTCGCTGGGACCTGGCTTCGGAGTACTGCTAGCGTACGCGTCCTACAACAAGTACCACAACAACGTCTACAAGTGAGATACTTGTATTGTATTGTATATATTTATTGCACTCAAATAGAATATGGGCAAAAGGTAACACTTAATGCCTCTAGGCATTTTCTAACAGGATACCTTTGGGGTATGATAACTGCTAGGTGAGTGGCGGAAAGAGAAGTTTTAATATATGACAGATGTACGGGATTACAAAATATAGATAAAGTTAAATATAAATAGTTAAATGCTATACCTATATACCAGATATATACATAAGATACACTAAATATACTTTGTTTTACATTATTATATATACTTCCTGTACAAGTCGTTTCATTTCACAACTTGCGGTCGGTGCGATCTTTGCGTAGGACTTTTAATATCTCAACTCTCAACGTCCGAAGTTCGAATGCACCCATACCAGAATATATTAGACTTTTTTACCTATTTAAATATATAGTTAGTTCAGTATAATTTGTTCCGTTCAGCAATGCAATCTTCCAGAATCTAGCAAGACTCATCCCTTTAACTTGCACTACCCATACTCGACTACCCAGACTCGTGGGACGACGACATCAAGTACTTCGGCGGAAAGTAGTGGTTCCGTACCCCTGAAGGCCGGGAGGACTGGAGGAAAATTTGAGAGGCGTATGCCCAGCAGTGGACGCTGACACGCTGACTGATTGACTGACTGACCTTGACATACTCATCACTTACAGTGATAGGTCCGCCTTTGTGCAATCCTGTATCATCTTTTGTGTCTTTTCGTGTATTTGTCTGTTTTCTGGTTTCTATTCTATTCTTATAGAAGTTTTTTTTTCTAAGATCAAACTGCGTTTCTCTAAATTGGAATGTGTTCATCCAGAGATGCCATCCTTACGAGCGTCATCAACTCTGCGACTTCCTTCATCGCCGGCTTCGTCATCTTCAGCGTGCTGGGCTACATGGCGCATGCGTCGGGGCGTCACATCCAGGACGTGGCTACCGAGGGTCCGGGGCTGGTCTTCATCGTCTACCCGGCTGCTATAGCCACCATGCCGGCTTCCACCTTCTGGGCTATTATCTTCTTCATGATGCTGCTCACTTTGGGATTGGATAGCTCGGTGAGTGAAGCTGAAAAGAATCCCATATCTAATAATACTGCAAAATCTGTCTTGCTTGACCTTGATTCCGTCTTTCTTGACCGTACAATCTTCAGTTGGTAACACTGAAGCGCATATTCCCGGGTCTCGGGAATCGAAAAAGGTCAGAGAATCAGAAATGTTTGTTCTTACATATTCATTCATCGTTTAATGCCCGAAATAGGCCTTGATTAATCCTAAAATGTATTTCAGTTCGGAGGATCGGAAGCAATAATAACGGCTCTAAGCGACGAGTTCCCGCCGATAGGACGCCACCGCGAACTGTTCGTGGCCGGTCTGTTCTCGCTGTACTTCGTGGTGGGCCTGGCTTCCTGCTCGCGTGGAGGGTTCTACTTCTTCCAGCTGCTGGATCGCTACGCCGCCGGATACTCCATACTGGTCGCTGTTTTCTTCGAGGCGATCGCGGTGTCTTGGATTTATGGTGAGTTGCCTCGCTTAGAACTCATTAGTAAATGTGTTTCTAGGTGGTAGGATGGGGTGTGCTATGAGGTAGGTTTGTACCAGTCGGCGGGTAGCCGAGTGGTTTGGGCATCGGCTTCTCATGCGAGAGGTCCGCGGTTCGAATCCGGTCGGCGTGTACCAATGAGTTTTTTCTGACGAAAAAAATTACGTGCATACCTACACCTGCTGCTTCACCGTTCGGAACCGGTGTAAAACTGTAGGTCCCTTCCCTTGCCCCTTACTAGGAGGTAGGCTCAAATTGTAGCCGACTGGGTTGATACCACCGTACTGAATGTAAGATGGCCGCATAGCAGCCTGTTGTGTTCTCCTCTAGTCCAGTATAGCCAGCAATCCAGGGATGTCTCCGTTATGGCACCTACCTTCTCGGAGGTGATATTGGCTGGTCGGAGCATGCGCTTTGGCCCCTGCGACTTTTTTGAAAAAGCGGCCTTTTTTATGTAATCCGGTATGGGTGGCTGGGTGGCGGTGCCTGCCTCATGTCCCACCCATATATTTTGTATGACTAGAACTACACCATCGTGTCGTGGAGCAGCGTGTCGTGTCGCCACGAGTCAGTAAGCCTGGATGCGCTATACATAGGAGGACAGGCGTAGCCGCGCGCCGGCGCAAACGCGCCAGCGCGTCAGTCTAGCGCCGGCGACCGATCTTAGTCTCCGTCCACCGCCCAGGCGGAGCGAACGTGCGCGTCTGTCACAAAATGCCTCATTGTGCAGTGCTTTGGTGCAAAAAGTCGTCGAAAAATTCAAACTTGAACACAGATGGAGTCACCTTTCAAGTACTTTCATTCAATTTGATAGCATTTTTCGCTTGAATTTCAGTAACAAACATCGGCGTAAATATGTATGGAGAGCTCTTTTCTGCTTACCCACCATAGGTCGACTATCGTGTTGGATGCAGTTAGCTCTTGTAATTTTTTTTGTTTATTGATAAATATGTACGTTAAATGTATACAGATATTTCATGCATTCTGCCTTATTGCCAAAGGACATTTCTTCTAGTCAACCTCAGCAGGTTTCCTCGTTCAATATTCGTTTATCGCGCTTTTTTCATTCAACCAGTACCTACCGGTTTTTACTTTTGAGTGACTCTAAGGAGAAAGGAATTAATTTCTTTAGGTCATGCGTCTACCGGGAATATCAGATCGCGGATATTTAGGAGAATTAAAAATAATTGACGTAATAGTTTAAACGTTTGCCTTTAATGTCAGAGATTCAGAATGTATAGAACGTATATAAATGTACAGGATGTATATGTAGATGGTAGGGTTCAACCCGCCCGTGTTGGTACCACTGCACTAAATAAACGTCGGTCAAAGTCACTATGAAAAGTAGTACCTACGTGTTTTCCATCCAATTCAGTATAGCCGGATCGATTAGGGGGAATCGGTGACAAGGCACGTACCTAATTCACCTAGGTATATTTATTTATTTTAGACAGGCAGCCTTGGCTGATGTGTCTAAATCCGGTTTTTCTTCATATTTTTTATTTTATTTGGTTTGTTTGTTTATTTTTTTTATGTATTTATCGATCTTGATTATTTTTATTATTTTAGTTTATTGTAGTTTTATTTTAGTATTTATATATTGGGCTCCCATCATCACTGGTACCAAACTGAAGCATTATTACGATGATGGAGCCATCCGTATCAGTTTCCTAAAAAAAGTTAATCTTTATGCTTAACTATTTTCGCATACATTTTGATAATTTTTATTACGGAATACACAATTGTAGATTTATAATAAAGTATCCGAGGTATCTCAGAACTTAGAACTATGATCGTGTTTATGCGAAAATCTGCAAATTCGCAAAATTGTGAAAGGGGCGTTGCCTTTGTTCATTTAAGAGAAAGGTATATTATTCCCTTGATGTAAAGAAGGGTTAAATATTGTTAAATCCGTTTCATCTTTTCATCGCGAATCGACACAATGAGCGACTTATTGTATGAATCCCGTTCAAATGTATGGAAGACTGGCGTCACTTGGCTACCTACTCGCTCGGCCAATCACGGCGTTCCATGCGCCGCTCCCGCCTCAGACTTCACACCCCTTTGGCGGCTACCTCGGTTCTCATACAAACGATGCTGTATTTCGCGTGCGTGTCGCAGACCCGCAGATTTGTATCGTCGCCAGATTGCCCCACCGGGTCTCTGGCGCACCACACCACGACTCAATGGTGTAGTTCTGCAACCCGGCCGCGCCACGCACGACACGAAGATGTGCACACGTACCACCACGCTACGCTGCGCCACGCTGCGCCAGGCTACAATGGTGTAGTTCTACCTGAGACGCGAAATCACATGCTCCGACGAACCAATATCACCTCCGAGAAGGTCATACCGGCCATAGCCATAGCCATACCGGCCATAGGCCATACCGGAGACCGGATTGCTGTCTATACTGAACTAGAGGATGCTATGCCATATGTTAAATCTAAGAATCTCGGTGCCTATAGGAACGGAGCGTTTCTGTGAGGACATTCGCGACATGATAGGCTTCCGCCCCGGCGTGTACTGGCGCGTGTGCTGGAGGTTCGCTGCGCCCATCTTCCTTCTCTTCATCACCGTGTACGGGCTGCTAGGCTACGAGCCGCTCCAGTACGGGGATTACGTCTACCCCACCTGGGCCAACGTGCTGGGCTGGACGATAGCCGGCTCCAGCGTCGCCTGCATACCGGCCGTCGCTATATTCAAGATCATCACCACCAAGGGCACCTTCGTCGAGGTTATTATCCTTTTCGTAAAACTATTCAATCTCAATCTGACTTGAAGGTGGACTGGAAGGTTGACATACCACACGCTGTATTCCGATAATTAGGGTAAGCAGAGTAATCGGTGTTGTGCTGCGAGAACTCCGGTAAATTGCGGAACAACACCGACCACCGCGTTTAGCAAAGTATTCGGACAAGATAATTCTCAAGCAGCAAGTAAGGCATAAACATACAAAGACCCACCTACCGCCTGACTCGGTGGAAGGACCGCGCCAAGGTGGCTAGCTCTGTCGCCCTTTACCACGGCATCTTGTCCTTATCCCTTAGTGGTCTTTTATTGTCCATGTTTACGGCATACATGGAGAAAGACGCAGTGGGGCTATTCTTTTTAAGTGCAGCCCCACTTTAGAGCACAACACCGCTTATCCCGTTTGTCGGGATACAGCGTGTCGTATGCAATGTTTAAAAATGCGAGCAAATATGTTTAACCGCTTCAATTGTTCGATTTACAGCGCATTCGTATACTCACAACGCCGTGGAGCGACACCGAAGCGGCGGCTGCAGCCGTCGCGACAACATCCAATGGCGGCCTCGTCGTGTCCGAAAGCGGAGGAGTACGCCTTGCCTCGACGGTCACCACGCCGACCGCTCCCCCAGCGCAGACACCGCCGGCCTACGTCTGAACGTCGCTCTCCTTCCACGTGTATTATGTTTGAAAATCATCAGCCATCGATATCAATGACCATTCTTATTTGATGCCTCATCGTCATCGTGCATTTCTTAATTCGGATTTTGGATTTGGACAAACTGTTGGAATAGTATGGTTAAAGATACTTCGTATACTACCTCATATTTCATTAGAAGCAAAAATACTCCTAAATTATTTAAATGTTCAGCCGTCTGAACATCATCGTTATGTTTAAAATTGTATTTGACGGCGTGTTGAACATGACTTGTTTGACATAGTATTTCAGCAAAGAAAAAAATATATAAATGTTTAAGATTTACCAGGATTTACCTTATTTAATGAATTAATAGTGCACGTGGCTTCGTTTACATCTATTTTTACATACATGCAAGTTTTTTTTTAAACCTCATACTTTAACATGTTAAGCCAGCCATGGACGATAGCGCCATCGCGTCAGTTGGAACCACGTCAGTCCAAAAACTGACCGTGCGTGTCAAATCCGTGAGCCAATATTTGGCGTGACGCCGACCCACGGATTTTCCGGGCGCACCATAATCCATCGTGGCGTCATGCCATGGCTTCACGCCGTCCACCCGTGCATGTGCGAACTTAGATTATCTCAATAATACATGTGGTAGGTGCGTGTTAGTCGAACTGTGCTCCTCTAGAGAGCACTTGTTTATAGGCTAAATGAGGCGAAAGGTTAGACACCAAAGTGTAGAAATGGCATATAAATATTTGTACAACCTATCGTTGATTGATTAGTGTTTGTGTGTGTGTGAGGGTGTGTGTGTGTTACTGGGTGTGTAGTAGTTTACCCTTGTAAGGGTAACTAGAAACATTTCAACTGAACTCTCTTGTTTTGAAATTTTCATCACTACTGTAAGCAAAATAAATAGGTAACTACAATCGTATATTTCCCTTTGTCGTAATATTTCACTTGAAAGGTTCAAGTCGGACAGAATCCGTCTGGGCACGGTTAAAATCTTCGTCGTCCGTGACGGTCGGAGAACTGATAGCTCTCTGCCAACCGTCGCGGTCGCAAAAGATCAAGGTGGCCCATAAGTTTGGCCCGAAATGTCTAACGTGAAACGTCTAATAATGTTTGACAACCTCGGTAAAAAACCCACATAGAATCCGTCGACACCATTAGAGGTAGATGAGAATTTGTAAAACAGTAGTTATTGGATATTTAGTATTTCTGATTAAATAAATACATAAAGGTGTTAGGTTGAAACTGGATCAATGTTAGATAATTATGTAACATATATAATTGTAAATAGGTATCATTAAGGCTCATTAAAAATAGAAATCGTTACATATGTAGTACCTACTTAGCATAATAAGCAAATAAGCATATTATATGCATGAATGTTACCAACGACAAGGATATCGATGACGTGAAAGGCATATCTGGAGTGGATTATAAATTGTACAGTACACACACGTTTAGTATAGGCAGAGAGTGTAGGTAAAGCTAACTAAATATATTATTTATAAAAAATAAAAAAAAATTACATACGTATTACTTACTTACTTAGAACTTTACGATTATATCAAAGTAAAGTCAAGAAAAAACGATCCAGTGAAGTTTATTGCCAGTTCTACCACAGGTTCTACTACGCTGTGATAATCGAACGGGCAAAATCCTAAATGTTAAATGTTATAAAATATGACGTACATCCGAGTTCAGTGTACTGTCTATGGATAATGAATAAAGAATAAAAAATATACATTTTAAAGACAGTACTAATACTTATTGTTATATATAATGGATAACGAGAAAACACAAAAAAAACACATTATTGAATATACTATACTTACATAGATTTTCTTAGTTTTTATTGCGTACGCATGTGACGTACCTACCCACTTACTCAAATGAGATGATAATATGTTTGAGGTTTCAAAATGACGAACAGTTATATAAAATAAAACGAGTAAAAAATAATACTTGTGTGAGTACGTCGTTATTGGAATATTTGCGTAAATAATGTAGTTGTACCTATGTTTTTTCACCATCATCATAAATAATTATTTGGTTACACTAACAATAATATTGAGTATATTATACTAGATATTAAGGCATATCTTAAATATGTTATAATTTTTATCAACGTATTTCTATAGTCTATAGTGCTGGTTAATATAGTAAGAAAAACCATAAATGAAAAAAAAAATGCTGTGTAGATAATAGTAATGATAGAAGTATGCGTAATATCATCATATTATAAACATTTACATGAAGAATATATCAAACTATTTATGCATATTGTTACTAGGTTTGGTGTTAATAGTTCATATACCCACACATTCTTATAATCGTCTACTTAGTAGAAATTTTAGTAGATGTTTGATGTATGTAGAAGCTTACGAAGTGCTCCAAAATTGTTATGTATTTATTGTTGAACGTTTGTTAAGTTGGTGTGTTTGCTTTGTTAATATTTTATTATGTTAATTATTCGTCTCTCCGTCATGGGCAATACGGATTGACGAATGATATAAAGTGATATTCATTCATGTTGTTGATGGCAATAAATCATTAGAAGACGTGCAACACATAACCAGTGTAATATTAAATAAGGACCTCTTGTATATAATGATGGATGCGACAATCAGCCTTTTCTTCCAATGACTAACATATTATGATGTAATATCATTAATCAATCGATATTTAATATATTTTATCGAGCATTATTAATTGTAATCGAATGCTATAAACGTTATAACCGTTATAATCATTATAACTATTCAGTAGTGATTATGTGGGTTGCGTAGCTATTTAACTACCTTATAATAAGGAATTAAATTATTCACATTCATACTACGTAATGTTATCTCATCTCGATGTGTACCTATCTTTAGTGTCTTTACAAATTGTACCGTATTTAGAAGCTATGTAAGTAATAGATTTAGTTTACCATAACAGGTACTCAATTTATTGTTTGTAACAATCAATGGTCATAAACAGCCATTATGACTCTTGATATTTCTAATAAATAGTTTACTTTTAATAATGTTTCATTTCCAAACCTAGTGTCCGTCTGTATAAAATAGCAAAAATATCGCAAATACTATTTTGAAATAGTTTTTAATTAAATATTTTTTATATAAGTAACCTCGGCCGTACCTACTTGCCGTACCTATTTAATTTTGAACGTATTTATATATATTACCTATAATATTTATTATAGTAATTATAGTAAAAAAAAACAAATACCGATGGCTTCGCTATTTTAACGCAAGTGTAAAATTATTTGGCGAAATGTACATTTTTAAATTCTTTTATTCTGCGTTGAGAGCTTTGATAAAACCTATTGAAATTTTGTCATGATACCTACCTACCAAATATTCAAACATTAGTACGGCGGCCGGCAATAGCCCAAAGGCACCTTGAGTAGGCTGTACGTTTTGGGCTCTTGGTGAACTGACAAAATCGCCGGCCATTTTGGTAGGTACCTAACTAATCCAAAACCATGCACTTGCTAAACTGGGCCGTGGCTGCTCTTCCCACCCTGGAATTCAGTGATGTTATCTTTCCCTATAGTAACCAAGTCTAAAATCTTGGTCTCGTCATGAATTTATTTATTATTCCTTGCCTTGCCTTATTCCTTGGCATCCCATCTATCTTCGCAGCACACGCCGCGCTGCAGAGAAATGAACATACTTTTGTTGTCAACATTGGGCTTTTGAGAACTCATCGGTCTCAACTTTGTCGTACCGTTTCGGTGGTCGTGGGTTCAATCCGCACTATTTTTTTTTTCTAACCACATAATACACTTCTATTTTCGGAAGTAGGTACTTCCGAAATGTATTTCCCGCCAAAGTCGACAGATGCCGTACCTATTTAATTTTGAACGTATTTATATATATTACCTATAATATTTATTATAGTAATTATAGTAAATAAAAAAAAAACAAATACCGATGGCTTCGCTATTTTAACGCAAGTGTAAAAATATTTGGCGAAATGTACATTTTTAAATTCTTTTATTCTGCGTTGAGAGCTTTGATAAAACCTATTGAAATTTTGTCATGATACCTACCTACCAAATATTCAAACATTAGTACGGCGGCCGGCAATAGCCCAAAGGCACCTTGAGTAGGCTGTACGTTTTGGGCTCTTGGTGAACTGACAAAATCGCTGGCCATTTTGGTAGGTACCTAACTAATCCAAAACCATGCACTTGCTAAACTGGGCCGTGGCTGCTCTTCCCACCCTGGAATTCAGTGATGTTATCTTTCCCTATAGTAACCAAGTCTAAAATCTTGGTCTCGTCATGAATTTATTTATTATTCCTTGCCTTGCCTTATTCCTTGCCATCCCATCTATCTTCGCAGCACACGCCGCGCTGCAGAGAAATGAACATACTTTTGTTGTCAACATTGGGCTTTTGAGAACTCATCGGTCTCAACTTTGTCGTACCGTTTCGGTGGTCGTGGGTTCAATCCGCACTATTTTTTTTTTCTAACCACATAATACACTTCTATTTTCGGAAGTAGGTACTTCCGAAATGTATTTCCCGCCAAAGTCGACAGATGCCGTACCTATTTAATTTTGAACGTATTTATATATATTACCTATAATATTTATTATAGTAATTATAGTAAATAAAAAAAAACAAATACCGATGGCTTCGCTATTTTAACGCAAGTGTAAAATTATTTGGCGAAATGTACATTTTTAAATTCTATTATTCTGCGTTGAGAGCTTTGATAAAACCTATTGAAATTTTGTCATGATACCTACCTACCAAATATTCAAACATTAGTACGGCGGCCGGCAATAGCCCAAAGGCACCTTGAGTAGGCTGTACGTTTTGGGCTCTTGGTGAACTGACAAAATCGCCGGCCATTTTGGTAGGTACCTAACTAATCCAAAACCATGCACTTGCTAAACTGGGCCGTGGCTGCTCTTCCCACCCTGGAATTCAGTGATGTTATCTTTCCCTATAGTAACCAAGTCTAAAATCTTGGTCTCGTCATGAATTTATTTATTATTCCTTGCCTTGCCTTATTCCTTGCCATCCCATCTATCTTCGCAGCACACGCCGCGCTGCAGAGAAATGAACATACTTTTGTTGTCAACATTGGGCTTTTGAGAACTCATCGGTCTCAACTTTGTCATACCGTTTCGGTGGTCGTGGGTTCAATCCGCACTATTTTTTTTTTCTAACCACTTCTATTTTCGGAAGTAGGTATAATGCGCGGGGCGGATCTCGGCGTGTCGCCGCCGCGCGGTTCGTCGGTGTTCTCCCTCGCACCCGCGTCGTACTTGTATAGTGTATTCGCGTGGCGGGTCGCCCGCTGCGGCGACGACACGCCGAGATCCGTCCCGCGTAGTCTACTTCCGAAATGTATTTCCCGCCAAAGTCGACAGATGTTCAACGATTTCTCCGCTAGGTTCGCTGGGGTGTCGGCTCCACAGATTATAAGTTTAGTCGGCAAGCGGCACATGAAAGAACAAAGGAATGGGATTTTGGCCTGCCTGCGCGATCAGCAGATTGCGCCCGCCTCAACATTAGGTTAGGGTTAATTTATAGAAGATGCGTCGCTACGCGACTCGCGTAGCGACGCATCTTCTATAAATTAACCTATATATAAATTAACCATATAATATAAATTAACCATAAATTAACCCTGGTTATTTTTTTTAAACCAACAAAACATTCACCCGTACCACAGAGCATGAAATGCGCGCGCCCGCCCCTACTAGAGGCGCCGTGAGCGCGATTTCTCTACAACGGCGTTAAAGCCTGTGGGCGTTGCCTATGACTTACATATGTGTGTTGTGCGTGTGCATTTGTTTTGTGCGTGTGCCTAACTTGCTCCTCTTTGTGTGTAGTGTCGATACTAGCACACACACGCACATACGAAGCGCTAGCAGCTCAGCGTACGGTTATTGGGTTTCAAATATCATCGCTTAGGGCGCCTCTAGTAGGGGGCGCGGGCGGTAGGTATTTGATGCTCTGTGACCCGTACTATTTGTTTACAATCTTTACATCAGCTGACCGCGCAGGCAGACTTCCTTTGTTCTTACATGTGCCAGACTCGTTTAGTCGGCACTCGCTCGGCTCAGCGACCTCCTAAATCTAAGATAAATAATTTTTATTGTTCTAAATGACTTTTCCCTATCCTAAAAACGGAACAAATTATTAAACATACAATAAATATTGATTTACTTTTAGTTTTAGCTTGAATTCTAAAACAAAATGATTTTGCATGGTATCCTGACAGGAATTATTTTTGGCAGTTTACCTTAGGGCCCCGGCAAACGCACGATTCTTATCCAACTAAACTGTTCAGTCATACATAATCAAAAAAACTTCCAAAATACATGCAAGATGTGGAGGATTAACGCTCAACTCAACGGTTTAGTTGGCAGCGATGCTCCACAACTCAATTAAAAAGTTTTACGAATTCATAGTTTATGCCGAAAGTTAGCGCGGCGGCCAACTTTTTAATCGGTCTACGACGACATTTTAGGCATGCGCGATCGTCAACGACTAATTAGTTGGCAAGAAATGGCCCTCATGCATGGCCAACTCAACTAAACAGTTTAGTTGGCGATACGATCGGTCGTGTGCCTAGTCGTGTTAAATCGTTCGTATAAATTTATTCCCAAGAACAACATTTTTGGTGGTTTAAAAAAAAATAACCAGGGTTATATAAAGAAGATGCGACGCATGTTCTCTATATTGACCCTAACCTAATGTTGAGGCGGTGCATGTCGTTTTTGTTACGTTTCGTTTCGAGCCGAGTGTTCACGAAAGGAGCCAAAGGAGCCAGGAAGGAGCCAGGAAGTCTTTCAGGTGTCGAACGCTGTATTGCAGCGATGTTTACAAAATCTCTCGCTCTCTCTCTCTCTCTCTGTACTGCAAGCGGCACATGAAAGAACATAGGAAGATCAGCTGTTTTCGCGCGCACCCACATGTACGAAACGAAACGTAACAAAAACGACATGCACCGCCTCAACATTAGGTTAGGGTTAATATAGAGAAAATTCGTCGCGTAGCAACGCATCTTCTTTATATTAACTCTGGTTATTAATTTTTTGTTGGTTATTTTTTTGGTTATTTTTACAATTAGCTGATCTATAGCGCAAGAGTCAATCCTATTCCTTTGTTCTCTCATGTGCCGGACCCCTCTATACTCTGGGAAAGCGGCACATGAAATAACAAAGGAAGTGGATTTTCGCCTGCCTGCGCGATCAGCTGATTGCGCCCGCCTAGAAGATGCGTCGCTTAGCGACGCATCTTCTTTAAATTACATAAACGACCAAACGAATATCATATTCAGTTGGTTCGCCGTCGCAGTTGGTTAGTCGTGGAGGAGTAGGATCCGCAGATTCGAGGCACCGCAGGATCTAAAAAGGTTTTCAGGTGGCGGACCGCAATCGACCGATCGAACGCAAAGATTATTAAAAGTGCGCAAAGAATATATAATAATACGTGCGTGCGAATTTTTTTATCTGCGTGCGTGAAATTCCGAATCAAATCGACACGACTTTCCGATATTTGGGAAAGTTTAGAAATGGCCGAGTCAGAGAGCGCGGAGGTGCAAGTGCCTGCAGCGGCGACTGAGGAGCGGCTGGACGAGCATGGCCTGTCGCCCATTCAACTTGCCGCTTACAAGGGCAACAAGGAAATGGTGCAACAACTCCTCGACATGGTCAGCACAAGCGCATCTAATGTTCTCAAAAGACGATTCAGCGTTCATGTTGCCTTAGCGTTGTTCACAATGTTAAATTATTGAGCCAGTTTTGAATAGTTACGAAATGAGGAAGGAAGGGATGTCTGTGGTAGTTTCCTGTAAATGCGGCAGTTAAGCCGCATTTCCTGTTCCCACCTACAGTTCGGGGCGACCTGTAAGAATTACATAATTTTTGAGATGTCAATAATATTCCTTGGGTGTTCGTTATGTATTTTTTATAGGAGCATTTGTGACTCAAATTAATCGCCTCCATGAAACTACCATTACAGGGAGCAGACTTAACAGCAGGCCAGCACCTGTACGACTACACCGCTCTGCACTTCGGAGCTCTGTCGGGCAACGCTGAGGTGTGTCGGCTGCTGCTGGAGGCCGGCGCCAACCCGCTCGCTGTCAACTCGGTCGGCCGCACGCCCGCACAGATGGCCGCGTTCGTTGGCAACCACCAGACTGTAGCCGTCATCAACAACTTCATCCCGAGGAAGGAAATCTCGTACTACGCCACACCTCAAGGACAGCAGCCCGAGCCGTTCATACCCGCGTACACCGTCGACTCACTCCACAAGTTCATCATGGAGGTCAACACGCACCCGGTGCGAGTGGCCCTCAACCTCCAGCGGGCGCCGGGACTCCTCGACTGTCTGCCCAAGGTGAAGAACGTTCTAGAGATGCTGTGCAAGAAGGAGATGACGCGAGGCCGCGAGGTCAACGAGGTGATGGCGTTCAAGTATCATTACCTCGCGTACACGCTCGGCGAGATACAGAAGAGCCTGGAGAAGCAGGCCAAGAGCAAGCGGGACGACGATAGAGAAGAAAAAGAAGACAAGAAGCACGACGTCATCGAGCTGTTCTGCAAGAAGCTTCTCAAGCCGGGGAAGGACGGAAGCACGCTCGACTTTATGGAGGCGTTCATCAAGGAGTGCGTTCGCGAGTTTCCCTTCCGAGAGTGTTCCGTCTTCCATCACATGATCACCGTGCTCACAAGCAAGGATCCCCCTTCGGCGCTCTCCGTTATCAACTCTGCGATCAACGGTCAGCGCGGTTTCACCGATTCCGTTCCGTATTGCGATACGTGCGGAGAGGAGAAACCCGCCAAGAAGTGCTCCAAATGTAAATACGTGCAGTACTGCGACCGCGAGTGCCAACGGCTGCACTGGTTCCTGCACAAGAAGACGTGCAACCGGCTCGCGACTGGATACACCAACGATAACAAAACGCGCGTCGACGAGGCGGAACTTAGCGCCGGACTACAAAATCTCATTACCAGCTAGACCGCACGACGAGCAAACGTGAAGGCGATCACTCTCCTGTGAGATTGGCATTTTATGTTAGATGTGTGATTAGTGGACTTATTTACCTGACACCCTAACTTTACGTTTCATATTAACTTAAAAAACTGTATGTTAATAATGTTTTAATGTTCAATGTTCCGTGTTCAATATTCATGTAGCAAGGTTATAGTAAGATCTGGTTTATTGTAATAACCAGATGTGTTATAAAAAACCTGAATTATTAAAAATACTAATAAAATTTAAATTATTCGCCCAAAGACCTGTATATACAGGATGTTTTATGATCATAGGTCATAAAGCAAACCAGTGATTCCTTGACTAATTTGAAGTCTAAAAGGCCCAGTAAAGTTTTGTCAGAAATGCCTTAATTAAGGAGTTATTAATTAAATTAGTTTTCGCGCGCAAAATACTACGGTAGTGCGACCGACCCGACGCTCGCTACATTGCGACGTTGCCGCTCCACTCTGCATTGTCGACGCCCGCACATGTTCATCGGTCTATTCACACGGGAGCATTTCGTAAATGGAGTGTCTTTATTTAGTTTAGTATGGAAATAAAAAGTTCATCGTAGAAGAAAAATATGTCGTCTAACTTTTTTGCTCCATATAGGCTCAGGAGTACCTCGTTACCTGTATAACCAGTGTGTCCTCCCGGTTTTGACGTACGGGTGTGAAACGTGAACTCTCTCAGTCGCTGTTGTCCAAAGGTTGAAAGTTGCCCAGCGAGCAATGGGGCGAACCATGCTGGGAATATCGCTACATGATGTGGTGCGTAACGAGGCAATTCGCCGACACACCAAAGTATTTGATATTGGACATTGGGTGGCTAAGCTCAAGTGGCATGGGCTGGGCATGTCTGCCAAAGATACTGCGCTGAACTGAAGCGCAAAGCTGTTTGGAGTACCTCTGGTTCCTCGACACAGCCACCCTTGCTGGTTTTCTTTAAAAAAACCAAACATCGAATTTTAAATAAACTTGGATATTCAACCATACGGTTATACAATTAAAATCAGTATTGTTTTATGAAATTGAATCAATTTGCAATAAAATTGACGACTAGGGTTTTTAAATGTAACAACCAATCAATTTAACATATTAACGAACTAAAAGGTTATTGAATAAATTTAATCCTAATTTGGACCATTAAGATAGTGAAAATTGAAACAAATTTGCATTATACATCTTTTTACAATAAAGTTGAGACTTACAATACTTTGCGACATGAATATTACACACTCCATCGGTGACATTCTCAAAACTACACCAAATGTGCTATATTAAAGTAGAAAAAAATATTCTCACATTTTACTTAATTTTGACTTATAACACTTTTAAGCATTAGTATTTTTCACACAAATGAAAGAACAAAACCATTATGAGTGTAATTTACGTATAAGTGAACATAATGTTATGCGGATGCAAAATACTACTTGAGCGAGGCCAGTATTCCTACCGTCATGACAAAGTCCTCCAAATCATCAGAGAGGCCATCAACCTGTCAATTGCACGGACCAGGAAAGGGCAAACCAGTAGCGGCTTCCAGAAGGTCAACTTTGTGAAACCTGGAGCCAATAAGCTGCCCAAAGATAGGACTAAACCTTCTTCAATTTTGGGAGCAGCAAAGGATTGGGAATTGTTGATGGACACACATGAGAAGCATTACCAAATGCCTTCGGAAATCTGTACCACAGCATTAAGACCGGATATACTCATATTCTCAAAAGCGACAAAGCATGTAGTACTTGTTGAACTTACAGTTCCATGGGAAAGTAACATACCGAAGGACCACAACATCAAACTTAACAAGTACTGCAACTTAGTAGACCGGATTGTGAGAAACGGATTCAAGACTGATCTCTTCGCGGTGGAAGTCGGAGCAAGGGGACTACCAGCGAAGTCGCTCTACAGTCTCTTCAAGAATCTAGGGCTCCCAAGATCGACGCTAAGCTCATATATGGAGAGAGCTTCGAAAACGTCACTGGAAGCATCCTACAGAATATGGATAGGTAGAGAGAGGGAGGTCGAGAGCGGGACTGGTGGTTTCCCCGCGTCCTAGTCAACGCAGACTAGCTGACGAGGGCTTGCAGCGAGCCGAAACGTGAAGCATGCGCGGGAAATTTAGAGTGGCCACTCGCTAGTCCCGGCCTCGATTAATACCCTCCTCTACTGCCGATGGGCCCGGATATGTTCGGTGAAGCCATCGTAAGCTTAGATCCACACCTTCCTTCCTCTGTGGATATCTAGCTTAAGCAAACTTTATCCTTGGATCTAAATTAGAAATTGTGATTTCATTAATATAATTATTATTTTAACCAAAAATGCTGGATCTCTCGGGTACACTTATGGTTCAACTTGTTTATGGAAAATTTCAACTATTATTATTATCGATTACATTTCCCGGCTGCAAATAATGCGTGTCATGCTTTTAAGAGAGACAATCCGGTTGTAGAGCGTCGTCTCTGTCGCACGTCACTGTGCGACAGAGACGACGCTCTACATTGTCTCTTTCTAAAGCTCGACACGCATTATTTGCTGCCTTAAAATAGCTAGGTATAGGTCGTTCGTTCTAACCTGAGGCGTACAAATACATTCCCGCATGACGGTGAGCATAAAATTCTGCGAGTGTAGTAGTGATCGATGTATAGGTGCATGTCAAGCATTTGTATAAGAGAAATGCATTTGTGTGCGTACGTGTGTTCGCCTCAGGTTAGGCCGTCCATTCTATACTTAAAAATTGTGAGAATCTAGGTATTTACGTCTGTACAGTTTGTGCAATAATACAATTCGTTCATTAGAAATGCTGTATGTACGCCGTGGAAAGTAAATCTTGAAATATATGTTTTATTCTTACTTAAGAGAGTATTATTATTGCTACTTTTAATCCCACAGAACAGCGATCGTCGACCGTCGTCCCCGTTTCTTGCTCTGTGTTTTATTCAAGAAGCTCCGTGTGACAGCTTTCAGTCTGTTATTGTTTCTGTACTATACAGGCTGTTGCAGGATATGGTTTTGTAACTTCAGGGTTCGAAAGGGTTCAGGGTTCAGTCCCCTTTCAAATTTCGAAGACGAAAAGTTTTGAAACTTTCCCAGATTCGGTCATTTTATAGTACTTTTTGGGGAAAATAGTTTCATCGAGATTAGGGGGACGGTTAACATCCGCCTTTAAATAAAATGACTAACTTGCATGCTTAACTAGTAGAATTGAACTGCACTGCATGTATCTGCAATGCAATCTTTGTATGAAAATACGGTAAAAAAATACGGAATTTCGATTTGAGTGATGAGGATTTTTTTCTTCTAATAATGGGTACTGTCTATTCCTGAAGTTTCTCAAGCCTATCCTGAAACACCCCGTATAAATAAACCATAGCTCATTTGCTATCTTTGCTACGTCAAAGAACTAAGGTAGTCGACATTGCTAAGAAAATAAGCAAGCTGAAGTGGCAGTGGGCTGGGCACATCTGTCGCAGACACGACAACCGATGGGGTAGACGGGTGCTCGAATGGAGGCCACGCACAAGCAAACGTAGCGTGGGACGCCCCCGGCTAGGTGGACAGATGACCTAAAAAAGGTAACCGGGAGTGGATGGATGAGAAGAGCGGAAGACCGCGTGTGGTGGCGTGCCTTGGGAGAGGCCTATGTCCAGCAGTGGACCGATACAGGCTGATAATGATCATTTGTTATCACATATAGATTTTTGAAAATCTGACCAAATGAAAACAAAGGAAATATATGTATGTGAATGGGTGATTCAAAATGCGTGCCTTTGTATCGGCTGTACATAGACTTGACCAATGGCGTATTTGGCAAATCTCATATTTGACGAAAAAAAGATTTGACGAATTACCGATTTCACGAATATCAAATTTGGCAAATGTCTGAACACCCAGATTCCGAAGTCGGTGCGGACCGCGGGTAGATATTTCGTCTGCGTCGGTCGACTATAAATCACTCCGGTTGATTTTGTAGCCGAGCTGAATGCTTGAATGAAATGAACCAAACCCGCCACATGAAGTAAGTCAGCCTCGGTAGCTCAGTGGTGCGGTCAGTCTACTGTTAGGCAACCCTGCGGTCAGTACTTGGATGGGTGACCGCTCGACCGTTGGAAACTTACTAGGTGGTAGGGTTTATCCCGGCCGGAATTATACCACCGCACTGAGCGAAACGTCGCGTCGGTCGAAACGGCTATGTAAATAGTTCGTGTTTTCCATCCAGTTCAGTGCAGCCGACATGAAATGAAGGGAAGCACCTACATGGCACCTAGTTCACCCGGTGTAATGGGCTGACATCGCGGATGTTGTAGGTGATGTAGCTAAGCGTGTCAGTTTCCATAAAAAAAATGTACATAGAACAGCGATCGGCGGTATAATGAAACAATTAGAAATGGTTCGAAATACATTTTTATTGCAAAACATTTTTCTTTTAATATAAACAATTAGCTATAATAAATCTATTTGTGTTAAAACTAGAATTCACATAATTCAATTTAGATTTTAAACTGTACCTATGTGAACTTGCACAGAGGTTATTTAATTTAACAATAGGTCAAGCCTGTACGGTTAAGTTAAAAACCCACTAACTAATAGATTGCATGAATCCAGCATACGTACGAGTACTCTCATCATTTGGATTGACTGATATGATAAGCTGACGTATGTATAAAGCCGCGTCTCCTACGAATGTTTTTTCGAAACATTACACAAAAACATTTGTTTTCTACATGAAAACTTTTCATACAAATGGCCGTTCGTATGTACGCGTGTATGGCCGCGCCCAAAATGTTTCGATGTTTCTGTGTGATTTTTCGAAAAAAAAAACATTCCCACACACAATTCTGCTTTGAGGAAAATGTTGACAAAATTATCTGCATATTTCTGTGGCAATACAATAATTTAATATTGACCTATTTTTTTATTGCGCTTTATTGCTACCTATATCAGTTGACTTAATTTAATTTTTATACATATAATCGACAGTACAAGCGAGTTAAAGTAGGGGAACATTTTGAGACCAAAATTTCATATTTTTTGTATGTTGAAAATTGTACGTATTTTCTACATAAAAAGTGTCCAACACATTTTTAGCATTAGGTGCGTGTTTTGAACGTCATACATAATAAGGTTTTTCTTTTCGAAATATAAAAAAAATCACCTTGCATTTTCTCAGAAAGCAAGAATTAGATACTCTCATCCCATCACCTGTGCACAAGCACAGAAGTTTATCAAAACAAATGAATGCTTATTTAATAAATAACTTAAAATATCTATCACTTGCAATCAGTCCTTTCAAATTACTTGAATATTACGAGTAGGTACAATAAAACTAGAAATATACATTATTTATATTGTAAGTAGTGAACGTCCCTGAATAGATGTAACTATAGTTTTAAAATAAAAGTAAGGCACTTATGAACCATCACGTTTTATAACAATATATTTTAATCATAAAGCTAATACGAGGTATGTTTCGCACAGGTAATATTTAATTTCATATTACCTGCACTTTTATTGCATAATAATAATCTAACCACAAAATACGTTATAGTTAAGTTTATTTTTCACTTCTACACATTAACGACTTTTATACATGTATTCTGTACAATATATTTACAATGTCCCTCTTTGTTACACACAGGTATGATCATCTAGTTATTCTGTCGATGTGGATCAGTATCTACATCAGCGGTCCCCAATTATTTCTATGGATTTCTATTTATATTCTACGGAACCCTAAATGATCGTCCTTCTGTTAGCTGAACACCAAGTCAATTAAACAAGTTAATTAGCTATTGTGAACATAAAAACTAAATGTATGCGACCTATACCTAATTTTGATACTAAATTGTTGGCGGATTATCATGTTTCATTTGAATAGCAAGATTATAGTTTGAAATTAAAAAACATATTACACGTTTTTGATTCATCGTTTTGTGCGTTTTCCGGCTGTAACCCACGGCACCCCTGTCCTGGGCTAGCATTCTCTAACGTCCTACCGTCAACGTCGGTGACGCTTACTAGTTATGTCTCTGTCTAGTTCATATAATTAGACAGAGTCAGCGTCACCGACGACGTTGACGGTAGGCCGTTAGAGAATGCTTGCCCTGTGAGCCTTCCGCGGAACCCTGGGGTTTTTGGGACCTTTTGGGAACCAATGATCTAGATAGTGTACATGTACCTAGCCTATGCGAGCTCTAGTAGGTAGTTTCGTAGCATATTCTTTACGGTAACTCCAAGCTCCAAAATATTCTAAACGAAGCGCAACATGAAGCCGCCGATCATCAGCTCTCGCCCAGGAGCGATCGAATGGTGAAGCTCTTGACTCTCCTGGCCGGAGGCGAGGTCGACTGCGGGGGGATGAGGGCGCGCGGGGGAGGTAGGCGCGCCCACGCCGCCGCCGCCGACCACGGCGACGCCAACAGGCACGGCGCGCCCCAGACACCAGGGAACGGCATTGGGAACGCTGCGAGACCCGGGTAAGGCATATCTCCGTACGCCAGCAACGGCGGTGAATCAGCCAACGGCTCAACAGTCCTCGGCGAAGGAGGATCCTGCTGCGTCGGCGGTGGCGTTCTAGGCGAAGCTGATCTCAAGCTTCCTTCGTCGGAGCAGGAGGAGGCGGCGTCTGAGCAGGCCCGCTTGGCCTCGCCCGTCGCTTCTGGAGCGCTCCCGCCTCCACCACCGTCGGTGCTGTCGATGTTCTTGCGTTTGCACTTTGATTGGCCGCAGGCGCGGAATCCCTTCGCGAACGGATTGTTGTCGATCTTCAGCTTCGTTATGCGATCGTTCTGGAAAGAAGAGAGAAACGCCTTTAGTCAATGAGCCATGAGAAATCGATTGATTGAAAGATCAGTCGAAGAATCAGTGGTCTACAAAACATCGAACTCAAATGGAATACGTTTTTTTTATGTAATCCGGTATGAATGGCTGAGTCGGAGGGGCCAAAGCATATGCTCCGATCAGCCAATATCACCTCCGAGAACGTAGGTGCCATATCAGAGACTTCTCTGGATTGCTGCTATGCGGCCATCTTACAACCATACTGGTTGTAAGATGGCCGACTGGTACCAACCCAGTCGGCTACAATTTGAGCCTACCAACCAGTAAGGGGCAAGGGAAGGGACCTACAGTTTTACACCGGTTCCGAACGGTGAAGCAGCAGGTGTAGGTATGCACGTAATTTTTTTCATCAGAAAAACTCATTGGTACACGCCGACAGGATTCGAACCTCGGACCTCTCGCACGAGAAGCCGATGCCCAAACCACTCGGCCACCCGCCGCTTATCGTCTCCGTCACATCCTTGATGAACAACGTGATGACAGGACGGCGGGAGCTATCGAGTTACGAGTCGATTGACACACATTTCTTGCAAGCGAAAGGGGGAGTCTGCGCAATCGGTCTCGTCGCAAAAAGTGCACATGTGGAAGTAATTGTGCGTTGGCGCCGCGAGTCGGAGCCGACTAATTAGTCGGGGCGTGTCGCCGACTCTCTTCTCCCCGGCACTGTCTGGCGTCACGCCACGTGTGGTGGCGCCGCGCCACCACCACCAGCGACGTCAGCGTCGGCCGCACTTCCGCGCACCACTCCGGGAAGACACTTCACGGATATGCAAAACGCTTCCGTTTCATTTTTAATTGCCTTAACTTTTCTTTATTTTATGTGAGATCCTACAAGTATATACTAGAAAGAATGTGTTACTATACATACACACCAAACGCTGTATCCCGATAATCGGGGTAAGCAGAGTAATTGGTGTTGTGCCGCAAGTACTCTTGTTAATACAGCACAACACCGACCACCACGTTTAGCAAAGTATTAGGACAAGATAACTATCAAGCAGCAAGCAAGGCACAAAGACCCACTTGCTACATGACTCGGTGGAAGGACCGTGCCAAGGTGAGAGGTGGCCAACCTGTCGCCCTTTAGCACGGCACCTTGTCCTTATCCCTTAGTCGCCTTTTACGTCATGAATGGGGAGAGATGCAGTGGGGCTTTTCTTAATTTCTTTTTAAATGTAAACCAGCCACCCAACCAGGTGGCTGTGCCGATAGACCAATGGTGCACTCGACAGAGCCAAAATCACCTCTCCTCGCGAAACCACGCTCAGTTAGGTGCTATGCCAGCAACCGGCCCCACACGGTACATGTCGAATGTGTTGCTCTGCCCAGATATCTTGAATTATATGATAAGTTCTCTCTCTTGAAGTTTGAGTCGCTCAAAGTCGCCAGTCAGTCAGTTTATCGAGCTTTGGTTTTTCCACCTCGGTCGGGGGTGCTAAAACGCGGCGTTGATAAGCGAAATACCACTAAGTAGGTCTACGTGTGTAATCGAGGGTTCCTCTGTTAAAAAATTTAACACAATAGTGCAGACGCGTGGCGGTTCGTGAGGCCGCGATAAGCAGGCGCCGGCGGCTGAGCGTTTACTTAAACTAACGCCCGCCGCGGAGATAAGACCAGCATTCGTCAGCAAATATTCGTCGGGCAGGTTGCCGAGGCGCCGCCCCTCGCGCTGCGGGGCTCCGCCCGGCCCGGCGCCGTCTCTGGCGCGCCGCCATCGCCGCCTCCGCACCGTAGGCGGTGTCTGACGTCACCACTCTAACTTGTTACATGCTTCCATGTATCTAATATTCAAAATATCTATGTATTCATATGTATGTATATAACGAATTTTCTATTTACTTTTAGCTTTTGGCCTTCAATATTTATTTATTTATTTATTTATTAAATTGGGATTAATACTGAGACAGGAATAGATTTAGGCATAAATTAGTACACAATAAGCAGGTCATAACTGCCTCCGCCATATTCCTCCAAAACATAATTTGTCAATATGATAAATGTGTAAAATATGTATTGCTTGTTTTCTAACAGCTTTCGTACATTTGTTTTGTAGGCTCCGCATGACCTCATCGAATATAATAAGTTTTTTTTGTATATATTCTTTATTGAACACCAATTTATACAAATTAGGCACAATAGGTGAGCTTAATGCCGTGAGGCATTGTATTCTAACCAACCTTTGGGATGTGGGAGAACAAGGCGAACAAGAACAATTTGTGGCGATGTATTATGAAGAAAAGCAATATGATAAACTACAAACTAATACTTTAGTACTATACATACATATGTATATAATAGCTTACATATTATGTACATATAGCAGTGGTACTGTTGTTCAACACCATCAACCGAATGACAAGAGAGAGAAAGAAAGAGAAGAGGGAAATTAATATAATGCAATATAAAATGTATTTACTTCAGTATGGAAAGGAAAATATTCTTCAATTTAATTTCCAAACCCGCTTATATTTGTCTGTTTTAAGTTTTTGAGCGGGGTGGGGCTTCACGAAGATAATGTTTTGCGTAAAACTGCTTTTGCAACAACAGTGACAGAAGGGCGACGACAACTCAGTGGCGGCAGAGGCGGCGGCGTTGTCGTCCGGCGACGCGGACGAGCGGGCTCGCTAATGCGCAACGATACCTCCTCGGACAATACCTCCGCGAATCACGCTCCGCTGCCGTCCACCGTCCAGCCCGGGCACCGTTACTCGCACAAAGAGTCGCTAACTGCGCCGGCATTGTCCGGCGGCGGCGGCCGCGGCACGGATTATCCCGGCGGCACCGGCGCGCCCTCAAAGCCGCCAGATCGCAATAATTGGTTCGTTCAATGGCGGCGGGGACCGGATCGCGCCTCACTGCCGCGAATATTAGCAAAGACGCCGACACGGCCGCTTCTAATTATTGCCAGAACTACGGTTATGCAAGAGAATGGAATAATGCTAAAATGCAACAATGGCGCGCTCTTGTACGGTCCAAAACATGGCGTCGTAATAATTTGCAAAATTGTGCCTCTTCAAATAGTCGCGCCGGTCTGAGTGCGTGAGTGTTTTTTTTTGTCAACCCCTCAACTATTCTAATGGCTAGGCTACTGGACACGCCGCAGGATATCGCCGCATATCGTGCCCTCGGCATGCACAGTAGATACCGCTATTGGGTTACTAAAAGCTTTGGCGCCTCCAGCAGAGAAAAAAACGCCGCGTATTTTGCGAAACGAGCGTCCGTTTCTCGGAATAACACCGACTTTTCGGAGAACTTTTTTTTTTCAAGTCGCCAAGGCTAATGATAGAACCATACGTAAGGGGAGGATATGTGGGTCGACAAGGACGGAAGTTAAAGTTCTCCATACAAAATCGTTTTTCGGGGTTTACGTTTTTTAACCCCCCTAAACCTTATCAAATTCTTACAATTATTTTTTGTTGTAATAAGGACAGTCGAATCTACGTTCCTGTCTCTTGATTTTTTGAATATCTAAAGCGATGACTGATGGATGACTCAATAAAGCTTAATGAACTTCGTGACATCAAACAATAAAAAAAATCAATTATTTTCGGTCGAAATACAAATTTTTAGCTCCGGTGTTGCATATTTCATCTAAACAAACGAACGTAGAACGTAGAACGGAACAGGAACGTAGATTGGACTGTCCTTAAGACAAGAAAAAAAAAAAGAAAAAATCGGATAAGGTTTAGGGGGCTAGAAAACATAAATGCCGAAAGGCGATTTTGTATGGATAAAGTTAACTTCCGTCTCGTCTTAAGGTCAGTGGAAGATAAGTGCTGCAGTCTCGAGAGGTAGAGCTGTAGCACAGTATGAGTGCTCTCTCATTTTCCTCAATTTCCTGTGAGGTATGTTCTCGTGTATGTACTTCGGTGTGAACGTAATTATGTTCACGTACCGAAAATTATTTTAGAATTTTAGATTGCAACTGTATGCTTAACCGAAGATTTCTTCCCAAGAAATTGTCGAAATACTGTACTTAATATAGGTAAAGAACCAATATAAGTAATATAGGTTTAAGTTCTATAAAACTCCTAAGATCTACAACAGCTCTGGTCAATTTAACGCTCGTTGGAGGATGACCATGGTTCGGATTCCACGTATATATTCCTTCCATTCTTACCTTACTATAGTTCGCCCGGGTTGACACTAGCACACTGAATGAAGTGTCGATCGAAACGGCTATGTAAATAGTTCGTGTTTTCCGTCCAGTTTATTTAGCAAACCGCGTCAGTTTCCATAAAAGAAAATTCCAAGTCCAAAGAACCTATTTAACATTGTTTGGTATGCCCCTGAAAAAAAAACGCACACACACCGTCGATGCAATCTTAGTTCCTTCAAGAAACTAAGCGGCGGGTGGTCGAGTGGTTTGGGCATCGGCTTCTCATGAGAGAGGTCCGAGGTTCGAATCCTGTCGGCGTGTGCCAATAAGTTTTTCCTGACGAAAAAATGTACATGCTGCTTCACCGTTCGGAACCGCTGTAAAACTGTAGGTCCCTTCCCTTGTCCCTTACTAGGTAGTAGGCTCAAATTGTAGCCGACTGGGTTGATACCACCGTACTGAATGTAAGACGGCCGCATAGTAGCCTCGGTTGTGTTCTCCTCTAGTCCTGTATAGCCAGCAATCCAGGGAAGTGTCCTATATGGCACCCACGTTCACGGAGGTGATATTTGGCTGGTCGGACGGAGCATATGCTTTGGCCCCTCCGACTCAGCCAAGCATACCGGATTACATAAAAAAAACTGCAGATAACGTTTTTTTTATGGAAACTGACACGGTTGGCTACATCACCTACAACATCCGTGATGTCAGCCCATAACACCGGGCGAACTTGGTGCCACGTCAGTGCTTCCCTTCGATCGTGCCAGCTACACTGAACTAGACGGAAAACACGAACTATTTACATAGCCATTTCGACCAACGTTTCATTCAGTGCGGTGGTACCAACCCGGGCGGGTTGAACCCTACCACCGAGTAAGGTAGGAAGGGTCGAATGTTTTTCTAGTTTTCGTCAATGCTTTATTAGATTTCATTATAAAAGTCCTCGTTATACCTGATAAGCAGTGACAGCGATGAACTCGGTCTCGGGGAAGCTGAAGGCGGCGTGCGGCGCTCCCCAGGCGAGCGCGGCCGCGTCCCGCGCGCGTACCACAACCACACGCGGCCGGTACTTGTGCATAGACGTCAGCACCATCTGAGGACAAGCGGAGTCACCAATCAGATACCAGCTTCACTGCTCCTATTGATAATACATAGTGAAAATGTGCTACTACATAATATGTATCATATTGTAATATAATGTCATTATAAGAGTTAGCTAAAATATGATGCGTACTAATCGATTCTGCAGATCTTTCCTCTACAGAACCGGTAAACTCTGGAACGCTCTCCCTGCTCATATATTCCCCCCTAAGTACAGTCTCGGATCCTTCAAGAGGGGCGTGAATGGGCACCTGCCAGACGTTTAGCAATGTATGAGGACAAGATAACTATCAAGTAGCAAGTAAGGTACGAAGACGCACCTGCTGCATGACTCGGTGGAAGGACCGTGCCGAGGTGAGGAGTGGCTAACCTGTCACCCTTTAGCACGGCACCTTATCCTTATCCCTTAGTCGCCTTATTTGTATGACATGCACGGGGAGAGCTTATTTCTTCGTCAAAATAATGAAGAAGCTTTGATGCACACATTTTTAACATTGCAAATGTTTATGTTTTCCTGATCGAGTATGTGCCACGATTTATGAAATTGTGACATTTGCCTGTAGTTTGGCAGATATGAGAGGTACCCAAAGAGATTAAAGAGGGTGGGTTTAATGTCTTTGGAGGTACCAGAGGTGTCATATGTCAAAATGTGCGTCTGCCGGAGGGCTTCAAAGTGCAATTTGAATTCCCAAAATCGGTCGGTAACTTTTTGAGATTTTCCAAAATTTGTCAAAAATTTAAAAAAAAATCGCCGACTTGGATCGAAAATTTCCCAATACCTTTTTTTGAGCTTGCTATTCAAGAAACGGAAAAAAATTAATCTCGGGATTGAATTACGCTACAGTTTGAGCTATCTTAGGAGGCGGGCGGGCAAAAACTGTACGCGGTAGCGGGTCCCTTACGCGCGAGGTCAGTCTGCGCTCCGTTCACTTTATCGTCAGTACGATAAAGAATGAAAACAAATTGGTCAAATTTTATCGCGTGCTACCTATATTTCTAAATTACATTTTCAATGCCTTTGATCGTTGCGCGTAGTGTGAGATCTGTAGATTTTTTCTATTGAAGGCTGCTTATTTTCAGTCTGTCTGGCGAGTTTGTAAACACTGTCTGGCCATGTTTAGTTTAGCACCTGATTGTCCGGTCACTAAAACCCATACTTTTACAAGCCGGATAATCGATGTTGACTTTCGTTACTCGTTGTGAGGCTTTACTCGCGGTGTGTAGTTTTTAGGGTTCCGTACGTATCCATACGGAACTCTATTACTAAGCTATGGCGACATGACAGAGTGGCGATATGGAGATATGGCGTTTGTAGATTCTATGTATGATACTAAAACAAAATTGACGATTTTTAGAAATATTTTCTGTATGTATGTATGTTCCTCCATAACTCTTAAACCGATCAACCGAATTCGATGAAATTTAGCACAAGCACATTTAGCTATACGAGACACAGGACAGGCAGAATAAAATTCAGTTACGGTTACGGTAAGATTTACGGAGACGGTAAGAAAGTTAAACCCTACCACCAAGTAACCACCAAGTGTGGCTCTCATACAAACCGATTTTTTCCGCGCGCCGAAATAAAGGTACGGTAGCGGGCTTACTTACTTTCATCTTTTTAAATACGAATTTCACGCGAGCGAAGCCGCGGCTAAAAGCTAGTATTGTTATAAAGACGTAAAGTTTGTAAGTTTGTATGTAGGTGGTAATCTCCGAAAACACTCACCCGATTTGAAAAATTATTTTACCAATATTTAGAATGGACTTTCAGGATGGACATAGGCTATGCGAAGCTATGCAGAAGCAGTCGTCCATAACCTCCGTTAGCCTAGCAGTACATGTATAGAGTTTTGATCCGATGGTCGTGAGTTCGAATCCCACTAGTGTAAATGCATTTTTTTTAAACTAGCCCGCTTACGCGGTGGCACGGAACCCTCGCTGCGTGCGTCCCGACTCGCACTTGGCCGGTTTTTTTTGCGAACACTCATGTTTACTGTGCGTGCATGTTGTTTGCCCACTATCTGGAGGGCTAATCTTATCTTCTGCTCCTGCCAGATAGCTGCTAGAGTGAATATGTAAAGTGACTACCTGCGGGAGGCGCCAGGCTTTAGGTCAGAGGTTCTCAATCTATGATAAGTGTACCACCAGTGGTACGCGGGATGCTTCGAGGTGGTACGCGGAAAAATTAAACATTATGCTCTACAAAATTTAATAAGCGGCAATAAGAAGTGCCATAATCCTAATTTAGAAAGTTTTGTTGACGAACATAAATATAATTTGAATTGTGATGTTCTTAGCGATATAAAAACCCACTGTCAAATGCTCATAGTGAGTTTAAATAAGATTTTTCAGCACTAAATTTGATAAATCAATTTTTAGATTCGATTTCGAGATCACTTGCATTCGAGGAAAGAGTGACTTACGTGTGATGCTAACTTCCAAAGAGAATCTGAAAATGTAGGTTTAGAAGATAAGTATTATTATTAGCTTCTTGTAGGTAACGGTGGTACGCCGCAAAACATATTGGTTTTAGTGGTACCTGAAAGAGAAAAGTTTGAGAACCCCTGTTTTAGGTAAACGTGTCGTGACGAGTTAAGTACCTAGGTACTCTTGTCTAGGTAGGCACCTATCTAACAGTCAGTAGGTATGTGTCGTTAGGGGGAGAATTATTTTCATCGTTTAATTATTAGCTAGAATAAAGAGCCTTATAGCATTCAGCTCGCCTTCCTTTCGAAGAGTTGTTTGAATGTTTGCGACGACAGAATTTCGTGATGCCAATACATGTTTCGAGTTTACAGCCCCTAAATCATAGTAGAATGTGTGGGAATTATGTTTTTTTTTCTTGAAAATGAGAAATGTAAAATTTGTTCACTGGAAACCCCGAATCACCCTTAACATTTTGGTAGAATTGCTCAATCAACCCGTATTTTTATTTTATAGAAATCGCGACATGCGGCGCCCAGTCACCCATAAGGTGTCTAACGACGCCCATGGACATTCGGTTGCACACAGCGGTTGCGAATACTATGCCGGCCTGACTGAGTGCTTATAACAATGTATAACCGAAAGAAACGATCCAAGGTGACTCTAGAAAGTGCCCCCGTTGTCTTCTGTTTGTTTTTCTATGTTGTCTAAGTTGCCTTTACGCAAACAATTAGCAAAAATGCGAAAATGCCGAGTGGCGTGACGGGTGATGGGTGACATGTAACGGGTGCTTATGCGCCCGCCCCCACCCCCACCCCGGCGGGTGTCGCGTCGCGACTGAAGATAACACGGCGAGACATGCCCAGGCGCCGCGCCGCGCCGCGCGGCTGCCGCGCCGCGCACACATCGATAAAGGAGTCAGGATATGCGAGGGATGGAAGAACCTAAGTAGACTAATGTGGTTTCTGAAACCCTTTAATTTTTCTTTCTTTGTATAGAATAAAGTGCAAAATATGTTAACTAACTAACTAACAACCCTAGCACAGGCTTAGCCTAGTTGGGTGGCAATGTCGCTCTAGTTCAGTTAAAAATAAAATACTTGTTCCACATAATATGCAAACCACAATGTTTGTTTTACCTGCATATGGAATTTTTATTTAATTTTTTTTTATTTTATATTTTTCTTTTTATTTTATATTTCTCCTTTAGCCAAGATGTCAAAATGTCTCGACATAGTTTTCAGTGGGCGGTACTCGCCGCTCCGCGCCGGCGGCGCGGCGCCGCGTCGAGCCTTCTGTTCGCCGAGGAGCCTCCGTTGGTCTACTGCCGTCTGCCACCCAGCAAGCGGGTATAGCGTGGCAAGCGAATAATGACAATGATGGTGTGACAATTTCGTGATTTTAAATAAATCTGACTGATTTATAGATTTGATAGCCACCTTAGATCTGTAGTTAATTGTGTCTCTTCTATCTCGCAATTAAATTTAATATATTTTTGTGCATTTATTTTTTGAACTCCCTCCACCAATTTTTACGAAGCACTTGAAATTGTTCTGTATTTCTAATTTGGAAGAAGTACATTTAAGACTATCAACGAGGTTGAGTATGATCACAAAAAAATATATTAATAAATATATACTAATATGTTCGTTTAGAATTTTACCGCTATTACACATTATGACAATGTTTTTCGGTTACGCGGTATAGGTACTGAACACGACTCACTTTGTTTGTCGACGTTTCGTCCCACACTCCGGAGACATCTTCATGACTTCGGAGTGTGGGACGAAACGTCGACAAACAAAGTGAGTCGTGTTCAGTACCTATACCGCGTAACCGAAAAACATTGTCATAAATATTTATTAATTTCAGATTTTTTTATGCAAATCAAATGTTTTTATAAACAATCCTAATAATTTATATTTAACTTATTTTTATTACGTCCATGATTGTTATAATATAAATTAAATTAATAATTATATAGCTAGTTAAATATAATATGTTTGTATGAACAAATAATTATATTGTATACAGGGTGACTGGAAATGACATCTGTTCCATGAAAGGGGTTATACGTTATACTAGAGTTCACTTGGAACAATTTAACCCACATCAACAGGGTTTTTTTTATTTTTGAATGAATTTTTTTTTAAATAAATATTTACATAAAAATAAAAATACAATTCACTTAAGACCTTTTATTTCTGATTAAATGATTGGTAGCTTACCCGCTTTCAGAAAAATATCAATGGAGTGCCCAGAAATAAGAATATTTTTTTGCAACGGTTTTTTTTTTCGATTACAAGTCAGAAATTTTAAAAAAATCTTAAAACCCCGACATCTCGGAAACCACTCAGTTCCGACCCCCAGTTGATGGACTTAATTTGTTCCAAGTAACCTCTAGTATACCCCGTTCAGGGAATAGATCGAATTTCCAGTCACCCTGTATAATATGAAGATATATATATATAGATTAGATTGCAATAGCGTGTCAATATTTCGTGGTCATATTCTAGCCACAGACTTGTCCACTAAACGGAAAAGGCGTCGAGTGTCGCCGGGAGAGCCTCCGAGTGCTCACTCGGGAGGCGTCCGCCTGCAGTGGGGTTGTTTAATGTGACGCGTTAAGGTAGTTTAGATAAACACGTTCGAATGTTTTGATTGTCCTTAGACAAATAAGTAAGTACGTATTTGTAAAATAAATAACTCTTCAAGCGTCATGTCCAGCCGTAAAGTGAGTCATTTCTATATGAGTCTCTTTCGACTCCTCCGGACGGAGGTGTAGAGAGGACTTAAAAATAGTAGTCGGGGAGGGGGGGGGGGGGGGGGGGGTGTGGATGACCCGAGCGTGGTGGCGCGCCTTGGGAGAGGCCTACGTCCAGCAGTGGACCGAAACTGGCTGCTAATGATGACGGACGTCTCTAAAAAAAGTGGAGAAATTATGGAGTGGAGTCTTTAAGTACCTTAGGTATGTATAGGGTATAGCGAACTACAATTAGGTACCTACGTACGAGCACATATGAGGAGGTTAAGAACAAAAGGCCACAAATCCACTTAGACAGTTTTCATTTTTTTAATTTTATTTAAAATGCTGAATTGCATCGATTCCACACCTTGTAATTATCAAAATGTACTCAAATCCGATTGATTTTAGCTACCAAAAAGTGACATTTGGTTCAAAAGGTAACAAATCCGAAAAAATCGACACTAAATTATTCCTAGCAAATGTATTCAAATTATCTTATTAAAATCTAATTTACGAGGGAGCAGATTCGCTAACGCATCTCCTAAAAAGTAACTACGATCTGTTCTCGAATTATTTCAAAATTAAAATCTGTCTATTTATCTATATGTTACCGGCAAAGTATATAATTCAGTCATTGTATAGAATACCTAGTCATTCTATACAATACCGGGTCCGTCTAGTCAATTTATCAAATATTTTATCTGCTGTTAATCATTACACACTATAGAATGCCATTAGGAGATCAGGTAAAGTATAAAATGACACATATAAAACGCCTCATTTCCTAAACAGGAATCGGAAATGTGTTAAATTTACGTTAATTTAGATTACTTTAGTTAATTTAGTTTTGGTGGTTTAAAAAAAAATAACCAGGGTTAATTTATAGAAGAGCGACGCATCTTCTATAAATTAACCCTAACCTAATGTTGAGGCGGCGCATGTCGTTTTTGTTATGTTTCGTTTCGAGGCAAGTGTTCACGAAAGGAGCCGCCTTGTCTTTCGAGTGTCGTATTCAGGTTAGGTCAGGTTAAACCAAATTTAAAAACACTTTGCCGGACGGTCATTAGGCATTCTATAGATTGCCTAGGCAAAGTATGAAATAAATGATATTTCATACATTGCCTAAGAGTTTTAAGCCATTATCCGGTATTCTATAGAATGCCTAGGTATTCTATAGAATACCGGATTATACAGATTGCCGGTGACATATACAATAATACATTCCAAACAAACAAAAAAAACATTAAAAAGTATCCCAACACAAAACTGGGATGCACGGCCCGACGACGACGGCGTCGATCAAAGAGTGATAAATGATAATGTAATTAGAATCGAATAGTAAAGACGCGTAGATGAGCCGATACCCGGGGGACTGTACATGTGTTGTCTCACCCGGGGCTCGAACCCTGATACGCCGGGGTAGATAACGCACAGGTGCCGCCGCCGACGCACACACTCACCCCTATAGACAGGAGTTGGCCTTATATATCCGCCCCTGCGACTAAAGTCATTTTAACTCTATCTATACCCATATTTATATAAATGAATATGATACCTAATGAACCTGTAAGTGTATGTAAGTAATGAATGTAATTATTTGTGAGTCATTTGTTTTTTATGATATGAGCATTTTTTGAAAAACGTTGAAAATTGACATTTCGTACAACATTTTAGGCACTACGACTACAAATTTGCAAATATAATTAATTGTTCAAATGTTTATCTTGGATTGGAAGCCCAAATAAATCAGCTATTGATTAACAACTATCCCACATAAAACCAGAATGCCTGTAGTTTTACCAAAAAAAAAATTCAGTTCAATGTGGTTCTAAAAAAATAAATGCTCAGATTTTTTTTCTTATTTTTCCCTGGGTAGTCATAAACTGGCCTACTCCCTGGTTCCCGCTTGACGTTGAGACAGGGATTGAAAAAGGAATGCTTCGATGGTTCGGTCATGTCGGAAAAATGGATGATAGGAGACTAACGAAAGAAATTTATAGAGCCAAATGTGAGTGGAAGAGTCGGAAGGGTCGCCCTAGACGTACTTACCTGGACCAGATCGGGCATGTGCTCAAAAAGTGTCAAGTGCGTAGTACCCGTAACCGACGAGCTTGTATGAAGAACATTATGAGAGTGGAAGAGGCGGCAGAGGTGTGTCAGGATCGTGGCACGTGGAGATCCGTGGTCTCTGCCTACCCCACCGGGAAACAGGCGTAACGCTATGTATGTATGTATGTAATCTATACCTTACCCACGATCGCAGAGACTGATAGAGAATGCGTTACGGAATGCTATTACGCCTATAATCATCTGGTTTTGCACTAGTAAAAAATCTTATGTAAATCGGTTCAGTTGTTCTCGAATTATAAAAGAATCTACAAACAGAAGGATTTTATAATATGTTGTTAAGATGTATTTTATAATATGTTGGGATTATATATTATTATGTAACTATTTTTAAGGCAGACTTTTTTTGGACTAATTTGTTGGACTAATCTAGGATTCAGAACCTTTTGCTGAAAAGATTATCATGTCTTCCGGTAGAGAAGAATTATCTAGACAGACGTTCCAGTAAGCGATATGCAAAAAACAATGCAAACATTATCTTCGGTAATCAGCTTTGATTGTATTTCGAACTAAGTAATTTTTGGAACTTATCTAGTTTTTGGAAATGTTGATCCATTAGGGACGACTTTATCCTATCCTGGGCCGCACGAAGGAATTACCTATGTGCCTAATCTAGTTTTTTTATAGTACCTGTGGTATGGGTGGCTGAGTGCGAGGGGCCAGAGCGCATGCTCCAATCAGCCAATATCACCTGCGAGAAGGTGTTATACCGGAGACTTCCCTTGGGATTGCTGGCTACACTGCTCTAGAGTAGAACACAGCATCGTACGTTCAGAACGGTGGTACCCAACACAGCCGGCTACAATTTGAACCTACTAAAAAAAAAAGGAGTAAGAGAAGGGACCTACAGTTTTACACCGGTTCCGAACGGCGAAGCAGCAAGTGTAGGTATGCACTTATTTTTTTCCGTAAGAAAAACTAATTGGGGAATATCGGCTGGACTCGAAAATCGAGAGTTCAAACCAAGACCGTGTCAACTACCCGCCACTTATACACCTAGTTACAATCTAAAAAAATTAAATATATCATCATCAATACTAATAATAAATCTGTAAGGGATGGTAATGGATTAAGTAACTTTGTTTTGTGAGATAGTGCGTTTGTAGACTCTATGTATGATACTAAAACTAAATTTACTATTTTTAGAATACTAATAATAAATCTGTAAGGGATGGCTTACTTACTTTCTTCTTTTTAAATACGAATTTCACGCGAGCGAAGCCGCGGGCAAAAGCTAGTAAATCAATAAATCAGGCTGGTCTTCGTGTCTTACTTGCTGCCTTGCCTGCAGTTGTCTTATCATAATACATTACTAAATGTGGCGGAGTACTTACAGCACAACACCGACTACTCTGCTTACCCATATGGTCGGGATACAGCGTGTGGTATGTATGTATGTAATTTCCAATAATCGATATATAATATGAAAGTAATCTTTATCAATAATTGTGTATCTAGAAAATTCTAAAGAAGCTATAAGATAAAATTTTTTTTTTTTATGGAAACTGACATAGTTTGACTGACACAGTAGAAGTGCGGAGATTTTTTTTTTTTTTTTATGAATGCGCGAAATCTGTCGCCCTGTGCATAAGGTGTCCAACGATGCCCACGGACCGTAAAACCGTAAACCATTTCCGTAAATAATGTGGAAAAATATTTTTAACTACCTTTACCAATCAGCTTTGGATTCGAACATATTAAGAATTAGGTTTTTGTATAAATTTTCAGAAAATTTAAATCCATTTGGCTTTTGGAATTAATTTTTTTCGCCTTGCTCTGGCCACTCGAGAACATATTGTTATGGCTTAATAGGATCCCCTTGTTATTTTAATCCCACTCGAGATGGACTTCTTGGAACAATTACGGTTTAGCAGAAGCCTCTGTGCCTTTTCTCATGGCCGACGAATAAAAAGGGTAAACAGTGTTCCCTTTGTGCCTTAGTGCCGCAGGTGGCAAAATCTCAAGTGCACAAGCGGCGTCGCCATTTTTTATCCTAGAATCGGCTTCTGGTGGCTTCTTCGGGGTTGTTGAAAGAGCGGATTATAGCTGGCGACAAAGGAGGTTTGCCCGCCGCTGCAGGGTGGCTGGGCGCGAACTGAAGACATTACCCTCGGCGGAGGCTTCGCGCCGAGCCCGTAGGCTCCGGGGATGTGTAAATTTGCTCAAGCGTGATGTTTGGGCACCGAGTTTTAACTACTGCGCCTATTGTGGGGAACGTTTTGGAACTTTTGGACTATAGAAAAAAATTAAATGTCAATGTGTAGTAAAGGTACATTATTAACCAAATACTAAAACGCCTTTTTATTTTACACTGATTAAGGTACTAATAAAGATGAACAACGGTTACTTCTATGGACGTATAGGGTGAAAAAGTGAAAACGCTTGATATTTCAAACAAGGTGTAACGAATTGTACTCGTACAAATGGCTCCTGAATAAAACCTTTTACGACCTAACTGATTTTAGAATAGAAATTTCAACCAATCTAAACATGTAATAAGATATTAATTTAATTTAATTCATCAATACATATTTTTTTCATGAAATGTTTAATTTTATTTTTCAGTGACATTAGTTTAGTTTTAAAGTTAATTAATGTTGTAATAATATTTTACTATTATTAATTTAATTTGTAATTTTTACTGACTATTATTGTATTTTCTTTTATTATACTGTACTATGACGAAGTTAAAAAATAAAAATGGTTTTTACATTTTTTATCACTTATTTATTATGATACAAGCTGTGCCCGCGGCTCCGCCCGCTCTCACATTTCACTTCACTGCTAACCTCATAAGCCATTTAGCGTGATAGTAAGTAGCCTATAGTTGATGGGAAGAATCAAGCAATCCGTAGAATTTTGTTTTATTAAAATCGGTTCAGTGGTTCTCGAGTTATAAGCGGACAGACAGACACTCAGACAGACAGAAAGCAGACGTTGGATTTTATTATAGGCAAGGAAAATAGGGATAAGGATATTTATTAATGATTTAGATTTTTATTTTTGCGTTACTGTGATGAAGGATAGCGCGATGAGAAAACTTGTATTGCTGATATGATATATAATATATGATATGAGACGAGACGATGTTTTAGTCCGCCCTATATGTAGCTGGCATGGCGAGGTGTGGTGTTATTGGCTGTGTCTGATCGTCCATTAACTTTTGTGCACAGCCACTCATGCGGACTGGTTATAAAAAATACAAACGCGATTTCTGAAATGAATCTGCACTGCAACAAGAATACAGCATATATATAGGTAATAGGTATTAAAAATTTGCCCCACTGCATCTCTCCCCGTGTATTTCGTAAAAGGCGACTAAAGGATAATGACACGACGCTGTGCTAAAGGGCGACAGGTTGGCCACCTCTCAACTTGGCAAGATCCTTCCACCGAGTCATGCAGCAGGTGGGGATGGGTCTTCGTATCTTACTTGCTGCTTGGTATAGTTAGGTATATTGTCCGAAACCGAATACTTTGCTACACGTGGTGGTCGGAATTGTGCTGTACAAGAGTACTTGCAACATAACACCGATTACCCTGCTCCAATTGTCGGGATACAGAGTTTGGTATGTATGTATGAAAGTATGTATGTATGTATGAAATGTATGTATGTATGTATGTTTGTATGTATGTATGTATATATGCATGCATGCATGCCTGCATGCATGCATGAATGTATGTATGTATGTATGTATGTACAGGTATTACAACCTCGCTCATTAGACGCGTTAATCCGACTTCCACGAAAGCTGAAACAAACGCGGTGTCCGCGCGCACGGAGCGCAAACACAGCAACTCCCACATGAACCAATAAACCAACCGTCATTAATTTGGAGACATTAACACTTAGACATTGTCCACACAGAGAGGCGGTGTGGGAAGCGCGGCGCGGCGGAGGCGCGGCGGACGCGACGCACAAAGGCGAGCTCATTATTTGACCTGGTGGTGCATCTCTTTTGAGAACTGAACAAAGACCTTTTATGTGGAGCCGCTGAAGTGTCGAAAGTGTTCGAGATCTTTGTGATCCGAGGTCTCCTGCGGCGAATAGCCACGACGATTCAATTTGAACTCTATTTCTAAGAAGCTAAGACGTAAAATATATTTTTATATTAATGTATGTGCAAAGGTGCAAATTATTATAGGCATTAACAGTAGGGGGATAAGGTATAAACTGTTTCGGTAGAGCAGGTGTTGGGCGGTAGGCGGCGCCGGAGTCGTCACGATTCGTTTCTTTTTATTATCACGACTTTTTCTGAAGATTTCGAAACGGCTCCAACAACGTTTAGTTGCCTTTTATTTAACTCGAAGTCATTTCGAATTGACTAAGGCCCACTTGCACCAACACGAATTTAACTATAAACCAGTTTAACTCGTTAAACTAGCACCCGTTGTATGTGGGAACCGCGTTTGAACCGCGTTTAAATCCATAACTCGCTACTTAACTCTAAACTCGTGTTGGTGCAAGTGGGCATAAGTCACACTAAAAAGTAAAAGTTTACTTTTAAGTTGATTATATGAAATTAGGGTAATTTCACGCAATACGCCTTCGGTAAGTAATTGATGTAACTACAGTTACATATGCTAGCACATATATAGTTTCCGTATACTTATTTCAAGTACCATGTCGTAAATCCGGCCAAGTGCGAGTCGGATTTGCGCATCAATGATTTCGCACCACAAAAAAAGCAAAAAAAAACACGTTTCTTGTATAGGGCAGCCCCCTCCCCCTCTTAATTTGTACTTTTTTCTATGTTTTATTATTTTTTGTTATAACCGTGAGTCAGACAGACAGACAGGCAGATGGCGTAAGCTTACTAATAGGCTTCCGTATGAATACGGGACCCTAAAAATGACATATCGACGTGGCTGTGCATACATAATATGTTGATCAGTAATATGAGTAAAAACATAACATGTAATCACCAGTAATATCAAAAATGTTAATGTTTCAGACCTATTTAAAAAGTACAAAACCACATCACGCAGAAATATAGGAAACGATGTGCCATACCCAATAAACTAACCGGCACTTACTTCACGTTTACATAAAACATTTTTTTTTTACATTAACAACGAACAACGAACATGCCGTTACAATCAAAAACACTGTCTCACTTCACCGACTACCCAAACTTGAAAAAAAATTGTCGCCTCGGTTTGTTATGGCACTTGACTCATTTTGCAGTTTTTGCCCCTATAGCTGTATAGAGTGGGGCAATCAAGAGACAATGGGCCGCATTGGCGCAGGCGCCGCGTGTGATGTATGGCGTGGCGCCCTGCAGACAGTTTTACAACCCCCCGTAGACTAATGACGCTGACGTAATGACTTCAACTAACTGCAATTTTGATTTTGTACCGGTGCGGTGGAATGTGGTCGGGGTTACATTTTTGGCGAGTTAGTCATTCAATTGTGCAGATGAGAGTTTTGTCCTTACTTACAATATGACAGTACGTCTGCGTTTATGATTAGAAAACAATGATAAAATAATGACAGGGAGAGAAGGGGACATTCCTTAAGGGTTTAGTTTTTTTTTTTTTTTTTTTATGGAAACTGACACGGTTGGCTACATCACCTACAACATCCGTGATGTCAGCCCATAACACCGGGTGAACTTGGTGCCACGTCAGTGCTTCCCTTCGGTCGTGCCGGCTACACTGAAGTGGACGGAAAACACAAACTATTTACATAGCCGTTTCGACCGACCTTTCATTCAGTGCGGTGGTACCAACCCGGGCGGGTTAAACCCTACCACCTAGTAATATAAGAAGGGAGTCATATCCCTTAGTCGCCTTTTACGACATGCACGGGGAGAGATGCAGTGGGGCTATTCTTTGAAAGTACCGGCCCCACACGGTACAAAAGGTAGTTAGACTGATGCTTTCGGTTTAATTTTTAAATGTAAAATATTGTTATAGGTAGGTACTAAATATTTCTATTACAAAAATATGTACTTGTTTAATTAGACCTCAAGTTAGTAGGTTGAATAAATCTGTAGATTAAGAAGTATATATATTTAAAGTGTTTCATAAAAAAGTTTTATAAAAATACTAGCTTTTTCCCCCGGTTTTGCTCGCGTAAAATTCGTTTTTCAAAAGACGAAAGTCAGTAGTTAAGGGAGAGGGCAAAAACTGAGCTGCGGTCAAGTTAATGGTAAACCTTCTCGAATAAAGTATGTAACCAAGGGCGAGGCCGAAGGCCGAGCTCCTTTCAGTAAAAACGATATTATTCTCGAAGAAACTAAGTAACTAATGGCAACGCCAAAGGCGGAGCTCCGTTTAGGTAAACCATATAATTTATCAAAGAAAGTAACTAAGGGCGAGGCCGAAAGCCGAGTTTTTTTCAGTTTTTTTTTCTTTTTACTTATATCAATTTCGCAATAAGCCCAACATATTTAACGGTTTTAAGCTGTACCTTTTGCAAAAAAAAATTTCATGTGTAATAAATATATTTTGAGATGATTTGATATTTGTGTACTATTAAGTCGTGATAACGACTAAAGCACAAACACAGCTATCGACCGACACGCCGTTATCGATTATATCGTTTATAACTGTAGAACTATTCAATCAAGTCACATGGGGTTCGAGCTGCCATGTCTAAAGACGGTCATAGGACAGGTGCCACCGAGCGACCGACGCCGAGGGGACAGCTAGTCGAATAATAAACAAAACAAACAAACAAATATATTTATTGATTTTTAGAAAGGTCACAAGGGGGCTATCATGTTTTTAAAGTGTGAGACTCAAAGAAATAAACAAAGAATAAAGAAAGAGTGAATTTGAACATGATAGTCACAGTTATCATGTACCTGCTTAAATGATCCCTGTCTCCCAAAATAGGATTCCCTGATCCGGTAGTTCAGACCGTTTTACTGCAAGTATAAAAGAAATCACAATAAAATTATTGCAAGAAAAACAAAAACAAAAATTTTGAAGTAAAAAAAATTGAGGAGATTATCATGACTGTCATGTCCAAATTGACTCTTTCTTCTTTTTTTATATTTGTGTAATATGACCTTTGTTAAAATCAATAAAGATATTTGTTTCAATAATAAAAGAAGCAATAACTCACATGTCCCTGCGTGTCCATAGTGTTATTCGTCAGCTTGACCTTGCCAAAGCTGACCGGATTGTTGGTCCAGTGGGCTCCGCTGGCGGGCGAGTCGGGATGCAGCACGACCCGCCTCGCGGACTGCGGCTCGGCTCCGCCCGCCGCCGCCCACGCGCCGCCCGCCCAGCGCAGCCGCCGCCGCCCCACGAGGGCCAGCTCGATCAGCACGCAGTACTCCTCGCGGGGGTCCAGACCCGTCAGAGAGACGCGCAGCGACGGGAACATACGTCTGTGGGAGGAGAAATTGTATACGTAAATGAATTGCGCCATTGGAAGTAACAAAATGTGAAAATGTTTGAATGCGATCTATATTTGTTGTTTCCAAAATGTATATTGGTCACCAACTCGTAACTCATGAAGATGGTATGGTACGTTTGGCTAAAAAGACAAATAGATCAATAAAGCCTGTAAGTAAAGCCGTTTCATTCGTGATGTCAGAATATTGATTTGAGAAGTTTTCATGTTTAGAGTAAACTTCTACGGGATCCCAAAAATAATTCACATTTAAGCTAGGGGTGCCAAAACGGATACCGGACTAGCATCATGTTGGTGGGCTAGTATATTAGTTTGACTATTTATTAACACATAGGTGTAATATCTTGTAGCCCTAGCAGATACGCGTCTTTTGAGCCCTAAACCAATCGCGTAGCCCCAAAACTCGCGACACCAGGACGATTTCACATTCTCAGCGAAAATGGGGGGCTATACTGAAGCGATCGACAAAACATTTTCAATGTTAAAAATCTAAATTTATTCTTTGATACTAAAAATTTATTATTCAAGACGAAAAGACAACACATCTTGCAAAGCAGAGGTCGGATGTCTAATATTATATTCCATCAATCCGGTCTGTTGGGACGGGGTGAGGTAGGGGGTGGGGATGGAAACCAAAATATGGGTGAAAAAACGACACGGGCCGCCCCGACGTATGGTCCCTTATACTATTAAGTTAGAGTTAATTTATAGAAGTGGTAATTTTTTTAAACAACCATAACTATTCTTTTTTAGTTTTTTGTTTGCAGTTTTAATAGTTTTTTTTTTTACAATTTCAGATATTGTATTATTATAGAAATATATTTTTCCTTTCATTCCCTTCCCCCCACTTTTAACCTTTACTAAGCCCCCATGACCTGAATATTAGTAAATTTGTATGGGGGTACCCCTACAAAATGCTCTCCCTCCCCCCATGTCCCTTTACCAAAGGATGACCCCCACCCCATCCCTTCTCTTCTTGTCAATCTTCCGATGTCTGTATTGAAACCCTGCCCCTCATATTTCAGATTAGAGTTCAAGAATCAATTTTTATTTATTTTTAACTGGCTTCGTTAGAAAACTAAACTTATAAGAAACTGACGGACAGACACATCAGTCTCACTATAAGGGTTCGTATTCCATCGCTTTGGTACTAGGTAAAAATATCTTCCATTTGTGCTTAGTTTTTAATGCGTAATGAACAGTTTTGTACGATCGGACAAAGTGCCATTCAAAAGACTTCAACGCGCACTTACGTACAAAGAAACCTCTTTCTTTATCTCACATTTGAATGCAATTTAAACTTTTTTTATTTACTGAATTTTTCCCCCATATTTCATTGGCGTTCTTCCAACTTAGAAGGCGGAAATTGGTGGAAACTACATACAACACAGTGAAATTGTTAATATCCAAGTATTCCTGTCGTTTGTTATGTTTGTTTATTTTCAAAAAATACTAAGGCATCATAAACAGAATAGTTTTATCTCTCTCCCGAAAGTGACCAACGAGAATGCTTTTAACACCCAATCTTAGCGTTGTAAACCAATGCGGGGGTTATAAAAACATTTCTGTTAAGAATGTACTTGGGTCCGTCAGATCCATCAAAAGCGCGGACAGCTGCTATCTGTTATCAGGTTGTAAAGACTCTGCGGAGGCTGTGGCAGACATCTCGAGCCTTCAGAGAGGGTATGACAACGACTTCTGATCGCGGTGAGTCAAGTTATGATATTTTTTATATATTTTTATATGCTCTATATATTTTTTTAACAAATATACTTATTTATTTAAAAAAACTTATACATCAACGTTGTGCATTTTTGAATATTTTGGAATGGTTATGGAATAATTTCGCACGAATTGTTATATTTATCAGTATAAAAGTACTATCATTTATGTAGTAAAATACAATATTCATTTATTGCGCTATCGTAGACAAACATGACAATTTATATTACATAAAAAATTTTACACTACAGAACTAATATAATTATTTTACATCAAAAAGTTTATTTCTCAGAAAAATCAACTTTGATCCATAATTTCAACGAATCTTACGCTTTTTCGGTCAGGCTACGGATCTGACGCGAGTTTAACATTTTTTACCGCTCTAGAAAAAGTGCCAAGCGCCGCTAAAGAATAATTCAAAAATAATTCGTATTAAAATTGGTCAAAGTGACAATCGCACATACAACAATTTTTACTGTGTAAACATATCAAAATTAGCTTAGGTCCACTTGCACCAACACAAATTCAATATATAAACCAGTTTAACTCAATAAACCAGTTTAAGCTAGCACCCGTTGACTGTGGGAACCGCGTTTAAATCCATAACTCGCTACTTAACTTTAAACTCGTGTTGGTGCAAGTGGGCCTTAGTCTATTCTACAGGTTCTATCACGGTCGCTCTGAGGAACTAGCATCCCTTATTCCCTGCCATGCGTCCTATCTCCGCAGCACTCGACGCAGAGAGACTCACCACCCGTTTGTTGTTGACATTGAGAACCCATCGGTTTTCAAAATCATGTCTTTATGACACCGCTAGAGTGTGGAACTGTCTTCTGGTGAGAGTGGGTTTCCCGAATCCTTTAACGTGGGCGTCATCAAACGTCGTATTAACAGGCTGGACAGCCTAGCAACAGTTCGCAAATCTGCTAGTAGAATGGTGACTAATTGAGCGTGGCGATAAGAGGCTATTTTGGCTCTTTTGACTGCACCATTGCTCTCTCGGCACAGTCATACTGGTTTTCATAAAAAAATCCCGGCCCTGGAGTGAATTAAAATTTCGCATCAACCGAACTGTATGACTTATTACTTATTAGATTCAACATACATTTTACACTAATAAATAATTAATTGTACTTAAAAGTATATAAACTAACTGTTAACATTTATAATAAATAAATTTGAATTTGATCTTAGTACATACGAGATTGTAATCATCAGTGACAGAAATAAGATAGGAATAATGTATATCGTTATTTTATCGTAGAAATGTGAGAATATATTTAAGAAAATAACTAAATCATCACCAATAAATGTCGTTTAAGCATTCATGATAGTAATCATTAAGTCAATTCACTGTTATTTGTTATTATTTTTTACCTATTTGCATTCATTCACAAAATATTTATTTCCATAACAAGCTCTTCTAAAATTTCAATCAATTCCGCCAAAACAGTAAAATGACACCCGCGCTACCTACCGCGTGTTGAGCGGCGACAGGGCGGCGGCGGCGCGGCGGCGGCGGCACGTCAGACAGAACCCACGCGCTAATGCACATTCCGCGATAACGCTGCTCCTTCGAAGCCTTCACCGCCCCGCCCGCCCCCGCCCCTCCGCGGCCGCCGAGCCTCCATTCAATTAACAACTACTAAATTAGCCTCCATTTAAAGTTTATAACTGTGGCGGCTACCGCCTTACACAAGGCTCTGTGCGCCGAGTACTGACTGAGCGAAAGAATTAAATGTTTTGATATAATTTTTACACCGTGGTTAAAATTTATTATGTCACTTTTTTTTTCATTCTTTTGTAACCTATCCTACACGATCTCCTGTTCTTTATTTGTATGAATCAGTTAGCCAGCTAACATACATACCACACGCTGCATCCCGGCAATCGGGGTGAGCAGAGTAGTCCGTGTTGTGCTGTAAGTAATTTAATTACCGCCCGCCACATTCAGGAAAGTATTATGACAAGATAACTAAATTGTAACTAAATTGTTTACATGTATTTTCAGGCTGAGATAATGTTTTATGCAAAACAGTTCAAATACTGCTACAATCAATAGAATCGAATTTACTTTTGATAACCAACCGAAATTTTTTTATGTTCACGATTATGTAGGTATAAATTGTATCCATATGTATATTTTTACATTCCCACATTCAAGTGTTTTGTTACTAGGTACCTACTTATATTTCACAATAAACCACTCTCAAACATAAAAAAAGGTGACTGGAAGAAATCCCTGAAGGGATAAGTCTGCCTTTGCCCCTCATGTATATATTTTAGACGTCCGTACGGGACACGGAAGCCTAAAAAAAAAACGAGTTAATAAAAACCATAATTATATGGTACTATGACTTGTCATACCTAGTTATTAGCGACAGTAAGGAAGCTCTGTACAAGATACTTTTTAAATGCCAAGGATATTTTACCGAGACCTTTGCCTCACATAAACGGTTATGTGTACTAACTGTCAAATTCGATTTCCGAACACCGAAGTTTCGGTTCTATGTACCGTGAAATACGTTCGACTTGCTTTCATAACACAACATGTTATACTCTGTTGACGGCTGCAGCCAGGCATTGTTTGTTACTTTATATCACGCTTATTAATCTTTATCCGTTTCATTGTTTGCCTAACAGTGGTCATATAATATTGGGAGTATATTATTATACATTCCTATGTAACAACGCTTCTGTAAAAGTTTACCTCCAAGGTCATTTGTTTGTTTAACGCATAATATAAAATGTTCACGTTACAATTTCCAGGCACAGGTAACATGCAGGTAAACACAGTAAGATTTTATAAAATATGAATATGTACCTAACTAATAATTTAATTAATTTTAACAATTTTTAATAGCTAACTAGGTGTCACAATCACCTTCATTAAGACTATAATATTTATAAGATGATCTAAACTCTAGGCAATAATTAATTTTTTGAAACGCAAAATAAATTTACTTACATGAAGAAGGTATTTATGGATAGACAAAGAGTGGTTTTTAACTGTTTTAGGACAGGAATCGAATACATTTCTCATGTTCAAAGGTACAATTTATTTAGTAATTTTTTTAATTCCTTAGTTATTTGTATTACTTTTTATATTTTCTTGAATAAAAGTTTCTTAGTATTATATGTTTCTTCAGCGTTTTTTTGTAGTGAAAATAAATTTTTTTTTCACAGCATAATTGAATTATTTAAGAGTGAACACGTAAATAAAAAAGTACATCTTGTTACCAAATTGATTACATACATTTTATATCTAATATCTCCGATTTTACCTTCCATAAGCTGGTTTATATAAAAAAAGCGGTCAAGCGAGTCGAACTCGCGTAGAGAGGGTTCCGTACCATACCGTTTTCCGTGAGAACTTTAAGACGTAGGATTTTCGCTTAGATTTACCTGTAAGCCATAAGAGAGGCCCTAAATTCCCAATTTTTTTTTAGACTTAGTAGTTTCAGAGTTAAGGGGGAATGCTCGATTTTTGAATATTTTCTTTAATTGTTTGTAAACTATGCATTTTAAAATTATAAAACAAAGTAATTTTTATTCCTTATAAAGAGCCCTTTTTGAACGATATGCCACATGACACTTAAAAATGTATATATTTTTTCCTTTCTTATTTGTCCCCTAAAACTTACCCCCAAAATCGAAATTCGTTCATTTACGCCGTGATTGGTTCCTCAAACTCTGTAGGTATATGTACCGAATTTCAACTTTTTGGTCCAGCAGATTCGGAGAAAACCTGACACAAGAGTGATCCTGACATAAGGGTTAAGTTGTTTCCTCTTTTGAGGTACGGAACCCTAAAAATATTGCCAACAGAAAAAGGCATATCTAAGAAAATTTGTATAAATCGACGAAATTATGTCGAAGAGTGTCGACCTTGTCCGTACTCGGAGGTCAATCTCAACCTGTCGCAAGCTTCCGTCCCCAACGCGATTAAACCTTATCATTTAATGCCTCCACTCGGATCGACTGGGAGTGTGTTATTTAATGTAGGCGCTCGCCGACAAAGCGAAGGTGATAAATACCAAGTTAAAATATTCCGAGGCGAGCTTCGGCCGCAATAGGACAGGTGCTCATAATTGCAAATTTGGCATCGGCGGGTCAAAGACTCGACTGATTGAGTCGATTGGAAATAATCTATGGCCGGTCGTCCGGTTTTTAAAGAGTTTGTTGGGATATGTGATCGTATTTTATCTGTAAATGACAACTCATATTATAAACTATTTGCACAAGAAAGAAAAATGATATCCTGATAAATAATAGAAAGATCGGCACGCTGAAAGACAATTACATCAGTAATTGGTAAATCATTAAGTAAAATACCTACAGGTTAAAATAGTCTCCTATTAGGTTAATTTTTTTTGTAATCTAGTATGGGTCATCTTACATCCAGTACGGTGGTACCAACCCAGTCGGCTACCATTTGAGCTTACCACCTAGCAAGGGGCAAGGGAAGGGACCTACAGTTTTACACCGGTTCCGAACGGTGAAGTAGCAGGTGTAGGTAAATTTTTTTCGTCAGAAAAAACTCGAACCTCGGGCCTCTGGCACGAGAAGCCGACGCCCAGACCACTCGGCCATCCGCCGCTGTGTTTATTTTTATATGAACAAAGATACCTGGGCGCGGTCAGAACTTGGTTGGGTGACCGTTTGACCGTTGAGGCTAACCGTGGGCCGGAGTTCACGTAAAACTGTAAGTCCCTTCCCTTCTTACTGGGTTAGGCCCACTTGCACCAACACGAGTTTAGAGTTAAGTAGCGAGTTATGGATTTAAACGCGGTTCCCACAGTCAACGGGTGCTAGCTTAACGAGTTAAACTGGTTTATATCTTAAATTCGTGTTGGTGCAAGTGGGCCTAAGGCGTTTAATCTGTCCGAGCTGGTACCATCGCACTGAATGAAAGGTCGGTCGAGCGGCTGTGTAAATGGTTCGTGTTTTTAGCCCAGTTCTGTGTAGCCGGCACGATCGAAGGGAAGCACTGACAAGGCACCTAGTTCACCCGGTGTTATGGGCTGACATCACGGGTGTTGCAGGTGATGTAGCTAACCATGACAGTTTCCATAAAATAAAAAGATTTGAAGAAACCCTTGAAGAAAGCATCCCCTTCCGAGAAATGCCACGCATTTACAACTATACGCAATCTTTAACATTTTCAAATTCTTCTCTTTTAATATAATAATAATAATGAATGTTTTATAACCAGCAATCTGTTCACAAACCGTTCGACGACAACAGTGGTTGCCGCCACTCGTGCGAGCGGACCACCAGGTTTGTGAATGAATTTCGAGTGCATACAAGAGCGGGTTATAAAACTGTAACAATGCGTCGATCCGACGGAGGCGCTAAATGCTGTAAAGCCTAAAAAAAAGCCGCCACATCCGCCGCGGGCGGCGGCGGCGGGCGGCTGCTAAATCTGCCAGCTTTGCATCCGGCTACTAACAGTCGGTCTGTGAGAAACTATTCCTGCCAACTTCACAGACAACCGCAATATAGTAATGTTACGTATAAACATATCATGCTGTGCAAAAATGGTAATTAAAAATTAAAATGATGCAAGAAAAAAGTTCAATTATGTACTTTAGAACATAATATCTGATGGGATAATTGTTGAAATTGATATTTGTTGACTTTTTTAAAAATATTTGTACCTAGGCGACCAAGCTTCGCTCGGCACCTACCTACATCTGTCTAGATAAACTTGAAAAAAAAACCACATTATCTTAATACAAAATTTCATCCAAATCGTTATAGCCGTTTCCGAGAAACCAATTATATACACTTAAAGTAATAGCATTTGTTCATTTTCAGACTGCACGTGCCACGATCCTGACACCTCTGCCACCTCTACCACTCTCATAATGTTCTTCATACAAGCTTGTCGTCGTCGATTACGGGTACTAAGCACTTGACCCTGGGCAACATATTCTGGGAGAACTATTTTCAGACTAAATTGGGATATTTTCAGGCATGACACCTACTGAAAGTATTATGAGTCTTATGCAATGTGAAATCCAAAGCTAAATAATAAATTTACAAAATACTTTTAAAAATGTTCTAGAAACGAAATTGTATTTTTTTATTTATTTATTTTTTTTTTTTTTTTTTTTTTTATGGAACCTGACACGGTTGGCTACATCACCTACAACATCCGTGATGTCAGCCCATAACACAGGGTGAACTAGGTGCCATGTCAGTGCTTCCCTTCATTTCATGTCGGCTACACTAAACTGGACGGAAAACACGAACTATTTACATAGCCGTTTCGACCGACGTTTCGTTCAGTGCGGTGGTACCAACCCGGCCGGGATAAACCCTACCACCTAGTAAAGTAAGAAGGGAAGGGACCTACAGTTTAACGTATATATAAAAGGAATTTAAGTGCAGACAAATTCATTTTTTAGCTACCTTACATAGAATAGGCTCAGCCAAAAGGAATACAAGACACCCGTTGTCCCAGCCTGAAGGACCATCTGTACACAAGTCACTCTGTGAGAATTTGTAAGTCGTTTGACAAACATCCACTCTAAAACCTCGAGTGGACTGGGCAGGGATAAGTTTGACTGGACACACAGCCAGATACTACCCTGTCAACACATAAGCTTTCACGTTTGAGGAGGGTCATTAGAAATCTCAGAACATGTATTAGTAGTAAGTTTGCTATTGACTAAAATACGCAGATCAGAAAACGAAATTGTTATTTTATAAAAAAAAAAATTTTATTGAAGCTGTACTACTGAAATCTTAACTCAACACGTTATTCACAATAACTGCATTTCTTCTCCGTAACTTTCTTTATTCAATAAGATTATCTTAACTTCACCAACAAAAATACTTCCCGAATACGCTGGGGGCAACGCTGCCAGCGCATTGGGAGGGTCCGCTGAGTTGGACGAAATATTTTACTTGCAGTAGGTAGGTAGGTGGGCTACTGTAAGTAAAATGTTTAAAGAATTATTATTGTAATTTTTTTATAATCTAAGTTTAATTAAGTAGATAGTAATTATTCTAAAGTTTAATTATATTAATTTAATTTAGTTTCATTTGAATTATACAATTAATGATTCCAAATACTTCCCCAACGCCGCCTTCACGGAATATTTGTAAGTGGTCAGGTACATTCGTAGGTACCTATATATCTCGCGGTTCGTGTGTCGTCCAATTATCGGATCTATGAGAGGTCCAGTTTTTTTTTCCAGCCCAGATGTGGCCCGCGCAAACACGGACCCTCCGACACGCTAATGTACACACCATTGTCTACTCCGACAAGAAAAACCAAACACCTGGAAGTGTCACTTTGTTCACTCGGTGCCTGTGAGAATCCGCGGCTCGCGCGCCTCTGGGCCGCCATCTTGTCTCGCGGCCGCCATCTTGAATTGCGAGAGCAAACACCAAACAACGGGGAGAGTTTGTATTTTACGGGTTATGTGTTAATCTGTGGCCGCGGTTGGTGTGCTCTCGTATCGTAAAACGAGTGTTTTATTAAAGAAAACTTTATGGGCAGTTAAACATGGCGATGGAGTCAAGTGCGCCTCGCTAGAGTTGTCTGTCAACGTACCGTGGCGTGGGGTAGGACCAAATTTTATAGACTAAGCTAGTTCAAGTGCACTTTCCGTTGCAGACAATGCTCATATTGTGGAAAAGTATTTTACGATGCCTGCTTGAACGAACTTGTTAAATGCAGCAACACAGAGCCATGAACTGCCTGTTGACGCAGACGCCAGAAATTCTCTCTAAATGCATTTCACTCTTTGGTGTGAATCTCGGAGATTACTTGACTCTTTCACAATGGGGGAACTTTTTTTATGGATACTGACACGGTTGGCTACCTACATCACCTACAACATCCGTGATGTCAGCCCATAACACCGGTTGAACTTGGTGCCACGTCAGTGTTTCCCTTCGGTCGTGCCGGCTACACTGAACTGAACGGAAAACACAAACTATTTACATAGCCGGTTCGACCGACCTTTCATTCAGTTCTGTGGTACCAACCCGGGCGGGATTAACCCTACCACCTTGTAATATGAGAAGGGAGTCATATCCCTTAGTCACCTTTTACGACATACACGGGAAGAGATGCAGTGGGGCTATTCTTTTAAAGTACCGGTCCCACACGTTACATATATATATTTTATCCGAATGCCAGTGGGCACCGTCGGATTACACCTCTGCGTTAGTCTGGCGCGCGCCATATATCGTACTTCCCATAAGATTTTTTTTTTTAGAACGTAACGAAATATAAAAAATATTCAAATCGATCCTCAGACCAGCACGTCATACCAATAAATATAAGCAGATGCAAATTATGTGAACATATGCGAGTGCAGAGTTTCCACATTCGCAGCTCAAAATGTAAAATCTTAACTTTTATTTTTCCCATTTCAGAATTTTTCATCAACATTGGACATTCTCGCATCTAACTTGTCCATAGTGTTGAAGGTAAGTAGATCCGCTTCAGCTCTCCTAACAATCAACACAAGTAATTACCTCTCCTAACATGCTCCTGGTTCCCCAACGTCTATAATTAATTATCCTCCGTACAGTAGCTGCAAAGAGGGTCCCTAACTGGCGACAAACGCGACTAATGCGCCACTTACACAACCACACATTATCGTCATCAGCTCACGATCAGCGCAGGCGGAGACATAATAGTCGAGGCACTTATTTGTACGCGCACAGGAGCACTCGTGGTGCATCGTCACTCTCAAAACGAACGTTTACGTAGCTACTGTCGTTTGGAGCAATTTTAGAACATTACTTGCACCGTTTAGGTAGAAAAATACTTAATAACGCGCCTTACGGCGAGTGCAAAGGTTGGGGGCGGGGCAGAAAACGAGCTCGTCATTTTGTGGAAACGACATAAACTCAAATCTCTCTTCGAAAAAAGAATCATCAAAAACGGTTCACCCAGTCGAAAGTTCTGAGGGGACAAACATTTATTTATTTATTTGTAAAAGAAATCAACAGCACCATATATCAACTATCGAACATTGTCATATCAAATTAGCTAATAATAGATTTCTTAAATAAAATTTTCAAATATAGTAATTAGGTACATTTTCTATTCAACTACCATCTTGCCAAAAATTATATAATAAAAATAAAATACTAACCTATACCTACCTACCTACCACAAATATACCAATTTACCAATAAAAAAAATAAATAAATACAGTCGAATTAAGAACCTACTCCTTTTTTTGAAGTCGGTTAAAAAGAAATAAGTACGGACGGGCACGAAAGTCGCACATCGTTGGGGCAATAAAACTTGCAAATTGCAAGTGTTGACGTCCCACATGCCGAAGCACAGATTAAATAAGTATGTACACTTCACTTGCGCGTCCCGCACCGGAGTCACCAAATGTTGAACTCGGTAAACAGACAGAAAAACGCAAACATCGCCCTAAAAAGGTCCAAACAAAACACTCGACACAAAAAGTAACATTTACCATCCGCGTGCTTTACGATCCCTCCCCGCAAAGCAAATAAACGAAATTTTATAGAAAAATTGTTTACAACAAAATAAATAAACCAATTTGGGCGCGCGCACAAAAAAGAACACGTCGGAGTCGTTCGGTCGCGACGCGCCTGCGCAGTCGGCATTAACATATTGATGGAGCGCGCGTATCTCACGATCTACCGCCGAAGAACGTCTTTCGTCCTTTGTCTAAAATCTGCGACAGCTCCTTCAATCATAAGCGAAGGACGTTTCTGAGAGAAAAGTATGATTTTTTGCTCAGTTTAATTACCGGTCGTGGGTGCGGATATAAAATAAATCGGGCGCCCCCCGCGGCTCGCGGCGGGGGTGTTAAGTCCGTGAGCGATCTTTATTGTTTCGCGACAGAACACACAAAGCTCCCCCGCGGCGGGCGGCGTGCAGGTGCGGGCGGGGGGCGCGGTGCGGGCGGGCGGGGGGCGGGGGATGAAGCGTTTGGGGTGACATGTTTATGTGCTACCTCCTGCACCTACTTCACCGTACCCGTACTAATCACTATAGTTCAAGTACAAACTTTGAATTTACTATACCAACAACATTACCTGAGACAACGCTGAAAACTTCACTTGGTTTACTGAAACATTTTTAATAATGATAAATAATAATCAATGAGATGAAATTAAATTATAAGTGCAATAAAGCACACAAAAAAGTTTACAAAGAGCGGACTTAATTAATGCCTATACTATAGGCATTCTCTACCAGTCATGCCTGGTATTGTGGGTAAGGTTGATGGATAGTTTTTTAATTAAATTAGTAGGTATGACCTTTTTTGTATTTTAAACCAATCAGTTTGCAGACATTATTAGTTACATCGAAGACAAAAATTAGAAAGTGTCTATCTATGGGCTCGGCGCGGCGAGCGAGCACGACTGTCGCGTCGCCGTGTTTAACAAGAATCTCATTAAAATTTGCACTCTTCTTAAACGAGCCGACCCTGTCTGAGCGCCGAGTTGGCGCCACGTTCCAAATTCAAATCCGCAGGAGCGTTCCGAAGCAAATCTTCCAACGATAAATTGCAATAAAGCGGCCGACAAACGGACCACTCGTAATTTAGTTGACAGTTGGCCGCGCAGGCTCCTCCGGGCCCGATGCTCGCCGCTCGCGAAACAAAGGGCAAAGGGATCGGCGTTATCTCCGCTCCTCATCTAGAACCTATTATAAGTCTTTTGACGCCGTTAACACAAGAAAACATATCGTTTAGGGACACCGCCTCCGCCGCCGCACCGGCCGCCGAGCAGTAAAGTTTGATTCATGGGACGTAAACATTCGGCAAGTGTCGTCGCGTTCCGAACTGACGTTGTAAATCATGTACTTTTACGAGCCAACCACAATGCGATTAATGGCATTGAAATTTTAATTTGCATTTTTAATTCGTAATAGACTATCCCTTTTCGCAGACAAATTGTAAGTACCTGCCTCGTGGAGCTTGTGTTCCCACAGTCTGTTATGTATTTGTGGGAATATTCAAACATGTGTGTTAGTGTATTTTAAACCTACATATTTCAGTGCTAGTTTATACATCAAACAATTATTTTATTATTAGTCAGAACTTAGAATTTTTGAATTTTTTGTAACGTAGTTCCTTATCGCACTCCAGCCAGACACTTGGCGAACGAGAGCTAGGCCGAAAGTGTAAGACTACGACCGTCACGACACTTTTGCTGTGTATGTATGTGTGTTTGTGTGTTTACAAGCGTATGTCTATGTATAGGTAAATTACTGCAGTATAGACGTCATTTACTTTTTTTTTAATTTAATTACATACTCTCATGCGTTGTTTGTTAATTTATTTCATTGTGCCTGTTATTTATTACATAATATACAGCGAAAGGAACTCGTTCCAACCGGTTATCCCACGACACCTCTCGTCTTTTTTATTTAAAATCTGACCCAAATTCTCTAAAGCGCAATCTTCAAAGGAGTACATCACCAGTTACCACACTTTCCGAAACGACTTCACGCTCGAGTTATTGCGAGAGCTTGGAGATACACAATGCGGCGGCGGCGGCGTCGCGTCGGCGGCGGAGATGTGAGCAATTACGTTATTAATCTGCCACAACGATCACCATACATCGGAATCCGCGGGGCACGAATGATTCAAGGTTGTTTAGTGATGGGACAATGTATCCACAAATATCGAAAATCGATCGTTATTTTAGAATAATATGAAATAATGTCGATTATTAAAACTAAGAGTATTTCTATAGAAAATAAGATATAATAAACAAATGTTGTAATTAATTTGTAGGTACAATACAAATCTGTTCAAACCACAATATTAGTTTTATTAGTATGGAATAGAAAGAATTTGATTTTTTTTACCAACTTACACGTGTTACATCATAATGATATTGAAGACTTTTTTGTTACTGTTATGAAACTGAATCGATTAGGCTATAAAAATCAACCACCTATTTTTTTATTTAAACACATAAAAAAATATTTTACATAAAAAAAAGGCCAAGGTCCAAAAAAAATTGTCTTACAAAATTAGTTCATAGTAAGCTAAGGGGGGGGTTCTGTATCGGAAATAGATCACTTTTGAAGAACCAAGAATATTTTTTTCACAAAATTTTTTTTTTTTATGTTAAATGTAAAAAAAAAATTTTTCTTAATCGTTTCAGTTTCGTGGTAGGAACAAAAAAGTCTTCCAACACGTATATCTCTTTCTTTCAGAAATTGTGAAAAACCACAATTTTAGTTTTATTAGTATGGAATAGAAGAATTTAATTTTTTTTACCAACTTACACGTGTTACATCATAATGGTCATGAAGACTTTTTTGTTACTGTTATGAAACTGAATCGATTAGGTTATAAAAATCAACCACCTATTTTTTTATTTAAATACCTACATAAAAACATTTTTTACTTAAAAAAAGCCCAAGGTCCAAAAAATTGTATATAGGTTTTACTCCCTATATGATACAGAATCCCCCCTTAGCGTACTATGAACTAATTTTGAAAGACCTTATATAAATATGTATTATATTTACTTAATCGTTAACATAAAGTATACATGTTTATATAAGTACTGTAGGTATATAAGTATTCAGGTCTGAAATATGACATGAATAAAATACAATAAACAAATAAATATGATTATCGATAACAGTGTCGATTGTTTATTGATCGCCGTAGTCAATCCCTAACAAGGTCGTATTCGTGCCCCGCGGATTCCGATGTCTGACGATCACACAGGAACTGCGGATCACTCTGTCGCTCCGATCCCTAGAATCGAAACACTAGCTACTTGTACACGATTCCGTGCCGACTTCGTCAGCCCTCACTCGGTATAAGACATATTTCTTCTCAAATCTTTATAGGAAATACAACTCTCTATGAAACAAAATAAAGTTGAAAATAGAATGACGAGTTCGTCCCCATCGAACGAGTTCAGTTTCTCATCGGTTGCAACGCTTGGAAGCTGAATTCGAAACGCAACTGTGAAATCAATTGCGCCAACAGAAGTGCTGTTAATTCTCGCATTCTACTCGGAGATACGCCGTTGCGGGTCCGAGAGTGCGCGGAGCTCATGCGGAGCTACAGATGGCTGCGGGCGGGAGGAGGGAGGTCCGCGGAGAGACGGAGGACAGGCAGGACCTCAAGAGAGGCCGACAAAGGCGCCGCGCCGGGTTCTATGAAGCGCCGGCGTCGAGCACGCGAGAGGAGAAGAGCCCGAATAACAATTAAGACAGTGTTGTTAATTGATAATAATTCGCCGGTTGCGTGATCTCAACTAGCGACTAGCGACACTTGTTGCTGATTGTGAGAATACTGGGAACTCGCGTCGGTTTATTTCGTACTACATTTGGCTCGGAACTAATTAGGTGGAGTGGAAAGAGCAATTTATCGAGGAGATAGTAAGCAAGATTGTTCTCAATCACCATTGATCTATTTAGTGGTGTAGGTTTTTTTTTATGTAAACTGACACGGTTGGCTACATCACCCACAACATCCGTGTGGTCTTGGTGCCACGCCGTCAGTGCTTCCCTTCGGTCGTGCCGGCTACACTGAACTGGACGGAAAACACAAACTATTTGGATAGCCGTTTCGACCGACCTTTCATTCAATGCGGTGGTATCAACCCGGGAGGGTTAAAGCCTACCACCTAGTAATATAAGAAAGGAGTCATATCCTTTAGTCGCCTTTTACGACATACACGGGGAGAGGTGCAGTGGGAATATTCTTTTAGAGTACCGGCCCCACACGGTACGATACGACAGGTTAGGTATATCTTCCATTACAAATAATGGAAGAATTGAACTACATGGCATCTCACTGGCCTTATAACTAAACCTCTCATGTGTTGTGTTGTGTAGGTCTAATATTCAAAATATTTTCAAACATTTATAGCGGCAAGTGGAATTAAGATCATGCTCCTGTGTATTTTCTTAAACACTATTCTCCATGTCTGCAAATATTTGTTCTGAAATACTGCACTCCCGGTGGGCCCGGCTTGGCGGGCCAATCCAGTGAAACGCGTTAGAAAGAGAAGCGCGTTGTATGTGCATATAATTTTAGGCAAGCAGCGCTGTGCGAGCTGAAATGCACTTTATTGCGTCGTAGCAAGAGTAACCATTTATTTATGCTTTGTAGAGTGAGTGATCCTTCTGTACGTTAGTACTATTAATGTATTCTGTGCTAAAAACTACATAATTCTCTCAATTTCACACTCCAAGCAAGCACAATGCACATTATCATTACTTAGAAAAAATACTTTAGGATAGGTACAAGTTTTCGAAAACGCTAATTACGAAAGGTCTACCTACATACATGTGTCCAGCGGGCGTGGGAATAACCTTTCATGTTCTCAGAACCAATCAAATTTGTGTTCGCTCACACACACACACACCCTAAGCGATTCTCGTTGGGTATAATTTCACACCTGCCTCTTAAAATGACGTGTCGCCTACACCGGACAATTAGCCGTTTGGAGTTCAGCTAATGTATGCTCATTATTAGTTCTCGAAATGTATTATGTATGACCGTGATGGGTCTTGGTGCCTTACATGCTGCTTGATAGTTATCTATACTATGCGAAACGTGGTGGTCGGTATTGCGCTGCAATTTAACCAGAGTCCTTGCAGCACAACACCGATTACTCGGCTTACCCTAATTGCCGGAATAAGGCGTGTGGTATGTATGTATTATGAGCATTGGCGGAATATTAAGGTTAGCTTCCATCAATCCAGGCATGATTTGAGATGACCCTAACTAATACTACGGACTAGAGACATGCGGCTATGCTAAACGGAGATAGGCTAGCCAACTCTCACCTTGGCACGCTCCTTCTACAGCCATGCAGTCTTCCTACCTTATTACTGCTTGTCCTAATATTTTGCTAAATGTGCTGGTCGGTGTTTTTGTGCTTTAATTCACCATCTGGCACCATAACACCAATCACTCTGTTTTTTTTAAGTAAAACAACATGGGTGGCTGTGTCGAGGGACCAAATGGTACAGTCGACAGAGCCAAAAAGTCTTCTCCTCGCGAAACCGCCATGCCAACAGATTTGCGGACTGTTGCTATAGGCGACGTTTGAAGACTCCCAGGTTAAAGAATTCGGAAAACACACTCACCGGGAGACAGTTGCACACCCCAGCGGTGCGACAAACGATTTTGAGAACCGATAGGTTTCTCAAAAGCCAAATGTCTACAACAAAAGGGTGCTCAGTCCCGGTGCTTACCCCGATTGCAGGGGATGGTACGTAATACGTATGTATGTAACAGCCCGGACCAGCCACCCAGCCAGAGCTCAGATCATACCGCGAGCGACGGGGACGGCGACACAGAGGGAGTCGTGAGGCGAGTATCGCACGCGCATCGACGTAAGATGACACGAGGATGATCCTGGGCCGATAGGGCACGACTGCGGTTCCGTGTAACGCGTAACAGTAGGAGAAACGTGCTGTAGCGACTTAGTGTGCACCCACGCCGCTGCTGCGGAGATCCATCTCCTAAACCGCTCTTCCACAGTCTGGTGTCTACTTGACTGTTTGAAACCCCGACGAAAAAAAAACGGAGGGGTGTTATAAGTTTGACGTGTGTGAGGGTGTGTGTGTGTGTGTGTGAGAGGGTGTGTATGTGTGTGTCTGTCTGTGGCATCGTAGCTCCGAAACGATTTTTTTATTAGGAAGCTTGTTTAATCGGGATGGTTCTTAGCTATGTTGGTAATCAAGAAATCAAGTAATTAAGTAATTAAAAAAATTATTATCTTAAAAAATGAACCGATTTGCATGCGGTTTTTTTTAAAAACGTGTTACCAGGAATTAACTTTTTATTTCAAGCTGAAATAAAAGTTAATTCCTGGTAACACGATGGGTTGTCGCTCCAGTATAGAAAAACATTTTAAAACATGTTTTTTATGGAAGCTGACACGGTTGGCTACATCACCTACAACATCCGCGATATCAGCCCATAACACCGGGTGTACAAGGTGCTGGTGCCATGTTAGTACTTCCTTTCATTTCATGTCGGCTACACTGAACTGGACAGAAAACACGACCTATTTACATAGCCGTTTCGACCGAAGTTTCATTCGATGCGGTGTTACCAACCCGGGCGGGATAAACCCTATCACCTAGTAAGGTAACAAGGGAAGTTATCCTGACATAATATTATATGTAATGTTAGCAAAGCTAAAGTTAAAAGTGATATTAATGCGAAATAAATTAAAACAGACTGATGTCGACTTCAGTAATAGATGACGCAGCAAAATATTGATCACACTCAAGGATAAATGTTCGCTTGCATTTATACATATAGTACAGTTACAGTTGAAATAATGCGTGTCAAGCTTTAGAAAGTGACAATCCGGACACCCTGTCGCACAGAGATGTGCGAGTTAGCGCGACAGAGGCGACACTCTACAACCGGATCTTCTCTTTCTAAAGCTCGACAATCAAAAGTAGTCGATAAAGACGAAAGTAGTCGATATTGACACCGGATCGCTACGCTCAAGTCGCAGTGGGCTGGGCACGTCAGCCGAAGAGACGACGACTGTTGAAGTGACCTACACTTGGCGGCCGTGGACAGGAAAACGGAGTAATCAAATGCGTCGGCGGAAAGCAGTGGTTCCATACCGCTGAAGACCGAAAGGAATGAAGGAAAATTAGAGAGGCGTATGTCCAGCAGTGGACGCATACATGCTGATCGACTGGCCAACTGACCCCCAGCCATTTTTTATGAAACCTGATACCGTTCGCTACATCACCTACACCATCCATGATGTCAACCCATAACACCGGGTGAACTAGGTGCCATGTCAGTGCTTCCCTTCATTTCATGTCGGTTACATACACTGAACTAGACGGAAAACACTAACAATTTACATAGCCGTTTCGACCGACGTTCCCTTCAGTGCGGTGGTACCAACCCGGCCGGGATAAACCCTACCACTTATTAAGGTAAGAAGGGAAGGCACCTACGGTTTAACGTGGAATCCGAACCACGGTCAGCCTCTAACGGTCTAGCGGTCACCCATTGAAGTCACCCAGATTGAAGGTAATGGTCCGAACAGAGATTATGAGACGTCAAGGATTTCAGAGGTCACCGTTATCATTAACAGCTGCTCCTGCGCTGCGATTATCCGCGATTTGAAGATATACGAAGAATTGTGTAGAGCTGCGTCACTTTCACAGTTGCCCCGACGCATCACCGAACGTATTGACACGTCCGCGTGAGCGGGTCACGAGAGCGCGTCGCGGTCCGATGTGATCTGTGCGCCCGCGTCACGACGCTTCCCAGAGAGCATTCCTCGGCCTAGCGCCATTACGGCGGCGATACGATCGGCGCGAGCGCACCCCGGAGAATGCGCCCGCGCTCGTTATAATATTATGTAAATATCGGGGCGAGGGCCTGGCGCCGCCGATGAGGGCCCAGTATAAATCATCTCGGCCGCACGCACTCCGGCCGCGCTGCCTCCCGCCCCTCCCCTCCTCTCCCCTCCCCTCCCCTCCCCTCCCCTCCCCTCCCCTCCGCGCCGCCGCCGCCGAGGCAGTAGTCTTGATGCTGGATGAAGATTGAGTTCTGTAATATCCGTCTAAGTTGTTTTTATTTGTTTTACCAAACGGTTTTAAACTTTCTGAGACACACTCTAGCCTAATGTGATTGCCACCTCGTGTTGTCTGCGATCGTTAGGTCGTTCCACCCACCCAATAGATAGAGATCACGATATGAAAGAAGAACGTGAAATGAAGGAAAGCACTGACATGGCACCTAGTTCACCCGGTGTTATGGGCTGACATCACGGATTGGTAGGTGATGTAGCTAGCTAACCGTGTCAGTTTCCATAAAAAAAGACTAGTGGTAGACTGTCAAACTTAAGAATTATTTTTATACAAACTCAACGCGAGCGAAGCCACGTGCAAAAGTCAGTTGAACAATATAAAAGTATGCGAGTTAGTGGTGACCGCGGCTGACCCGCGCAGGTGCGAATTCCATAATTGGATGTGTCCGCAAGCGCAAAAAGTTCGAACGCGACCATTGCAAATTGTTTAAAAGCATCTATAGCTGATAATGAATTTGTGAAAGCTGTAACAATCTACCTACTCCTTAATTATATACATTTGTTCCGAATATGACATATTATGTGGGATTGTGAATTCGTCAACCTGTTCTAGGCACATTTAAGCGGCGGGTGGCCCAGTGGTTTGGGCATCGGCTTCTCATGCGAGAGGTCCGCGGTTCGAATCCGATTGGCGTGTAGTGTACCAATGAGTTTTTTCTGACGAAAAAATTTACGTGCATACCTACACCTGCTGCTTCACCGTTCAGAACCGGTGAAAACTGTAGGTGCCTTCCCTTGTCCCTTACTAGGTGGTAGGCTCAAATTGTAGCCGACTGGGTTGATACCACCGTACTGGATGTATAAGATGGCCGCATAGCAGCCTCGGTTGTGTTCTCCTCTATTCCAGTATAATCAGCAATCCATGGTAGTCTCCGGTATGGCACGGCACCTACCTTCTCGGAGGTGGTATTGGCTGGTCGGAGTATGCGCTTTGGCCCCTCCGACCCAGCCACCCATACCAGATTACATAAAAAAAACATACACTTATATGTTACGTATGGACCACCATCCATGGTGATTCCATCTACATTTGTATGTGCTAAAAGACCAAAATATGCGGAACAATTTGCGAATCCTCCTCACTTCGCGACGACGTCACGCTCAGCGAGGTGCCAATGGAAACCTTATGGGGTATTCAGTAAAAAGGTAAGTAGACCGGCCAAGTGCCAGTCGGACTCGCGCACCGAAGTTTCTGCACCACAAAAAAAACGTTGAAAATCACGTTTCTTGTATGGGCAACCTCTTTTATTTTTTACTTTTTCTATTTTTGATTATTCGTTGTTATATCCGCCATAATAAAAAATATTCTGTGAAATATTAAACCGGCTGGCTATTACGGTTCCAAAGATACAGCAGTAGGACAGATAGGCGTCGACTTAGAAATAGGCTTCCGTACGGGGTGAGGAAACCAAAAAATTGTACTCAACAAATTTTCATTCCACGACTTTTCGTATTCAATTGGCACTTCTTCATTAGATAACAGTGCGTACTAACAGTACAGTACAAGTAATGAAAAGTTCATAGTTGAAGTACAGGACAGTATTCTGTATAAGAGAGGTGCTGAAATATTCACCGCGAGGGGTGCTGTAATGCCTCGCGGCATTAAGCTAGCCTATTGTGCCTAATTGTATAAATTGGTGTTCAATAAAGAATATATAATGCATACACACATACTGGCAGGTTAGCGTGGCGTTTTAAAAGCTTTCAATGTTTTTATTGGTAAAAGATTTCTTTCCTCTAGCTAAACCACCGATAAACTAATTAATTCTCATACCAACCACTGAGTAGTTATAAGAAATTTCAATTATTTAATGGTGATTTTTATTAAATATAAATGTTTATACATATTAATAAAAATCATATTTGGTTTCTAGTATTGATACACAGTTCATCTAACGAATGATTTTTTTAAATATGAATTTGTTAAAATACCACCATGGCTCGTGCGTTTTATTAACTACATCCCCACGACCCACGATTGATATGAATTAATCAGTTTAATAGCTTGGATTATGTGTTCGAAGTTTTCACCACATTTAACTCACACGACATGGTAGCGTGGGATCGTTCACTAATCTTGTTCGTAATCATAAAACCTTGTAAAATACCTACGTCCAGCACGATACTCATCTCGAGGGGCGGCCGACCGACTGGGACGGCGATGGCGCCGGCGCCGAAAAAAAGACCAAAACTCACCTTCACTTCCCTAAATTATTCAAACGTTTACGACAACTATAAAAAAAAAACCGGGCTAATAAGAAATTATCATTAGAATGCTGTCATCGGGCCAAGAACAAATCATAAGCGGGATGACGTGGGATGGCGTATTTTTTACACAAAAAACAGTCGCCGGTCGCTTTTTTTTTTCTCAGGTCGCTTGATTGTTTTAAGGAATGGAATGTGTGGAGCAAAAAGGCAGCGAGCGGCCGCGACGACGACGCGGCGGGAATGCTGCGCGGGAGTCGAGCGATGACTCCACGGATTTGTGTCGCGACAGTGCGCTCGATGGTAATCTGGCGGTCCCGGGTTCCAGCCCCGGCGCAGTCCGCAGGGACACGCCGCCGCCGCCGCGCTGCCGCAGCAGCCGTGCGGACGCACATACGTAAAGCAATGTACTTTCAGAATGTCATGTCATCGTTTCGTTGTGGGAATTGGGTATGTTGGCCATTTTGTTTGCAGTTATTCTCCGGAAAGTTTTTTTGTTTTTTTTTTATGGGAAGCACGACATAGTCGCGCGCCAGACTAACGCAGAGGTGTAGTCCGACGGCGCCCATGGGCATTCGAATATTTACGGGGCTGCGAATACCATGTCGGCCGGCTAGGTGCACCTTCACATTATGTTTGAAGGGTCCCTGAGTGTACATTAGAGGAAAGGATGCAGGTGGGAGTCCATTCCACATGTTGGCAACCCTGTAAATAAAGGATATACAGGATCGATTTGTCCTAAGTGGGGGGATAGATATCGACAGTGTGTGGATGCATTCCCAACCGTGTGGAACGATGGTAGAATGGGGATGGAGGGATCGCATCGTGCAGCTCCTTGGAACACTCTCCGTGGTACAGGCGATAGAACACACACAAAGATCCAACGTCCCTGCGGAGTTGTAAGGTCTCGAAGTTCCGAGATACCACGGGGTCGTTAACAAGGCGTACAGCGCGCGCTGAATCGAATCCTACAGATGCGAACAGTACTCCACGCATGAGCGAATCTGTGCTTTGTAAAGCAGCAGTTTTTGGCTCGGCGTAAAGTACTGACGCACCTTGTTGAGGACACCCAGCTTCCTTGAGGCTACCTTAGCTTTCTCCTCGATGTGGCGTCCAAAATTAAGGTCGCGAGTTAGTTCGACCCCGAGAATCCCAATGTGCTCCTCGACCTTGAGAGTAGTTTCTTGAAAGGTGGGGGCTGCAGAGAACGGTGTCCGCTTTGCGCTGAATACACACGCCTGGGTTTTACTCGCATTAAACTCGACGAGGTTTTAAAGAATGATATAAAGTAGATATGTAATTTAAAAATCACACAATACAATGTTTAAATATTCAGTGTCTATCTAAGTATTTATGCAGTGATTATCAATTGTTCCCTCTACATTTCCTAAACAAAACTCGATGAAGCGGGCCTCCAACTCAAGTCAGAACAATGCAAATAGTCGGAATAAAACATTTTAACATTGATAATCTATCTGTAGATTTGTATTTAAAGTATTTATGTAGGAGCGGTGGCGGCGCGGCGGGCGGGGGTGGGGCGCGGCGGGCGGCGAGTTGTCGGCGCGGCGGGCGGCCGGCGCCCTACTTCCCTCTCTCTCGCACCTGCCGCCGCAGCCTCCGGCGCGAGAGAGATACAACGGCAGATAACATTTGACGCGCAACACGAAGGCGACAAACGATCCGTGGTAAAACAAAAGGAATGTTGACGGCGACGCTTTGAGGCGCCGCCGCCGCCGCCCGCCGGCGCCCGCGCACACATATACAACGATTTTAATTACGACTCCAATCGAATCAAATAGGTACGGTACGCGGTAAGTGTGCCGTAAACATCTACCGCTATAGGTACTTAAATTTAAGGTAGAGAAAGCTTCAATAACGCAGCACACCTGTTGCCAACTTTCATGTTTAAAAAAAATGTAGCGGAAGTAATTTTTCGTAAAAAAAATTTAGAATTAATTTTTCGAAATTTAACATGATAAAAGTTGGAAATTTCCCCCAATAAAACCGAACACCGTCGTTCGTAAGGCGCTAACTTCATCGATGCACATTTTTAATTATAAGTTATGATTTTTTCATGCGAATTTAGGCACAGCCTTCGCTTGGAATAATATAAATATTAATAATGTCTGCGTGTTTGTTTTTAAAATGGCGGGAGGTCCGCTCCGCCTGATGGCCCCGGGGCACGCGAGCCCGGCCGCGGTGAAGCCGCTCGCACACAAGCCGCTTCAGCTCTAGCTGACCGACGAACAGTCCGTTGTTTTCGAAGTCATTAATCATTATGATTTTTTTGGCGTTCCAAGAAATCACCTAGGTATAGGTAACGCTTACGTTTTGATATAAAAAAAACGCATTTCGTTCAAACATGATTTAAAGTGCATACACACATACCACAAGCTGTATCCCGTCAATCGGGGTTAGCAGAGTAATCGATGTTGTGCTTCAAGGACTCTTGTAAATTACAGCACAATACCGAATACCACGTTTAGCAAAGTATTCGGACAAGATAACTATCAAGCAGCCCGTAAGGCACGAAGGCCCACCTGCTGCATTACTCTGTGGAAGTTGTCCTTATCCCTTAGATTTTAAAATATGTTTATAAAGTATTTATATAACAGGAATATTCTCCTTCCTGTTGAGAAGTCTTTTTATTAATTTTTTTATTGAAAGCGCGACATGTGGCGCCGAGCGACCCATGAGGTGTCTAACGACACCCATAACTAGTTTTTAGATGTATTATAGATCAAGATGACAGCTTTCTAAAATATATATTAAACAAACCTAAGAAAACCCTTAAAAGCACCGATCATTAGAAAGCATAAGTCCGTCGACTGACGACTAGCGGAGCGGAGACAGTGGCGCAGTGTGCGAGCGCTCTAACCGTCTGTTCGCTCTAGGTTTGTTTGTGGTTGCCGTGAACGAAGCCATTTGTCATTTTCGGATTTTGAGAAAAAACAAATAATACTGCGCTCGTCGTGTTGTTTATTTTTACAGTAATTATGAGGTTTCGGTTTATTGGGCTCTTGCTCGGACGAGTACGCTTGTTAATATGTACCTACTTAACAGCTTGCAAGTACGTACTGATATAAAACTTGCCTTATTATAAAATGCAACATCTGTCGCAACTGCCGTCTGTATGCACCGCATACCTGTATCCGCTTATAACTCGAGAACGAGTCAACCGATTTGAATGAAATGAAATTATTTTTGCCAATAAAATCTGACATAATATGGTTAATTGCACCATAAATGTTTCCCAGAGTACGCAACATCTGTATCCAGTTAATTTATATACGTACATACCACATACTGTATCCCGACAATCGGGGCAAGCAGAGTAATCGGTGTTGTGCTGCAAGTACTCTTGTAAATTACAGCACAACACCGACTACCACGTTTAGAAAAGTATTCGGACAGGATAACTATATCAAGCAGCAAGTACCAAAGGCTCGAAGACCCACCTGCTGCATGACTCGGTGGAGGGACCGTGCCAAGATGAGAGGTGGCTAGCCTATCGCCCTTTAGCACGGCATCGTGTCCTTATCCCTTACTCGTTCTTACGACATGCACGGGAAGAGATGCAGTGGGGATATTCTTTTTAAGAATCTGCCCCACGCGGTACACAGTTAATTTATTATATTAATTCATTATACACGGGGCGGTGCAAAGGCGAGAAATTTCTTCTAGCCAAACCATAGTTAGTATGTATATACAGGGTGTTTCAGGATAGGGTTTCGTAACTTCAGGGTTCGAGAGGGGTCCATATTTGAAGACGAAAAGCTCTGAAACTTTCTCCCAGATTCGGTCATTTTATAGTACTTTTTGGTGAAAATTATTTCATCGAGATTTGGTGGACGGTTAACATCCGCCTTAAATAATAAAATAAAATTACTAACTTACATAGTTTAACTAGTAGAATTATTAAAGTGCATATAGGTAAATTCCAAACACAAAAATTTGAACGAAATCAAAATAAAAAGGGGACTGGACTAGGTCATTGCACTCCCTAGACCTAGACAGAACTATTGCCAAATCTCCCCATACTCACTGTCCATCGAGTTTTTATTACATTTTTAAATTTTTGTATGAAAAAAAATACGGAATTTCGATTTGAGTGATAAGAATTTTTTTCTTTTAATAATGAGTACGTTCTATTCCTGAAGTTTCTCAAGCCTATCCTGAAACACCCTGTATATCCGTGTGTTCATACATAGGTACGCGTGTGTTCGTACATGCACTATGTTTAGGTTAATTCTATATGTATAGTGAAGGTGTGAAGTGGAGCGACGGACGGAACGGGAATGGAGGAAGGGAATCCAACCACCTGAGCTCCTCCCGCCCGCCGGCTGTTTGCTCTTCTAATCTCTACAACGTTTCACTGGATAATGCTAAGACATGCCCGGGACCACTTCACAACTCGGATAACTTGCTTAGTTAGCGGACTGGCTTATTTACATGCATTCAGCAGGTGGGTATATATAACGCTGTCTCCGGTTAGAATGTATTTTTGGGATAAAAGGGAATTTACCTAAGTTCGCAGATGCAGTACCGTGTTGGACCTGTACTTAAATAGAATAGCCCCACTGCATCTCTCCTCGTGCATGTCGTAAAAGGCGACTAAGGAATAATTTTTATTTTTATTTTTATTTTATTTATTTAGGAATCAAACAGTCAACATAAATACATAAAAACAAAACAAATAATAAGAAAATAAACAGACCAGCGAAGATTCCGTTAACAATAGACAATAGAATAAAACAATAAGGACAAGATCGGGTACTAAAGGGTGACAGGTTAGCCAACTCTTAACTTGGAACGGTCCTTTCAGCGGACGGAGGAACGCTGCTTCGATCCTTGGAAGAGCTTTTATTTTCATTTAGTTATTAGTTTGATTATAGGTACTTACTATACAGTTGACGTTGCTTTTGTAGATGTTTTTAGAATGCGAAACTTTATTATTGGCTTGCTTAGTTGATTTATAAAATATCCCTTTGTATAGCTGTTAAGTTTCCTTGATCAATAAATAAAAATAAAAAAAAATACTATTTTGTTTTTTTCTTTTCTTTATGTTTTTAATAATATTATTGTAATTATGTTTTAATCAAGACCCGCAGTAAACGATTAGGTAACCGTTCTTGCTGGAATCCATGGAAAGAATCCTTCCTTCCATGGAAAGAATTCATCATAGATATGACAAGCGAAATATTATTTCAACGTTCATCCGCATCAATTAAACGATTCCTGTTAATGTTAAAACAAAGCGGGAGCATATTTTATAAGCGTACATGTGTGTCTGCCGAGCGGCCGGCGCCAGGCGCGGAGACCGGCGGCGGCGACCGCGGAGCCCCCGCCCGGTCCGCCCTCGCCGCCGGCGCGGCGACCCACAACATTATTATATAAAACAAATAAACTGACATCTTATAGAACCAAAAAGGCAGCTGGAAGCCTCGCGGCTAACGAGATTCACGATCGCAGAGTGCGGGGGAGCGGCGGTGGAGAGGCGGGGGGCACAGCCCGCTCGCCGCGCGCCGGACCGCGAGGTTAGATGTCAACCGACACGCAACGCGGCCCCCGGTGGTCCCTCGGCGGACGTTAAAAAAACGTGTTAAGGAGATGACAGGGCACAGGCGAATGCGCCTAATTATTTGCCTACATCGCAAAAACTCGTCGCGGCGATGTTCCGGCCGCGCGCGACAGCGCCGACGACCGCCACTTATTCATTTGCGAAAAGGCGCCATATTTTTTGCTGGACGCAAAGCGCGCTCCTGACTCGTCGCGCCGATGCCGTGTAGAGCGCGCTGCGCATTCGATTGCGGCGGCGCGCAGCCCGCGGTGAAGCTGTGATGCGACTTGCGAGAGAGTTTCGACCCGTCCCGAACGGACGATAATTATTGGCCATTAATTATTATTGAATATTTTTAATTTAACGAGCGATCTCAGAGCGCGGTATTCACGGTCAAAGCTAATTAATTAAACTTTCTTCTCGACGGTCGCTCCGAAATAGAGTTGCGCGGTGGTCGATGGTTATCCGGCGCGCAGCCACCGGCAGCGCCACAGCCGGCGTTTTACTAGAAGTGATTACTTCATAATCGTGTAATTGCGTCATTGGACGAGTTGATAGAGGACAATTAGGGCTCGTTGGTGCGCGCTAGCTCGGTGGCTGGAGCGAGTGCGAGTGGACGGAGGCGCCGCGACCGCCACCGCGCCTGCGCCGCGCCGCCGCCGCGCCGTGTAATTTGTTCGCTCGGGATCGACGAAAAAAAAATAAATGAAGGGACTCGTCGTAAAGCAAACAAGCTTATAATAAGATATAATTTGTGTGCGTGGGCATTTAGAGAAGTGCACGCATCGGCGGGATGGCAGCTGTTTGTTTTGTCTATGACGGAGGTCCGAGGCCGAGCGCGCGGTAATGACGGGTCCGGCCTCGCCGCCCCCGCCCCCTCCAGCGCCGGCCGCACAAATTATCCGCTAACAAGCCTCGCGTCAGATTCGGCAGCCGTAATGGGTTTTGGGTTTTGGTTTTGCCTCTCAACTTTATAATTTATGATGATTGGAAGAGGACCCGACGTAGAACTGGGAGCAGCTGCGTTTTAATAAAAATACTTGCGTCCTAATGTTGAGCAAATATTAAACTAGTCAGTAAGCGTCGGGTAGTGTTGCGACCACAGCAGCCGAAGTTAACGAACATTATATAACATAGTGAACGCAGAGGTATAGTGCCAACTGAATAGGGCCGATCTTCTACTTATATGTTACTTGTATGGTGAAATGTCAGTCAAATTAAAATTTTAAAAATTTTACAAAATTTTACATAGCTAGGTTTAAAGGTTCTTGCTTCCCGCTCTTTTTATAACAACATAATAATTATTAAATACTATCTACATTGGTATTATCTACATACGGGTTGGTACGACCGCATTGAATGAATGGTTTGTTGAAACGGCTATACAGATAGTTCGTGTTTTCCATCCAGTTCAGTGTAGCAGGCACGACCGAAGGGAAGCATTGACATGGCAGCTAGTTCACCAAGTTGTTATGGGCTGACATCACGGATGTAGTAGGTTCTGTAGCCAACCGTGTCAGTTTCCATAAAACAAATATGTACATGCTTTATTTACGTAATTTGACAAGACATAGGTACTGACATCACATCACCAATACTGACCAGGTAACAGATAAACATTTCTGAAACACTAAAGAAATGGTCAGTTAATTCTGTTCTGTTCAACTAATTCTTTTTCCGAGAGTATTAAATTTTTAAGGTAATCTCCTTTTTGTACTTACTACGATTGTAAGAAAATGAAATGTTTCCCAAATTATTATTATAACCTTGAGCTTAGAAAAATGTGGAATTATTGTTTAAAATCTTCCGACGGTTCTACGTGAGTACGTAATCCTCTTAAAATTATCTTAAAATCGACCCTTTACCCTAAAAATCCGACTTATTTATTTAAGGTTCACTTTAGCAGGTAACAATTTTTATATTTCATTGCGTTGTATTGTAGGTGCCGGCCAAATTAAATTAATTATTAATTTCCCTTGCCCTTAGGTAGGCTGAAATTGTAGCCGACTGGGTTGGTACCACCGTACTGGATGTAAGATGGCCGCATAGCAGCCTCGGTTGTGTTCTCCTCTACTCCAGTATAGCCATCAATCCAGGGAAGTCTCCGGTATGTCACCTACCTTCTCGGAGGTAATATTGGCTGGTCCGAGCATCCGCTTTAGCCCCTCCAACTCAGCCACCCATAGCGGATTACATAAAAAAAATAAATCCTAATAGTAAGAAGAAGTTAAAACAAAGTTTTAATATTAGGTATATCTACTACAAATAGATCCGTGAAAAATTTTAAGCCCAGACATAACTGGTAAATATAACCATTTGCGTATTTAGAAATATACTATAATTTTATCATAGTATATTAATTATATACAAAACTATAGCAACGCGGCTAGTGTTTTAAGCGCGGTAGGCGCGTGGGCGGAGATGGACGAAATGTATTTTATTTAATATTAATTTTAATTCTAGTTAATTAATTATAAAATTAATATATTAGAACATACGTACTTACATATATAGTATATTAAACTATTTTAAGAAGTATTTTTTGCAAAGAAAATTTAGTTAGAAAACAGTGTTAGAGACTCCGACTGCTAATCCCAACTAAATACTAGACAGTAATTTAGAGAAAACTAAAGTAGAATGGACAACTTGGTCAGAAAAAAAAAAACGATTTTATTGAAAGCCCGACATGTGACGTCGAGGCTCGACGGCTCGACGGGGTGGCTCGACGGTCGAGCCACCCATAAGATGTCTAACGACGCCCATGGACATTCGGTCGTAAGCGGGGGTGCGGTTTGGATAATATTAAAAAAAAAATTAAAACTCCAAAATAACTACTAAACAACTAAGAACTACTCAAAATAACCTCTACATACTTAAGAGCAATCTTAGAATTTAGAAGTTTAAATGTGTAATTATAAGAAATTTAATAACTAGAGGATAATAAGGTAAGGTCTAGAGAAGAAGTCGAAAGTAGGTAAGTCTAGGTAATGTCTATAGAAGGTAGGAGATAGAAGAACTCACCGGCCGCCCTTGGTGATGATCATCTCAGTGCCGAGGTCGTGGAAGGAGCGCCACAGCTCCGCGTTCAGCAGCCGCGCCTCGCACGCCGGCGCCTGCGCCGAAACACCGGCGCCGCCCAGCGCGCCGTGCGCTGTTGCCACAAAATGTTTTAATTTTATAACCTTAGTTTTAAATCTTTTATAGCTTCATACAAAAATATTTTATTTTATAAATATTTTTTTTATTATTTATAATATGTCAAATAAACAAATTAATAGTACACAATATGAAATAATAGCCTACTTATGCGTTGATGTTTAACTTTTTTTAGAAAGAATGTTTGGTTTTTTTTAAATTAAAAACAGTAGGTACATAAATTATGTACTGTTTTTAAACTTTAAATGTAAAGTAATAATATTTATTATCTATTTATATAATCTATAATAAAATAGGCAACAAAAAGAAACGTTATTTATAATATTAATATAATTGGTTCTTATAAATTTTTAACTAAATCTTATTTCCTATTATGACAAGCAAGTAATCTTGATAAATTTCAAATTACAGAGATTTTGTAATAAAATAAGTCAAGATTTTATTGTTTCCTTTGATGGGTTAATAAATTTAATGAAGTTTATAATACAAAACCACAAAATTAAAAGAAAACCTTCATAGAACGCGTTGAAGTCTTTCGTATAGAGGCCAAGGTCGGCGCTGGCTGGTATTGACTAGGCATTACACTTTATTTAAATGTGTCGCCCCCGCGTCTAATATCTATTTGTTTCTTAAATTTACATACATATACATATCGTTGATACATGCTTGTATAATATTGTTTTCTGTAATATTGGCAACAAAACGTATTAAAGTTGCAAAAAGAGCAGACGCTCTAAAGTTTTAAATATGTTTTAATGCGTTGAAATTAATTTAATAATTAAGACGTTGTTTAAACTTCTTTTAGTTTAATTTGAAAATTTTAACGGACAAATAAACTGCATAATAATTATCAAAATATGTATTTAAAAACATATTATTTATCTAAGATTAAATTATTGTTAGAACATGACAACGGATTTAAACTAAGAAAGGTTGCAATGACTCATTTAATTTTTTTTTTAATTTTAGGAATAATGCTTTCATTTTAAATACATTTTGGAACGATTAACATTATAAAATATTCTCTTTCGTTCAATTTGTAACTTTTAACGGAAAGTTAAACTACATAACAATTACCAGTATACCTATGTAATAAAAACATATTAATTACCTATAATTATAAGAGTATTTCAATTCTATAACATTAGAACTAGACAAGATTTTAACGAAGAAACTCATGTTATTATTAAATTAAGGTAATTGTAGGAAAGAATGCTTTTAACTTTTTTTTTTACTTTTAAATCCTACTGAGAAACGAACACTACACAAATTTAACCTAATTTAGTAGGTATGTTAATGTCACTTGCCTCGGTAACAGTGTGCACAGAGATGTCAAAATTTGGAATTTTTCTGGCACTATTTTATAAAGAAATTGAAGAAAAAAATCTAATGGTGAAATACATTTTCACATATATTATAATCCATCATCGGTGAAAAAAGGGGGTGCTAGGTAGCTACCCAAAGTGGAGCAGTATGTATATTAGGTTTTTATGGAAACTGACACCGTTGGCTACACAATCTACGACATCCGTGATGTCAGCCTATAACACCTTCGTGAACTAGTTGCCATGTCAGTGCTTCCCTTTGGTCGTGCCGGCTACACTGAAATGGGCAGAAAACACGAACTATATTCGTTTCGACTGACCTATCAAACGGTGCGGCGGTATGAACACGGGCAGTTTAAACCCTACCAACTAGTAAGGTAAGAAGAGAAGGGACCTACAGTTTCGCGTGGATGGAATCCGAACCACGGTCAGCCTCCAACGGTCGAACGGTCGCACCCATCCGAGTTCTGACCGTGCCCAAGTCACAAACAACAGTTGACCGACCGCACCACTGTCCTATCGAGGCTGACAAAATGTACAAAATGGGAGGCAAAGCAAATAATATGTAAATGTCACGCAACTTACGCATTCCACCAAGTGAAGCGGCATGCATCATCTGCTGGCGCAGCAGGAACTCGCCCAGATGAGCGTGGTCCATCATCATCGCGTCGGCTTAACGTCCACTACTCTGTCAAGCAACTTCACCAACACCGTCCGACCATCACCGGCTTCGTCCGCCGATATGTCAGCACGCCAGTTCACAATCTCGATAGAAATATCTTTTTAACCGAAACCAAATCAACACACAAAGTTCTAGAAAAATCACCAAAATTGTTTTGATATAGTGCTCACAAACTCCAAAATGTCCGAACTAAAGCATAAACAGAAAAAAAAAACAAGTCCAAAACAAAAACAAAACGAAAACAAGTGACACAGCGAAAAGGCGAAGCGGCGCCGTGACAGCTACGAATGTTACTGAACTGCCGGCCGCATTCAGCTTCAACTCGGGCGCAGGCTTCGCAGCCAACGAGACTCCGCCCCCGCGCGCTATTGGCTGTCGCGCGGCCAATGAGCGCGCGGGAAACGAAACCTCCGCTGAGATTGGCCATTCGCGAAGAAGAAATCAAGCTGTGCGCTTTCTGTGTTGTAGCTTTTGTAGAGAGCGCCGCGCGGTACGCTTTGTAGTGCCAACTTTCAATAGGTGTTAAGATTGAAAGATAATAAATCTGCGTCAGAAGATCGGTATTGATGCGCTGACTCGTTTCACGAATGACCAATCAACTGGGAATAAATGACCGAGCAGCCTATGTGTTTTAAGCTTTAATTAACTGTTTGGAGACATTTTGTTTAAAGACAAAATGGAAGAAATGATTAATTTGGTTTCGTACTCATTAGTAAGTTAGGTTGGTATACAAAACCTTATGTGTGGAACACTACGAAAGTCAGCCTCGGTAGCTCAGTAGTGCGGTCGGTCGACTGTTGTTAAGCACAACTGGGCGCGGTCAGTACTTGGATGGTTAACCGCTCGACCGTTAGAGGCTGACCGTGGTTCGGATTCCCCCTTAATCTGTAGGTCCCTTCCTTTGTTACCTTACTAGGTGGTAGGGCTTATCCCACCCGGGTTAGTAACACCGCACTTAATGAAACGTCGGTCGAAACGGCTACGTAAATAGTTCGTGTTTTCATGAACGAAAGCACTGACATGGCACCTAGTTCACCCGGTGTTATGGGCTGACATCACGGATGTTGTAGGTGATGTAGCCAACCGTGTCAGTTTTCATAAAAAAAACATAGGTATGTGGAAGGAAGTCATCAGAGGGTGGTCGATGCCTCAGGGGTGTCACGAGGAGATTCGTGGTCTCTGGTTACTTACACATGTGGCATGCAGATGTGGAGTTAATTTATGAATACACATGAATATTGGGCACTGCGTGGCTTAGCCCAAGCGGCAGTGGGTTGGGCACATCAACCGACAAGACGGCGACCGTTGGAGTAAACGTGTCCTATGTACTGTTGGCGGAAAACGGAGCGTGGGAAGACCTCCCACCAGGTGGGACGATGTCAAGTACCTACGTCGGGGAAAAGCAGCGGGAGGACTGGATGAAAATTATAGTGGCGTATGTCCAGCAGTGGACGCATACAAGCTGACAAATAAATTTAGTACTATGTGGGGCCGGTACTTAAAAAGAATAGCCCCACAGCATTTCTCCCCGTGCATGCCATAAAAGGCGACTAAGGTGCCCTGCTAAAGGGCGACGGGATAGTGACCTCTCGTCTTGGCACGGTCCTTCCACCGAGTCATGCAGCAGGTGGGTCCTTCGTGCCTTAACTTGCTGCTTGATAGTTATTTGTCCTAATACTTTGCTAAACGTGGCGGTCGGTGTTGTGCTGTAATTTACAAGAGTACTTGGAGCACAAAAACGATTACTCTGCTTACCCCGATTTTCGGGATACAGCGTGTGGTATGTAGGTATGTATATATTTATTAATAAAAAAATGTTAAAGTAATTTCATTATACGTAGTGTCTAACTAGGTAACCTACCTAACGTTGGTGCTGCTCTAATTCGACTTACTCGCGATTAAGTATTTATGAAAGCATTTAGTTTCACACACACAAAGGCAAACGATAAAGATAGACAGAACAGATTCTCGGGACATGACTCACTAGATTATAATTTTGCAATACACCCGGTGATGCGCTGGCTAACTTCTTCACAAGCGTTTTGCCATATTATCTTGCGGATAAGATTATGTTCGTTAGACTTACCTGACTAATCGTCTCATGTTCGTTATGTTGTAGGTGATGTACTCGTAGCAAACCGTATCAGTTTCCATAAAAAAAAACGTCGCAATGGCAGAGTGCTCACTAGGATGGGCCATACGTTTGGCCCGAAACGTAGAGCCATATAGCTCGGAGACGACCGTGAGAACACCTATATAATATATTTTTTTAATTGATAAAGATTTAAAGATAATAATTTTGTGCTTACAGCAGATGCGATTATTCCAAAACAAAATGCTTATAAAAATTCAAAATTTGAAAGTAGCCAATTTAGTGCATGAAAACTATTTTAGTAGGTTTTTTTCTATGGAAACTGACACGGTTGGCTACAACACCTACAACATCCGTGATGTCATCCCATAACACCGGGTGAACTAGGTGAGGTGCCATGTTAGTGCTTCCCTTCGGTCGTGCCGGCTACACTGAACTGGACGGAAAACAAATTATTTACATAGCCGTTTCGACCGACGTTTCATTCAGTGCGGTGGTACCAACCCGGGCGGGTTGAACTCTACCACCGATTTAAGGTAAGAAGGGAAGGGACCTACAGGTTTACGTGGAATCCGAACCTAGGGGAAAATACTAGGGGTCTACGGCGGCTTAACAATCAATAGCAACAGTCGAGTCGACTGTCGCTATTGAGTCACTCGATAGCTCAGTGGTGCACCACTGAGCTATCGAGGCTGACAAAGATATGTATCTTATTTTTTATATTCAATTTTTTAGAAAAAACATACAGTTCTACTTATTTTATTAAATAAGAGAACGGTAAAGATTCCACATTTACACATAATATTTATAAATATCTTAAACGGCTATAGAGAAAATGCGTTCATCGGAGAAAAAAATACTTCTGAAGGGCGGGCGGCGGCGGGCGGCGGGGCGGTGCGACAGCGATGGGCGGGGGGCGAGATGTGAGGGGAGCCATCGCTATCAATTTAATAGATTGGCCCATCCCATACATCACTCCCGAAAAAATATGTTCTCGACGAGACCTGCATAGACCGGCGACAAGTCTGTATCGAGTCGGTGACGCGTGTGTGCAGCATGCCCGGTTGCTGTTATAAAGAGTGACAGTGACGAACGTTGTTGTTTGTTTCGCCTGAGCATGTTATGGCGTGTTAAGAAGCCATGCTGTCACGGATAGGATAGTGTGACGGTGCGGTGGTATCGCGTTCTCGTTCTCGCTTGCCTGCTGGTGATGGGAGTGGGCGGAAAGACGGCAAGCGCGCCGGTGGGCGAGCGATGACGTCTTTCTCGCCCGCTCTTGTCAGCTGTGGGCGGGTGGGGGCGAGAGCGCGATAGCACCGTCATAGGGATCGTGTCTGCGTGAATACTGCGTGTGAATGCACGCACACTTGTACCGACGTGCACAAGTTGCATCGTACGACGTTCGATCTATAAAATAGATATCGATGCGGGGAGCGACGCGGCAGAGGCGGCGGAGGCGGCGACATCGGTGGAAAAAGCGGCGTCTTTAGGTAGGTACTCTTAGGGTAGCACAGTGATGACTGGCTGAATTATGTTTTTATCCTTTTCGCCATAGAGACCATGGGTTCCATTTGTGAGGAGGTCAAAATTCTTGTGCACGATTTAGGATCACGACTCAGCAGATCCTCGGGTGACTACCGGGCCCGGGCGTACCTGCTGCAACGAATCAGCTTGGCGGTGCAGCGAGGTAATGCCGCTAGTGTCATGGGAACTGTCCCCTCGTCGGCCTCTTTGGATGAAATTTTGTATCTAGCGTACTGAGGCCGTTGAGGGAATTGCTCTATGACTCTGGCGGTAGGTCAACCCGGATCGTGGTAGTCTCTCGAGAGGCTAATTATTTTTAAAGTTTGTTTGTTTTGTTTTAGTTTAGGTAATTTTAATCTGATAGGTAGTTTTAGTTTATATTTTAATTTAATTCCATAGTAAATAATATTTAACCTGAATGTTTATAATACTTATATACTATATACATACCTACTTGTCCTACTTGTCCTTTAGCTATTGACTTCACACCGTTATTCATTAACCATTGGCCATTAGTCACGGCCTCATTACGAGTGACAATCCAGCAATCAGTGCTCACCTAATCTGCAACTTACTCATAAGGCGATATTGACGACCCTCCCTAAATTCGACCTTACCTGCACTGCAATGCTAAGTAGATAAGGCTGGCCACCCAAACGGAAATGAGAAAAAGCTTGCAGATAGGACGGTTGCTTCAGGTGTAAGAAATCTCTGTTAAGTTGACGTGAGGCTGCGTCTGACTCGAATTTCAAGAAGTTTACCACCAATATTACTCACCTTACAGATTCAGTTTTATTTAATATATGTAATACTTCATCTACCAGCTCAGATCTATAGCTTTTTGAAAACACGATTTGATTAATTTAATTCTATAGAAAAAAATCATGAACATGCGTCTGAATTTAGATATAAAAACGTATTTAAGGCAACGTGACTATATATATATATATATATACGTGACGTATAGTCATATTTTATTTGTTGAATATATATCTAAATCCGTAGCTTTTGGGGCTATTCTTTTTAAGTGCCGACGTCACACAGTACTTGTACACAGTACAATTAATTTGGCGTATGGTTTAAGACTATATACCCTAAAATAACAAAAATAGATAAAATACTTAAAACTTTAAAATAATTAGTTAACAAAAATCAATACAAATTATTGAACAACAAAAGTTTTTAGTACAAGTGCCCATCTCATAAACTTTAATTTCTTGTGTTAGATCTTCATTGTCTTCATGGAAAAAAGTATGGGCACCACCAATATAGAGGTTCTTCACTATAATGGTGTGTTTTCGCCTAATTTGACTAACCTAACCTGACCTTCCTAAATATTGTCGTGTCTATATATTACGCTCTTTATACATACCTAGCATCACGCCTGTTTCCCAGTGGGGTAGGGAGAAACAACGGATCTCCACGTGCCACGATCCTGACAAACCTCTGCCGCCTCTTCCACTTCCATAATGTTCTTCATACATGCTCGTCGGTTACGGGTATTACGCACTTGGCCCTTTTTCAGCACATGTCCGATCTGGTCCAAGTACGTGCGTCTAGGACGACCCTTCCCGACTCTTCCACTCACATTCGCTCCATAAACTTTCGTTAGTCTCCTATCATCCATTCTTCCAACATGACCTAACCACGCCACCGAAGCATTCCTTTCTCATTCCTTGTCACTATAATATCTTCTTTCACACCACAGCGTACTCGCACTACACTTTTTCTCAATCTATCTTTCATTGTAACTCCACACATACTCCTCAACGCGCGCATTTTCACAGAATTTATTCTGCTTTCATGCTTCGTCTGCCATAGCCAACTTTTACTCCACCACCATGTAGGGGCCAGCACTCCACCATGGACAGCCAAACGTGCCCTAGTGGACATACTTTGGCTGCTCATAATAGCGTGCACCGGCACCGTCGCGTATAATTGTTTTTTATTTAATTATATATTATAACAGGTACAACGCACTTGACCCCTTTTGAGCACATCCCCGATCTGGGTCCAGGTACTTCCCAACTCATCCACTCACATTCGCTCCATAAATTTCTTTCGGTAGTCTCATTTCAATCTCATCCATTCTTCCAACATGACCGAACCTCTGAAGTATTCCTTTCTCAATCCTTGTCACTATACCTTCTTTCAGACCACAAAATTCTAGCACTACACAATTTCTCAATCTTTTTATTTTTCTGCATTAGATAAAATGCAAATCCTTAGAAAAAATATGTCCCGTATACGTACGATCGGGACGTTTTTTTTTCTATTAATTTTCGGCTTTGCAGTTATCTAATCGAGAAATATAAAAAAGCTAGTATATGCTTAGTAATAACATATAAAAAAAAATTAAAATAAAACATAAAATCTTTTTATTATTTTATATTAAGCTCTTTACTCATGTGATAATTACATAAAATGATATGAAATGAAAATATACTTTATTTCAAAATAAAAAGTGACAAAAGGCGAACTTGAAGCATAGAGGCATTCTCTACTAGTACACTACTTCTACATATTGATAAAAAACAAAACGGTGGGTGGCGGTCGTAAGCTGAATGAAGGAATGCATAAAACACAGTTAGGCATTCCATTAAATTAGAAATTTCCCGAGAAACGAGTGGGTGGTGCGGACCTCCCTCGCCGCAGGCCAACCCGACGCGACGCGACGACGCGACACGGCTCCGTGAGTGAGCCAACGATGATGGCTGTATAAACATATCTATAAATTAACGATAAATAAATTTCGATTAATTCGTTTTTTTTTTGCTCCCACCCACCCAGCGTTATAAACTTTGTGGAGTGTGAATATTAATTTAGGAAACCTTTCCATCTACTTATATACTGTAATATGAATGTATAGAATTCCTATTTTAATATACACCTTTTCGATTAATTTTTACACTGCCATAGTTTTCCTGTAATATGAAATAAATTTATGCGTACTGTTGATTTTTTTTAGATTTTTTTCATTTTTTACTTTCGGAGATAAGAGTATGTCTCCCACTTGTCCCCCACATACGATTTTTTTTAAATGGAAACTGACACGGTTGGCTATATCACCTACAACATCCGTGATGTCAGCCAGTAACACCAGGTAAACTGGGTGCCACGTCAGTGCCTACCTTCGGTCGTGCCGGCTACACTGAACTGGACGGAAAACACAAAGTATTTACATAGCCGTTTCGACCGACCTTTCATTCAGTGCGGTGATACAAATACGGGCGGGTAAAACCCTACCACCTAGTAATATATGAATGAAGGGAGTCATATCCCTTAGTCGCCTTTTACGACCAAGGAGGATATTTACGACATACACGGGGAAAGATGCAGTGCGGCTATTATTTTAAAGTACCGGCCCCACACGGTACATACCGGCCCCACACGATACTTTTTACACACGGATTTTTGCACTTTTTCAAAGATTTTGCGTTTAACATTATATTTTAAAATTACAAAAATATTTTTGGATCCTACAAGTCGACCCGGTTCCAACGATGTGCCGCCACTTACCATATAAAAAGCAAATTTTTATGATTGCAATGTTTCATTTTAACCCCCCGTAAGGCACTAATTATTACATTTTAAAAATATTTTCTAGTGTTTATGCAAAATAATATTCTCTAAGCTCGTACTGAATTTCAACTTGGTATGAACAACAGTTTAGAAGTTATGACCCTGTGACAGATGGACAGGCAGACGAACGATTTAAATTTCTAATCTGTCCCTCAAAATTTACCCCCAACATCGAAATTCGTTCATTATGATATACGTTCGTGATTGGGTCATAAAACTCTTTTATTATATATGTTCCAAATTGTCATGCCTAGTCATGCAGCAGGTGGGTTCTTCGTGTCTTACTTGCTGCTTGATAGTTGTCTTGTCCGTATACTGTGCTAAACGTGGTGGTCGGTGTTGTGCTGTAATTTACCAAAGTCCTTATAGCACAACACCGATTACTCTGCTTACCCTGATTGTCGGGATACAGCGTGTGTTATGTATGTATGTATGTATGTTCCAAATTGTAACATTTTTCGTCCATTAGATTCGGAGAAAATAAGCTGTGACAGACGGACAGACAGACACAAGAGTGATCCTATAAGTTAATAAGTATAAGTAATAAGTTTTCCGTCCAGTTCCGTGTAGCCAACATGAAATGAAGAGAAGCGCCTAGTTCACCCGGTGTAGTGGGCTGACTTAACGGATGTTGTAGGTGATGCAGCCAATCTTGTCAGTTACCATAAAAAATATGGGTTCCGTTTTTTCCTCTTTTGAGATAGAGAACCCTAAAAACTGCTCTTACGTAGTCTCTTCATTACTTACTTACCTACTTCATACATACACTGTTCTTAACCTGTTGACTAGGAGAGTTCTAGCTCACTCCAACTATTAGTAGTTAGTTAGTAGTTAGTTAACACGTAGGCTACCATGTGCTCCGTGCCGTTCACCAGGCCAGAGTGCTGCGCCCCTTTTCTGGTACTCATAATAATTACGTAACTTTAGATATATTATTGCTATTTTATTTATCAGAGAGGTCAAATATTTTCTATTTCCAACGATCTCAAACAACGGTGATAAAAGTCGTTGCTACTTCGTCATAGTTCCACAAGTCAATAGACGCCATAGCTACGGAACCCTAAAACAAACAATGTCTGTATGGATATAACCTTTACCTTGTCTGAAAGCATACATTAAAAACCAAGAAAACATGGTTGCTGGCAACACAGCAGTCGGGGCTGTCAAATCGACCAGACAGAAAGCTTCGTATTTCGTCGTTCGTAATTTTTTTCAGAAAGTAATACCTACCTTCTTATGGTCTCAATCGTCAAATCTATGTGCCTCTGGAAAGTACACATTCCTACCCGCCTAATTCCTACACTGTGCCAGCAAAGCCCTTCGTATTTCACCGCAGAGACAATTCGTATTATCTGTCTATTTTCACCTGTTTTCACCTTGTATCTCTTGTAATCTGGGATTAGGTTTTGGCCTGATCCTCGGGTTAGTCCTATGTACTATCGTATTCCGCCAAATATCGAGCGTGTATGATGTGGAGAGATATGTGCGTGCGTGTCTAGTCGATGAGTGTTCGGAGGGCGCGGCGCGATGTTCGGGCGCGCGGGGGCGACGGACAAGGATTCGTTCCTGGAGCAGACGAAGGCGGCCCGCGAGGAGCGCGCGCTAGAGAAGCGGCGCGAGGCGGCGGCGCTCACGCTGCAGGCGCAGGTCCGCGGCCTCCTCGCTCGCCGCCGCTTCACCAACAATATTCTGTGAGTATTCACTGCTCATCTTTGTTCTCTGCAATAAAATACTTGTGACATCCAGGTTAGGGCTTTACAGTTCCTATCATCATCATCATCATCAGCCTGTATCGGTCCACTGCTGGACATATGCCTCTCCCAAGGCACGCCGCCACACGCGGTCTTCCGCTCTTCTCATCCATCCACTCCCGGCTACTTTCCTATAGGAAGTGTCTATTCGTAGGTATACCTGCATGCAGGTATACTACCGAGACTGTACTTGGGGGGGGTACTAGAACGACATGGGCCGCCTCAACATTAGGTTAGGGTTAATTTTTTTTTAACCACTAAAACATTCTCTCATAACCTAACCTCATACCTACGAATAGCCCTGTCCGTTCCTATTATAGAACAGAAGCCTCTACTTTTTGTTTTAAGCCGCGTTGGCACAATCACTCGGCTTGGAAAGTTGTTTTGATGACTATTTGGACTCTATTTTGATCGTGGCAATAGTGATCAAAGCACACTTGAATGTCGGCCCAATCAAATTGGACTTGCACTACGCTCAACTTTTCAAACTTCACTTTTATGTCAAAGTAACAAATACCTATATATGAAACATCTTTCCGAGATTGGAAATACTATGTAATACTAATAAATGATCAATTTGAACAAATGATGAACTTAGCTACTTTCTTGCTGACCATCCCCTTACCGCAATGATTAAAACAAAAAAAATATACAGAAAGATGGCGAATGAATAAGTTTGTTTGCTGCGTCGTCGTAAATAAAAAGTACTTATATATTTTTGAGATTTTCTCAGTACGAGAAAAAAACAACGGACATTAGAAGTACAACAGAAAAGGCTGTATACTTGAACTAGTTTTGCCTGTCCCGAAAAGGGACGAATATATAAAAAAAAAAAAAACAAAAAATCAACACATTTCGGACTTTCATTATGTTGAAACTGACAGCATTCTCAACTCGCACATATCGCCCTGTTGAGAATGAGTGTAGTTATTACGTAGGTTGACTGCTGTATCATTAGTAATTATTTTCCCAATTTCAGCAATGAGCTGGACGCACTGCTGGCAGGGTGCGCCCCAACCCCTCTCACCGATGAGCCGGTGACCGTCGCCGCCCCCGCGGTGGAGCTCATGCCGGCCCTGGAGGTGTACCACGGAGCGTGTCGACTCTTCATAGTGTTTCGGCAGGACCGCGACAGGCGGCGGTTTGAGAAACTCTGCAAGTACATCGTGCAGAGTCTGCTGTCTGAATCAGTCAAGCTGTCCTATGTCGGAGTGTTCTTGAATAAAGAGTACAGGTATGAGATATATTTTTTTATATTTGAAAACCTGACACCGTCGGCTATGTCAACTGCCGCGATGTGCGCGACACCTTAGTTAACTAAGTGCTATGGCAGTGCTTTGCTTTGGTTGTGCCAGTTACGCTGAATTGAATGGAAAACACAAACTATTTTCATAGTTTTTTCGACTGACCTTCTTTCAGTTTGATGGTACTTGGTGGGCTTGTATCCTATATTGTTGTATATTGTTTATTGAAAATGCATAAAGTAACTAGGAAAACTTATAGCTTGATCTTGTCACAATTTATTATTTATAACTAAATGGTTCGATTACACCTACATAGAAGAACTACCCGCCCATCTATTTCCCCCCAAGTACAGCCGGGGATTTTTCAAAAGGGGATTATTAATAAATTTACTGAGAATTCTGACTTCAAGTCTTACTAATGGAGACTTCCCTGGATTGCTGGCAATACTGGACTAGAGGAGAACACAGCCGAGCGGCCATCTTACATCCAGTACGGTGGTACCAACCCAGTCGGCTACAATTTGAGCTTACCACCTAGTAAGGGGCAAGGGAAGGGACCTACAGTTTTACACCGGTTCCGAATGGTGGACAGCAGGTGTAGGTATGAAAATAATTTTTTTCATCAGAAAAAACTCATTGGTACACGTCGACCGGATTCGAACCTCGGACCTCCTGCATGAGAAACCGATGCCCAAACCACTTGGCAAGGCCACCCGCTGCTTGTTGGAGAGTAACCGGACTTGTAATGATTGTAAACTATGCATAGATCCCTTGTCTCTGCCTACCACATTTAGTGAACAGACGCGATGTGATGTGCGTTGTTTGCAGCCTGCAATGGATATCGCACATCAAGCAGCTCCTGCACAAGTGCTGCCTGTACCTGGAGGCGCTGAAGCCCGAGTCGCCGACGGACATGCAGAGCATACTGCTGCACCTGCACACGCTGGTCGCGTTCACGAGCACCAGCACGTGGGCGCTCACGCGGCTCAAGAACTTCGAGAAGCTGCGCGGCGGCATGACGCAACTCTGCGCTAACATCATGGGATCCCTCTTTCATAAGGGATACTATTTGACTTTGAAGGTGCGTTGTGTACTTTTATTATTTTGCTTTATTTAATTTTTTTATGTAATCCGGTATGGGTGGCTGAGTCGGAGGGGCCAAAGCGCATGCTCCGACCAGCCAATATCACCTCCGAGAAGGTAGGTGCCATACTGGAGACTTCCCTGGATTGCTGGCTATGCTGGACTAGAGGAGAACACAGCCGAAGCTTCTATGCGGCCATCTTACATCCGTACTGGATGATGGCCGCATAGAAGCTTAAGGCACATGAAAATACCAACCCAGTCGGCTACAATTTGAGCCAACCACCTAGTGAGTGGCAAGGGAAGGGACCTACAATTTTACACCGGTTCCGAACGGTGAAGCAGCAGGTGTAGGTATGCACGTAAAATTTTTCGTCAGAAAAAACTCATTGGTACACGCCGACCGGATTCGAACCTTGGACCTCTCGCATGAGAAGCCGATGCCCAAACCACTAGGCCACCCGCCGCTTATTGGTTGCTTTGGAAAAATTGCTTGGGAAAAGTGTTGCTTTGTTAAAATTGTATTTGATTTTAATGCTGTCATAGAAGGTGAAATTTTTTTGTAATAAACTAATTGTCAGAAGAGAACTAGATATTAATTCATACCACACGCTGTATCCCGACAATCGGGTTAAGCAGAATAATCGGTGTTGTGCTGCAAGTACTCTTGTCGAGACTCTTGTAAATTATTATCACCATGGTTAGCAATACACTCGGACAAGATAACTATCAAGCAGCAAGTAAGGCACGAAGACCCACCTGCTACATGACTCGGCGGAAGGACCGTGCCAAGGTGAGAGGTGGCTATCCTGTCGCCCTTTAGCGCGGCATCATGTACTTATCCCTTAGTCGCCTTTTAGGAAATGCACGGGCAGAGATGCAGTGAGGCTATTCTTTTATTTTTAAGTACCGGCCCCACACAGACCCATATTAAATTGTATTTGATTTTAATATTGTCACAGAAGGTCTTTTGAAATTTTTTCACAATAAAGTTATTTGTCAGATGAACTAGATAATGACTGAAAAATAAAAATGTCATAACTTACAGAAGCATTTATCTACCTGCAAAAAATATTATTATCCATATGTTCTACATACTGATATCAGAGTATACATTACTTTTAATGGACTTTTTATCTACAACTTGATGAAGCACTATAATACCACATAAAATTTATGTCTCACAAAGTATTAAAACCAAAAAAATATTTGAATAAATTTCATTAAATTGCAGTCACTGCTGCTGCGTGGTCTGTGCCGAGAGAAGATCGTGCTGAAGCAAGTGGCGCTGGCGGCAATCGTGACGCTGTCGCTGCGGCCGCTCGTCTCCTCCCAGTTCTCCGAGAAGCTTCTCACCATGTACATCATACAGATACTCTCCGTGCCGGCGCTCGTCTTCCACATGAACAATATCTCGCAAGAGGTGGGTGAGCCTGCTCACTGAGTAGAATCGCGCGAAGACAATGCTTGGGACCGATCGGCCCCAGTGGGAGCTGACGGGTTTCTTTCCAACTGTAAAGATTTTTTTTAAAATGGAAATTGACATGCTTGGCCACATCACCTAGTACATCTGTGATGTCAGCCCATAACACCTTGGTGGACTGTCAGTGCTTCCCTTCGGTCGTGCCGCCTGCACTGAGCTGGACGGAAAACGCGAACTATTTAAATAGCCGCTTCGACCGAACTTTCATTCAGTGCGGTGGTTCCAATCCGGGCAGGTTAAACCCTACCACCTTGTAATATAAGAAGGGAGTCATATCCATTAGCCTTTTACGAAATACACATCACCTACTACATCTGTGATGTCAGCCAATAACACCTAGTGGTGGATTAGGTGCCATGTCAGTGCTTCCCTTCGGTCGTGCCGCCTGCACTAAGCTGGACGGAAAACGCGAACTATTTAAATAGCCGTTTCAACGGAACTTTCATTCAGTGCGGTGGTTCCAATCCGGGCGGGTTAAACCGTACTACTTAGTAAGGTAGAAAGGGAAAGGTCCTAAAGTTTTAGGTGTAATCCGAACCACGGTCAGCATCCAACGGTCAAGCGGTCACCCATCCATCCACTGACCACACCCAGGTGGGCTTATAATCCCACCGACAGTCGGCCGACCGCACCACTGAGCTGCTTAGGCTGACAGGCTGATGTTGATTCTATAATAATAAATTAATTAATTAATTAAATTTTATACATTTGATTGCCTGTATATATATTTTATAAAATGCAAATTTTTCTGTATGTTAAACTGAAACATTTTTGATATGTATTTTGTAAAAAATAAAAAGTAGTATAGCAAAAGTGGGCAATTGCATCACCCTCTATCCGTTACTACCACCTATTAATGGGGTATGCGGTTGTAGGGCAAAACTATTAAAGAATACAAATACTACGACCAGTGGCGGCTGGTGATTTCAGTGACCGGTAGTGCGCTAAGTACCTACATAGGTACTTAAATACCAAATTTCCCAACACATTCCCGTCATGTTATTTTAAGATCGGGACTTCCGAATTTTTTAATGGCCTGCGTTTTATTATGTAAGTACCTAGTATGAATATTCTCAAGACACTCAATGAGTTGCAAAAAACAAGAAAAAAAAATCCAAACAAGTTTTTTAACTTATTTTTAGTACCTTTATGAATACACCTCATAGACCACAACACTACTGCAGCTTTCAAAAAGAAAACAGTCCAAAAATACTTCAAAAAATATATAAAAATAAAAGCATTTGAAAAGTAGGAATTGAACCCGGGTCACCTGATTGTAAAGCCTTGCCTTTAACCAACGCTTAGGCAAATATCGGCACCACTTAATTCACAGTATCACGTGACAGAAAGCACAAAACCTAACCATATCCCATTTTAAATATTCGCGCGCTGACGGGTATGTGACATCACATGACAGCGCGCTGACTCTAGGTAGACGGCAAAGAGTTTGTAAGACGGACTTGTGCAAAACGAATCGCTCGCGACGCGACGTGTCGCACGCGCGGGTATTCACGATATAGCGTCCTTGTTTGGCGCTCGTGCGCCGCACGCAGAACTCCTTTCGGCCCATACTGTTTCTATGAAGTATCTCACGCGCCAGCGGTGTTTTGCCGATCCCCATACATTCAGTATGGGAGACGCGCGTGCGATTTATATTCCGCACGGCGCGCGCGTTTACTCGCAAAAACGAGCCTTGTGATCTATAAAATAAGGTCGAATTCACATTCGTATTTATTTGGAGTACGATCTTTATGGTTTTAACGTAGTATGTTGTAAGGTATTATTTATTTTGAGTGAAGTGAAGACTTCTCGTGGTATGGTAGTGCGGCGCACGAGCGCACTTTAGGACCAGCCGCCAGTGACTACGACATTCTTCGTCTCCTTTCTGTTCCAGTCGATAGTGGCGTTCAGAACGCACTCAATATTTGACAAGTGCGTGGAGTTCCTGAGCGCGGATCAGAACATGCGCATCGTGTTCAACACGCTGGAGACCAACTACGCGCTGTGTCTGCTCGCAAACCTGGTGCAGCTGGCGCATCTCGACACCCAGCCCCACGCGTACTATCCGACGTTTGTGGTGAGCCTCTTCCGTGCTATGAACACGTATCGGAACAGGTAGATCAGTGGTGGCCATAATTATGTCTATGGAAGATCTGCCAACAAAAAAATTAAATGTTGTGCGATCGACAGTTGTACCAAAAAAGGATTCGTTGGCCGGCCGGTCCTTTCGGAAGGCAAAGGGTTATCCCTTTGCCTTTCGAAAGGACCGGCCGGCCCCCAAGTCTTCCGGAACATCGACTTCCAGTAGGGGGAGGCCGGCCTTACATTTTTGATCGTCTAGTGCTTATTCTGTCGATATTTCACGTAGGAAAGACAGAGAAAGGTTGATTTGAGAAACATCATTTTTGTAGGTAATTTCATTGGCTTTATTTGCCAAAAGACTTTATTGATCCAACTTCATTATTTTTTTAAATATTTAAGTCTGCACGCCTGAAGAAGCCAAAGCATCAAGTTGACTTACCATTTAGTTAAAAAAACATTTATCATAAATTGTTGGCTGGCAGCTGGTAACAACGCGGTTCCTGGACTCGTGCCAGCAGTACGTCGTCAGCAAGAAGGGCAACCTGAGCAACTGGCACCCGCTGCTCGGCTGGTTCTCGCAGGGCCTCGACTCGTTCCTCCCACCCGCCATGGGCAACCTCCGCGCGCAGCTGTCGCTGCTGTGGGGCGGGGCGCTGCTGAAGAAACTGCTGGCGGCTCCGATGAAGGAGATGCTTGACGCCGGAGTCTCGGCCGAGGAGAGCGCGGCCGGGCCGTCGCAGCCGTCCACGCCTGTCCAGACGACCAATCCGGCGAGCTTTATTAGAAGAGCTATCGAGGCTAGGACCAATAGGTGAGTCAATGTGTTGGATTCAGAGGCTCGGGCGTCCGGGATCAGTAAATAGGAGCTTGATAAAGATCTGAAAGGCACATGAAAATTATAGCTTTGAAAAAAATTCTGAATATCATCATAAATCTATAAGGTCCTGTCGCACTTCTTCGTTTGCACTCCAATTTTTATTTTTCAAAGCCGCCTTGAAATCGTGATTTATGATCAATTTTTCGGAACCTTATACCACCGTATATAAGAAGCAGATGAGTGCAAATTACTAGTACCAACTACCTAGTTGTTAATACCAGGCAATCCGGTAATAGGGAACAGAAAAAAGACTTTTGCATGTTCCCTATGATTTATACTTTCGATTGGTATTGAATTCGTTTGGTAAGCAATTGAATGAAATATTACAATATTAATTACAAGTATAATTTATTACAATATTTCTAAATACCCTCCTTTTCGCTTCTCGCGGTCGGGTAAAAAGGGATAACCATAAACTTATTTCATTAGGCATCCCATTCATGACATATTTGTTTCCATATTATGTTTGATAAAAAATACTTTTCATCTCATAAACAAGACGAGTGAAGGACGTTAATTCGGTTCTTAGACTATAGAGCGTTGGTGGTTTCCAGAGCGAACGCGAACAAAAACTTCCGCAAGCTCGGCGCGCCGGACTGCACGAAGGCAGCGCTGATCTGTTCCATGTACCACACGGCGCTGCTCACCTTGACGCAAGTCAAGCTGGACATTCTCACAGGTATCTTTTCTATAGAACTTCAACTTAATTTTTAGATTTTTTTTTTCAACAAATCTTTAATTTTTTAGACAATTCTTTCAAGTGTAACTTATGAAATTCTGTAAGAGTGATCAGGTAGGTATGTGAAACTGAACAGCTTTTGTTTTAGTTTTTGTTTTGAAAAAAAAAAATATTTCTATTTACCTTATGTAAAATTAAAGTTAATCGATTTCTCTTAACACGCTCACTGTTTCAGCTTTTTATTCCTTATTAATAGGCAAGCTTAATTTCATAACATAAGGCATTCTATTCTACATAGCTAACCGATACCGTGTTTATACCTACTAGTTTTAGCGTAGTTTTGATTCTACATCATTATCCTAGGTCACTGAGACAAGGGCTATACAGTGTATTGATTTAGTACAGAGAAAACATCTGCCTTTTGTTCTTATTGGACTGTCTTTATTATTAACCGCTCAGGTGTCGGTGGGACGAAATCGTCCCGGCGACACGGCCGACTTTCGTCATTAAAATACACGCTTTATGAATATGGGGATAAGGCTCATTTTACTTCTAAATAAAGGTGAAGATATGTCCTACTTGAGCTGATTCACTTTGGCGCCAGCCTAGAGCAAACAATTAACAGACTCTTCAGTTGTTTTCGCGACTTGGTGTCGCACTCCATGTTCGCGCGCTACACGGACCTATTGAAGTTTTGAAATGTGTCAAATCTAAGAAGACAAATAAAATATAAATATTTCTCCAGGTCTGTGCAACCAGGACGAGATCCTCTACTCGCTGTGGCAGTTCCTATGCACCCTGGGCCCCACCTGCGGCCTCAAGTCGTTCCTCGACCTGCTGATGGTCAGCACCAAGAGCACGGCTCCAGAGTTCCAGATGCTGATACTGTTCGCCGACTGCATGACGCATTATGTCACGTGAGTCTCCTCGGTGCAGCTCTACTTACAATCTACATACAGATATGCATACCTACACGCTGTATGCCGACAATCTGGGTAAACAGATTAATCGGTATTGTGCTGCAATAGCTCTGGTAAATTAAATCACTACACCGACCACCACGTTGAGCAAAGTATCACACGATAACTCTTCTTTATTCTTTACTAGCTGAGCCCACGGCTCCGCTGATGTGTTTTTTTTTCCTAATTTTCTTTCTTCCCTAAACCACCCCTGTATTGTGGCGAACAAAACAAAAAAAATATTATTGAAATTGGTCGATCCATTTTCGAGTTTTTGCCAATTGATTTTTATATATACATATATAGTCTTTATTCATATCATCATCCATAGACAGTACACTATACTTGGATTCGTGATATTTTAATATTTTGCCAGTTCAATTATCACATCGAAGAAGAAGTGGCAAGGAACTTGACAAGATAATTTACTGCCGCGTATTGTATGTATGTATGTAATATTTGTTTGTAACAAACCAATATTATAATATTATTGTAACAAAGATAAATATTCGTGTGTGTGTGTGTGTGGTCTGTAGAATCCTGGACGACATGGAGATGTACGAGCAGCAGGAGCCGTTCAAGCTGCAGGACTTCGTGAGCATGTCCAACTTCCTCAACATGTTCATCTACAAGTCCATCATGGGACAACTGTTCGGTAACCTCACCTCTCTTAGCCGCTTTCTTAATTGTGTAGGCAGCTTACGAAGTGCATATTATGGTCGAGTGTCTGCACTCAGTCAATCTCCTCCTGTTCGCCTCCGCCAAACCATCCATACTCTCGCGGAACATTCCTTTGTAGCGAAAAGAGTTCATCGAACTGCACGATTTAATGTTCTGCCCCGATCCACCACTAAAGGACGCCTACCTTAAATAAATAAATAAAAAAATGTCCATGTTATTATAATATGTAGGGATGTCGGCTCCCTAAGTGTGTTCTATCGCTTATTCCATGGGGAGTGCTCGCCAGAGCTGTTTAACGCGATCCCGCCGCCCCCTTTCCACCTCCGCCCACGCGCACCGGGCAGGAATTGCATCCCTACATGCTGGACTTACCGCGGATGCGTGCCAATCAGTTCTCCAGATCTTTCCTCTACAGAACCGGTAAACTCTGGAACACTCTCCCTGCCCATATATTTCCCCCCAAGTACAGTCTCGGGTCCTTCAAGAGGGGCGTGAAGGGGTACTTATCAGGCCGGCATGACATTCGCAACCCCCACATACGACCGAATGTCCATGGGCGTCGTTAGACACCTTATGGGTGGCTAGGCGATATAAGTCGTGTTTTCAATAAAGAAAAAATAATAATAATATTCAGTTCTCATGTAATTTGTCCTATTCATGGAGCTCTCGTCGGTTAAAGCATCTGACCGGTTGTGTTGGTTTCGTATAGACCTGAAGAGCCTGCAGAGCAACGAGCTGTTCAACTCTCTGCACACGCTGCTGCTGGTGCTGTACCGGCGCGACTGCCGGCGCGGCTACACGCCGCCCGCGCACTGGCTCGTCAAGGACATACGCGAGGCGCAGTTCATGGCCGACCTGGAGAAGGGCAAGAAGCCTCAGCAGGTAACTACACGGACTATTTGTGTTGTACTGATGTCGCCGTCGGGGAGGAGTGCTTGCCTACACGCCACAATCACCGAGATTTTTCAATTTTTCAAAACCAACTCTGCTGAAATGCGAAAAAATTTGAAACTGACTAACCCATCACATGTTAAACTATAAATAATACTTTAATTTAACACACATCCAATACTTGCACATCCTTCTTCTATAGTGAGGTATTACAAACATACTCTTCGCTACATACTTTCTGAGATACCTATAGCAATTCTAGCGGAACACATTTTCGTTACGCTCAAGTTCCAGTGAATACCTCATCACTATTAACATGCGGGTGAGACATGTCATTTAATTCCATGTCTAAAACAATCACATTTGTAGAATCCCGTCAGGCCTCACATACTCTATGTACTTGCGCGCGCTAACTACCTACCGCCCGGTGGACTGCCGGCGGTCTAATTCAATAGAAATTCGCGCGAAACATACATACACGCTCGCCCACGCAACTGCGCGCAGCTGCAAAGCAATAATGCACTTTACACTCGATCGTTTAGGTACATTTTCGCACGCAGCGATTGACGATGTGAAACATTAGGCTATTAAAGCCGAAGGTATGGAACTTTTGCTATGGAGTGATTTATCTGTTACGAAGTAACTATTAAGTAATCTGTGATCCCGTTACGACAAAATGTAAATGTTTGTAACGTAACACTGTATGTATGGTGATAAAACAAAAATGACACCCTTACCAATTTGTTTGTTGGCAGGTGCTAGTGCAGAAGACGCCGCACATGATAGCGCACGGCGAGCGCGTGCGTCTGTTCCGGCGCGCCGTCTGCTCGGAGAAGCTCGTGCTCGGGCTGACGGAGCGCGCGTGCGGCGCCGGCGCGCGCTCCACGCTCGTCACCGTGCACCGAGCACGCCTCGTCGAGGACGGCTACAGGCAGCTGGCCGCGTTGCCTAGTCGCGCGCTCAAAGGGGTCGTCCGCGTTCGCTTCGTCAACGAGCAGGGGTTGGACGAGGCGGGCATCGATCAGGATGGTGTCTTTAAAGGTAATATTTTGACAGATTCGTAGAAGGATAAGAGTGAAATGTCTGTTACTGCAGGAGGTCATAAGTGCTATAAGTGTAAACAATTTAAAAACCAGGTAGGTAACACGCCAGGCCGGCACGACCGAAGGGAAGCACTGACATGGCACCTAGTTCACCCGGTGTTATGGGCTGACATCACGGATGTTGTAGGTGACGTAGCCAACCATGTCAGTTTCCATAAAAAAAAAACACCTGAAAGGAAAAATAAAACAATTGAATTAATCCTTATATATATATATATAATTCTTCTGTACGTGTGTTTGTCACCTAACTCCGCCTAAACGGCTGGACCGATTTGGATGAAATTTTGTGTGTATTTTTGAGTGGGTGCCTGGATGGTTTAAAAATACAATTGAATCCGGTAGATGGCGTCGTAATAAAGCCACACGGACGAAGTCGCGGGCACAGCTAGTAGAATGTAAATAGCTACAAAAAATTGCATTAAAATATTAACAAGTGAACTCTGGAGAAAAAAATAACAACTAAAGTGAAATGCACGCATCAGCTTCAAGCTGTGCTATAAATAATAATAAAAATTTATAATAATGTATAATGGACGTGTTGAAATATTTCCAGCATACAAATATCTGCTATCTGTCAGTTTGCTTACTATGTCCAAGGCTGTCCAATGCAAGCAAGCTCGTCGCGACCATCTTGACAGCTTTGTATAACGGTGGCGATACTTACAACACGCCTGCCTATGTGATGGACAGAGTTCCTGGAGGAGACGATCAAGCGCGTGTTCGACCCGTCGTTGAACCTGTTCCGCGTGACGAGCGAGGAGCGGCTCTACCCGTCGCCGACCTCCTGCCTCCAGGACAACCACCTGCAGCTATTCGAGTTCGTCGGCCGCATGCTCGGCAAGGCCGTCTACGAGGTATCAATATATTTAAACAGTTACACATGTTGTACCGTGTGGGGCCGGTACTTTAAAAGAATAGCCCCACTGCATCTCTCCCCGTGTATGTCGTGAAAGGCGACTAAGGGATATGACTCCCTTCTTATATTACTAGGTGGTAGGGTTTAACCCGCCCGGGTTGGTACCACCGCACTGAATGAAAGGTCGGTCGAAACGGCTATGTAAATAGTTTGTGTTTTCCGTCCAGTTCAGTGTAGCCGGCACGACCGAAGGGAAGCACACGTGGCACCAAGTTCATCCGGTGTTATGGGCTGACATCACGGATGTTGTAGGTGATGTAGTCAACCGTGTCAGTTTCCATAAAAAAAAACATGGAAACAAGGAATTTAACTGTACTCTTTATTCTTTATTCGTCATTCGTATGTTAGTACACTACGCTTGAATTTGTCCTGTTTAGTTTTTACAGTCCGGTTCGATTACGCCCACAAAGAAGAGCCGGCAAGAAACTCCGCAGTATTTTTTGTGACTTTTGTGACAATTTGAACTTGGGAACTAAACTAATTCCCTTGCCACTTACTAGGTGGTAGGCTCAAATTGTAGCCGACTGGGTTGGTACCACCGTACTGGATGTAAGATGGCCGCGTAGCAGCCTCGGTTGTGTTCTCCTCTAGTCCAGTATAGCCAGCAATCCAGGGAAGTCTCTGGTATGGCACCTACCTTCTCGGAGGTGATATTGGCTGGTCGGAGCATGCGCTTCGGCCCCTCCAACTCAGCCACCCATACCGGATTACATAAAAAAAAAACAAGTAATTAGACCTTGTGATAAATGCCTATCGATCTTAATCCTTGAAGCCCTCCTGCCTCCCGATATATCTTGATATCCTCTCTATTGACACTCCTCGAAGTGATTAGGACAGATGTTTCCATAGCATGTTCAGGGCCTTTTTTAGCTCAATAGGAATTTATCATAATATCTAATGTTACTTTGGGTAGTGTCAAAAAATAAAATTGTGGGGTGTCGTGGGACACCCGACAGAGGCGAAGCTTCTTATGCTTTGTATATAATATGCAATTATTAATTAATATAAATTTAATTTCGATCGGGATAGCGCCATCTATGCAATATTGTGACACAGGGTATCGTGGTGGACGTGCCGTTTGCCTCGTTCTTTCTGAGCCAAGTGTTGGGGCAGACGCAGCAGGCTCTCTACAGCTGGATCGACGAGCTGCCGTCCCTGGACAGGGATCTGTACCGCAGTCTGACCTACATCAAACACTTCCAGGTGAATTTATTATGTCTTGACCGTGGTTCGAATTCCACTTAAAACTGTAGGCCCCTTCCCCTCTTACCTTACTAGGTGGTAGGGATTATCCCGTCCGGTTTGGTACCACCGCACCGAATAAAACGTCGGTCGAAATGGCTATGTAAATAGTTTGTGTTTTCCATCCATAGTTCAGTGTAGCCGACATGAAATGAAGGGAACCACTGACATGGCACCTAGTTCACCCGGTGTTACGGGCTTACATCACGGATGTTGTAGGTGATGCAGACAACCGTGTCAGTTTCCATAAAAAAAAAATGCAATTGCAAATATTAAATGAAAGAGTTGGGGTGTACGTGCGGCAGGGCGACATATCGACTCTGGAGCTGACGTTCTCCGTGGACGAGGAGAGGCTCGGCGAGATCGTGACACACGAGCTGGTGCCCGGCGGCAAGGTCATCCCGCTCACCAATGAGAACAAGTATATATTGAACTGAAGCTTTTAGCTCCAGTTATTCTGATCACTATTCTCTTTGGCATCTGCCTGAACTGTTGTTGAAGTATACAGTATAAAATCATACTAACAAACATGTTCCAAGCTTTTATTGAAATTTCCAAAATATTAACAACCCTTTGTCTCTCGGCCGAGACTCGCGAACGAATACAAAAACAAACCGCTTTCTGTTTAGAAGACTTTTCAAAATCTTAAATTATTTTTAATGCTTTAATTGTGCCGATGGCCAGTGGTAAAGTGGTAATCAGTACAGTATTATCTCTGTCGCCATTCTAAAAGGCTTGCGAGATGGCCGATGTACGCATGCCCGCGCGCACTGCCATTAGTAAGCCTTCATGTAATTTGTTGCATAGAAAAGGCCTTATGTCCCGTAAATAGTAAATTGTGACATGCTAACCAACAGACGGACGGATGGATGTATTTTGTTTATGTTGTGTTGTGTGCGTATTTTAATTAAAACTGTTAAGGTTCTGACTTTTCCTTTTTATTCTGTTTTATTGTGGTTAGGTGTATGTACATACATGTTTATATAGGGTCATTTTTTATTAAGTGAAGTCCCTTAAATGGTAGGTTCTATATCTGAAATGGATCACGTTTATGATGTTAATTTTACTTTACGTACCTAAGGTTAGATTTTTTTTCTCATGCCACATAGTAGTGCCCATGCATACTAATACACCCTGAACATTTGAACAAAATCGGTCCAGTACTTTCAGAGTTATTAATAAATGAAATAGATTACATTTACGTGCATCTCATATGCGCGGGACAGCTGGCGCGAGCGGCCTTGGGCTACTTTTTGATTCGCACTGGTCAACGACCACCCAGCTGACCCGCGCGAATGATGCGATGCGCGCACGTAAATGTAAATTGTTTTCAATTTTTAATAACTCTGAAAGTACTGGACCGGTTTTATTGAATTTTCAGGGTGTATTAGTATGCATGGGCACTACTATGTGGCATGTCCAGAAAATAATCGAACTTTAGGTACGTAAAGTAAAATTAACATTATAAACGTGATCCATTTCAGATATAGAACCTACCATTTTAGGGACTTCACTTAATAAAAAATTACCCTATATTGTATGGTATACCTGCGCCATACTTAAAATCAGCGTCCTTCACACCGGCCGTCGGGCTAGGTAAGGTTTAGTAAATTTTTCTTGTCTTGTAAAATTGTGATGTCTTGTGTTATATTTAAATGTGTGTGTGTGTGTAAATCAAAATCTGTCAAGTGCGAGTTTTACTCGCGCACGGAGGTTCCGTATCTATCCGCTATCAATAATATACGCCTATCCGCTCAGAAAGCCTCAATGAGGTCGATGGCAATTGACGGTGGGAAAGTGACAGCACCTCAATGAGGTCGTTGGCAATTGAGCGGCTATCTTTTGTCTTTCAACAATGCAATGTATAAAAGCCCGTGGTGCCATCTATTATTCAGTAGTGTGACTAATCGATTTTTCGAACGTTTGTTGTATGGGAGCCCCCCTTAATTTTTAACATTTTCTTTTTTTTATTATTTATTGTTATATCCGCCATAGTTGTTGTTGTTGTTGTTGTTGTTTGCTGCCCAGCCTCTCCATTAAGCCATTCTCCGCACTGAGACCTCAAGACGGTCCGTTGTACGTTGGTCCGCCATAGTAACACATACTCTGTGAAAATTTCAACGGGCTACCTATTACGGTTCAAGAGGTACAGCCCTCGGACAGACGGACGGACGGACAGACAGACAGACGGCCTAGGCTTAGTAATAGCTCTTCCTTCTCACTGGGCTGACACGAACTTTTGCGCTTTCAAGCTGTGCATTCCTGCCGAGAAGGTGAAGACATTCCTTCGCAGTGAGTTTTGGCCCTCCGGTGTGGTGTTCCGGCGCTACAATCGCGACCTTCATCGGGAGGTCGCGCGCCATAAGTATGCTGAGGCCGCGCCGGAGCTGTCTTCAACTGCCGTCCTGCACATCCAGGAGACGCAACCTGCGCCGCCGCCGACGACGCCCGCGCCGCTGCCGACGCCCGTGCCGCGGACGCAATCTGCGCCCACTCTACGCGCACCTGATCCACCGCGTCAGCAGACTAATATGACGCATACGGGTCTCTATTGGGACCCGTACAGACACAAGTGGAGAAAAAGTAATTTTAGTTCTTAGGTTAAGACATTTAATATGTATTTCAATATGGCCCTAGTTGGCTGAAATAAAGAGATAAATAAATAAAAAAAAAATAAAATAAAATAGGCTTCTGTATGGGATACGGAAACCTAAAAACGAATAAATACATAAAGAGACACAAACACTCATGCACGCACATACACGCACACTACGCACCACGCCACACAACCTAAGTTCATGCCCAGCGCTAACATAAAAAGAAACTAATCAGGGGAACATGTAATTGGCCATACTTTAGGCATAAAAAAGTATATCTACATTAAATGAAGGGCTGTTTTCTTATATAAATAAATAATAATAAAAAAAAAAATAACGGTTACATTTCGTTTCATTTCAATCCAATTCAGTTTGAGTAACGCAGCAGCTTCTCGTTCGACTATTATGGCTATCCCTAAGTGTTTGTTTAACTGTTTCAGGATAAACTACATCCACCTGATGGCACACTTTCGGATGCACACACAAATCAAGGACCAAACGAATGCCTTCATCAAGGGCTTCCGCACTATCATCAACCCAGAGTGGCTCTCGTTGTTCTCTACACCAGAGGTAAGTTGACCGTCCACTTCACTAACGTCCAATTTCACCATGTTCACCTAAAATATTTCGTACACACACCAATCTGAAACTTATCTTTCGGTTACACGCACTTTTCATTTTACTATTTGTCCGGCAGCTGATTCAAGGTGTGTCTCTTTCTTTTGATATGCATTTAGATAGAGACGGCGAAATTGAAGCTTCGTCGTAGTCTATTGGCATAGATATTCCTTGTAACCGACACTCCGAAGTTAGCTGCAATACTTTTGCAATTTTTGGTGAAAATGAAATTGCGATAGCTGTCAACTAAGCTACATGTAAATCGAAAGATGTCTTTCGAGCGCAGTCAGTACTTGAATGGGTGACTGCTCGACTGTTGGAGGCTGACAGTGGTTCGGATTCCACGTTAAACTGTAGGTCCCTTCCCTTCTTACCTTACTAGGTGGTGGGGTTTAACACGCCCGGGTTGGTACCACCGCACTGACCGAAACGTCGGTCGAAACGGCTATGTAAATAGTTCGTTTTTTCCGTCCAGTTCAGTGTAGCCGCAATGAAATGAAGGAAAGCACTGAAACGGCACATAGTTCACCCGGCGTTATAGGCTGACATCACAGATGTTGTAGGTGATGTAGCTAACCGTGTCAGGTTCCATTAAAAAAAATCTGTCAAGTGCGAGTTTTACTCGCGCGCGGAGGTTTCCGTATCTATCCGCCTATCCGCTCAGGTGGTATGGTCTTCGAATTTTAATTTCGAAGATATGTAGTACGATCGGAGAGAAGCCTCAATGAGGTCGATGGCAATTTACGGTGGGAAAATGACAGCACCTCAATGAGGTTGTTGGCAATTGAGCGGCTATAACAATGCAATGTATAAAAGCCTGTGTCGCCATCTATTATTCAATAGGGTGACTAATCGATTTTATTATACGTTTGTTGTATGGGAGCCCCCCTTAATTTTTAACATTTTCATATTTTTCTTATTTCTTGTTATATCCGCCATAGTAACACATATTCTCTGAAAGTTTCAACGGGCTACCTATTACGGTTCAAGAGATGCAGCCCTCGGACAGACGGACGGACGGACAGACAGACGGCGGAGGCTTAGCAATAGGCTTCCGTAGGGGATACGGAAACCTAAAAAAGGCAGTACATTAATGTTAACAACCGCTCGTGTACAGCTGCAACGGCTCATCAGCGGCGACAACGTGCCGCTGGACCTGCGCGACCTGCGCCGCCACACGCAGTACTACGGTGGCTTCCACGACTCGCACCGCGTGGTCTGCTGGCTGTGGGACGTGCTGCAGCGAGACTTCACCGAGGGCGAGCGGGCCATGTTTCTCAAGGTATAGCCTTGTCCTTGTTGTTGAGAAGGTACAAGCCTGCGACGACGCCAGCGCCAACTAGTGTCAAGACGACGTGATATGAAGTGCCTATGGATGAGACAATAAAAATATGTTTCTGGCTTGTCAAGTAATAAATAGCGCCCCCTCAATTAATTATTTAAAACATCAATTAGACAAAAAAAAAAAAAATTTAAAACAATACAAGTGCACTCACAAATTAAAAAAAAAAAGAATACGGGTGTCCAAAACCAAAACCAGCTGTCAGTGTTTATAATAAATAAATAAATATGTATGGTGGTGCCTAGTACCGTGTATGGCCGGTACTTAAAAAGAATAGCTCCACTGCATCTCTCCTTGTGCATGTCGTAAATGGCGACTAAGGGATAAGGACGAGATGCCGTGCTATAGGGCGACAGGCTAGCCACCTCTCACCTTGGCACGGTCCTTCCACCGAGTCACGTAGCAGGTGGGTCTGCGTGCCGTACTTGCTGCTTTGTGTTATCTTGTCTGAACTATTGAGAGATCACAAGAGATATATTTAGGTCACTGTGATAATAGGGCTCAGAGGCCCTAACTCTCAACTTCAAATCATTGCCTCAATAAACGCCTAGTCCTTCTTGGCAACTAGGGGAGCTCTTCCTTACCTATAATAAAATCCAACGTCTGCTTTCTGTCTGAGTGTATGTCTGTCTGTCCGCTTATAACTCGAGAACCACTGAACCGATTTTAATAAAACAAAATTCTACGAATAGCTTGATTCTTCCCATCAACTATAGGCTACTTACTATCACGCTAAATGGCTTATTATGAGGTTAGCAGTGAAGTGAAATATGAGAGCGGGCGGAGCCGCGGGCACAGCTTGTTGAAATATGTAATTGACAGTGAACTGTATAATTTAGGTTTTATTGAAAGAAATTTATTAGACAAAATGTAAGAGCGCAGTGGTGCCGTCGCGGTGCTGGGTAGAATGGCTGTGGACGCCGCGATGGAGAGGGGAGCTGCTGAAGCTACCCATGGCCTCTCTGCTGTCCTGCGGTGCCTAGTGGTCGTCGGTATGGCGATCACTAGTGGCCAATATACAATGTACCCACTAAAAATGTTTTAAAGTGGCTTATCTATGTCCCGTTGAGACATCTTCCTGAATGTCCATGTGCAGTACCATAGCCGACTATCATTGTATCCCTCTACGGAGACCAAGCCATGCTGCATCGTCATAGCCCCACAGCGACGTTGCTATCGCTTAATCGCTCTCGCTTGCCTACCGATGACAGGAGCGAAAGAGAAACATGAAATCGCTCACCCTTCATCAGGCGACCGTCGCAATCTTCGTTTCTCTCTCAGTCCTGTCACAGCGAGGCAAGCGAGAGCGAGTAAGCGATAGCAACGTCACAGTGGGGCTATGACGATGCAGCATGGCTTGGTCTCCGTAGAGGAAGACCAATGATAGTCGGCTATGGCAGTACACATTCTGTGACGCCGAAGGCAGGCTTATTGCAGAATGTTACTGTTACGGTCAACCTTGTACAGTTCCCGGCAGTAAATAATGCTTGTCTAGCTTTAGAAAGAGGCAATCCGCCTGTAGAGCGCCGTCACTGTGCGACAGGGACGACGCTCTACAACCGGATTGTCTCTTTCCAAAGCTCGACACGCATTATTTGCTGCCGGGAACTGTACGCAACAACTTCATAGCACAGTTTGTGCACAGGTTTCCTCGGTGATTTCCCTTCAGAGTAATCGGCAGTGCCACTGCCGATTACTCTGAAGGGAAATCACTGACCACTGCCGCAGTGGTCAGTGTCTAGGGCCTAGGGCATCTGAATCAGCTTGCCTCTCGGCCCTAATGTTAAATTGTGTGCTTGTGTTGTGTGCAGTTTGTGACGTCGTGCTCCAAGCCCCCGGTGCTGGGCTTCGCGCACCTGAAGCCGCCGTTCTCCATCCGCTGCGTGGAGGTCGGCGACGACGAAGACACCGGCGACACTATTGGTAGAAGAAACTTTTTTTTTATGAATACTTTTTGAAAACTTGTATCAGTTTTGTATCTGCAATCTAAATTATATTCTTAGCAAATCAGTTAATCTTTAAAACATGAATAGTATTTGAAAAAAAAGTCCATCGGATGTTAGTTACTATATTCAAGACTATTTATTTATATAGCTTTTCGGCCAGTGCATGCGTTCTAGAAGTGTTGTAGCCCAGGGCAATCCCGCAATTGGTCGGGCTTACTTCATATTAAGATCTTAATATTATGTATTTGATAGATATGTGGTTGGTCTCATTGAATCTTGATTTCACACGAATCTTAAATTGTGTGTGTGTTATATATATTGGACGAAATAAATAAATACATTTCATTTCATTTCAAAGCAAAAAGAAAAAGCAAAACACACGCTCCTGTCATAAATTATGAATGTAAATGTCGTTCAAGTGCGGTTACTGTCATACATATCAGTATCGATATATATGACAGTAACCATAACAAATCTACCTCATAAAATACCATAACTGAATGTGAATGAACTGTCAAATGTAGTGATAGATTGTTCGTCTGTACACGTCAGTTGACCTTTTGTATGTCATCTCTTCAATCGAGGACACTTTGGGTTGATTGATCTCGAGATAAATGTGCCTGTTGTAATTCACAGTTGAAACATCCTTCTCAATCGGCTTCTCATGCGAGAGGTCCGAGGTTCGAATCCGGTCGGCGTGTACCAATGAGTTTTTTCTGACGAAAAAATTTACGTGCATACCTACACCTGCCGCTTCACCGTTCGGAACCGGTGTAAAACTGTAGGTCCCTTCCCTTGCCCCTTACTAAGTGGTAGGCTCAAATTGTAGCCGACTGGGTTGGTACCACCGTACTGGATGTAAGATGGCCGCATAGCAGCCTCGGTTGTGTTCTCCTCTAGTCCAGTATAGCCAGCAATCCAGGGAAGTCTCCGGTATGGCGCCTACCTTCTCGGAGGTGATATTGGCTGGTCGGAGCATGCGCTTTGGTCGGAGGTGATATTGGCTGGTCGGAGCATGCGCTCTGGCCCCTCCGACTCAGCCACCCATACCGGATTACATAAAAAAAAATACTAAAAATGTATCTACTAAACTTGCAGGCAGCGTCATCCGCGGCTTCTTCACCATCCGCAAGAAGGACCCCCTCAACCGTCTGCCCACCTCCTCCACCTGCTTCAACCTGCTCAAGCTACCCAACTATCAGAAACGGAGCACCCTGAGGGACAAGCTCCGCTACGCGGTCAATAGCAACACCGGTTTCGAACTCTCATAGTCGACTGTCACTGTTTCGAGGCTGTCAAGTCAGTCTTTGGACAATCTCAACGTCGTCTGTGGGTGTTAAGTCAGTCATAATAAATATATGAATAAGACGAGGGAAGAAGCAGCCGGAGATTTAGAGTGCGTTTGTCATCGACCGACCCAGTGTTTCTTTCGGGTGCTTTTCCGGGGGTGCGCCGAACAACCTATACACCAGAAATACCTTCACCGCCCATCGAAGTAAATATATTTTTTTCATATGATATAATTTTCATACATATACTCTCAACACCTTTAGAAACCCCTATGGAGAAAATTCTCTGAAAGAAACACACGTCTAATGGTAGAGGCCCAGGTTTAAAATCCTGGTCGGAGTCGAATGCTTCTCTTAATGTAGGTAGCTATGAATGTTTATTCTTCAAACGTTTGTACGTGAATGGAGTATAGTAAAAGTCGAATTGGGGTAAACACTTGCATGTGGAGATGTTTGAGAAAGCCAAATATACCAAATTAGGATAGAGTTTCAAACGACGATGGTCCGAATTAGCAATGTCGTAACAGAATTTTATCAAACCGTGAAATCTCATAGACTTAGCGAATTGATGGGCCAGCCCAGGCTATTCAAATTCAGAACATTCTAAATGCCAATCAAGTAACACAACCACCGACCACTGAGTCTGCAGACCCAGTGCTGTCTTTTCCATAAGGGCACTTGCGGCACGAACTCAGGGCCGCCGGCTCGATGAGGGCCCCAAAGTGCCAACGCAGTCGTTAACACCGAAAAAGAGGAGCTAAATATTTGGTGTATATAACTAAGAAATGCCGTTATGTTAATCGAAAACCCGATGACACCTCTAAATATTTTAACAATAAAACAAATTTTTATTAGCTGGAAGCGTACAAAACGCAACATAACCATGGCAATCGCCACGCGCTTCTGCTGAGCGCCGAATTCGATTGGTTCCTTTGTCCCTCGCCCGTTTTTTGGCACATTCGGTTTCAATATAGTAAAAATATGCTATCTTGCTCCTGAGGTTCAGTGGTCGGTGAACATAACATACAAAAAGCCAATAGATCTGTTCAAGCGCTCATCCAGCGTTGCTCCTTTTCTGCGCAATCTGCTCGTTGGACACAGCAATATACGTTTGTATAGCTTAGTCTCTCTCTCGGTGCAGTCTGGAGTAAGTAGGAACTGCTCGTCTGACCGGATCCTACGATAGTGGCAGCAGGAGGTGCTCGATGTTGGGGTAAAAATATGGCTTTAATATGTGGAAATCGTTTTACAACTTTTCCAACTCTAAGGATATAGAGATTATTATGAAATTTGAAGAAAAAAAAACAGCTTAGTTTTTCACATGTCGATGAATACTGAGTTCTCATGTTTTAGATTTCTCAATAAGCAGAAGAGGACTTTACGGCGGCTTGGTCTTTGACCACATTCTAAATTTGAACAACATATGATAATTATTATTCTATGCGGTTATAAGTGTATTAATGTTTTCTTTATTTATACCACATAAAGATCATGTCCTACCGTCCAGTACTGTACAGGCTAAGATGTAGGTTCGTTGTATCAGTTTACAAACCTTTATCATTGATTCCATAACGAGAACATTCTGGACAAGAACACCACATTCAATAGTTAGCACAGATTGTGGGGTTATTAGAAACACGTGCACTCATTTTAATCATGCATGTCTCAGGGTTTAATCCGACTTGAAGCGGGAAAAGTTCATATGCAGCCTTAAATTAGATTATAGTGTTGTCTAAATGTTTTCAAAATACTTGCACAATTTCAAAAAGTTTCTATAAAAAAATATACTTTAAAGCACTTCATGAAGAAATTTTCTGTATTTTTAGGCCTCCTCTTAATACATTATATATTTTTTAATTATGAATTTACAAATTGTGTGTGTGTGTATGCATCTTGTGAGGAAAGCAGAAACCCTTAAGGAAACGTACCGATACAACGTGACCGATTTTAGGGCACTTTTTGACGCTTCCTCCCCGTGACCATGCGTGGTATCTTGACTAACCCCTTCCCCGCCCAGTTTTCACATGGTATTTCACAACTTGCTGTTTTTCAGTGTATGTATTTATGTGCATGAAGCATCACCGGTTGTATTTTCACTTTTGAATGTGACCAGGCTAATACTTTTTGGTGTAATTGAACAGTGCCTGTCGAGTTCTTAGGAAAAACAGTGCCAGTCTATGCCACCGAAGCGATCGTTTTTGTGTGTCTCACACCGTTGCTGCATTTTTTTTGTCTTTTTAAACTGTATTTCGAAATACCATGTGACAGGGTGAATAAATGTGAGCCAGCGTAGTATTTTGTCGAACCCCTTAATCGGTTACGACATATGGATACGTTGCCTAGCTGGATTTTATGTAGAGTGATGTCCTGCTTCTTGTAATTTTGGATTGTGTTCGGAAACAGTGCGGCTGTTCTCAGTGAATATGGATAGGTAGAGAGAGGGAGGTCGAGAGCGGGACTGGTGGTTTCCCCGCGTCCTAGTCAACGCAGACTAGCTGACGAGGGCTTGATGCGAGCCGAAACGTGAAGCATGCGCGGGAAATTCAGAGTGGTCACTCGCTAGTCCCTACCTCGATTAACACCCTCCTCTACTGCCGATGGGCCCGGTTATGTTCGGTGAAGCCATCGCAAGCTTAGTTCAACACCTTCGAAGCCGCAGTATCTGTGCCGCAGTACCGCAGAGTTGTGAAGTTCTTTCTCTCTCCTTGTGCAATATGTAGAAGACAGATTGTGATGTGGTTGTCATGGTCATCTGTTCAAAAAGTCGTAACAAACTACAAAAAAAAGATTGTAAACATCGAGGTCCACAACACTGAATGAGTTTAAGATTGTGCTTGTGTAAAATTGTATTGCTTGGACATAAATATCCTTGCTTGTTTGTTTATGAAGAGAGAAAAACATAATTTATTTTCTGTTATTATTTTATTTATTGTTTAACGAAGAAGCTCAACGCCGAGTTTGAAATAAATGATAAAATAAAATACAAAATAAATTGGTCCGGTAGGATAGGATCCACCTACCGCAAGCCTTATATCACATAATATTATGTAGTCATAGATTACGTATAAGAGGTCGGTAGTATGTTTTGTATATTATTAATATTAAATGTTGCTGTTTCGTTTGATGTAAATAATAATGTCAGAAGTGTAGAGTTTGTACGTAGTCTGAAATAACTAATGTTACTTTTTATGAACCAAAAAATTGTAAGGGAACGGACGGATTGGATATTGTAGCGGTCGAAACTGACCAAATTTGATGTTAACATATTTAATGTAGGTATTTATTTACATTAAAGGTGGAGTGTATTTTTTTTTTATTATTATTATTGTACAATGAAACCTTAATTGATAGGAGATGCTATATTTATAATGTCTGGTTACTAAAAGTGCGTACAACTAATATGCTTGTGAAATCACCCCGGTTCCGGCAACACTGTTGAATAACTGTAGGAAAGCTGCGTTGGTTGACCTAAAGCACGGTCAGATCTCTTGTGTCAGTATCTCGTCGATAAATAAAGCTATTTTATTTCTTTGCTCTTTTAACTTTAGTCACAAATTTAGTTTTATAATTGCCATATACGTTTAAGTGGGTAAGAACTGGACTAGAGCGGTCCTTTAAATTTTAAATTAAATTAAATCTCTTTCTACGTTAAAGATGAAAATTCTTCAATATTTTTAAATGTCTCAAACGATATATCAATAGAAGCGAATACCACAGGAAGTTAACTCGGCAAAGATAATGATGTATTTTAATAAGAAGCTTGAGTTATGAACATTATTTTTAAGCATATGAAATGGGTCGAGCAAAATATTTTGTACTAGCGCACTTATGTTGTATTGAACATAATGTGATTCTCTGTGATACAATAATAATGGATATTTATTACAAACAGTTTTTCATTTCCTCTATATGCATCAGATGAGTGCATCGAATGTGCATACATTCTACTCTCCCACAATCTGAGGATCAGTGTTTCATCTGGTCTACATGGATTATCCGAGTACCTACATCAAATGTGCATACACTTTCTCTCCCACAATCTGAGGATCTGTGTTTCATCTGCTCTATATGAATCATCTGAGTACCTACATCGAATGTGCATACAATTTCTCTCCCACAATCTGAAGATCTGTGTATTTCATCTGCTTTACATGGATCATCTGAGTACCTACATCGTATGTTCATACACTCTATCCTCCCACAACCTGAGGATAAGACTTATCTTAGTGTTTCATCTGATCTACATGGATCATCTGAGTACCTACATCGAATGTACATACACTGTATCTACCCTTCCACAATCTAGCTATCATTGTTTTCATGGATCAAATTAGTACATGGAATACTCTCCCACAATGTGAATTTTACGAGTAGGTGTCGCGCTACACCGCGTTGTAGATTATTTCTATATTATTGAAAAAAGTGTCGTACAATCGCATAGCTGATTTCAAATCCGACAAAGAATAATAAATCCCCACATTGTCATTTTCCTTACACTTTTAAAATACAACAAAATCTAACAGAATGTTTTTGAACATAAACATAGCTAGAATCTTGCGCTATTCATATTATTCAAAATAGAAACATGCACACGCACACCTGATATAGTGTTTTCTCAAAGTTTGCATTGAACTCTCGTCAAGATTTGAATGGTGGTAAGTTCCCGCGCGGGACGTAACCATGGCGACGGATTAATAAAATTTGTTTCGTCTACCAGCCAATAGATGGCGGTGTCGCACGCTTCGCCTGGGAGAACTGCGCCGATTTTGTGACAATTATTATAAATTATTGAAGAAGCAATTTCCCCTGTTACGTTTGGCATAATGGAACATTTTTATGTTTGAGGAAAATTCAATACAGTTATTTTTCGGAAAAATACTAAATGTTTTCTACATTTATTTTTATTTTAAATGTATTATGCAGGTAAATACGCCGCCGCCAATCGGACATCACAGGAGTAAAATATGACACCTCATGCAACATGGACGAAACCGGCAATATCTTTATTTTATACTGAAAACAATTTGAATGTGAACGTGCTACTACGTGAAAAACAGGTTAATTTATTTATTTTTTCGGTTGGGCAAAAACTTTTACTAGCAATTTTTTTTAGAGGAATAAATTATATCCTTTGGAGAACACTAGCTATAAACAAATTCTGACATTATGAATTTTTTTATAATAAATCTTTGGTTTCAAAATATTTATATTTTAATAAAAAAGTACTTTTTTTGCCCACAAACAGGATGAAGATCATAGAAATATTAAGATTCAGCAAGTTAGTCCGACTTGTAACCCACCAAAACTCTCTTGTAATTCAAATACTCTGCTCATCACCCGCTTAGTCTGCGATCGAATCGAATACATGCGCCTGTTTTGGAACACGCATGCGTGCGTGGAGCGTACAGTCACCTCTTCGGGGGTGAAATTGGCTGCGCCTGAGGATTCAACCTCGGGCACAGCCATCCAGTTCGGAAGCAATAAAAGAAACATTGTTTTACAACATTTTATTTTATGAAATCAAAATTATGTATATATTTATTAATTTAAATTTGGTTATTTTAAGTTAATTATTAATTTAAGTTTTGTTTATTTTCCACAAACATTTAAAACTTCTTCTACGCCAAGGCTGTGCCGTACATACAACGTGTGCGTACGGTATCCTATACCTTTCTACTATGCGAAAAGTGTAAATGACGTTGACGTTTGGAGTGCCGCCCTCCTGTCTGTGGTAATATAAAAATCGTAAGTATATATTTTACAATATGTAGCTGCAGTTTTATGAAAATCTGATTCTAATTAATACTTAAAGGTACGTAGAGATTGAAAGAAAGCTGTTATGAACCTAAGAAGAAGAAAACAACCAAAAATTATTATGAGAACTGAAAGGTCAGGACAGCCTGTCAGAATTCCATACAATAAAAAATTTGGGCTGAGGTTTCCAATACGTACACCTTTCTTTCAACCAGCTGGTATGATAGAAGTGTAGTTTAGGCTTTTACGATTCTAAATATGTAATTTTGATTCTACGGAAATTAGTAGTTTCGGAGAAAAAAAAAATATTTTTTTTATATTTTTCCGTTTCTGCAAATTTGTCACACTCACTCGCTTGCTGTACACATACGCTTACTTACTACTACTTAATGTGACAAGGTACCATCCGGGACTAAATATAATAGTTTGAAGCGTGTTTCGTACAGATTGGCATAGATAAGGTGTGTATTGCCATATAGATAACCATATAGTTAACATACTTTGCGGAAAAACAAATCCACCGCCCCGACATAACCTGTTAGGGTGGCTATTCCCCAGAGTGTTTTATAAGCCGGAGGCGAGGAAGGGGTGCAGCCCCCGTCCGCCGTAACAAAGCGCAGGTCGCTATTGAAAATTAAATTCGCGCAAGTCGCCATTTTGAATGATTTTTTTTTCGTGAAATTTTATTTTCTTTATTTTTAGCCACAGTTTTGATTTCCCCAGGCTAATGTTCCTGTTTTTTTTACGAGGTGTACGTTTTGGAAACCAAAATTTGACAATAAGACATTGTATGTAAAAAAAAATTATTTGCAAAATACTTCCTTGGTAGGTACTTTTTTTTAGTGGTCCGGCGCAGTGGTCTACTCAAAAAAAAGGGTACGATCACATCACGCCGAGCAGCTGGTGTGGCGGCGGCGCCATCGTCGCGCGCGTCCTCTCCCACCCCTGCGCATCGCACACCGCGCCGCGCCCCTCCCTGCCTCCCCCCGCCCGCGCCCAGTCAGTCTCGATCGGTCGCCGGAACGTGTTGGTCGTTCGATTTCGCGCTGTGGCGGCTCTTTGTCCGTCTCACTGGTGTAGTGTAACGTTGGACGAGACGTAGGAGACCGGACTCGGCGGCCGACAAGTCGTTACACTGCACCCGCGGATCAGTATCTCAGTGCTCGTAGGGAGTGATGAGGCAGCAGTGAACAGTGGGGACGCGGACGCGGCACGCGGCGATATCGGTGTGTGTAGGCTAGGGAGGATGGTGTCGCGGTCTCGGTGACGGCTCGCCGCATGGAGCGGCGGCGACTGCGGCACTGCACGCGTACATGGCGTGCGTAGGTGGGCCGGCCCCGGCGCGCCACTCGCGCGTCTCGATGAGCGTGTCGATGTCGCTGATGCAGGGCGGCGGCGGGCAGGCGCCGGGTGCGCCGCAGGGTGCCATCCTGGCGGCCGCGGCGCCCTACTACCAGCCGCCGGCCATCCCTCAAGACGTGCAACCCGACAGACCTATCGGCTACGGCGCCTTCGGAGTTGTCTGGTGAGTCTTGCTTACTCTCTTCTCTAACCTGAATCCCCAGGCAAGCAATCCATTCACACGATCGTGAACAATACCTCAAATAATTTAGTCTAAAGTAAGTAATAAATAAGTATGGATGCTATGGAATTATGATATGCGAAGCGGCGCGGCTTTGCGTTGGGCAATGTACCTACAATGTACAATTTTGTAAAGTTTTAAAAGTTTTCCAACGTGGCTTTCAACTCTCTTCAGATACCTTGGAGAAAATATGTAAGTACGATGCTTTTTGTTTCAACCTGTGTTGTGAGAAACCAGCGTGGAAAACCTTGAAGGAGAACAATGGATTAAATTAACAACCGAACTTGTTAGATTACCCAACCAGTGGGTTGACTGTGTTGGTAATCGTCCCTCATAGCAAGCCAAATGGCTAGACTGTAGGAATACTTACATATGACATATTGCTCTGGTACCTATGTTCTTGTTATTGAGTTCGTTATCTTCCAGATCATTCTCTTCATCTCAAGTCAGTGCACCCTGCTGCGAAACTGCAACCATCTGGCGTGGGAAATTTTTTGTAATGCTGCTGAGGCTGATAGGGGTGATTGATAGTCTTGGTTACAGAAATTGAGACTAATAAAAAAACCAAAATTACAAAAACAGACACCTAGGGCGGTGTCTAGGGTAGGAAAGATTTTGAACTTGGTATTTAAATATCATTCATTAGTATTATTAAATAATACTAATGATATTTAAATTTTGGCCTTCTTACTTGGCCTAATATGTGTACAGACCTACCAAGGTAAGTAGGCCAAGACTAGTGATGTGTAGTGAGGCCTACTTGGAAAATGTATATTTTATTATTTTCATGTCTGTTTCTTCACCTGAACTGCTTCGTCCCTTGCTTGACGTCCCATCCCATAGTTGTTAATATATTATTCCACCAGGGATAGGGTCACCATTCGTCCGGACTTCAAATTTCGAAACCTAACCTAACCAGGGAATTCCCTTCGCATTGCTTTCCAGCGCCATTAGCGGGAATGTAGGATCCACCGTGGACCAGATTTTCTAAAGCATTTTGACTCAAGCTTTTTTTTTATGGAATCCGATATGGGTTTGGTGGCTCGATCTGATGGGTCAGAGCGCTGCCTCCGACCAGCCAATATCTCCCTCGAGAAGGTCCCATACTGGAAACATCCTTTTTGAATTACTGGTTATAATTAAATGAACTATGCTATGCGGCCATCTTCCGTCCAGTACGAGGTCCAGTAGGTACGGTGGTACCAACCAACTCAGTTGGCTAACAATATTCAATCCAATTCTTTTATTGGTCTCTTTGGTACATTTTATACACACATACCTACATAAGGCAAGTCAAATATTCTATAAAAATTATTCTTATTCTATTTCTCTCCAGAAATAGGCCATCGTCAAAACAACATTTTACAATTTAAAAAAAATTACTAAAAATACTAAAATAAACATTTGAATAAACCTAATTGTCAAAAGCTTTAAAAAAATGTAATCTAGCAATAAAGTCAAATAATAATAAAATCTATAAAAAATTGATAGTCACAAGTCAAGTAAAATTAAAAATAATACTTAGTAACAATTAAAAAAAACTTACACAATGTAAAATAAAAATTACGAGAAAAATTTATCACTAAAAGCTTCATTCAAATTATAATAAGATTTTTTCGATAAACATGCCCTTTAGTTTGCCCTCAAATTCTCTGGTTTCAAGGTTTCGGATTTCTTGCGGTAATTTATTATTATAATTTTACACAGTTTTTTATTATCTTTTTTTATCTATCTTACTATCTTTTTTTTATCTACTTTACTATCTTTTACTATCCACGTGGTACCTACGGAACAAGGGAGAAGATACTTTTTTGTAACCTAAGCCGGATGCGTGCTAGTCTCGCTTCTCGCTCGATGGAGATCGCTCGCTAGTTCTAGTTTCTAAAGAGCTAGCTAGCTGGGTACTTGGGTGGCGGTTAAGCATCTACCCACTTAACACTGAGATCGTAATGAGCTTGGCTCTAAATATGTATACAGTCGCACCATGTGGGTAGAAAATGGACACACGCCCACTCGCAGATATGTAGGTAGAGTGCACACAACTGAGACGGGTTCACTAGTGAATATGCAATTTTTTAGGGTTCCGTATCCGGTACGGGACCCTATTACTAAGCCTACGCCGCCGTCTGTCTGTCTGTCCAAGGGCTGTATCTCTTGAACCGTAATAGGTGGCCCGTTGAAATTTTCACAGAATATGTGTTATTATGGCCGATATAACAAGAAATGATAAAAATAAGAAAAAGTAAAAAAATCACCGGAGTCCCCATAGAAGAAACCAAAACGTGTATGCGCGCGCGCCATCTACCGAATAGAGCGTGAAGCATTTTAACTAATCATGACATTTAACTAATATGAAGCATTTCATAACACGCCATAGATGGCGTGAGTGGCGCTAACCATGAAATGGCGATACGGAAGCCTCGGTGCGCGAGTTCGACTCGCACTTGGCCGGCTTTTTCTTTCTTCGGGGCTTCATTTTTTTTATGTAATCCATTATGGGTGTCTTGATTGAGAGGGGCCAAAGCACATGATCCGACCTAGTAAGAGGCAGGGTAATACGGCGCAGGCTTCTAATCAGAGGCGATTTTTGGATGGTAATATTTTTAGAATGTGATATTTTAATTATTTTCAACATACGATTATGGGCAAAGGGAGGGAGTTACACGACGGGGAGAGACAAGGGCTCATTTACTCTTATTTCAAAAGATCCCCTTGCCCCTTACTGGGTGGTATGCTCAAATTGTAGCCGACTGGGTTGATACCACCGTACTGAACGTAAGATGGCCGCATAGCAACCTCGGCTGTATTCTGCTCTAGTCCAGTATAGCCAGCAATCCAGGGAAGTCTCCGGTACGGCACCTACCTTCTCGGAGATGACATTGGCTGATCGCAGCATGTGCTTTGGCCCCTCCGACTCAGCCACCCATACCAGATTACATAAAAAAACCCCCGTCGTGTATGGATAAACATGTTTCTATCGGGAAAATGTTCTCATTCATTTCCCGCATCATCGTTACGAGAAACAACTCAACAAGTAAGTATTTATGTTTAATTTACTCTCGTAACTGCACTGCGTGTAATAAATAAAACGTCGATTGATAGAAGATCAATTCCACGCATTCATGTACTGTGCCAGGAACGAAGAGCTGCGACCGGACCTGCATAACTCTCTCAAAATTAAGACTTAATATTCTTTTTATTTTTAAATCCTTGAGTATTTTAACAAAACCAACCTCTGAGCAATTTGAAGAAGTGATTATATTTTTCAGGCTCTCGCTTGCTCTTAAATGAGTCTATGGCCCTAAAACTAATTTCAAGAAAACAATTTAGGTTATTTATTTATTTATTTTGTTAATTAGCTCTTTTTTATGGAACCTGACGTGGTTTGACCCACAACACCAGTGATGCCCATGACACTGGTGAACTAGGTGCCATGTCCAAGAAGTTTTCTGAACGAAAATTATTTCGATGAAAATAATGACGACCCACACACTCAATGTGTAATATTTTAACTTATTTGTGGCGAAATATAATGTACACAGATACAATCCAAAATCTGATGACACACTAGTTCCACTTTCCTCTCCACATTTTGTGCTCGTCACACATACATAAGGCCACACAATTTCCTATTCTTTATTCTCCGCTGGCAACTATACGAACTTTGACCGTGTGAAGTTAGCTAGAGGCCAAATATGTAGGTCAACCTCTCTTCCCAATATTAGCTCGGCAATAAGCTAGTATAATTTACGATTAGTTTAATTTATGACTAGGTTAGTTAGTCGAAACTGCCGCGGCCAATCCGAAGAGAGAAAATTTGGTACAGTTCCCAGCACCAAAACAATGCGTGTCGAGCTTTTGAAAGAGACGATCCGGTTGTAGAGCGTCGTCCCTGTCGCACAGTGACGTGCGAGTTCGTGCGACAGGGACGACGCTCTACAACCGGATTGTCTCTTTCTAAAGCTCGACACGCATTATTTCCTGTCGGGAACTGTACGTTGGATCCTCCCTAAGAGTGTCTTGTCTTGTACTTGCAATGACCCTAGAGTAGAGTATGTGTCGCCAGACACTGATTTAACAGATATTAATTTGGAGATAGTTTTTTATAGGTTTCCGGGTCCGTACGGAAGCCTATTACTAAGCCTACGCCGTCTGTCTGTCCGTCCGTCCGTCCGTCCGTCTGTCTGTCTGTCTGTCCGAGGGCTGTATCTCTTGAACCGTAATAGGTAACCCGTTGAAATATTCACAGAATATGTGTTATTATGGCGGATATAACAACAAATAATAATAAAAAATAGAAATTAAAAAATTAAGGGGGGTTCCCATATAAGAAACGTGTTTTTTTTCAATGTTTTTTTTTGTGGTGCGAAAACCTCGGTGCGCGAGTCCGACTCGCACTTGACCGGTTTTTACAGACAACCGGCACGCGTGGTTGCGCCCAAAAGTTCAATCAGACACGGCCAATAACTCCGTAACTCCGTATTCCTAAAAAAATATTTTTGGTATTTCATATTAAGTAAATTTTAAGTCGGCAAAGTTGACTCGCGATTATTCCACGTCGTTTGTATTTCGTAAATGCAAAAATCTCTACTGCTGCGTCGCGAATCAATCGAATGTGACAACTGTGCGGCCGCACCACGCGCGTGGGCGAGTCTGCCGCGCGGCGGGCGGCGGAGCGGCGGCGTGTGCCGTCTCCGCCGCCCGCCGCCGCGTCATTATGTAAACAGAGCGAGCGACGCACCACCGAGGCACCCCACCGGAGACCGGACGAGAAATTATAAAGGATAGGACTACGATATCACGTCTTACATTTGCACACAATTAACTTTGTCACTAACATAATTTGCATATGCGCACAATTTGCATCAGACGTCTCCTAACACGCGTGTTGATGGAGGTACAGTCGCGGCAGTAAATAATGAACATGGAGCTGTAGAAAGAGACAATCCGGCTGCAGAGCGTCGTCCCTGTCGCACGGAGACGTTCTAGTCTAGGTCGTGCGACACGGACGACGCTCTACAACCGGATCATGTTTCTTTCTAAAGCTCGACGTTCCTTCTTTACCGCCCGGTACTGTACCTGAGTACACAATTTTATTGTGACACGTCTGTATACATTTTTATTACTGGACGAAAGATGGCCGCTTAGCAACGTCGGTTGTGTTCTCCTGTGTAGTGCAATGCAAAGGGAAGTCTCCGGTATGGTATCTCCTCGCAGGGGATATTGGCTGGTCGGAGTATGTGCTCTGGCCACTTTGACTGAGGCATCCATACAGAATTAAATAATTTTTTTTTTCTTTCTGCGCATCATTCACCTGGTCGATGAGTTGATGGCCATTCTATTCGACGCGTTCGTCCCGCCCGGGAACTCACGGCGCTCTCGCCTCTCGACAATACGGGGCCGCGCGCACTCTCAAGAATAACTGCTCCACTTAGCTCGCGGGCCAGTGTAAACACAGCCTAGCGGCGAAGCCAGCGCGCTGCCTACCTACAGTGCATTGTGCATAGCCTTGCATAGCGGTGCAGTAGTATTGTCAGCCTCGATAGCTCAGTGGTGCAGACAGTCAACTGTCGCTATTGAATGTTAAGCAACGCTGGGTGCGGTCAGTACTTGGATGGGTGACCGCTGACCGTTGGAGGCTGACCGAGGTTCGGATTCCTCGTAAAACTGTAGGTCCCTTCCCTCCTAATCTTACTTGGTGGTAGGGTTTAACCCGCCCGGGTTGGTACCACCGCACTGAATGAAACGTCGGTCAAAACGGCTATGTAAATAGTTTGTGTTTTCCGACCAGTTCAGTGTAGCCGGCACGATCAAAGGGGGAAGCACTGACATGGCACCTAGTTCACCCGGTGTTATGGGCTGACATCACGGACGTTGTAGGTGATGTAGCCAACCGTGTCAGTTTCCATAAAAAAAAAAAAAAAAAAAAAAAAAATTGTCTCAACGGGTGGAGGGAGGCTGACCGCGGTTCGGATTCCAAAACTGTAGGTTCCGTCCCTTCTTACCTGACTAGGTGGTAGGGTTTAACCCGCCCGGGTTGGTACCGCCGCACTGAATTAATGATCGGTTGAAACGGCTATTTAAATAGTCCATGTTTTCTGTCCAGTTCAGTGTAGCCGAAGCCGACACGACCGACGAGAAGCACTAACATGGCAGCTAGTTCGCTAAGTAGTATGGGCTGACATCGCGAATGGAATAGGTTATGTAGCCAACCGTTTCCATAAAAAGCGGCCAAGTTCGAGTCGAACTCGCACACCGGCGATTCTGTACCACCACACGTAATTGGACGGTTTTAATTATTGTTGGACATAGGCCTCTCCCAAGGCACGCCACCACACACGGTCTTCCGCTCTTCTCATCCATCCACCCCCAGCAGTGGACAGATACAGGCTGATGATGATGATGATGATGAATTATTGTTGTTTTACTTGAGAGTTTGCCAAGTGTCACGCTTGTAAGTAGCACGGAGAGGCGGACGACGACGTAGGGTTACTAATAGGCTTCCGTACCCGTACTGTCGGAACCCTAAAAATTAAAACAGCACTAAATCTATAGGTAGGTACCTACATTTTATATTATTAATACAAACGCCAGTACATCTCAGCAGGCCGACATTGTGGGAGGGAGGATGGTCCTCTCATTGTCTGTGTTTTCACTAACCTTAAGATACAGAAGAAGAGATAGTACATTTCGCGAGATAATCTTCAGATTAGCCGAACATACCCTTTCAGGGTAATTCTCTCTCCCGCAATCTGGCTCAATGCATTTGTTCATAAGGTGCCTAAACAATTAATTGAATCCATAGCCTAATAAATAATAGAATAGGTATATAAATGAACTAAAAACGATACATATTATGTGTATATAATAAAGTAACTGACATTTGACATTACTTATTTCTTTAACAACATGCAACATCTCCCCGTGAATAAACTAAATAAATAAAAAGAAACATAAAAAAACCAAGTACCTAAGTTTACTTATATAGTTTTAGATTATATACCTACCTACTTATATATTATTTTAGGGTTATTGATTTTTTATGATTATTTGTATTTCTTTATTTTATTCAGGGGGGATGTTTGGTTTATTAGTTTTATTATCATTCGTAGGCAAATAAATGTTTCACTTGAATTAGTCATTCTTCCGAATGGCAACTAAAGTATAGCAAAAACAATGAAAAACAATCAAAAACAATGACAAGGGTTGTACAGAACCAAGAGAAAAGACAAAATAATTAAGCTGTCTTATGCTTATAGATCCTACTACTTACTTACTAATACTACAGTATATTCGTTATATAAAATATGTAATGTCAAATGTCAGTCAATGGAGAATTATAAAACCACATTACAAAACTAAGTTATTATTACTTAAAAAATAAAGCAACGGTTGGTAATAATAGTAAGGGAGGGGTCTCAACTCTATTTCTTAGTCTTTATCTACAAATAATACAAATTATTATATTCTGACTCTGACATGCATGATATAGCAACGCTTCAGACTGCAGACACCGACGACTGGTTGTTCTAGCTAGATGCTTTGAATAAAAGACAATAATGTTTTTATAAAAAGTGGCGCCGTGGTCGAAATCAACCCTACGAAGAACGTGGAAGTAAACCGATGGTGTAATTGCAATATCTAAGCGGGTACAGACGACACGTCGACGACGACGTCAAGGTAATCGCGTTGAAGCACTCATAATTACTGATTACCGATTACTCTCAACAGCAGACCGTTAGAGATAACATCTTAGGGTGCGTTCCCATACCACGTGACCGATTTTAGGCCCCTTTTGAACCGATTTGAACCCCTTTTTAATAATTTTGTGACATTTAATAAAAAAAAGAACCAATCTGATACCAGTAACAGTTTAGTAATTATCTTATTTTGATTTAAACCCCAACCCCCCCGAATCGGTCACGTGGTATGGGAACGTACACACGTACCCATAATACCGCTCTCCCGTCCCTTCCCAGACTGGTATATATATGTAGTTGACACGGGGCGGCTAGGTAGGGTAGGACACGGTAATGGTGTGAAGCAGTCTTATGTTATTGAATTAATAATACGCGTGTCTGCTAATGGGCTTGCCAGTAGCGTGTCTGTCCAATAGGTCAGTTTGCACGGATAATGTTTTACAAATTAAAACCAAACCTACGTACATATCACACGCTGTATCCCGACAAACGGCATGAGCAGAGTAATCGGTGTTGTGCTGCAAGGACTCTTGTACATTAGCAAAGTACATACATACCATCTAGGACATTTAGCAAAGTACTCGGACAAGGTATACTATAAATTTTTTTTTCGATATGTTATCAACTGTAGTTTTAGAAGTAAATCATAGCTATAAGTAGTGCCTGTTAAAGCTATTGTCATCTCAAATCTAGCTTGGACTAGCATAGACTATGTCGAGTGTAAGGTTACATTTCGCTTGCCGAACTTTAGATACGATATATTTAGGGTGGGCATAGAGTTTTTGTCGAGTTTTTTGTGAGTACCGCGCGAGCCGTGCCAGGCGCGGAGCTATCGCCGCTGTTCCCCCGAGAGTCCCGACTCCCCGTTACAATCCTGTTCCGCGCCTCCACACCCCCCCCCCCCCCCTGGCCCCTCCTCCGCCGCCGCGCCCCCCTCTCCAGGTGGCCTGCGCCTGCCACACTACACACGCTCATTTCAGTTTACCTACCTCTTGTGAAGGGAGAATTCTATTTTTTTTATGTAATCCGGTACGGCTGGCTGAGTCGGATGGGCTAAAGCACATGCTCCGACCAGCCAATATCACCTCCGAGATAGTAGGTACCATACCGGAGTCTTCCCTGGATTGCTGGCCATACTGGACTAGAGGAGAACACAACCGAGGCTGCTATGCGGCCATCTAACATCCAGTACGGTCGTACCAACCCAGTCGACTGCAATTTGAGCCTACCACTTAGTAAGGGGCAAGGGAATTCGTTCTTCATCCCCATATAATTAGTAGGTCCCTTCTACAGTTTTACGCCGGTTCCGAACGGTGAAGCAGCAGGTGTGTAGGTGTGCACGTAATTTTTTTCGTCAGAAAAAACACATGCGCCGACCGGATTCGAACCTCGGACCTCTCGCACGAGAAACCGATGCCCAAACCACTCGGCCACTTGTCGGCCGCCCGTCGCTTAACTACCTACCTTCGCGCCCGTCGATCACTAAAACTAAAACAAATTGATCACTCCTCTGCACAACGTATGCATAATATCTTGTTCACGGTAACAAGATACGCGTGACAGCACGTAAGGACAATGCAGTTTATTATGTAGAAATTGTAGAATAGAGATAATTATGTAATTTTATTTGTCAGCCAGTTTGTTTGTATTTGTCAGCCTCGATAGCTCAGTGGTGCAGACAGTCAACTGTCGCTATTGAATGTTAAGCAACGCTGGGTGCGGTCAGTACTTGGATGGGTGACCGCTGACCGTTGGAGGCTGACCGAGGTTCGGAATCCTCGTAAAACTGTAGGTCCCTTCCCTCCTAATCTTACTTGGTGGTAGGGTTTAACCCGCCCGGGTTGGTACCACCGCACTTAATGAAACGTCGGTCTAAACGGCTATGTAAATAGTTTGTGTTTTCCGACCAGTTCAGTGTAGCCGGCACGATCAAAGGGGGAAGCACTGACATGGCACCTAGTTCACCCGGTGTTATGGGCTGACATCACGGACGTTGTAGGTGATGTAGCCAACCGTGTCAGTTTCCATAAAAAAAAAAACTTTTTCGTATAATATAGAGCTGTCATATGAAGCTTCTGCTTCTGGCGTGAACAAGAATATGCACTTTAGTACGCAGAAATACATACCTCTAGGTAGACGGAGGTCAACTTACTAAATGATCACTTACACCCACCTACACTTCCACACACCTACACTTCCACCGACTTACACTCCCGCATTCGTATTTGGAAGAGATTCTGTTCCTGCAACTGAACGACTAAAGCTTCTTTATTTACATTCTTTGAAATAATTTACGATTGCTTTCTAAGGGTTGCCCTTAATGACACTCAACTAATTAAATAAAATTATGTGTAAGGGTGATTTTCCATTTCAAAGTTAGATCGAAACTCTACCTTATGCTAGTATTTACAAGGTTTGTTTTGGCGCAGCCGTTTCACATAAGTATGGTGTGAAATTGAAAATCTAATATTATTTTACCAATAATTTGCCTTGTTTGGTTTGAGCTGTACCTACGCTGTTACTGTCTTTGAATCTAGCTCAGTAAAGTCGCTTTTGAAACGATCTACGGTTTGAGTCGAGGTATTGAAGTGGATTGTGGGAATCTGTCGCTGTAAACGTGAAGTGTCGGATGGCTATTGAATGGCTTTATATCAAAGAGAACTGTTACATACATACATATACCACACACGCTGTATCCCGACAAAGCATGTACCGTGTGGGGCCGGTACTTTAAAAGAATAGCCCCACTGCATCTCTCCCCGTGCTATGCAAATGGTTCGTGTTTTCCGTCCAGTTCAGTGTAGCCGGCACGACCGAAGGGATGCACTGACGTGGCACCAAGTTCACCCGGTGTTATGGGCTGACATCACTGATGTTGTAAGTGATGGAGCCAACCGTGCCAGTTTCCATAAAAAATATTTTAAAAAAGCAGAGTACTCGGTGTTGTGCTGCTAGAACTGCAACACAACTCCGAAGAAAAATTGCAACACAACTCCGACCACCACGTTTAGCAAAGTATTCGGACAAGATAACTATCAAGCAACAAGTAAGGCACAAAGACCCACCTGCTGCACGACTCGGTGGAAGGGCCGTGCCAAGGTGATAGGTGACTAGCCTGTCGCCCTTTAGCACGGCATCTCGTCCTTATCCCTTAGTCCTCTTTTACGACATGCGCGGGGAGAGACGCAGTGGGGCTATTATTTTTAAGTACCGGCCTCACACAGTACTGCACACGAAGAGAACTGTTCTGTAGGTAAAAGCGCTCTCTATAGTTTCTTTCTAGGTATATGCGCCCTATAATACGATGGCACCAGAAATTCACACCAATTTCCAAATAGGGTAGGCTGAGACAACGTATCTCCATATACCACGGTCCTGCCTGGCGTGCATAATGTCGCAGATGCGTAAACTGTCACCGTAATACTTTTTAGAAATATGGATTAATTTTTTTTTTTTTTTATGAAAACTGACACGGTTGCCTACATCACCTACAACATCTGTGATGTTAGCCCATAACACCTTTGTGAACTACGTGCCATGTCAGTGCTTCCCTTCGGTCGTGCCGGCTACACTGAACTGGACACGGAAAACACGAACTATTTTACATAGCCGTTTCAACCGACCATTTCATTCAGTGCGGTGGTATCAACCCGGGCAAATTAAACCCTACAAACTAGGAAGGTAAGAAGGGAAGGGACCTACAGTTTTTACGTGGAATGCGAACCACGGTCAGCGTTCAACGGTCGAGCGGTCACCCATCCAAGTACTGACCGCGGCCAGGTGTGCTTATGATCACGACCGACACTCAACGACCGCGCCACTGAGCTACCGAGGCTAATCCTATAGTCACAGATGTGCTAAACTGGCTTAGGACTGACTGGAGAGACGGTTAGATTGAATCGAATGGAAATTAATCAACGAGCGGCGGCCGAGCCGTCGCGGCGTCACAGAGACTGGACGAACTAATCACTTGATATTACTGGTGGGAAGTCTTTAGCCGATACCTACATGCTTCATATCCCTGTTGGGCATTTTGCCGACTTTAAGATTTATCGTAACACTTGACGAAGAGTATTGCAGTACATGTTGGTTGTAGAATTCTACATTTTCGTCTAGTCTACAACTAAATTATTCTAGCTCGAGCAAGACCGAAAGAGCACGCACGAACGATCAGAGAGCGAACGACGGAAGTTTCGGATGGATATTTTCGGTGACCGTTCGATTAGGGCATTCGAAAGTAGAATATGAAATTATATGGTTTTAACGAAAAGTTTTCGCTCGTACTGAATAATTACCGCGGCATATCGAGGAAAACTAATTACGAAGTTAGAGATCACATAAGTACATATACGACTGTTGTATTAAAATTTATGGACATACGAAATTGATATTTTTTCCAACCAACACATTTTCATTGGCGTCTTAGAATAGAATAGAAAATATTTTATTGCTCGAAGTAACATTCAACATTCAACGCGACAGGCTCGCCACCTCTCACCATGGCACGGTACTTCCACCGAGTCATGCAGCAGGTGGGTTTTCGGGCCTTACTTGCTGCTTGATCGATTGAATCTTGTTCGAATACTGCGCGAAACGTGGTGGTCGGTGTTGTGCTGTAATTTACCAGAGTTCTTGCAGCACAACACTGATTACTCTGCTTACCCCGTTTTTCGGGATTCAGCGTGTGTGATATGTATGTAACATTCAACAGTAATAAGCACATTAGAACATTTAAATAAAGTGCAAAGGCGGACTTTTTTTTTTCTTTTTTTTATATAAACCAGCATGGGTGGCTGTGCCGAGAGACCAATGGTGCAGTCGACAGAGCCAAAATTTACCTCTCCTCGCGAAACCACGCTCAGTTAGGTGCCATGCCAGCAGATTTGCGGACTGTTGCTAGGCTGTCTAACCCGTTAATACGATGCTTGAAGACACCCCTCACATAGTCCCCTCATCCCTTACAGAGATGATGACTTATCCCTTACAGAGATTTCTTACAGTCAAACTTAGATGTTTCAGATTTGATTAATATAGTGGAACAAGCTGTGCCCGCGGCTCCGCCCGCTCTCATATTGCACTTCACTGCTAACCTCATAAGCCATTTAGCGTGATAGTAAGTAGCCTATAGTTGATGGGAAGAATCAAGCTATCCGTAGAATTTTGTTTTATTAAAATCGGTTCAGTGGTTCTCGAGTTATAAGCTGCAGACAGACACTCAGACAGAAAGCAGACGTTGGATTTTATTATAGGTAAGGAAGGATATAAGTAGTTAGTAGCAAAAGAGTTAAACGTGATAATTGAAAATCAAATAATAATATTACGTGCTAGTTAAATAAAACGCCATACTTGTAGTGAATAAATATAACTTACTAAATATATAAACTATACAAAAATAATATACAAATAAATATACATGCATACTTGTCCATCCAGGTATGAAACAAAAGGGTTTTTAGGTTATCTATCACTTGACACTGGTATGTCGGATCGGAGACAATGCAGTTTTACGTGTTTTAAAATAAATATTATTAATATGCATATATATAATATATGTTTTAAAATAAATAAATAAAATAAGTGTTTTAAAGTAAATAATTTGTCTTTGTCTTTATTTAACAAGGTAAGCTATTTGCAGCATTAATTATGGACGCTAACTAGAGGAGAAATCCTCTAATTCTGAATAACATTTCTTTTCCAATATCTTTATTTTACTCTATAAGCTTACTTCCGTAAACAGAAGTCGACCGTATTTACGAACCTGAGACAGAGTAAGTACGTAATTTGGTCGAGCGGAGCCGCGCCTCGCTACCGCGCCTCTCGCCTCCTCCATCGTAGCCATGTAGCGGATGGTGCGGCGAGTTCTCGTAAATTAATTAGGAGGCAACCACCTACCCGCCGCCATCGCACCCACCATTCCTCCCGCACCGAACCCCCTCGCACTCTCTCGTCCGGAGGTGTGATGGTGTAGGTAGCGTCTAGGTATGCTATCAAAACATCGCTAATGTTGGCACGTAGAAGTCTCGATCGGTGTAGTAACGTGAAAATCTTAAAGATTATAGATGTTAATCCTATGCATAGGTAATACATATAATTTCAGGCCTATTAGAACACTAAAGCGGTCTAAACGTCGGCTGAACGGAGGTCTCCAGATCTCCACTAATGTCCAGTAGGTATTAGATGTACAAAAATCATAATTGGTTCGCGTATAAATATTCGCTCATTATCACGTCGGCTTCACAAACTAAATTATTATTTGGACTGGCTGCGAATACTCGTAAATCCATTTTATGGTGGTCCGGTTTCATCTCCCGACCCGCCTCCGCCGCGGCCGCGTCCGCCAGCGTATAAATAATACTTTGTATGTAGGATTCATAAACGTTTATAACAGCTTCAAGCCGAGGCAGTTTTTTTGCGAACGCAATTTTTTTTTCGATACTGAAACGATAGGAACATACGCGGACTACCTGCCTGGGCCTTTGTTCGTCATCTAAGGACGGCGACGAGGTGTTTTGCAAGGGCTGCGTGAAGAATGGGCCTTTGAAACTTGTCTTGCCTACCTGCTGAAACGGCAGGCTGGAGCTCGCAGCGCCTCAGGTGTCCGGCCAGGTAGATAATAAAAACGTTTTGGGGTGAGGGCAGGCATAGCTCACTATGTAGCATTTTGAGAGGGATTATAGAAGGCCGTGATCGTGAAGAGGTTTATTTTAGGAGCATTATTCGGTTCTACCTGTAAGTATGTAAGGGGCCTTCCTGCCTTCCCGGTCTTTAGCTCTTTACCTGCTTTGATATGCGCCGCTCTTCTCCGTGCAAATATTCTTCTCCTACACTACTATGGCAAGTTGTCATAAAAGTTGGCACGACCAATCAAGATATCAAAATGAATAACACCTCCTACTTCATGCCTTAAAAAAACACTTGGTACTTTTTCTAAACAAGAGTATAAACTTAAAATATCACCTTTACTCAGTGAAAATGGCCTTCAGTGTCTATTACAAAATGCAGGTAAAATTTATATCATTAAAAAAATTACTCAGATTTTTTTTCGTTCTCATATTTCTCTGGGTAATCATAAACTGGCCCACTCTCTGGTTCCCATTTGACGTTGAATTTTGGAACACGTTTGCGATTGAGATATTTTGGTTAAACCATCAAATATTTCAGGCCATCGCCTAACCACATCGAATTCTATTTGCAGTGTTTTTCTGGTCATACCGAGCTTGATGAAGAATATAGCCAAGCAATACTTATTACTGATGTTCCCTCCTTCATCCAGTACATATGTTAGATAGAGGATTACGACCGCGGCTTTTATTCTCTGGTGTCAGCGAGCGGGGGAGACTGGCGCGTTACGACACTTTATCGTCGTCTCCTGCGCGTTTCTGCCAGTTTCTCCGCAGGGAAAACGGATACCGAACGATTGTTTGATAACATCGCCGCGGCGCATCTCGCTCGCGTTTATGCTTTCGCACGAGATTGAATAGTCGGCGGCGACGCGACACCGTTCCGCCGCTAAACAAACGCCAAATCGCAGCGATTTGATGCCCAAACGCGATTCGGTGCGGCCGACATGAATGCGCCATGTCAAAATATTGATGCGCTGTTCGTCGTCGAATTGAAAATGGAATGCGGAGAGCGCGACGCGTTCCATCCAACAACGGTTGCTGATTGCGTTTCGGCTGCGGAATTCGTGACGTTTGCGTTGCATTAAATTTATCGTATGGAACTAAGTCATAGTTGAACGTATTTTTTGTTGAGAATTGTTCACCCGTATTGATAAGTAAAATAAAACCCTTTTTTTTACGTTTTGAGCATATTGTCTTCGGATTTACATACAATTGAAATTCGTATCGTCCACGTTCGTCGCACTTTGTATGTCGCCCATGCGTAGACTTGTCTTTCGCCGACAGCACAGATTACCTATGCCGACAGTGCTGCCTGGGGAGCGGGGAGAGGAGATTACGTAAACTGTGCGCTTAAAACCGCTTTAAAAGTGCACTGCACACTTTCGAAACGCTATGATCCCATAAAAATGACCAAAACACGATCTCGAGCAAAGTGCAGAGAGAGAAGGCGGTCAGCTCGGCTCGGTCGTATCGTTGGGTAGTTTGGGGCCGGATCTAGGCCACTGCAGACATTAAACTGCACGCGCACGATAAGGAGTTAACGTTGCCCCTGGCCCCTCCACGCGCGCGCGTCTCCGCCCCACCGATACCGATACCACAACTTGTAAGAGAGATGAACGGTGGACGTACCAGTTATTGTACACAATGCATGTACACGCAACAATTAAAAGCTACCCCTATAATATAATATTCTATACTCAAAATTATGTAAGCACGCAGAAACAGCATCGAGGCTACAAAATATTATAAATATTTTTTTTATAATAAAATAAGATAAAATAAGATAGGGAAAATGAAAATGTAAATAGTTTATAACGTTACTACATAAGCTCAAACTGTACTGTAATCATATTTTAAGTCTAATCTTGCCTGTAACTGTATTTTCTGTATTTTTCTTATTTTTACACAAATTAACATTTGGATTTGAATTTAGAAAGTACCTAGACAAAATGTATTGCCTGCAAGAGAGTGCTAGGAATAGTGCAGGTGATAATAATTGCACCATATTTTAATGTAAGTAATTGTACAAATTGTTTGTGGAAATAAAAAAAATGATTAGTTTATATAACACTGTAAATGCACTGACAATTTACGGAAATAAATACATAAATAAAAAATTTGATTATCCACATAATATCAAGCAGAATACGGAAAACATCCAAGGTCGCTTCACTGCGGCGCTGATCACAAAATTCCGCAGTATGTACCAGGAACTATACGTAAAACAATAGGTTATAAAAAGTCCAAAATACTTTCCGTTTACTTAATTAAAGGAGTCGGGGGACCGCTAAGTAAATTCCCGCGCAGCTCTGAGTTTTTATATTTTATTTACTTAGCGGTCCCCCGACTCCTTTAAGTAAGTATACGGAAATTAATTCCTCGCGAGTTTTGTGCAGAAGATTTTTAAAACCCCCTCCGTATGCGTCTGGGGTTAAAAGTGGTCTGCACAAAACTCGCGAGCAAAGGACGCTGCTCGTTGGCTAAAAGCGTTTGCACACTTGCTGTAAATTAGGGCAGTGTTGGGGATGAAGGGTTTTTTTTTTATGGAAACTGACACGGTTGGCTACATCACCTACAACATCCGTGATGTCAGCCCATAACACCGGGTGAACTTGGTGCCACGTCAGTGCTTCCCCTCGGTCGTGCCGGCTACACTAAACTGGACGGAAAACACAAACTATTTACATAGCCGTTTCGACCGACCTTTCATTCAGTGCGGTGGTACCAACCCGGGCGGGTTAAACCCTACCACCTAGTAATATAAGAAGGGAGTCATATCCCTGAGTCGCCTTTTACGACATACACGGAGAGAGATGCAGTGGGGCTATTCTTTTAAATTACCGATCCCACACGGGTTAAATTAACACTTAGATTGGCGCGGGAAAGCGCGTGTAATCTAATGTCAATTTTACCCCCTCCGTGCATTTATTGTCACCACCTCCAATGTTCTTGAGGTAAAACAGCCAGAGTGTGTGTGAAGTCGTCGTCGTCGCTTGGAAACGTGCGATTAGATTGCGCGCGACCTCCGGAGTTCGCGGGCGGTCAGAGCGCGCGATGTACTCGTGCTGCGTCCCTTGAACCCGATTCTCTCCCGAACGGCTCGATAAATATCATAACGCGACGTAAAAATAGCTGCACCGGGTTTCCTATAGCTTTATTACTTGCCTGTCCACCCACCGAATGAAACGCTAGAATGGGCAACGCTCGATGAAACATGTTACAACATGTAGGTAAACATGCGTGCGTGCCTTCACGTGCAATCTGTCATCACGAGTACATTCAAAGGATCGCATCAAAAGCCATTTCGTGCTGTGAATGCGCGGACGCTTCTCACTGGCGCATTTGTGAATATATTATGAAGACTAGCTTTTGCCCGCGGCTTCGCTCGCGTGAAATTCGTATAAAGTAAGTAAGCCTGCTGCGGCTGTACCTTTATGTCGGCGCACGTAACAATTCGGTTTGTATGAGATGAGAGCCACATGTTAGCGTAACCGGAACTGAATTTTATTATCCTATCCTGTGTCCCGTATAGTTAAATGAGCTTGTACGTAAGTTTCATCAAATTCGCATGATCGGTTTAAGATTTATGGAGGAAAATTTACGTGCATACCTACACCTGCTGCTTCACCGTTCGGAACCGGTGTAAAACTGTAGGTCCCTTCCCTTGCCCCTTACTAGGTGGTAGGCTCAAATTGTAGCCGACTGGGTTGGTACCACCGTACTGGATGTAAGATGGCCGCAAGCAACCTCGGTTGTGTTCTCCTCTAGTCCAGTATAGCCAGTAATCCAGGGAAGTCTCCGGTATGGCACCTACCTTCTCGGAGGTGATATTGGCTGGTTAGAGCATGTGCTTTGGCCCCTCCGATTCAGCCACCCATACCGGATTACATGAAAAAAAAACATACATTTACATACCTACATACATACATAAATACAGAAAACAATTCTAAAAATCGTCAATTTAGTTTTAGTATCATACATAGAGTCTACAAACGCAGTATCTCCTAAAACAAAGTAACTTACTCCATAACCATCCCTTACAGATTTATTATTAGTATTGATTGATAAGGTGAGCCCTACAACACAACTATCAGTCATTGTGAACTCAGCCTATAAGCTGATTTGGTTGATGACATGTTTTTTCGGAAGTGATGTGCGAGAAGGGCTTATCTAGTACCTACTATATATTAGATCAGTGTGTCCACCTATCTACACGCATTTATGGTCGGCGTTACTATCTTATCTTGACATGCATTCTAAGGAAAATACCGGCATATAGGAACCGACTACCACCGTGCTATACGTGCCAAGAAGAGCCTGCAGATTGGCGGCCGTCCTGTCGCATATTCATCGCGTAAAACTACACATCTGCCGAGACGGCGAACAGACTCCGACGTCTGCGAATAATCTCGACAGGCGGACGTCAGAGATAATTTTGTTTAATTCAATAAACGCGATTTAAAAAATTTATGAAGCAAACAAAACTCTTGGAAAGGTCGATGGTGCGCAATGTAAAAGTTACTGACCCGATTGGATTACACACGATTTAAAGTCAACACGTTTCGGATTATGGGGAAACATAAATTATTATTATGATGATTATTCAGTCGTGATGCCTATCTGGGATGGTTCTATTTGTCTATATTAAAATTTAACCACTCATCAATTACCTACACCGTATTTATATTATGCTTATCAATTACTGCAAATATACCGTGCATCCTAGAACCTTGCGGTTATTCCCGGCTGGATGGCAAGAGGCCCGATGGTATCACCATAATCAATCCCATGGGCTAAGGGTAGGTCTTTGATGTGGGACGCACTTGCATCGGCACATTGACACCAAGTCGCGTTCAGGCCTATCAAATGCAACAAATATAGAAATATTATTCAAGATTTCGAATTTGTTGCGTTTGCGGTTGAAACCCTCGGTCCGTGAAGCAGTGAAGCCAAAAGCTTCTTGAAAAGGCTTGGCCCTCTGCTGGCGAACGCAGCCGGCGTCCCGTAATCAAGGGCCTACTTTATTCAAAAGGTAAGCCTTGCCCATCCCGGGGGGGTCATGCCGCAGGTTTTCTGGAAACATTTGAAAACGCCCCTTTTGATAGTTAGCTAGCCGCCACCGGTTAGCTTGGGGCTATCGCGGCCCTGTGTCCCGCCCGCTTGCAGCCTCCGCTACCGGTGCAGCGCCGTGCGCCACAGCGACGCACGCAAGAGGCCTTTCAAGTATAGAAGAGCTGCGTGACGTCGCCCCGCAGCCCGGCGGATACGGAGCTCTCCGAGATGGGGGTGGTGGTGGCCTACGTGTCTAGTACCACCACCTATCGCTCGTAGCTTGCCTCGCGTCGTCTCGGAGAGCTCCGTAGCCACGGCCTGCACCCGCCGGCGTGCTTGGAGGCCTGCCTCCCGCCGCCGGCGGATATTTACCGTTTTTATTTAGATTTTTATTAATTTTGTGTATTTTTATAAGTTTTTGTATAATATTATAAAATATGTAAAATTAATATAAATATGGTAAAAATGTGAAAATAAATACAGAAAACGCCCCTTTTGATAGTTATTATTATAATGTCTGTTAGGTTGGTTTTAATTCTTTAGTTATTTGTATTACTTTTTAATATTTTTTTGAATAAATAAATTATATGACTAAGCGCGTCTTGCACCAACACGAGTTTAAAGTTAAGTAGCGAGTTATGGATTTAAACGCGGTTCACACATACAACGGGTGCTAGTTTAACGAGTTAAACTGGTTTATATATTAAATTTGTGTTGGTGCAAGTGGGCCTAAGACGGGTGACTGCCGGGCCCGGGCGTACCTGCTGCAACGAGTCAGCTTGGCGGTGCAGCGAGGTAACGCCGCTAGTGTCACGGGACCTTCCCCTCATCGGCCTCTTTGGATGAAATTTTGTATCTAGCAAACTGAGACCGTTGAGGGAATTGCTCTATGACTCTGGCGGTAGGCCAACCCGGATCGTGGTAGTCTCTCGAGTGGCTAATTATTTTTAAAGTTTGTTTGTTTTGTTTTAGTTTAGGTAATTTTAATTTGATAGGTAGTTTTAGTTTCTATTTTAATTTATGACTAAGAATGTAAACGAGCATTCTATGTACGTCATTGTCATAAATGTAGAGCAGAGTTACAGGTAGAGTTAGTATTTCGAGAATATTACCGGCTCGACCGTGAGTTACGTCCGCTGACGTCTTCTCGCCGCTTACCGTTAGCCGTTAGGTAAGTCGGTTACTTTCACCGCGCTTCATGGGCACACAGTATTATCATCTCCTCCTTCTTGCTCGTCGATTTTATCAGGTTTCCGTAGCCCGTAGTACGGAAGCCTATTACTAAGCCTACAACGTCTGTCTGTGCGTTTGTCCGTCCGTAAGTTTCTTTTCTGTCTGACACGTCAAGAGGAAAATATGTAAATTCGGTTTTAATTTCAATAGTTTCCAGTTTTACAAGCACAAAATTCAATCTAAAATTAATCGAGATACTTTGACAAATTCTACCACTACTACTACTACTAACCAATGTAATACAGATTGGCTAATTATTATTGATTCAGTATGTACGAATGTTAGCGGTCGTTTTCTAGTGTCTACAGATCAGCTATAGTAAAGTTAAACCGTCCAGAGCCATCTAGACATTAATCCATTCCGACCAGTTCCCATTGAAGACAATGGGTGTTTTTTTTTTTATGGTAACTGACACGGTTGGCTACGTCACCTATTAAATCCGCGATGTCAGACCATAACACCGGGTGAACTAGGTGCCATGTCAGTGATTCCCTTCATTTCATGTCGGCTACACTGAACTGAACGGAAGGGTGTAAGCCATAAAACTAGTTGTCTGTTGTAGTGAGACGTTATTATTATTTTTTGTTTTATGGAAAATGACACGGTTGGCTACATCACCTACAACATCCGTGATGTCAGCCCATAACACCGGGTGAACTTGGTGCCACGTCAATGCTTCCCTTCGGTCGTGCCGGCTACACTGAACTGGACGGAAAACACGAACTATTTACATAGCCGTTTCGACCGACCTTTCATTCAGTGCGATGGTACCAACCCGGGCGGGTTAAACCCTACCACCTAGTAATATAAGAAGGGAGTCATATTGCGGCAAGGGCCAGGAAGAAATAATTTTACTTTAGTCTTATTGATCCGTACGCCATTTCGTTAAATGTGTACCTCGATTTGTACGCTGCAGTTAATGCGAATAAATAATTAAGTAACGTACTGTGCACACAGACACGATGGATCGATGCCGTGCCCGGCATGCGCTGCTGCCTGCACACTGCAGCGCGCATCTGTCTGTGTGCAGAGTGAGGACCAGTGTTGCCAACTATATTTTCCACAAGGTGCTAAACCGCAATGGAAAAAAAAGGTGCTAAAAATGTGCCAGATTTTGAGAAAATATGCCAAACAAGTGCTAAGTAAATCCGAAGTCGTACAAGCAAGGTTCAAGGCAGACTACATATTGCTGCAGTAACGTAATCACCATTACAGGATTATGAATTAAATGCTATATTCTATGGGTGTGTGTTATTTTATGTATGAACGTTAAACGTTAAAAGAAATTACAAAAACCGTACCTACATTCAAATTATAATCCTCTCATTTACTTAGACTCAAGTCACATAAAATATTATAATTTTCAAGTGAACCGTAACGTTGTCTTGTCACACTCGATTGTCAACTATCAAAATAAGCGTGGTATTGATCGCGTGATCTTAGTTACATAATTGTGCGTCGTAATAAATATTTTTTTTTAGACTTCCCTTTGAATTGCTGGCTACAACTTACAAGTACCAGTACAGGACTAGAGGTGCCTAAATATGCTAGGATTTAATGTAAACGTGCTGAAATTAGTTGCTAGGTGCTAAACGTGATTTTTTGGTGTTAGCACCTAAAATGTCACGTTAGCAACACCAGAGGGGACACTGAATGGATGCAGGGCGCGTCGATGTCGTCGGTGCGTGGTTCGGCATCGGCTCCCCTTCGATCCCTCCCTCCTTCAATATTGTGCACGCGCGCGGCGGAGGGGCGGCGCGGAGGGGAGCGCGGCAAGGGGACTCGGTGCATAACTCACGCCAGCTGCCACCACCGGCCGAATCCGCGCCGACCGCGCCGCGATCATTACGGATTCGAAATTCGAATTTCGAATACTCGTGTTCTATTCATTTGGCAACATTTTGACTTTTTTCGAGTGTGGTCCTAAATTCCTAATGCGGTTTTCTTTATTTTACTTACGCATTCGTGGACTGGCTCTCTTGTCGGCACGTCCTCGGCGAGTACGAGGCGTGCGGGCCGTGCAGAACGGAAGCGGCAATCAATTCGTTCCCTCCATCTGCGCGTCCCCATCGCATTCTAAACAAATACTTGATGAGCCTAGCAGGTGGCCAATACGAATATTTAAAAATACTGTCACCCAAGACAAAATATAAGCCGGGTACTATGCTCGCAGCCCGCGACGCGACTATAGCAGGCAGGTAGAGTTACCTAATGCAAATATATTATTTAAAGTGCAGGGGAGATAGATAGGTATTTCACGCATATAGGAAAAAATACTCCTCCATTTTTTTTCCTCTAAATATCCAAGATAATGACAAAAACAACAAATTTTAACTGGATTTAGACGTATCAGCCAAGGCTGCCTGTCTAAAATAAATAATTAAATACAGGTAAAACAAGGTAAATATTTTATTTAATCAAATCACTACATACATACATACATACATACATACATAAATATCAAACACGCTGAATTCCGACAATCGGGGTAAGCAGAGTAATCGGTGTTGTGCTGCAAGAACTCTGGTAAATTACAGCACAACACCGACCACCACGTTTCGCAAAGCATTCGAACAAAATTCAATCGAACAAGCAGCAAGTAAGGCACGAAGACCCACCTGCTGCTTGACTTAGTGGAAGTACCGTGCCAAGGTGAGAGGTGACGAGCCAGTCGCCCTTTAGCACGGCATCTTGTCTTTATCCCTTATAGTCGCCTTTTACGACATGCACGGGGAGAGATGCAGTTTAATCAATTCACTATTTTATTTTAAAATATCTCGAACGTTTAACCCTCGCTTCAGTTTCCCCTGTATGAAGCGGGGTGTGCATACGTAACTGAAGGAACTTGAGAAAGTACTGGAAGTTATACTATATGACTATGACGCATACGGGTCTCTATTGGGACCCGTACAAACACATGTGGAGAAAAAGTAATTTTAGTTCTTAGGTTAAAACATTTAATATGTATTTCAATATGGCCCTAGTTGGCTGAAATAAATAGGTAAATTAATTAATTAATTAATTAATATAATACAACAAAAGTATGACATCCGGATGAAGTTCTCAGTGACTTCACGCGAGAGGATCCACATTCATCTGCAGGTTGTATGTGTCACCGTTCGCCGCCGCCGCGTGGGCGCGGAAGGGAGCAGCATAGTCGTATGAGAATTCGCCGACTACGACGACGTCCATAAAGCGCCGCGCCCGACCACCAGCCACCCTCGTACGTGACGAGGAGTCTGCTCCACCGCGCCGCGGCATCGCAAGTCAGACATACCACACACATGTCATATTCTCACAGTGGCGGGCCTAGGGTCAGATCGTAGAGCAAGCCGAAGCCAAATATTTCATACAAAATATAATATATGACTATTCTGTCAGTCAGTAAATGAAATAAACATGGTTGTATCACAATTTTATAGAAAATGGTAATTAAAAAATCTATGCAAACCAACTGCAGTGCAGTGCAGTTACTATGAAGACTCTTGTTAATAATTAATTATCAATAGCACACTGGAGGCATATTATGGTTGATAGAATTATTGTGACTTATCAACACATATCATACATATCATAGCATGCCAGAGAGAGAACGAAGAGAGAGCCGACGTCCGATTCCCGCCCGCCGCCGCCACCCGCCATGGATATAATATAACTAACCAAAGATTATTATTTCTTAGCCCTTCAACTTTGGGAGCATAAAACAAAAGAATCCTTCGCCTACACCAGGTGTACACCAGGTGGCGCCCGCCCACCTGGCGTAGGTGAAGGTGTTAGAAAAAAAATCATTTTGAAAGATTTTTCCATGAAACTTTATGAACTAACGAATGGATTGTATTTACAGATAAATATTCTAGCTATAAAGGCCTTTTTTTATGTATATTACATATTCTGGGTAACAAAATTATTATGTAAAGTTGTGTTATGTGAAAATTGCGACCTCTCTCTGATTTTATATTTTTATAAATTTATCACGAACGCAAATTGGTAATATAGTATTTTTGTCATAAAAAGGAATACACATACAAACCAATCCTACCTTTCTGGTGTATCAGCAGCTCGTGTGTGGCACACAATAAAATCTTGAATTCACAAATTTTTTTTTGTCAAAAACTACATTTTCGCACTTACAAGCCATTGCAACATTTGGGCTATTCATTACGTAAATATGTGTGTTGGATATATGGAAAGCACATGGTTGGATAGATAATTTTATCTACTCATCTTGAGACACTTTCTACCTCAAAACACGAATTTAGGCAGAACCAATGACGTATCATGTATTCTACTAGACCTCTTACCCGGGCAATAGCCTTCGCTCCACCGCGGTGGAGTAACCATTACGCGGAGGGACCCTCTTGAGACTAGTAGCTCGCGAGCGACCGAACGCGGCGGACGCGCCGTCCGCGCGCTCGCTGCCGTCCGTCTGCGGCTCGCATCGCGCCAGTCATTATGCCCGGTTGTGTGTTGCGATATTGCAAAAATCATACCAAAAATATTGGGAAAAGTGATGGCATCTCATTTCATAGGTAAGTATCACTTCATTGTGATCTTAATATATAAGGTCTTTCAAAATTAGTTAATAGTACGCTAAGGGGGGGTTCTGCATCATATAGGGAGTAAAACCTATATAATTTTTTTTGGACCTTGGGCTTTTTTTATGAAAAATGTTTTTGTATGAAAATGTATGTATGTAAAAAAATATGTGGTTGATTTTTATAGCCTAATCGATTCATTTTCATAACAGTAACAAAAAAGTCTTCAATACCATTTTGATGTAACACGTGTAAGTTGGTAAAAAAAATCAAATTCTTTCTATTCCATACTAATAAAACTAAAATTGTGGTTTTCACAATTTCTGAAAGAAAGAGATTTATGTGTTGGAAGACTTTTTTGTTCCTGGCATGAAACTGAAACGATTAAGAAAAGAATTTTTTTTTTACATTTTACATTATTATAAATTTTTTTTTTTTGTAAACAAAAATCTTTGTTCCTCAAAAGTGATTTATTTACGATACAGAACCCCCCATTAGCGTACTATTAACTAATTTTGAAAGAACTTATATATAATATCTTGTTTTCCATGTGCTTAGAAATATTTGGTTCAACTGGCCAATTAGGGCTGTCACAACGCTACTTCAATTTGAAAATTTTGTACATTTTATGTATTGACCTCGCATTGCAATAACATAAGCATTATTTAATTAAACAAATAAATTGAACGCGCTCATTAGGGCTGCCACATATGAATGATTAGAAATAGAGTTCTGGGATATCATGTATGAAAGTAAATAAATATGTATTAAACCACGTTAAAATATGAGAGTGAATTGACCGCTAATTAGGGTTGTCGCTATTCTTTTAATTTTTTTTAATTAGTAAGTAATTGAGAAATTTTCAAGAAAAAAAAATTTTTTACAAGGTTTCCACATCCTACTAAGGGATCAATACGAGAAAGATGGATAAAAATTGTCCAAGATGATACATTGTTTAAGGGAAAGTGAAAATTTAAATTTGTGTAAAGTGAAATTTAAATTATTTTGTTTAAGTACGGAGGAAGAGTTATTTTAGTTGTGTTTGTGTGTGTAGTCCAAAGTATACCTAATGGTTTTTTTAGTTATATATATATATTTTTTTTTTTTTATAAATGCTGCACTCTTTATTTTATGTATGTTTGGTTTGGAGATTTTAAGTTTAGTCCAAGGCCAAGACCGCAGTTATGAATTCTTTATTATTAAGTTTAGTTTTTTAGATATTATTCTAGTTATTAAGTGTAGGTATTATAAGAATACAAAACGGCTTTACTCGCGGTCGAAATACGAGCTGTGTGGCTCGACGTTTCGGGCCAAACGTATGGCCCATCATCATGAGCACTCTGGCCGAAATGTCGAGCCACACAGCTCGTATTTCGATAGCGAGTAAAGCCGTTGTTACTTCTTAAAATGTCAAATAACCACGGTAATTAAAAAACCCATATAAGTTTAGGTATGTATTTCAAGTTATTCAAGTACAGTCTGGGGTTTTTCAAAAGGGGCGTGAAAGGGCTCCTGTCAGGCCGGCATGACATTCGCAATCCCCGTGCATCACAGAATGTCCATGGGCATCGTTAGACACCTACTTGTAGGTGTAACGATGCCACATGTCGCGCTATCGATAAAAAAAAAAAAAAAAAATTATAGTTCTGTATTTTAAGTTTAAATACATAAAAACGTTTTTTTTCGATGAAATTCACTATCTGTTTTCTTCTATAATCCTTTAAAACATCCCACTGCTAGGCACGGACTCTGCTCACTGACATAGGAGGTATTGTTTTTATTGTTGTTGTTTTATTGTTTATTGAGTATTCTTATGGCAGTCATATTGCACTCGAACTTGTCACAATTTGTTATATCCGGTTCGATTACTCGTACATGGTGACCAGTGGAAATCAGAAGCAGTTTACACAAAAATACCTTTCATAGACCAGTGTGCACTAGTTACCTAACTTTATTTTTCTTCATCGGAGCCATCGTACCTATTCGTTATGAAATGCACATATATCAATCCTTATCAAGGAAAAAAAAATAAGTACATTAGTTAGTGCTCGGGATTTGAACCCGCAACTTCTGCATGAGAAGCGTTACCACTAGACTACGGGCACAATTAACCATAATACCTACTCGTAAAATAATAAATAGAAAAATATATTTTTGGTAGACTAAGTGACAACCCTACGTATTCCAATGCACGTGTTGACTGACCGGCCGGGCCGGCCGGGCCGCTAGCCGCTAGGCGCTCGCTCGCTAGCTAGCCCCTCTCCCGCTCGCTTCCCGCCCCGCGCGGCTCAGCGTTCCGCCACCCCGCTACCTTACCTCATACCTCAGCTATTGGCCGTCATTTCTCTGTATTCTTTCTTCGTAGTGCTCACTCTATACATAAAATCTCTTTGGGCAGAACTAGAAATAAATTACGACACTGACTCAAACAAAGTTTCTATGGCGAAACCTAGGTCACAAAAATGGCTTATTTCTCGTAAATTTACGACATGCAAGCACTAAACGGCATATATTATTCAACTAGAAGAACTAAGGAACATTTCTGTCACCTCACTTTCTCCAAAAAACCGATTTATTTTGAGAAACAAGCTTTGACAACAACAAACACGAAAAAATTTTCAGTATGGAGTAGGACTTTTCTTCGATTTTTTACGTAAAATGCATCTCAACTCAGTACAAACAAATGTACTCAATAGGTCCGGAATATAATGAAAAAGAGAAAAAACATCACTTACCGGTCCATTTTTCTGTATTTACGAACAAAACAGCGAATATTCACAAGCACAACACGCGCGCGCACATACAACACGAACTGACAATGACGACAGATATGAGAATTTTTTTCGTAACGAAAACGTCCGATCCATCACTTCAAACTTCTACGCCTACATTAGACATCAGTAGACACGTCTTTGGCGTTCTTCTATTGAAAAACTGAGATAGCACTAATACTGAGTACGCTTTCGCACTACGGAACGAATTAGTCTTAGCATATTTCCTCAAACTAATCGCTATACATACTCATATATTATTATTTCTATTCTGTGCTATGGGTGTCTTTAGGCTAAAAATTGTATGGTACTCGAGAACGAGAAGGAAATAAAAAAATGCTAGAATAACAGCGGGAACAAGCGAGATGACTAATGTACGCTCGTATTTGACTAATTTCATCCATCGCATCGAGGCGAGAGTTCACGAGCAATTCCGAATGATACTTACGAACGACGAAGTCCCCGCGCCGCGTCGTCGACTCAATGACCTTGGGCGCGCGCGAATGGCACGTGGCGCGATATTTAAAATGAAATTGAAGTAGGTACTATCGACTGTTTTCGTTTTCGATTTGCTTTCGAGCTTTGTTTGATCGACCTAGGGCAAGCCGGGCTTTTTGGCTTGTATGAGAGGCCCGCCACTGTATTCTCAGTTCATTGAACCCTAATCCTTCCTTATATATAACTGACTACCTACCTACAATATTTTACTATAGGTACCTACCTACATACGTACCTAATACTAATGAATGATACCTGCGGTATGTGTGTAGGTTTAGTTTATTCTCCCTCGCCAGGCGAGCATAGTATCTACATTACTTTGTTTCCGATGGGAAGATCCTCCGAAGGGAGGATTCACATTATCCTTTTTTCGACGATGTTGAAGTTATCAAATTATGCGAGATACCTACTAGCGGCGACGACGCGGAGGCGGCGCGGCGGCGGCGGAGGTTTTGTCCTGAGATCAAACGCACCGGACATTTTTAGTCAGTCTTGGCCACAATCAAATTAAATCATTTATTTGTCGCCAGTAATAATGTACAATTAAGTCATTAAGTATTTAATTATTTATTTTATTAGGGAAACTTAAATTAACCGAACAGATATTTTATATATTCACAATTTACAAATTATCAAGCCAATGACAAAGTTTCACATTTTAAATTACCTACAAAAACAACGTCAACTTATGAAACTAGCTAAGCTAATGTATGTGTGTGTGTGTGTGTGAGGTATAATGCATAAGGAATAGAAATATGTATCAGTTAGCGGACACAAGTACCAGTACGTTCTTGATTATAATTCGATATTTGAATTTGCGTAAAACTCGTCCGACGAAGTTCGTCAACCAGAGAGCAACAACTTGAAGCTCGCTGCAGCCAGTAGCAGCCAGCGGGTCAGCGGCGGAGGCGTAGTGAAGGGGTCTACAAAAGATGCATACTCATTGTCTCGAGCGAGTACAGGGAGTAAGATAGGAAAAAAGCTTGTGAAAAAAGTTAATCGTACCGCGGCGAGGGTTGGCGGTGTGCGGGGCGGGGCGGGGCTGAGCGGACGCGACACGCCCGGGGCGGCGGCGGCGCCGCGCCGGGGCGCGCTCCCAGCGGGCGCCGCCATTATAGCCTCGCCCCGAACTCCTCACGCATTCCAACCCGAGCCACAACCATACTACACCAGCCGTGCCGCGTGCCGCTCACCTAGCCAGCTCCCAGCCAACTCGGTCTTTACTCTAGCTTTAAGGCTTGCCTTAGCGTTTCCGCTAGCTACAGTAATTACTTGTATCCAAGGATTTGTATCAGAACCACAGTTTCAGTGTCTGAAATAAAGAAGAAAGAAAGAATGTTTATTTTCACCATTTTAAAATACATCGTTAATATACATACGAGTGAGAAGATAAAAAAGGATCTGGCACAGCCTATGCCGCGACACACCAGCTCAGTAGCTCACAGCACACAGCTCTAAACTTCACTACTTGAATAATTTACTTCACGGTTCCCAATAAGGCACAGAGCGCATATGAGTACGGTTCGAGACTGTGAAGGAGCGCTCCAGCTATGGCAACATTTTACAAATTCATATAACCCGCCCAAGTCAGCTCACTTCCACTCAGTGCGGATAAGCTCAAACTTTCAAACTGCGCTCGGTCCGCAGCGAGGAAGGACGAGCGAACATCGCCAAATCCGCAAATGAACATGAGCCCCACGTTACTTTTATTTGAGTTTGAGGTCAACTCGGGGCCGTCGTCGCCGGGTCCGGTTCACACAGCACATAACGGTGCGCGGCGCGTCGCGCACCGCGGCGGAGCGTGCGTCCTCGCCGCGATGCGCCGCGTGCCGCCGCGGCACCCCGCGCCGCCGCGCCGGATGCCGCGGGCCCGATCTCGCGGGAGTTGTGTGTTTGCTTTAGTTAGATTCTCCCGCCCGCCCGCCGCGCCGCGCCGCCCGGCCGCGCCCCGGCGGCCGCTGTTGGCTCGTCCAATTATTATGCAAGGGGGAGTGCACTCGCCGTCTACACACAGTTTAATTGGACACGTTTAACGAGCACATTTGCTCCGAGGCACATAACTGCGTCGTGTGTGATGCTTCAATTGATGTAACTGCAGCGGTATCACTGATCTAACTCGAACGTGGAAAAAGGAGAAACCAGTGGTGCCCTACCCGTGCTGATGTCATAGTCTTGAGTTTTCCGTTGAATGTTACGTTTCTTTATCAACGAGTATCGATAACCAATTTGTGTCAGCTCCCGCGCCGCGCCGCCCGCCGCCGCCGTCATCACGGGAGGAAGGCGTCCGCGGGGGCGGAAGGCGTGTGAACAGGCGACGAACGGCTCCGGTGCGGTGACGCCGCACGCATTATTGTGGATATCAGCCGACCACCGATAACGGCACTCGGAGCTCGTTTCACAATCTGCCCGGGCGGGGATTATCTAAGCGTTGCCCGACAGCATTAACATTAGTTAGATGCACACTCACTGGCTCGAACGCCGATCACCGCACTTGAACTAAAGTGGACGGAGCCTAGGTTTCTCTAATAGAAGACCTTTAGGGAGTGACGCGCTCCTGAAAGTTCAAATTATTTAGTTCATGAAGAGTGAAGAACGAAAGAAAGAGAGATAAGAGAGAGCGGGCTGCCTTGCGGAACGAACGACGCACGACGACGCGCTCGCGTGGGCGCGTTGAGGCAATCTCGTGACACATCTCACTGTTGTTGACACAAAGTTACAGCCGTTTGAGTCGACGTAGAACATTGTTCAATCCGGTGCCTTCAACGACCCATTCACACATAATGTACGCTCAATGGCCATTCATAGATGTACTGCGAAGTCATCTGCCCGCAGATTGCAACATGACGTTGAAGGTAGCTTTCTTGCCTTCAATCAAACCAAACGCGTTTGATTTGGGCTTTGTTAGTGATCTCAGCTCAGCTTATTCTGTGTCCTCACCTTTTTGGCCGTTCGGACATTGATTTCTCTTCTTTTCGACGAGACGCTCTTATGTCGACGTTCAGCTCCTAAATTGACACAACTGACAGTGACGAGTTAGGAAACATTTCATGAATATTAAGAACGAGCGTAGAACCAGAGGGCGACCTAAGTTTTAATAAATACAATAATTATATAGTCATTTATACTTACCTAAATAAGGAATTAACATAAATAAACATGTATAAGACGTAAGCTAGGGTACGCATTAGGTTAAACCTCTAATGTTTCTTAGATTTAAAATAAAGTAAATAAATATGTACATTTAATATATGTGCTTGTTGTAAAGGTTAGCTCAGTACCTACTCCTCCGTACTCCGCAGCGACGACGAAAAATATTGGAAAAGCGCCTCAGTCAGACCCCCCCCCCCCCCCCCCCCCCCCCCCCCCCCAAACTGCTGCTTCCGCACCTGTCGTGTGTGCTGTGCTGTACCTAATGCTCGACCTAATGCACCTAATTGTGCTGGAAGATAACTTACAACACTGAGATAGATTCTATCTCAGTGGCTTACAACCTTCATGTCTTATGCTATTAGCGAGTCAATACTTCCGCTGTTGCCGCAAAGGAAACGTTTCTGAAATTGTCATCCATCAGAATATGAGCGGAGCGGAAGGTATTTACGCTATCGGGCGGGCGGGCGACGCGCGCGCTCGACGCGACAGCTCGACAAATGTGGCGCTGCTGCCTCCGCCGCCATCTCGCCGGCGGGCGGCGGCGGCGGCGGCGCGGCCGCAGCCGCACACACGGCCGTCTGATAACACGCGCGGCCGCAGCCGCACACACGGCCGTCTGATAACACGCCGCGTGGCATTGACGGGATAATTAGCACCCGCACGCCTCCGCCTCTCCGCCTCAGCGAACCCACCGCTATCATTTTCCATTACAGTTTCGCTCTTAAGAGGATACCCATAGCTGGCTGCTTTGCATAGAAAAAGGTCGTAAGGAGGTGTTGATTTTTAATTTTTAAAAATTAATGGTAATGAAATTTAAAAATCTACAACAATAGAGTTTTGTGATTGTGGTTTACTTATTTATCAGTGCAATAAAAATTATTAATTAATAATAAAAAAAAATATTTAATTTCGATTTTTTTGATCTGACGCAAAAGTGAATGAATAAAACGAAATTTTTATTGCACTGATAAATAACTAAACCACAAGCACAGAACTATATTGTTGTAGATTTTTAAATTATATTACCATTAATTTTTTTAATTTAAAAGGAACCCCGATTTACGACCTTTTTCTATGCAAAGCAGCCGGCTATGGGTATCGTCTTAAATTATATCTAAATACGCGGACATGAAAGTTGCGAATAAGTAATGAATAGGAAAACTACGTAGGTAGATGCGCCAATAAGATAAAATGCAGAAATTGTAAATTACATACATACATACCTGTATCCTGTATCCCGACAATCGGGGTAAGCAGAGTAATCGGAGTTGTGCTGCAGGTGCTCTTGGTAAAATACAGAACAACACCGACCGCCACGCTCGCCGCCACGTTTAGTAAAGTATTCGGACAAATTGTAAATTCTGATCAATGATGAACATTTTTACAGGTATGACCCGGCCAGACCATGTGACGTTTTACGTGGTCATTTAGAGCGATTATCTGCCAAGATCTTTATAGATAACTGGAACGGGTGGCTGTGCCCAAAAGTTCAAAATATGATCAGATACAGCCAATAACACCACTCCTCGCGAAACCACGCTCAGAGTATCGCCATGCCAGCTACGCAGGCGGACAAAAAGGTCGTCGTCGTCTAATTTATTAACACGCAATTTTAAAGATCCCCAGGTTAGGCAATAGGGAATTTACTTTGCAGGATAGTATTAATTGGTTGACAAGAATACGGCTCACCTTCGATTGAAGCTTCCAAAAATGCGCTGGTATTATGTATGTACATAAATTATTATGCTAAGCGGCGCGTGGCCGAGTGGTTTGGAGTTTGGACATCGGCTTCTCATGCGAGAGGTCCGAGGTTCCAATCCGGTCGGGGCGTGTACCAATTTCAAGAGAGGCACGAATAGGCACCTGTCAGGCCGGCATGGCATTCGCAACCCCCCACGTACGACCGAACGTCCATGGGCGTCGTTAGAAACATTAATGGGTGGCTCGGCGCCAAATGTCGCGCTTTCTACAAAATAAGCACACAAACAGACGCCAGGCGTTGGATCTTATAATATAATTAGTAGGGAAACTGTAGGGTCTCGCTCGCTCGACACGGTTCGGAGCCTGCATGTATGTGTTTTGAGGTATCTGTGTGTGAGTCGCTCCCGCAGCGCTCGTCGCTCGTGACGTGGAGGGTCGAGGCTGTCGGCGGTGGAGGCGGAGCGGAGGGGGGACACAACCGGTCCTTGCCGCCGACTCCGGCCGGAGCGAGCTCCCTTCGACCGTGTCGCACCCTCGTCCGACCTCCCCTCCCAGCCGCCGCCCCGGCTCTACGCTACGTGCCTCCTACCGTTCCTATTTCTATCTCCTCGATACTGGATTTGCTAGGCCAGTACGTGCTATTTTAGCTAGAGCGGCGAGGAAATTTGACGGATATGCAACGAGCCCTGTGGGCGGTGGCGGCGCGGGCGGCGGGACGCCGCGCGACACGACGGATGACACTTGATCGACGTTCGTCCCGTCTTCCCGCCTGCATGGAAACGCTCGATTTGTCTCCCGGATATCACGAGGCTCTTCCGCCCGGAACCGAGAAGTCGTCGCCGTCATGTTTGCGCCTTTGCTGCGTTCAATCGAGCTGTCGCTTGATGTTTTACCGCGTTTACTGTGTGCGATACACGCCTGTACGACTGGCCGGTGAAAACGTAATATAACCGCAATAACATAAATTAATACTTAGGCCTAGGGCTGCCATCTCATCATTATCATAATCATTCCTACTTAATATTATAAACGCGAAAGTTTGTGAGGATGGATGGATGTATGGATGTATGGATCTCTGTTCCTCTTTCACGCAAAAATTACTCAACGGATTTTGATGAGACTCTATACCTTATACATCAGAATAAAATATAGGCTATAATTATAAAGACATTGTGTAAATTGGCCCAAATTTATCGATAAATGTCAAGTAAGTCGGGAATAATCCCGCCATCTGGGAGCTATCTCGGCGTGCGCTGCATAAACCGCTAGAGTTACGCTGAAATAATGTATTGTGGGGTTGTTTCTCTTAAATCGTTCTAAAAAAAAGTCCGAGACAGCATATAATCTACCTTTTATGTGGAAGCCACTATAGAAAATAGTCGCGGACGAAGTCGCGGGCAAAAGCTAGTTAAACATAAGAAGTACATAGGTAAAACGTTCATGGGTAAAACCAGAATTTTCACGTAAACCCGGGCATTTTTTTTACATTTTTATTAATCGTATCCGAAGGGCATGCCTCGTGTCCAGCTCGCTCGCACGCGCCAGTCGTTTAGCTCTATCATAGTATTGCGATAGATTTATGGTTTCTTGAACTTGTCCATGTGTTCGTGCGCGGATTAGTGCGAGCGGCGGCATTTTTAAATTTCGTGTGCTTACTTTTAAGTTTACACAGTTAAATATTAAATATTACGGATTAACGGTGGGTTTGTGACTAGCGTTCCTTCTTACACGTGGAAGTTGAAGTAACAACGCTTACAAACGAACACTGCGGAATGTATGTGCTGACAAGAACAGCTAAACACATAGCAGTGTTTCGCAAGAATGAAGATTTACACAGTATCCGCAATCGGCGAGCATGGGTGGGCCGTGGGACGGCGGGCGGCGGAGGAGCGCCCTACTCTACTCGAATAACACTAAAGTGCTTCTATGTCTATCCTAACATTTCAGACGTAACATGTTATAACTAGCTGCGAATCACGAATATCTCGTGAGAGGCGTCGCGCTATGTGTGCTGGGTTTATTATTGCCGCTCCGTTCTACTTAACCGTAATAATTATGAAAGTTATAACTTGTGCCGAAGAAATTAAAACAGAATAATGGCGGCCTCGTCGCGGCGCGCGCTGCTCGCACCGAGCCCGAACTAATTTGATTTGTTTCCTTTGTTCCAGGTAAGTCCACTCGGACCGTGTTATTGAAAGCGTATTAAACATCTTCAGAGCGGAGAGTTATTGTGGAGTACTTTTTCGCGTGCGGGCGTGTTCGGTGAGTATTGTTTGAGTCACACACAATTTGTTCGCCTCTTGATTTCATCGGCGGATCAATTGGATGTCCTTCGAGGCGGCTTACACGTTTCAGAGTTCAGTCGTGTGAAGCTCAGCGTATGTGTACCGAAAACCACTCACACGCTCGCTCATCCAAAACTTACTCGTTTTCAATCAATCAGAAAGTGTTAGGTAATGCACTCGACACGGCTATTGGTTGAAATGGGCGAGTTATTGAGTGAGTTAACGATTCGAGAGTTGTTCCCGGAAGACCCGCCGGTACTGATTTGGTTAAATTATTGTAGTTTTTTTTTATTTTAATTGTGCCCATAATATCATACGGGGAACTTCTTGGATGCTGTTTTGTTATGGACATACTGACACGATGGCTACATCACCTACTACATTCGTGATGCCAGCCCATAACGCCTTGGTGAAACTAGGTGCCATGTCAATGTTTCCCTTCGGTCGTGCTACACTGAACTGGACGGAAAACACGAACTATTTACATGGCCGTTTCAACCGACCTTTCATTCAGTGCGGTGGTACCGACCCGGACGAGTCAACCCCGGTATTGTAGACTGACGATGATGTATTGTACGCTTACGATCTGAATGCATTTGCGGTATGAGGTGAGGCGCGGGAGCACCTACCCCCGCCGCCGCCGCCGACACACCTCCCCGAGCGCGCCCGCGTGTAGTGCTGACCTTGACGTCTTTCGTACGCGCATCGATACCGTTACTACCTACCTAAAAGTGCGCGCAATCGGTGCAATATGTAAAAACTTATATTTTTTTAAACAAATTTCTGCTCTAGTGCAATTTATCGACATACCTATCACTGATTAGGTCGCAGCACTAGCGCGTTCCCCAGAGTTGCATTCAGGGGCCTTATTCTGAATCCTAACGCCTATTCGATCTCGCTTAGGCGAGAGCGAATATCACTTAGCTCTCTTTTGTATGAAAATTGGTATTCCGAACGCCACTATGACGTATCGTCGATCGCCGCGAGAGCGAGAATCGAGACCGACTCGGCGGCAGCGAAGCAAGACCCTCTCGCTAGACGTCTCTTGTCACGAAAGATATCGACAGTTCAGTGTTACCAACACTTAGGAAAGGTTTGTACTACAAGTATTTAATAATGTATGAAAACCACTGAAAGCGAATGAATACATGTAGAGAAATGTTTTTAAAGGTGTTATAATTAGGTGCGGTCACTAATATAATATGCAAGATAAAAGAAAAATATTTTTACGAATAGTTTAAATTTATTATTTTGGGTAAAATTTGTATTTATAGCTGTCAACATTCACTCATTCGTGGTGGTCACACACTCTCATGTCGTTGCGTATTAGTTTGCGTGCGTGTGCAAAATACAGACACCAGCCAGACGGCGAAGAGACGAGAGCCGCGTTTGTGTGCGTGTGCAAACTACAGACACACACACAAACGGCGACGAGACGAGAGCCGCTCTCGCTGACTAGGCGTTAGGTTTCAGAATAAGACCCCAGATCGTGCGCGGCGTACAGTAGTGTGTGTGTGAGCGACAAAAGCGCAACATGCACCGGGCCACGACCACGAGTCGCGGCGCAATGAGTTCGCTCCAGACTGGTCTGACGGGAGGATCGCGCAGAAACCGGAGAATTTTCTCGCGGAAACATTCGAGGCAACAATAGAGCTGCTGGTCCAGCTTTCCCCCGCCCGGACCGACGCGGCGGGGGCGGCCGGCTCCGGTGTCCGACACGGCAGCTCACTAGCCGGGTTTGACACCTGACAGCTCTGGCTGATCCTGCGCCTCCCTCCTACGCTCCTTTCGGAAACACTCGGGTTGACTCAGCTCGAAAGCGAACCAACTGAATCCGATATTCGTTTGTCGTTTATGTAATTTGTTGGCTCAGTGGTATAAGAGTGTAGGATTTTTATTTTTTCGATCTCGACCATGGGTTCGTGTCCCTTTTGTCAAAACTTGTTTTATTTGTTTTTTTTTATGTTGTTGTTAGGGTGTTATGTTATGCAATGTTAGGGTGTTAAAATTAGGTTATAGTTTTTTTTTTATAACCACCTAAGAAAGCTTTATTTTCGGAAATACAAACGTAACAAAAACGACATGCGCCGCCTCAACATTAGGTTAGGGTTAATATAGAGAAGATGCTCTCTATATTAACCCTGGTTATTTTTTTTAAACCACCAAAAACATCACTTATACGAGTACATACCACACAACATCACTCATACCACACATTCCTCCTTCGAGCCGAAGTTTGCCGAAAGGAGCTAACGGAGTAGGTTGCATGATCGAGCAGGTCTTTCAGGTGGCGAACCGCTCACTAGCCGGTCTGTAGACAGGGTTGCCAGATGGTCCAGCTAAGGAAATTTTTCACCAAAGGATTTTTCGGGTAAAACTTTTACGAAAAATCTATCCCCCCTTTGTTTTGTCCGCGGACAAGACTTAAAAAAAAGAGGACTGTCCGCGGCAAAAGCGGACACCTGGCAACCCTGTCTGTAGGGTGTGGGTGGACCCGACGCGACATCACCATCTCGGACACCGTCGTGACACTGACACTTTTGTTGCTCTATTGATTGTTAAGCAACGCTGGGCGCGGTCAGTACTTGAATGGGTTACCGCTCGACCGTTGGAGGCTGACCGTGGTTCGGACTCCACGTTTAACTGTAGGTCCCTTCCATTCTTACCTCACTAGATGGTAGGGTTCGACCCGCCCGGGTTGGTACCACCGCACTGAATGAAATATCGGTCGAAACGGCTATGTGAATAGTTTGTGTGTTTCCGTCCAGTTCAGTGTAGTGTGCAGTGTTCGTTCAGTGCACTGACATGGCACCTAGTTCGCCCGGTGTTATGGGCTGACATCACGGTTGTTGTAGTTGATGTAGCCAACCGTGTCAGTTTCCATAAAAAAAACCTTGCGTGCATACACATACAGTACCCGGCTGTAAATAATGCTTTAGAGAGAGAAAATCTGGTTGTAGAGCGTCGTCCCTGTCGCACGAGATCGCATGAGTGCGACAGGGACGACGCTCTACATCCAGATTTTCTCTCTCTAAAACCCGATGTGCATTATTTAGCCGAGTACTGTTCGTACATGTAGTAATGCTAATAGAACCACGCAAATTTGTTGATAACTATGATAGATGATTGATATGATAAGTGTTAGATAATAAATAACACATCCAATGTAAACCGACCATTATTTTCTTCAACACATATCTGCGTTCACTTTGATCTAACATTTTATGCTAAGGCACGTAAGCGAGATCGTGCACGAGTGATAAAATTCCCGCCTCTATCGACGTCAAACAGCTGTCGCGAGTTCGCGACATGACGCGACGAACGCGCGGGCAGCAGCCGGGATGGCCGGCCTCGATTGCCGAGATCAAGTTTTAATTTGCACCCACTTATCTGCGAGTATCTCCCAGCCTCCGCCCGCGTCCCTCACTTCCCCGCACCTTACCGCTCCCCCCCGTGCGGCTGGCACGAGAGTTCTCACGCGGAGGCTCGGTGACGAGGCTGTGGTGACGTCATCGCCTACCCACTCCAATCGACTCCCACAGAATACAAGCGTCGTTCTCTACCTCGCCGCATACACGCAATACCTACGAAAATAGTTTACATAGGGCTATTTTAACATGAGAAGGAGCAATATTGTGCTGGGACTTCCTTTCCCAGCAACTTGACTATACTTTCTTCTTCTTTCTTCTATTCAATAAAGGACACATGGTCCAGAAACTTCGCATATATTCAAACTATTCTCTAAAAATATCACAAAGACAGGAAGAAATCTGTCTAGGATCTACTCTCATGTCGAGTACCGAGTCGAATCTTTTCATAATAAAAAGCAAGTGTTAGTAAGTAGTGATCTGCATCTGTAAAAAAGGTATTAGTCATACAACTTAACACTTAACAACAACAACAACAATAACACCGTTACCGCGTCTTTTTGCGCGGTTTCCGCGCGAGGCCTGCCGTCACTTTGTTCGAACGACAATCTACTTTAATATTTTCAAACACACCACGAAATATGTGGCCTGTGCATTCACCGCCCACAGATTTTTATTAATAAGAAAAAGGAAGACTGTATGAGACATACAGTACAATATGCATCAAACTGCTTGAGTCATAGGGCCGAAAAAGGCCCAACCTGACATACGAAGGCTGGGTGACAAATTGTGCTTTCGTTTTAAAAACATCTTACCGAGTTCTCGTCCCAACAATTCGTACGTGTCAAACACGTACGAATCCTTAAAGATACAAACTCCCAGAATTTATAGGATCGCTGTCGTCACGTATATTTGTGCATTTAGGCGCAATCGTTAAGTCAATACGTTCAGATAAACATAATATTTAAGTGTAGATAAGGACACGGCTGCGTAAATAAGTTAGACGTTCGTGTTATACCGTTAACTCAACGGACCCACAGAAGCTTGCATTGCATATGAACCATGACTGTCACTAGTTTATCTTTAATTTAAATCTTCTCAGAACTGGGTGTCAGTGCTCCGCGTGTTTTTAGGGTTCCTTATTCGTACGGAAGCCTATTACTAAACATACGCCGTCTGTCTGTCTGTCTGTCCTACTGCGGTATCTTGTGAACCGTAATAGGTAACCGATTGAAATTTTTACAGAATATGTATTATTATGGCGGATATAACAACAAATAATAAAAAATAGAAAAAATAAAAAATTAAGGGGTTCCCACACAAGAAACGTATTTTTTGATAGTTTCTTTTGTGGTGCGGAAACCTTGGTGCGCGAGTCCAACTCGCTGTTTTTTTTTCTAGTAACACGGAAGTACTCTTTACTTCCCCCTCTGAAATTTTATCACCACCGTGCTTATCCATCATCTCTCCTGCCCTCATATCCATCCATACCCGCCACACTCGCCTCGCCGGACACGCTCGGAACATCCATAATGTTGTTAACACCTCATTTCTGAGAACTCATCCCCTTTGGGAATCCTCCCTTACCGTACGGCGAAAATATGAAATGGCCTTCCGGCGAGTGTCTTCCTTATTAAACTACAATCTGTACCTCATTCCTTGCACCTACGAGTATATATAACCTGGGGATTTTCAAAAAGCGTGTCAAATTAGACGACACGCTTTTTTCTCCGCACTATCAGCAACGCTCCTTGGTTTATGATGACTATAAAGAAATCCACAACCTACTCGAGGTTCCTAGAATTAGTGAGGAAGCCAAATGTGTCGTAACAAGGTATAAAACCCGGCTCTCACCCCATCCCAACATCCTAGCTTCAACACTGACCCAACCCGCAAAGAATAGGCGCCTGCGGCGAAAACACATTTTGGACCCTGGAGAACTAGGAATCTGGGACAGCAGCAAGGGAAGAAATTGGACTCAGGGAAAAGTCAGAAAAAAACAAAAAAACTGCTATTAGTAAAATAACTGATTGAAGGTAGCAAAAGAGGAACAAAAAAAAACAAAAATTAGACGACGTCCTTTTGTCCACCTTGCGCCGCCCTGAGCGTGCTTTCGCGAGGAGTTCTCTTATTGGCTGTTTCTGACCTTCCGACGCACTTTTGTTCTTTTGGGCTCAGCCACTCGTGCCAGCTGTTTATGAAAAAAAGCAAATATTTCAAATATTGCTCAGAGTCTCCCCTGTTGGTTAGTTACTCGTTAGCAGACGGTCGCGGTGGCGGTGGAACTCGCGTGACCGAAGGTTGGCGGCGGCGGCAGCTCGCCTCGGCTGTTCTGTCGAGCTTGGCTTGCGAAACCGCAGCCGACAGACACTGCTGCTGGCGGCGCGCGTCGGATAACTCGATACGGCGCGCGGCGCGGCAAGTTAGCCGCGATCGGCAACTCCGTCCGACAGGAGCAGCGGTCGAAACTAATATTATGTCAAAGCTTACTGAATATCACAGAGCGAGGGACACAACACCGCGCGCTCGCCCGGCTGTGCTGTAATATGCATTTGTGTCAATTAAATATTATTAACATTATGTGTTATTTATGAGAAATAAATATTTGAATTTGAATCTTCACACCATACCGTATCGTTGCGTTGGGCCATGCATGACTCGCATTATTCGCTGCCGTGAACTGTAAATATTTGTATGGAGAGGAGAAAAGCGTCTTTAGCGGGCCAGTTGTTACTAAAATTGCCTAATATAAATATTTACTTGAATACGTTAATTGTACGCAACGAAATGTAAAAAAAAACTCATAATCGATGCTCTAGCGTGTGATGTTTCGGATATTGTATTTTGTAATTGATCAGTACAAACCAAAGATTTTGGAAGCAGAGTAGATATGCGAAGGCGTGTCCGCGACACCGTAATATGGGCAGATTTCCCCACATTAACGATCGATGTGTGCGTGAGCGCACACAACGCATTGGATTGATAAAAAATCGCTGGTGAGAATGTGAACGTGCGTTCGTGTGTGTGAATTGTGATTGTGTGCGGTGTATCGGAAAAACTCGCGACAGCTGTTCCGATACGAGTGGGCGTTAATGTCACATATTCTCTCCTTCCAAAATCTTTGGTACCAACTAAGCACACGTAACATACCTAAGTATGTACGCTATACATACCGCATTGGCTGCATCGCCGATAGAGTTAAGTAAGACGGCTGCCTCGAGCTTTCATTGCGGTCTAAACTATATGGAGCCGTCGTCTCATCTGCGTTCATTTTGCGCTATCTTGGCAAAGCGCAGAGGTCCGCAGGCAGACCCCCAGCCAAGCCGGTCGAGCCGTTTTGGCGCAACTTGGCAGAGTCCCCGACACCGCGTCGTCGGCGTAGTCGGAGTGAGGGAGGGAGTGGCAACCGGCGCACAGTGGTCTGGAAATCGAGCTCCATAGACATAGAACCTTAATGTCAGGAATAAAAATGAAAACAAATTTAATGTCTCTGGTATACCTTCCTTTATTTCATATTATAGTATGAAGGGTATAAGTAGCTCCACGAGTGAGAAAAAAAAAGTTTTGTTTTTTTTTTGTATGGAAGAAAACACTTAAAGTGATTTTTTTTTTAACTGAATGAAACTGAAGGGCTGGTGCTCACATCTTCTATTGCACCTTACACGGCGATCAAGATGGCATACAATTCCTTCACCTTTGGGTGCCTATTTGCGCGTAGCAAACGTTTGAAATTTGGAATTTTCGATAAATTATTTTTCAAACCTTAGTCGTAATTTAATGAAGTTGCCTATCGCTTTGAATATGAAAATACTTTTCTCATGTTGTTATTGTACTGAGTAGTACTGACAGTACAGTAATTAACCATATTTTATAGTAAACACAGCGTAGCACTGTTAAAATAATAAGAATAACATACAACACACACAAGCGAGCGACAACTAATTAACGAGTTAGCGAAAACCGGTTTTTTCCACTCGCAGCGCGTACTAATCCCCAACACATAACCAGTCCTATGCCTTCTTAGTTTCAGCGAAATTCTTTCAGTAGCTTTTAGCACTTGTGCGCGCTAACAACTATACTTATTGCGTCCTATTTGTTTTCGTGCTATGATGGAAGGTTTTGGTACCAATTTGGACATTTTCGTGTTTGTGGCAAACAACAGTTGTTTTTCACAGCCCAGTGCGTTGTTTGAAGTTTTTAGGAGTGCCCTTGATCTGTCAGAAAGTGAAAAGAAAGAACTGAAACAATTCTGTCAGACTTATGTGTGTTCGTTGAGGAACAAGTGGATCTCGTGTAATCGCACGAGACATGCATTCACGAAGAAGTACGAGACGTGGCTGCAAGAAAACATAAAATGGCCTGAGTTTATGAGGGAAAAGATGATACCTTCTTTAGTGTCAGTAGAGCGGTAACCATGTTCCAGTGACTTCGGTGTAAATGAGGGTGCATCAACGTCCTCAAAACCAGAGACGTGCACTGTTGGAATATCACCAAGAGTTGTGAGTGAAAGGAAACCGTTCTCGGAACTAAGCCCTAAACAGAAGAGAAGGAGAGTGGAAGAGCTCCTAACTCATAGCACTGAAAGCCTCGCTCATGCAACTGTTTTAAGTGTGAACAACAAGGATGTGGCAGAAATAATAAAATTGGTCACAGAGCATCCCGAAGAGGCTACAAAGATTAAACAATTGTTGAAGCCCAAGAAAGCTGTGCCCGTATATTCCGTTGATATAGCTTTAGGTATTTTGACGCAGAGACGCAGAGGCACAAAGGAGCACATAAAAAAACTGGAATCATCTTTGTCCGCCATACTTTGCTTGTACAAACTTTGCCCTGAAGCACCATCAAAGCCCCACTTGGATATTAGTTTTAGTTCTTTGCCATCCAGCGAACATCCCAAACGTAGGAATTTTCCTAGCCTAGCAACAGTTTTGTCCAAAATTGCTTGAAGCTTTACTCTTACCGATCTTTCCGTGATTTCTATTGTATCTTTTGGTGGGTAACACTCCTTCTTTGCCTCTAAGATGGCAGTATACGAAGGATAGAGTTGTACTCCTTCTTGTTTTGCACAAGCTCTTAATGTTGTATACTGCCACTTCGAAAGCTTCAACGACGTCAAAATACCTAAAGCTTTATCAACGGAATATACGGGCACAGCTTTCTTGCGCTTCAACAATTGTTTTATCTCTGTAGCCTCTTCGGGATGCTCTGTGACCAATTTTATTATTTCTGCCACATCCTTGTTGTTCACACTTAAAACAGTTGCATGAGCGAGGTTTTCAGTGCTATGCGTTAGGAGCTCTTCCACTCTCCTTCTCTTCTGTTTAGGGCTTAGTTCCGAGAACGGCTTCCTTTCACTCACAACTCTTGGTGATATTCCAACAGTGCACGTCTCTGGTTTTGAGGACGTTGATGCACCCTCATTTACACCGAAGTCACTGGAACATGGTTGCCGCTCTACTGACACTAAAGAAGGTGTCATCTTTTCCCTCATGAACTCAGGCCATTTTATCTTTTCTTGCAGCCACGAGACGTGGCTGCAAGAAAAGATAAAATGGCCTGAGTTCATGAATGACCGAAACGACTTCTTCGTGAATGCATGTCTCGTGCGATTACACGAGATCCATTTGTTCCTCAACGAACACACATAAGTCTGACAGAATTGTTTCAGTTCTTTCTTTTCACTTTCTGACAGATCAAGGGCACTCCTAAAAACTTGCTCCTAAAAAGAGCGGTGGTACCAACCCGGGCGGGTTAAACCCTACCACCAAGTAAGATTAGGAGGGAAGGGACCTACAGTTTTACGAGGAATCCGAACCTCGGTCAGCCTCCAACGGTCAGCGGTCACCCATCCAAGTACTGACCGCACCCAGCGTTGCTTAACATTCAATGGCGACAGTTGACTGTCTGCACCACTGAGCTATCGAGGCTGACAAGTGCTACGCTGTGTTTACTATAAAATATGGTTAATTACTGTACTGTCAGTACTACTCCGTACAATAACAACATGAGAAAAGTATTTTCATATTCAAAGCGATAGGCAACTTCATTAAATTACGACTAAGGTTTGAAAAATAATTTATCGAAAATTCCAAATTTCAAACGTTTGCTACGCGCAAATAGGCACCCAAAGGTGAAGGAATTGTATGCCATCTTGATCGCCGTGTAAGGTGCAATAGAAGATGTGAGCACCAGCCCTTCAGTTTCATTCAGTTAAAAAAAAAATCACTTTAAGTGTTTTCTTCCATACAAAAAAAAACAAAACTATTTTTTTCTCACTCGTGGAGCTACTTATACCCTTCATACTATAATATGAAATAAAGGGAGGTATACCAGAGACATTAAATTTGTTTTCATTTTTATTCCTGACATTAAGGTTCTATGTCTATGGAGCTCGATTTCCAGACCACTGTGCGGCGCGGCGGCGCCGGCGGAGGCGACGGGCTGCGCCGACAAAGTTGCAGGCGTGACGCCATTCTATAACAAAACAATGGCTCCCCGAGCTCGCGCTCCGAGCAAGCTCGGGGAAGAGAGACTGCTAGAATCGCTCTAACTTAAAATTAATTATTTATGCACCTACTTGAAATTGGAGGATCACGTGTTCGAGGAATGACGAATGAACAGACGCACGTTTGGTCGATTTGCAGACATTCATTCGCCTGCTTGGTTGGTAAAAAAAAGGTAAAAATAAAATCATTCTAAAACTAAATTTTTAACATAACCCTAATATTGTAATGTGCAATGATGTTTCTATTACATGTATATCTCTTGCTTGATAGATTGCCCCTTACTAGGTGATGCTCAAATTGTAGCCGAATGGGTTGGTACCACCGTACTGGATGTAAGATAACCGCATTGCAGCCTCGGTTGTGTTCTCCTCTAGTCCAGTATAGCCAGCAATTCAAAGGAAAGTCTCCGGTATGGCACCTAACTTCTCGGAGATTATATTAGCTGGTCGGAGCATGTGCTTTGGCCTTCTGACTCCGCCACCCACACCGGATTACATAAGATTTCCTCCCAAGTACAGCCTGGGGTTTTTCAAAAGGTGCGTTAAAAGGCTCCTGTCAGGCCGGCATGACATTCGCAATCCCCGTGCATCACAGAATGTCCATGGGCATCGTAAGTCACCTACTCGTATAAGTGAAACAATGCCACATGTCGCGCTTTCCTTAAAAAAAATGTAGCGGCCGTGTAATAGAAGTTGCGGCAAGTTAGAATAAATAAATAAGGGCAGTTGCGGTTAGCCGTGCTAACAGACGGGGGGCAGCTCGCTGGCGGAGCGGAGGCAAGCGACGACGATGCGATGTCGGCGGAGCGTGAACGCTTGCTCCGTCGCCATTTGCTTTAGCGGACTTGGCAGATGTAGGCACCGAGGACGCCTGGCTGCCGCATAGCTCGCCTTCTTGCTACCGACTACCCAACGGCTAAATTGAAAGAAAGAAAGAAAGAAATGTATTGTTCGATAAACGTACATAATGCTTATATGTTATACACATATATATAAAGCATTATGTACGATTATAGCAGTACAGTCTTATAGCATACTATTCCCTACCACGCTCACATTGCTTCCATTTTTAACCCCCCGATGTAAACGGAGGTGTGTTATTATAAAGTTTAACGTGTGTGTATGGGTGTCTGTCTGTGGCATTGTAGCTCCCAAACGGATGGACCGATTTTGATGCGTTTTTTTTTAAAGCTGGTTTAATCGGGATGGTTCTAAGCTATGTTTGTAGTCAAGTAATTAAATAATAAAAAAAATAATTATCTTAAAAAGTGAACCGATTTGCATGCGGTTTTTAAAAAAAATGTTTAAATAAACGTTATCAATTTCATGAACATAATCCGACCTGCTTCGGGTTGCATAATATGGACAGAAAATGCTTGTTAGAGTATACCTAACCTCGATTTGTTTCATACATTGGATGACGATTACTGATTTTGAATAGGTAACCCAGTATAGACCAAAAACAGCCGTCGCCAACAATCCTTTGCGTCCTTTTTTTTTATGTAACCCAGTATCAGAGTCAGAGGGACCAGAGCACATGCTCCGACCAGCCAATATAGCCACCGAGAAGGTAATTTCTGCACAACTCTTCATTTTTAGGGTTCCGTATCCGTCGTACGGGACCCTATTACTAAGCCTACGCCGCCTGTCTGTCTGTCTGTCCGTCTGTCCGAGGGCTGTACTGTATCTCTTGAACCTTCTTAGGTAGCCCGTTGAAATTTTTACAGAATATGTGTTATTATGACCGATATAACAACAACTAAAAACCTAAATAAGAAAAAGTAAAAAATTCACGGGATCCCCATACAAGCAACTAAAAAGTATATGCGCCATCTACCGAAAAGAGTAAGAAGCATTTTAACTAATTCATAGATGGCGTGAGTGCCGCTGACCATGACATGGCGATACGGAACCCTCGGTGCGCGAGTTCGACTCGCACTTGGCCGGTTTTTTCTATCACTTGCACTGGAATGAACAAAATATAGGCGGGTCTTAAACAGTCACAGAATTCGACTTAAGTAAGTGTGACGCATTTGACAAGGCGGGTTGTATTTCAACGTTAAAATAATCACGAAATCCTTTTCGTCTGTGACTAATAGAAAGGCTGTTTAATTAATAACTCTGTTAGAGTTCGTCACTTGACCTGACCTTTGAGTGTTGCTCCTAGGTGCATGAGTCAGCGTTGGACTCGTATGTGACTCGCTCATTAGTATTGCGAGAAATTTAACTATATTTTCCTTGCAGATTAGATTTCAGCGAATATAATTATAATTGGAAGGCAGTTATTATACGTATGTTGATACTCGAGAATTATATGGTATTATAAGAATAAGAATTATTTATTTTTCACTTCAAGTTTAAGTACATACCTACAACACCTAGACTAGATAACTATAACTATGAAGAGAAAAAAAGGACTCTACACAGCCTGTGCTGAATCTTGTGAATATTTCACTAGATTCAGCGCTGTATTTAAGTCCAGCCCTACTTATTTTTTGGGCTACTTATCCTTACCTATAATAAAATCCAACGTCTGCTTTCTGTATGTCTGAGTGTCTGTCTGTCCGCTTATAACTCGAGAACCACTGAACCGATTTTAATAAAACAAAATTCTACGGATAGCTTGATTCTTCCCATCAACTATAGGCTACTTACTATCACGCTAAATGGCTTATGAGGTTAGCAGTGAAGTGAAATATGAGAGCGGGCGGAGCCGCGGGCACAGCTTGTTTATTATATGGCTGTCGCCCGCGGCTTCGCTCGCATAGCCTATGTCCATTCTAAATATTGCTCAAAGAATTTTTTAAATCGGATGAGTATTTTCGGAGATTACCTCCTAACAGTCCGCGCGAGCTCCAAGGAATCGGTATTTGTAGAAATTAATTTATTATAGAATTTGTATAGAATTTTTATGCAGATTCACATTTTGTGATGATTATACTATACTAGGCGAGTAATATTATACAAATGTATAATATAAAAATTCTATACATATTCTTAATTTCCACAAATACCGATTCCTCGGAGCTCGCGCGCGGACTGTACAGTTTGTTCCCCGTGACTTGTCCCTCGCGGTAGTCCTTATGCTTTCGGCAATAGAGACTGAAATTGTTCACTTCAAGGTACAAGTTACGGGGAACTCTCTGTACATCCAAACTTCCTTACCTATAATAAAATCCAACGTCTGCTTTCTGTCTGAGTGTCTGAGTGTCTGTCTGTCCGCTTATAACTCGAGAACCACTGAACCGATTTTAATAAAACAAAATTCTACGGATAGCTTGATTCTTCCCATCAACTATAGGCTACTTACTATCACGCTAAATGGCTTATGAGGTTAGCAGTGAAGTGAAATATGAGAGCGGGCGGAGCCGCGGGCACAGCTTGTTCTTTATAATATTAGTGCAGGTAGATGAGTCGACACCAGTGGCGGCTGGTGACCTATGGGACTGGGTGTGCGCACAGCACACCCAGTCCCATAGGTACCTAGCGCACAGTGTGCGCTAACTTACTCGTAGTACTAAACCCAAACGTGAATCTAATGGATACCGAGACGTGATTTTTTATTTTATTTTCATGTCTGAGTTAATTGCCCAAATTATGTAAAAGTATTCTCACTCAACAGATACATAGTTGAAAGACAAAATAAGGTAAGGATAAAAGTGATAAAATTATTAAAATGTAAGTAATAAAAATGTACTCACTTTTAGATTGAAATATCTAGGTATGGTGTTTTGAAGAACACGCCAGCGAATTTATGAAAATTATGAAGAAATCAGTCACACACACACACACCACACACACTACAGTTTGATTGGGTAGGTCTAATATTGTTCTATTTATTTCGTTTTTAATATAGTCAACACTGAATCCACTCATTTTTATAACGCACTAGAAACACAACCAGAGTCCTAATTGCTCGAAGAACCAAAGCGACACTTCACTGCGCAGTGGCCACCGAGCACCGAGCCGCGCGGCCGCCGGGGCGCCTCCGCGCGCGAGGCGTGGCCGGCGCGCGCGCCCGCGCCCGTCGGCCAGCCTTGCCGCGCCGGGCAATGAAGAAAACTTCACAATGTACTGTTAAACTGACGAAAAGTCGTTCAAACTGCTAAAAAACTGATTTGCAAAACATCCCGGCGCGGCAAAGATATATTACGTACAATATTTCATCTAAGCGGTGGCGGCGGCGCGGCGGCGCGGAACGGCCATCATCGGTCGACGCGACGACGACGGGTCTCGCCCCGAACTGAGATGGCGCGGCGCGCGCGGCGCGGCGCGGCGCGGCGAGCGATCGTTCGGATGATCGCGCGACCAACAACGCGAAAATAGCGAAATATGCAGTATCATTAATGTTTGTCGTAACATTCGAATATTTTATAAATTACCATTCGAATATGTATCAAATCGATATTCGAATAATTCAAATTATTCAATTGCAAACTCGATCTGTTATATAAATATAAGAAACACCCATATTCCAAAAATGGACTCGCCTGTCGGTTCGTGCTACAGCGTATGTGTAGGTACTTAGCGCTTGTGTGTGTGTGACTTCGACCCAGAGTTTGGATCGCCCCCGCCGCGCCCCCCGCCCGCGCGTGCCTTCGGTCGGGTTTACGATCTCGGCTTACTTCGGCTCATCGTCGGCTGGCTCGGTCGCGACGTGTCGCACGCGCGTCTATCCACAATATACTGTCCTTCTTTTTCCGTCGTGTGTCACACGCAGAAGGCCACACATAATCGTATGAATAGTGTTTTGTTTCACGCGGCGGGGCAGCGGCGTTTGACATTTTCTCATAGTAAACGTTCGCGGTGTTTTGTACTGCACTCGGCGCGGCGAGCTCGGCGGCTATACGTAGTATGTAGTACGTATTACGTACAGCAAAATCGTGCCTTGTTGTCTAGGAAATAGGATCGAATTCAGTTTGATATTTTTACTTCGATCGGTTTCATGGAGAATGTTTAATATTTTAATTTATTTCTTTCTTTCGGGTGAAGGCGTTATGTTTTGTGGTAGTGCGGCGCACGAACGCACTTAAGGGCCAGCCGCCACTGGTCGACACCTAGGGCCAGTGCTGGTGGGATATTCATAGGATTCAGTTGTTAGCGTGTATGCGTCCACTGCTGGACATACGCCTCTCCAATTTTCCTCCAGTCCTCCCGGCCATCAGCGGTACTGAACTACTGCTTTCCGCCGACGTCTTCGTCCCACGTGGCGTGTGGTCTTCCCACACACCGTTTTCCTGTCTACGGCCGCCAGTGTAGGACACGGTTACTCCAACGGTCGTCGTATCTTCGGCTAACGTGCCCAGTCCACTGCCGCTTCACTCCCACGTCGCCATCTCGCTCGCTCGCTTCTGTTTCGATAAGAGTGCTCCGGCGACTTACTTATACCACAGATTACTTAATAGTTACTTCGTAACAGATAAATCACTCCATAGAAAATGTTCCTACCTTCGGGCTTTAATAGCCTACTCTTTCACAACGCCAATCGCTGCGTGCGAAAATGTACCTTAACGATCGAGTGTAAAGTGGTTATTGCTTTGCAGCTGCGCGCACTTGCGTGGGCGAGCGTCTATGTATACTTCGCGCGGCAGACAAATTTGTACTGAAAAAGACCGCCGGCGGCCCGTCGGGCGGTAGGTAGTTAGCGCGCGCAAGTACATAGAGTGCGTGAGGCCTGCTTATACTATTAAGTAATCTGTGCTTATAGCCCTAAGGCCCACTTGCACCAACACGAGTTTAGAGTTAAGTAGCGAGTTATGGATTTAAACGCGGTTCCCACAGTCAACGGGTGCTAGCTTAACGAGTTAAACTGGTTTATATCTTAAATTCGTGTTGGTGCAAGTGGGCCTAAGCCCTGGGAATGGACCCGCTGCGTACGATACCTATAAAGTATTCTGTGCCGATGCGCCGGTCGCCTCCGACCGAACGTCGTTTAGTCAACTAAATAAAATCCTGGCAAGAAGTCAACTAAGTGAACGAAGATGAAACTTCTAATTCTGTTTCTGCAATTACTATACAACACATACTTAGAACATGCATGTCTACTTGAAAAGGCGAACTTGCATACGATTTCACCACCTTCAGTTAAAAGATCGCTGCCACGGAGAGTGCGATTTTACTAAACATCCACTACTAATACTACTGTTTACTACTTGACGGGTCTACAACTCACATAGCACTGATTTATATAGGAAAGTGATAAGAAAGAGCCGGCGATGATGGCGGAGCCGACGACAGAAAGTCTGTCACGACTCACGCGGCTCACGGACCGCTGCGCTGGACGTATACGAACGAACTCCCCCGCAGTGCTCATAAATGCGTACGACCTCACTCGGCCGGCCCTCGCTCGTAAATACTGCCTCTATAAAAACCTAAGCCCTAAATTCTGTGATGGAAAGCTCAATAATATTATTATGGAGAAATTCAGTTTCGGTTCACCGCTCGATAAAACTGCGACGTAATTCGTTTTGACGCCTCTCGATTTTTTCGGACTATGATGATGGCAGAAATGTGGTAAATATTGCAAACGTTTATTTTTATTTAAAAAACCTTCCCTACCTATAATAAAATCCAACGTCTGCTTTCTGTCTGAGTGTATGTCTGTCTGTCCGCTTATAACTCGAGAACCACTGAACCGATTTTAATAAAACAAAATTCTACGGATAGCTTGATTCTTCCCATCAACCATAGGCTACTTACTATCACGCTAAATGGCTTATGAGGTTAGCAGTGAAGTGAAATATGAGAGCGGGCGGAGCCGCGGGCACAGCTTGTATTACATAAATATAAAACATTAAATACCTACTTTACACCTACTTTGTACAGTGTGGGGCCGGTACTGTAAAATAATAGCCCCACTGCATCTCTACCCGTGTATGTCGTAAAAGGCGACTAAGGGATATGACTCCCTTCTTATATTACTAGGTGGTAGGATTTAACCCGCCCGGGTTGGTACCACCGCACTGAATGAAAGGTCGGTCGAAACGGCTATGTAAATAGTTTGTGTTTTCCTTCCAGTTCAGTGTAGCCGGCACGACCGAAGGGAAGCACTGACATGGCACCTAGTTCATCCGGTGTTATGGGCTGACATCACGGATGTTGTAGGTGATGCCGTGTTAGTTTCCATAAAAAAAAACTATTTTAGAAATTGTACCGACGACGACGGCGATGACACTAAATTGGGTTTTGCGGTTTTATTTATCTGCTTTCGTTATCAATCGGGGAAGTTAGTTACGGCTTGCGATGCGAAGTAACGGGAGAGAAGTGGTGAAGTCGAACTGCGCGTTGATCTGTGAGGAGTGAGGAGAGGGGAGGGGAGGGGCTCAGGACACGGGCGGCGCGGCGGCGCGGAGGCGCCCGCGGAATGTCCGCCGGAAACCACAACACCGCGCAGCCACACACACCCACCGCCGCGCCGCCCGCGCCGCTCTCAGCCAGACCTGGCAGGTACCGCATCCTCCCGCATACTTCTGCTACATGCCGACCGACCCTGCTGTCTGACCCCTGTCAATTCTTATAGACCGTATTTCTTACACCGCTGCCGTCGGACGGTAAAACGATGTATGAGCACATACAGCGTTTTTACGTAACACGGCTCAATCGAAAGTTCTTGGCGTGCCCTATCACCCAATACAAATGTTATCTTTGTAGGACCTTCACTGAAGAAGTTATGAAGATCTATATGACGATGGTAAAACGATGCACTTTTTTCCAGAACCCTCCATTTAAGGTATGCCACGACGATGTAATATCCAATACATCGTTTCACCATAACACCGCCTAGTTACAGCGTTTAGCCATAACACAAATCCTTCAAACGCGTTTATCTCAAAACAATACTTTTGAACATACCTACATCGTTTTACCGTCCGACGGCAGACCGCGCCGGACTCTCTCCACACCACACCTCGCATTCAGAGGTGTGCGGGCAGCTTAAATAATTTTCATTGGAACACTCGATCTATACCTAACTAGGTATGTACTATTGTTTGAACCGCCGAAGCTCCTTAGCGACTCGCGGCCAAACGGTAGCTTGCCGGTTTGCGAGTGACAGTGTGTTCCTCCTCTACATTACGCGAGTAGTAGGTAGGTGATATAGCCAAGCCAACCAATATCAGGTTCCATATAAAACAAATATTTTTTTTTTTGGGATTCTTTCTACTATAACCAAATTTTAGATTCAACATTCGCATCGACAATACATGCGAAATATGATCCAAAGCATGATATTGTCTCAAAAATTCTCTCCAAATCCTGTAACCTGAACACTCACAAACGCGTACTCTATGGGTACTTCTACCTGTGGGATAGAATTCTGAGACGCCCTCAGGGGAGGTTGCGTTGCGATGGTGTTTTACACTACAGAAGAAGACAATACGTATAATAACAAAAGAATCATGGCAAGCCCATACCATAACACACCACTATTAAAAAAAAATCCACAGATCTCGTGCCTCTCACGACCTTCGGGTACATTGAAAATGAACATAGGCAAAACGTATTTTTTACAATCTTTATTCTTTTAACAATTGTTAAGTAGTAAAAATAAAAGAATACGACCGCTTCTCGCAAAACACAAACTGAACTATTTTATTGGCCGGTGAAGTGCAAATATTTTCAACAATTACCGGTATAATACATTCAAAAGTATAATTGTATGAATTTTACTGTATTGGGTAAACGTTTCGTAAATATATAATAATGAAACAAAATAATTATTTTTATTAGGTACACATAAAATTATAAGATAGAATTAAGTACTCACAATATCAAATAAATATTATATAGGTTAGGTTAGAAGATGCGTCGGTCGCTACGCGACGCATCTTCTTACCTAACATATTCCTATGGCTCTAGTACACGAAGCTCACTAGTACGCGCGCGCGCCGCGCGCCGCGAAAACTCCGCCGCATAAAGGTAAAGCTTTCTCCAACCCCATTACAGATAGCGAGGTTCCGTTTTTTGCAAACTGTAGCCCAACTCAATACCCCGAGTGCTTTTTAAAATTTTTTCGATATCGCTTTTCATTTTCGAGATATCGTCGATTCAAGTTGAGAAGTCGCAAAAAATCACGTAATTTTTCGACATTTTTCCACTTTTTCGAAAAAGTTTTTGACTTTTTCACATATTTTTTACACCATCTTGTAGATCTCGTCTTTTGATACCCCATTGACCCGCGTAGCCCCAAAATTGACGACGCCAGAGCGATGTCGCACTTTCGCTGAAAACGGCCCTCTACCAACGCGATCGAAAAAACATTTCCAATGTTAAAAACTAAAAATGCTTTCCACACACTCGACTCATACATAAAGAAAGCTGCGTTGCGTTTGCGAAAGAACTTGTAAAATATCAGAGAAGCCTACAATTCAATAATGTAAACATTTACAATAAACTTCCAATAACCATCCGTGTTGAGAAAATCTACAAACAATTTAGCACCCGACTACATCATTGACACCTAGAAGAAATCTCTACGACCTAAAATATTTCAACATATTCAAGAACCATTATGTGATTAGGATTACATTGATAACGAGGATAGTCGTAGGTAATAACTAAAGATTATAATGTATTTCTGTACTGTAAATGCCTAATTAATTATGTATCGAATAAATTATTTAATTTGATTTTGATTTGAAAATAACAAGTAACGTTAAATAAAAGCTTGTAAAAAATTGCGTCGCATCAGTTTCCGTCGACGCGCTAGCCCATACATTTTGTATGCATCAATCGCAGTGTACAGGCTTATGGAACGCATCGCTGCGGAGTAGAGAAGAGGGACTTGGCCCGCCCGCCGCGCTCGCGCGGAGTAGGCAGGCAGAGAGGAGAGTTGAATAGCGGCGAGTAATGAGGTCGGATCCGCTTCCCTGCTGCCGCGTCGCGCCGCGAGCCAACCGACTCCTCAATGCTCTCAGTCCTCCTCCTCCCACACCCCCGCAACGTTCTGGGTGAGTGCGCCCGCACCGTACGTCGCGTCGTGCAGCAGCACCAATCTCTAACTCCCAACCAGGGTTGTTGCGGATGTTCAAATCCGCATCCGCAAATGCGGAGCATCCGCTTTGATTTTGACATCCGCATCTGCATTCGCATTTGCATTAAATCGATGCGGAACTCATTCGGATGCGTGTGCAGGTTGCGACTTGAATGAATATGGGCGGAGTCAGCGAAAGGCAGTCAAATTACTTTTCATTGAATACAATAGCCCAATCTTAAAATTGTGTTACTTACAAAAAAAAATATTGATCAATAAAAGATATTAAATGCATAATCTATGTTATTCAAGTACTTAAACTAACCGTCTCTTCAAGCAGTCTTGTTTCACGCAATGTGAGCGTCCAAGAATCCGCATATAAAGACCAATAAATCACAGTTGTAAACACCGATCATTGCCTGGGAAAGATCTTTAAAATATTATTGTAATTAATTTTAAATTATGTTGCAATCATTAGAATAGCCATTAAGGTGCTAATTATGAGAATACTGCCGAGGAGAACGTAACTGCCTGGTGATGAGGCGTCCATAAGACATTATCACAAAATTGACAATTTCGAGCGGGACATGATAGAAGCCGAAACCGGTCGAACGGCATGCGAGTAATGTATCGGAGACGAGCGGCGATAAGGAACGTATAGCGTCCGCCGACAAGAACAGTTACAAAACGCCACAATGTCGTGCAAACATTATAAATTAAGGTGACATTAGAGTTTCACACATGGCCGACACCTCGTTGGACTAACCGCTCCGGGCTGGCCGGTCTGAGCGCGCGACCTCGGATCAAATGCCGTTGACTGACAAACAGCTATGTTGGCTTTGAGTTGTTGGCTGGTTACTGTGGGCTGGTAAATCATAGCCTGATTGTTCGACTAGATTTTGTTAGCGGAGCGACAGGATTTCCTTATTTAGTGTTTTATGTATACGGGAGTCCTAAAACTCAACGTCAAGCGGGAACCAGGGAGTACCTAGGCCAGTTTATGAGTACCCAGGGAAAAATAAGAAAAAAAAAATCGGAGTCATTTGTCTTTTATGATATTGATAAAAAATTTATTGGTAGCCTAAATAACTCTACTATTAATCAGTATCCCAAACAAAACCAGAATGCCTGTAGTTTTACCAAAAAAAATATTCAGTTCAATTTTATTCTAAAAAAATTAATGACTCCGATTTTTTTTTCTTATTTTTCCCTGGGTAGTCATAAATTGGCCTACTCCCTGGTTCCCGCTTGACGTTGAGTTTTGGGACACAGATATATGTATATTTTTTAGATTTAGGTCTACCTTTTTTAAGATCTAAGTGTGTATGTACATACATAACATGTCGTCGCGTCGTGCCACTAGGATCAGAGCTTTATCACAATTTTATCTCCATAAAAATGTTCTTTTTACCCTTGCTTTAGACCAGTGGCGGCTGGTGACTTCAGTGACCGGTAGTGCGCTAAGTACCTACCTACTTAAATACCAAATTACCCAACACATTCCCCTCATGTAATTTTAAGATCGGGGCTTCCGATTTTTTTAAATGCCTGCGTTTAATAATTATGTACGTACCTAGTATGAATATTCTCAAGACACTCAATGAGTTGCAAAAAACAAGAAAAGAAATCCAAACAACTTTTTTAACTAATTTTAGTACCTTTATGAACACATTCATAGACCACAACACTACTGCAGCTTTAAAAAAGAAAACAGTAGTAATGCCCCAAAAATACTTAAAAAAATATATTTAAAAAAATTAAAGCATTTGAAAAGTAGGAATTGAACCCGGGATCACCTGATTGTAAAGCGTTACCTTTAACCAACGCTTAGGCAAATATCGGCACCACTTAATTCACAGTATCACACAGAAAACACAAAACCTAACCATATCCAATTTCAAATATTCGCGCGCTAACGGGTATGTGACATCACATGACAGCGTGCTGACTCTAGCTAGACAGACGGACTCGTGCAAAACGAATCGCTCGCGACGCGACGCGTCGCACGCGCGGCTATTCACGATATAGCGTCCTTGTTTGGCGCTCGTGCGCCGCACGCAGAACTCCATTTCGGCCCATACTGTTTCTATGAAGTATCTTTTGTCTCACGCGCCAGCGGTGTTTTGCCGATCTCCATACATTCAGCATGGGAGACCCGCGTGCGCTCTCTGATTCCGCACGGGGCGCGCGTTTACTCGCAAAAAAGTGTCTTGTGATCTATAAAATAAGGTCGAATACACATTCGTATTTATTTGGAGTACGATCTTTATGGCTTTAATGTAGGTATATTGTAAGATATTATTTATTTTGAGTGAAGTGAAGACTTCTCGTGGTATGGTAGTGCGGCGCACGAGCGCACTTTAGGACCAGCCGCCAGTGCTTTAGACACCGACCAGTCGCTGGTTTTATTAGATACTTAATACATTCAAGAAACAATTTGGCTGAGGAAATATCTCGAAGCGTCCCATCGAATGAATGACGAAACTTTCAGAGACAACTATTAATTTTATGCTGTAGTTACGAGAGCGTATCTCGAAACTTGCGATCCGCCCCGCTCCCGCCCCCTCCGCCGCCGGTTCCGGGCGAGGCGAGGCGGAGGCTGGCGCCTCCTCCACCGCCGACCTGCGTCTGGAGATTAGAGGCGACCGGGCTTAGTGCCGCTGCCGCTGTGGGCGACTGGCTTTATGACGCCAGAGGAAAAACGAAACGACCGCCAGAGCCGCCCCGGAGAATACGTGCCGCCTCCTCCCCCGTGATATACTGCCGCCCTACATCCATACCGACCGGTGTGTGCTGTGATCAGACCAGAGTGGGTGTGACCACCCTCGGACATCGTGGTAAAAGCCAATTTCAGAGTACCGAACTGTCTCAGCTTGCAAAGATTTTTTTGAACATTATTGTTTAAACAGAGACAGCTACCGTGCTAATAGCGAATGCACAGTTTTGACATTGGAAATGTCTTTTCGATCGCTTCAGTATAGTCCCCGATTTTCAGCGAGAGTGCAAATTCGCCCTGTTGGCGCGAGTTTTAAGGCTACGTAAATATTTAGGGTGTCAAATGACGCGTATCGACGAGAGCTACAAGATGCGTAACTAGCGAAAGGGCCTAAACTAGCAAACTTTTTAAAAGAAAACGAAGCTCTCAATTCTCAGTTTTTTTTAATGAATTGGGTAATTAAGATTCTGTCATATTTTTACTCGTTCTCGGGACTTCTGGCGGGAGGTCATAAGTCCTTTTCATGGTATTAACTTCATCAAATAATATGTTTTCTAGAACAAGAATACATAGTAAAATCCAATAAATTTTATTTCGTGCTGATACAATCATAAACAAAAAAGTTACAAGGGTTCAAAGCTGGGATTTTGAGATCTGGAGTGCGTTCGCTCGTTGAGTTCGTCGCTTCAGCCACACCAGGATTGTTTCACGCTCACAGTCAGCGACTCGCTATACGCTTATATTGGAATACGCCCTAAAAGTCATTTTCAATGTACCCGAAGGTCATGTAATGCATGAGATCTGTGAATTTTTTTATTTATTTATTTTACGAACAATATAACAACTTTAAACATAAATCAAAATAATAAAAAAGGAATAATAAATAGGTACCTATAACATACGAATATTGCCACATAATAAATAATGATAAATTATATTAGTTCTCTTCCATTCGTTATTTTGTCTGATCGATCCCTTCTGCGATTGGACTGCGGTGGTAGTGTGAGTTCGTCCACCCCGCAGCGCCGAGATAACAATCAGGTGAGGCGGCTGCTTCTAGGAAGCCGGTGCGACGACGCGCAGGCGAAGGTAGAGGCAGATGCGGCGGCGGTCACATTCAAATTCTTCAGCCTCCGGTATGTCGCTCCGTGCCGATGTAATAAAACCAAGTTTACGATACTGTGTGCGACTTGATGGTGCGACACCGCTGCTCCTGAAGTTGGCTTACATCACTAGGCCGGTATGCATGTTGCGACGTTGCAGCCGCGCCGCCGCTGCGTCAAGCGTTACGTTTTGTCTTGCCAAGGGATGTTTGCTCAGAGGCGCATCTGAATAAAACTCTATTTCATAATTTCACTTGCCAAAAGTCCTAAGAACATTCTCTCTCTCGTATTATTAGGGTTTCATCACACGAACATTAGAACAACATAAATTTTTTATGTAATCCGGTATGGGTGGCTGAGTCGGAGGGGCCAAAGCGCATGCTCCGACCAGCCAATATCACCTCCGAGAAGGTAGGTGCCATACCGGAGACTTCCCTAGATTGCTGGCTATACTGGACTAGAGGAGAACACAGCCGAGACTGCTATGCGGCCATCTTACATTCAGTACGGTGGTACCAACCCAGTCGGCTACAATTTGAGCCTACCACCTAGTAAGGGGCAAGGGACATAAGGCAATACATAAGGAGGAAAAGGAGCCAGCTCAGCTAGTTTGCTGCAGCTCCCGATGAAAGCGCTGCAGCGCTGGTCTTCCGCTGCTCCCAATACACATAAGCAAGCATATAACAAAATTAAAATAATAATAATCAGTAATCGCAATTTTACAAAACCGTCAGTACATCCAGAAATATACAAAGGAATTACTTGACTTCCCCGCGTCCCTAGATTCTCTTTTACAGTTGTAAGCTCTGCTGAATCTGATCAAACTGATATCGTACAACAAGGTGAGCCTTCAAGTGAACTAGCCATTACTGTACCTAATGCAAGTTGTTCAAATAATTGGCTCGACTCCAACTCCTCGTCACTTCCTTTTATAACGGAGGTGTACGGACGAGCGCTTACACTCTTGCGTTGAGCTGCGGGTTGCGTAGGCAACGGCCGCGGCCATTTGTAAATTATGAAGTACAACTATTAATTTTATGTATGGGGTATCTATGGGTAGTCGCGATTGTTCCAGCGTATTTTTTTTATGGAAACTGACACGGTTGGCTCACCTACAACATCCGTGATGTCAGCCCATAATACCGGGTGAACTAGGTGCCATGTAAGTGCTTCCCTTCATTTCGCGCCGGCTACACTGAACTGAACGGAAAACACGAACTATTTACATAGCCGTTTCGACCGACCACCTAGTAAGGTAAGAAGGGAAGGGTCCTAAAGTTTAACGTGGAATGCGAACCACGGGTTAGCCTCCAACGGTCGAGCGGTCACCCATCCAAGTACTAGCCGCGTTCAGCGTTGCTTAACAACAGTCGACTGACTGCTCCACTGAGCTACGAATTTCCTTATCCCTTATAGTCCACTTTTACGACATGCGACGACGGGGGGAGATACAATGGGGCTATTCTTTTTAAGTACGGCCCTACACGGTACAATATAATATATATATTTAATATATGTATATATTATATAGTGTTGCTCAGAGGCAGCGTTGGAGAGTTAGTGAATTAGTGGAATGGAACTCCTGGCAGGCTGGTTCTGGATGGTGAGGCTCGCGTCCAATATTTTAGCAGATTAATGCGAATGTGTCCAGCCAGACAAATAGGCCCGTTAAATCAAAATATAACGTAAGTAAGTTTGAATAATGTCGGTGTGCCTTGTGTCTCGCATTCGGCCGGCAGCCGCGAACCGTTGGAGCGTGAAATACGGCTCCGATCCGGAGCGGAGATAGGTCACGGATGCGGTCAGCCCGACCCGCCCCGTCTCCGTCTCGACGCTTCGACAAAAGTACACAAACCTTCCTCTCCTCTACGCAGCGAATATTCGCAAGCCTTTGTCTTCTTATAGGCGAAGAGAAAAGACTAGAAAGAGAGAGAGAACAGCTCCTCGTTTGCGGCTATCCTGCTTCCTGGTCTGAGCGAGCTCTCGCTCAATATAAGTCGACGCTATATTCTAGCTAGACTAGATATATTCAATTTATTGATTCTGATGATATAGTGAGACCACCAGTGCCACCAGGCTGGTCACGGCGGGTTTCCTTATTGCTGTACTTGTAGGATCCTTACATTATATACTTATAAATTTCTCGTAATGACTGTCTTCGTAAACCAATGCGCCTTCCTGTCATTTATTTCCAAGATCAAGTTTGTTCCGTGGTCAGTGCTTCCAAAGTTGAGTCGTCAAGAGTAGTTGTTGTGTAGCCGAATCTTGTTTCAAATGACATCTTTGCTCCGTTCGGCTTCACACGGGACAGCAGGGTGCATTAGGCATTGCGGGCACTGGTAAGGCGGAGCGGTGATGGTCGCGACGTGACGGAGAGTCACGAAGGGACCGGGTCGCGTCGCGTCGTCATTGGGAAGAGTGCGACTAATCGTCCCTCATTAGTTGGCACCGGCCGACACGCTAGCTGCGTCCGTCTTCCTCGCTGCGTTCCTCGGTTCCACCGCTCCGTTTCTCCGTCACACATCGGTATCGATTTACTACGGTGCACTTGAATATTTTCATTAACAATATCGAGGAATGTGAAGTGTCTGCGTTTTTTCGATACCCAAGAATGTTGAACTGCTTCGACATTATTTTATTCGGTTCCAAAGAGTCTACGTAGCGTTGCGGTGTGAATGTCGCAGGGAAAGTTACAGACAGCACTTCAGAACTTGTCCGCCTGCTCGCCCTCACGCCTCAACTTCACGGCGCGGCGGTGTGGTGTGCCCGGGTAGTAGGTGCAGCCAGCGAGCGCTGAGGCTGCCTGGCGCCTGCGAACTCGACCGAGTCTCGCGGGTCTGGCTGTCGGAATAATTTAATTAGCATTGTACAAATTTTCATTAACTTTGAAATGAAAATGGGCGAATTCGCTCTGCGCACGCCTCGCCTAAGTAGTTAAAGCGGTGCGGCAGCCATACAGTCATATTTCAGGGATCTAACTTTTACTTCCCTGCTACTTGTCTTATGGCTATATTTCAAGGTTGTTGACGCGCTAAAGGTCTTTGGTAATAAATATACGCCATTGGTATAAGTATACGCCATTAGTAATAAATATACGCCATTGGTAATAAGTATACGCGATTGGTAATAAATATACGCCATTGGTAATAAGCATACGCGATTGGTAATAAATATACGCCATTGGTAATAAGTATACGCGATTGGTAATAAATATACGCCATTGGTAATAAGTATACGCGATTGGTAATAAATATACGCCATTGGTAATAAGTATACGCGATTGGTAATAAATATACGCCATTGGTAATAAGCAGACGCGATTGGTAATAAATATACGCCATTGGTAATAAGTATACGCGATTGGTAATAAATATACGCCATTGGTAATAAGTATACGCGATTGGTAATAAATATACGCCATTGGTAATAAGTATACGCGATTGGTAATAAATATACGCCATTGGTAATAAGTATACGCGATTGGTAATAAATATACGCCATTGGTAATAAGCATACGCCATTGGCACTGGCGGCTGGTCCTAAAGTGCGCTCGTGCGCCGCACTACCATACCACGAGAAGTCTTCACTTATCACTTCACTCAAAATAAATAATACCTTACAACATACTACAATAGAACCATAAAGATCGTACTCCAAATAAATACGAATGTGAATTCGACCTTATTTTATAGATCCCAAGGCACGTTTTTGCGAGTAAACGCGCGCGCCGTGCGTAATATAAATCGCCCGCGGGTCTTCCATACTGAATGTATGGGGATCGGCAAAACAACGCTGGCGCGTGAGACAGAAGATACTTCATAGAAACAGTATGGACCGAAAGGAGTTCTGCGTGCGGCGCACGAGCGCCAAACAAGGACGCTATATCGTGAATGCCCGCGCGTGCGACACGTCGCGTCGCGAGCGATTCGTTTTGCACGAGTCCGTCTTACAAACTCTTTGCCGTCTACCTCAAAGCGAACTGTTTACCTCGAAGCGAGTCAGCGCGCTCGCGCTGTCATGTGATGTGATGGATGATGTCACATACCCGTTAGCGCGCGAATATTTAAAATGGGATAGGGTTAGGTTTTGTGCTTTCTGTCACGTGATACTGTGAATTAAGTGATGCCGATATTTGCCTAATCGTTGGTTAAAGGTAAGGCTTTACAATCAGGTGATCCCTGGTTCAATTCCTACTTTTCAAATGCTTTTATTTTTATACTAGCTGTTGCCCGCGGCTTCGCTCGCGTGAAATTCGTATTCCAAAGAAGAATGTAAGTAACTAAGGGCGAGGCCGAAGGCCGAACTGCGTTCAGGTAATCGATAAACCTTCTCAAAGAAAGTAACTAATTATGGGAGAGGTCGAAGGCCGAGCTGCTTTCAGGTAAACAATAAACCTTTCTCAAATAAAGGTAGTAAGTAAGGGCGAGGCCGAAGGCCGAGCTGCGTTCAGGAAGACGATAAACCTTCTGGAAGAAAGGAAGGAACTAAGTGCGAGGCCGAAGGCCGAGCTGCGTTCAGGTAAACCAAAAACCCTCTTCCGCCTTCGGGCCTCGCCCTTAAAGAATTCCTTTCTTCGATAGAATATAATATCGTTTACTCAATCTATTTATTTCATAAAAATAAAAAATAAATATTAATAGGTAACTAAAGAATTAAAACCTACCTAACAAACATTAAAATAAATATCAAAACGGGCATTTTCAAATGTTCTTAGAGCACCCCGCTGGATGGTAAGGCTTAACCTTTGAATGAAGTACATAAGCCCTTGATGGCGGGACACCAGTTGTGTCAACCAGCAGAGGCCCAAGCCTCTTTTGGCTTCACTGCTCCACGGACCGAGGGGTTTAACCGCAAACGCAACAAATTCGAAATCTTGAATTATATTTCTATATTTGTTGCGTTTGAGGCTCTCCGCCCCAGCCTCGGCCGCGCCAGCCGCTCTTGAAGATGTCCTAACGTGACTTGGAGCCAATGTGAAAACACAAGTGGCGTCCCACATCAAAGAACTACCCTTAGTCCATGGCACTAAGGTGATAGCATCGGGCCTCTTGCCATGCAGCCGGGAATAACCGCGAGGTTCTAGGATAGACGGTATATTTGCCGTCAGAAGCGTGGACTTTATAATAAAATTTAAATTAAATTAACTCAATCTTAATATTAATTAACTTTATTCGAGATGGTTTAGCTTCTTCCTGAACGCAGCTCGGCCTTCGGCCTCGCCCTTAGTTACTTGCTTTCTTCGAGATGGTTTATCATTTGTCAGAACGTAGCTCGGCCTTCGGCCTCGCCTTAGTTACTTACTTTCTTCAAAAATGTTTACCTTCTTCCTGAACGCAGCTCGGACTACGGCCTCGCCCTTAGTTACTTGCTTTCTTCGAGATTGTTTATGGTCTTCCTGAATAGAGCACGGCCTTCGGCCTCGCCCTTAGTTGCTTACTTTCTTCAAGATGGTTTAGCTTCTTCCTGAACGCAGCTCGACCTTCGGCCTCACCCTTAGTTACTTGCTTTCTTCGAGATGGTTTTTCAATTATCAGAACGTAGCTCGGCCTTCGGCCTCGCCTTAGTTACTTACTTTCTTCAAGATGGTTTAGCTTCTTCCTGAACGCAGCTCGGCCTGCGGCCTCGCCCATAGTTACTTACTTTCTTCAAGAATGTTTTTCTTCTTCCTGAACTCAGCTCCGCCTTCCGCCTCGCCCTTAGTTACTATCATCGAGAAAGAATATCGTTTACGTGAGCGCAGATCCGCCTTCGGGCCCCCCTTTAGTTACTTACTTTCTTTTTTTGAAATACGAATTTCACGCGAGCGAAGCCGCGGGCAACAGATATATAAATTTTTATTGCACCAATGACAGCGACATAACTTCGACTTTCAATAATTTTTATCAAACAATTTGTCACCGGCCAGTTCACGTCGAGGTGACAGTTCTCCGTTGTCAACATGACATTTAAAATTGTTTTTTACCATTACTTTGGATTGCGTGATTTTTATTATATTTTTTAATTATTATGTTAATCCGGGATATACACTGTCACTATAAAAAGTTTCGTCAAATTCCGTTCAGTGGTTTTTGCGAGATGCGCGTACAAATAGACATTTTTGCATTTACGATTTTATTATACGTATAGAAAGAATAGATATGTTATAGACTATTGTGTTCAAGTTATAAAAAAGAAGAACTTGTCATTTTCGTTGTATTTACTTATTTTTAAATTTCGAATGAATATTTTATTCAAATTGTATTTGCTGCCAGTTCTCAAGATATAATTATGTACTTTGGACTACGTGATTTTAAACGCGCAATAATGTTTATAACCGTGTAATTTTTTTTTTTTTTTGTTAATTTTTTTTACGTATTATGTTAACCCGGCATATAAACTGCCACTATACAAAGTTTCGTCTAATTCCGTTCAGTGGTTTTTGCGTGATGCGCGTACAGACAAACAAACAAACAAACAAAAATTTTAAAAACTGTTCTAAAATGTTCAGTATCTCATTTTAAGCCACCCTGGTTAGTTTTTTTCCGAATACATTCAATGTACAGACTTTCTTACCTTTACGATTTTATTATATGTATAGACAATGTACAGACTTTCTTACCTTTACGATTTTATTATATGTATAGATATTTTATTGAAGCATTTTTGGGACATTCCTACTGTTTTCTTTTTGAAAGCTGCAGTAGTGTTGTGGTCTATGGGTGTATTCATAAAGGTATTAAAAATAAGTTAAAAAACTTGTTTGGATTTTTTTTTTTGCAACTCATTGAGGGTTTTGAGAATATTCATACAAGGTACGTACATAATAAAACGCAGGCGTTTAAAAAATTCGGAAGTCCCGATCTTAAAATAACATGACGGGAATGTGTTGGGAAATTTGGTATTTAAGTAGGTAGGTACTTAGCGCACTACCGGTCACTGAAGTCACCAGCCGCCACTGGCCATTGGTAATAAGCATACGCCATTGGTAATAAGCATACGCCATTGGTAATAAGCATACGCCATTGGTAATAAGTCTGTCAGATCATCAGACCTTGGAAGCTTTATTCGGTTGCAAGCGTTGCCCGAAATGTGAGCCCGGAGAAAATACACTGATCGCACGCACTCAAGGCACTAACGACAAATTACTGGAATCGGGCACGCGTGTTTCGTGTAAATAGGTATGTTGTAGCTAGGTAATAATAAAGGTTAGGCAGAGGGAGTCCAGGGGGGGAGAGGCGTGGGAACGTGGCCGTGCGGGCGGCGGGCGGCGTGGTGCGGGGGAGGGCGCGTCGGCGACCCTGACAGGACTCCGCGGGCTGATTGATCGTCTCACTGCGTACCTCCACTCGCTACATTCCCCTCTGTCTCTCGCCCACTACAACTATCTACCTTCATACAATATCATATTCACACCGCCAACAATCAAACATAACCTAAGGTTCATCTAACCTAAGGTTCTGACTGGCATGTAAATTAAATTTACTTAGAATGTATGTGAATTATATTTAAAAAAAACCCCTATGAGGTTCTTGCGCGATTCTTCCGTATATATTGCATTGCTGAACTGAACTGAAAAAGATGATTAAACCATACATAAAAATACAAAATATGAGTCACTAAAAACCCTCTGAGTTTCTAGATTTTGCGGTGGAAACCCTTGGTGCGTGGTCACCGGACGCACTGGCTTTTGCCGAAACCATCGGCAAATTGCTTGTAGATAAGTCCGGTGACGTGCATGCCAAGGCTTCCGTCATACACCGCATAAGCCTAGAAATTCAAAGAGGGAACGCTATAAGCGTCTTCGCAACTATGGCTGCCTCGGCTGGACTAGAAGAAATTGTTTATTAAATTTTAAATATAAAGTTAAAATTTTAAGTTATTAAATTTTTATGTCCTCTTTAACTTTAAACAAACAATATTTAACTTAGAATAACAAAAAATTACATATTTTAAGCGTTGTGTGTCCGACTGAATCTGAATCATCAATTAGTTGAAAATAGTCTGATTGATTGAACATTTTAGTATCTGATCCATATCAAAGCTGCCCCATACAATTTAGGTTGGCGACTTAGGTTAGTAGGCCCCGCCCGCGCCAACAACCTTTCACACCACGGTCACACACAGTTCACACGGACTGTTTGCGTGCGCGGGTGTTGTATGTAAGCGATACAAACGAGTGTTATGTGCCGTTCCGCGGTCCTCATAATTACACTGCCCCATCAGCTTTTGACAGGCTGGTAGTAGAGTAATCTTATTGTACAAAAACAGTAGCCCTACCTCGGGGCTATTATTGCGACTGATGTAGGTAACACAATACGGTGGGTCGGGCGAGCTGGATCGCATGACCGCGCCCGACGGCGTCGTCGCGAGTCGCGACCGCACAAGGACTCGCGGTCGTACACCCGGCGCGGTCGTGTCGTCGACTCCAACAAACTCTGCCCTCGCGCTCCCAGCAGACCGAAAGTTTACGGTTTTATTCGTAGATCAAATGAGCTGACACGACCGACCGTCAAACTAAATAACATGGCTATGTTTGCGGATACGAAACCTCTGAAGATCTGGCGTCATATTCACTTCTGGTCTGGTCTCCACCCGCTAATTCCAATTTCTCGGTGCCATATGCATGCATGAGTTTTAAGAAGAGATTTATCTTTTATAACCCCCGAAGAAAAAAGAGTAAATTTAACGTGTGTGTGTAACGTAAGAAGGCAGGGGAGGGACCTACAGTTTTACGTGGAATCCGAACCACGGTCAGCCTACAACGGTCGAGCGGTCACCCATCCAATTACTGACCGCGCCCAGGTTTGATCATGCACGACCGACAGTCGACCGTACGCACCACTGAGCTACCGAGGCTGAAATCCTATTATTTTATCCCAACAATAATAATAATTTGCCTATTTGACGGCGCTTTCTACGCCGCAGATGAAGTAGATCAAACCATTGAGCGTTGCAGTGACGCGGACACCGGGTGCATGCATTTTGTCGTAGGTCGCTGTCTCATGCAGCAGAAGCGCGCGCGCGTGTACGTCAATGAATCACTGCGGCCTCGATTGATCGTGATCTTCGAAAAAAAAGTGCGCGCGAAGCGATCACTCTTTGTCTGTTCAATGCTTCCTATTCGAATGAATGTTACGTTCAGCAAAATTGTTAATCGTGCTCTCAAGTTGTATTTTCGATGGACTGTAAGCGATGTTATTATGTGGCTAGTCACTTAACAACTTGTAATAATTATGTATTAAAAAAAAATACCCTGCAAAGTTTCTTGCCGGTTCTTATTCGTGGGTGTAATCGAACCGGATATAACAAATTGTGACAAGTTCAAGTGCAGTCTAACTGCCTTATGAATAATAAATAAACAATACATACAATACAATACAATTATACTGCATTAGAACCTAGATGACTTTAAACTTGCTAAGCTGCCGCTTTGAGCCGCGCTCTGTACACATGTGCGTTTACTATTACAATATACTGACCCGCACGGTGGTGGTGGTGGCGTGACTCGGGCGGGACATGTGTATGACAACACGTTTCCCAACAGGGTTACCCGATCGAGGCGTCGTCGTCGTCGACTGACACCTCCGCAGCCTAACCAAAATGACGTTACAATTCGATTTTATCGAATTTATTTCCTCCGCGCGATATGAAACGTCTGGCACGTTTTATAAATTGCGTGCAGCGAGGGCGGAGGAGGGGGGGGGGGGGGGGCGTGGCAGCGCGAGGAGGCGGGAGGGAGAGCGAGTGAATAAGTATAGGCGGGAGGGAAGCGGAGAGAGAGACGGCGGGAGGAGAAGCCCTCGGGCGGACGTGCCCGTATCGTATCGCTGACTGTGCGTCCCTGCCGCCCCGTGTCGCCGCCCCGCCACCACCACCATGTCGCAGCCAAGACAGCAACGCAACACACCGCGCCGCGCAGTGATTTCTTTCATAGAAGCTATACGCTAGAAATTCATATCGAAATTCCTGACTGATGACGTCGCTAAAGTACTCTGAATAGTCACCGGAAACGTATTACAGAGTGACTAGTGAGACTGTATAGCCATATATTAACCAAATTTAAACTATAAAAGCTCAGTGTAAGCTATGAAAGAAGGTTGAAAAATAATATCAAGCTTCCAGCTACCAGCAGGAATGGCAGGTGCGTCCCGTCCCACACCTGAGTGAATCCAAAAATATTTTAATAATAACTATAAAATACTCTTAATTAAACCACAAACATTTTTATAATCTAGCCTATATGAAACGAACACTGTGCGCCGCCGCGCCGCCCCAGTTGGACCATTTCGAACTTACCTGCTTACACGGCATATTCGTGTAATAATGTCGCTTATATGCCCTTCAGAATTACCTCCGTTCCTATTCATAGTGACAATATGTGTGTAAAACGACTCTACTCGTTACGTATGTAAATTGGAGCTTTAGGCCTCGACTGCTCGGGCCAAATATATCATCAGGTGAGCACCCTGCCGCCTGACAGAACCATACAGAACTGGCATCCTCTTCCAGACGCCATAGCGCGCATTATAGCTGTGGAGGTTGTGTTTTGTGTCGGGAAACCAACTGTCGACTGTTTGCAAGTCGCCATAGCACTAAGCGTAGCGTAACTAGGGTTGCCAGATGTTCGCCATTAAAAAAACGGACAACGGAAAACGCAATTTTTAATTAAAGAATTTTATTTAGATATTTAAGGTAAAACACATGAAATGTTAAGAAAGAGAGTTTTATTCATACTTAAGTCACTGCACAAACAAGTCATGATAGTACAAACAAATCAATATACATATACTCGAAGGTCACAGTATGCTTTTAGAACAAAATACTTGCCTATTCTAAAATATTTTGTTTTATCAATCTTTTTTAAAAACCCGGCGAATTAAATATAAAACTTGAAAACTAAGTGAATTTCTGTATCTATTTACTCAAATAAAAAACACATATATATGCAGAATTAAATATACAACTAATTAAGTAAGACGTACCCAAAATTAAGAGTCGTTTATACTGATATTTATCACTAGATATCGCTGGAAAAGTTTTGTTATTCGATATTGCCTCCTTAAATGTGGTGCAAGAATGTGAAATGTTGAAAAAAAAAATGGGCGGGAATAGAAATATTGCAGTATTAACCGGGCGGGAAATTTAAAAACAGGACAAAACCTGGTAATTTTTTTTTACCGGGCAGGGGCTTCGAAAACCGGACTGTCCGGGCCAAAACCGGACATCTGGCAACCCTAAGCGTAACACACAAGTCTTCTTGATATATATTTTTTTATGTAAACTGACACGGTTGGCTACATCACCTACAACATCCGTGACACTCATAACACCGGGTGAACTTGTTGCCACGTCAGTGCTTCCCTTCGGTCGTGCCGGCTACACTGAACTGGACGGAAAACACAAACTATTTACATAGCCGTTTCGACCGACCTTTCATTCAGTGCGGTGGTAGCAAACCGGGCGGGTTAAACCCTACCACCTAGTAATATAAGAAGGGAGTCATATCCCTTAGTCGCCTTTTACGACATACACGAGGAGAGATGCAGTGGGGCTATTATTTTAAAGTACCGGCCCCACGCGGTACAGACTATTCGAAGACAGAGATATTCGTCATCTTCATGAACAACGTGAATATTTGCTTCTTCTGAAGGTGACCTTATCAAGCACAAACGAATTTGTACCATAAAAGAATTGACCGCACGAATGGCACGAAGCCCACTTCGAGATGAGCGTGGAACGTCGCTCTATAAATCATCGACAATCTGCAGCCACCATGCCGCGCCGCCCCCGACGACGACGACGCCCCCGCCGCGCTCCACTCAGCGAGTGGAGCGAGAAATAGCACACGCAGTGTCCTCGCTCGGATACACCAATCTCCGTTACGCGACCAACAGGTTCATGTACTTTTTAATCAAATAAATGTACGGCATTATTTACGTAGAACCAGCGTAGATCTTTCAATCATCACCTGTCGTGGCGTGAGTCCGCAAGCAAAGACCTATGCGCGATATCTTTTCCTGAGATATTTATTGGCCATTTGATATGGTACACCGTGGTGGTCATGTATCAGTTTCCTATATACCTACAGTGTGTATCAGGTTAGGGTTTCGTAACTTCAGGGTTCGAAAGGGGTCCATATTTCAAGACTAAAAGCTCTGAAACGTTTTCCCCGATTCGGTCATTTTATTTTATAGTACTTTTTGTTGGTGAAAATCGTTTCATTGTGATTTGGTGGACGTTTTAACCCCTTTATTAAATAAAAATAAAATGACTAACTTACATGCTTAACTAGTAGAACTGAACTGCATGTAGATAAATTCCAAACACTTAAATTTGAATGACATCAAAAGAAAAAGGGACTGGACTAGGTCATTGCACTCCCTAGCTAGACCTAAACAGCACTATTGCCAAATCTCCCCATACTGTCCGTCCATCGAATTATTATTCCAATTTTCAATTTTTGTATGAAAAACAATATATGGAATTTCGATTTGAGTGATAAGGATTTTTTTCTTCTAATAATGAGTACTTTCTATTCCTGAAGTTTCTCAAGCCTATCCTGAAACACCCTGTATAGTCATGAACGAGTGTGTATTGTTACACTTGCAGGGCATAAATAATATGAAAAAGCGACTTCTCTGCGCCGAGCCGCTGCTGAGCTTTGCATTGATACCACGGCGCTACGTGTGTAGTGGAGACACAAGGTGGAGGTGTGGAGGTGTTTAGAGGTGCAGGTGTGCGGAGCAGCAGGTAGCGGATGCGCTCGCTCCACTCGGCCGCGGCGCGCTGCTCAAAGCTAGTCTCGCAGGCGATGCGGCGAGCTTCCCTGGAGCGCGACCGAACCACTCCGCCCGCCGTGCGTTGACCCGCCACCGCCAGGCCGCCGTCATACCTCACCCACCCCGCCCCCCGCGCAACTCCGCGCTCCGGGTCTCACATCCACCTGGCGCGCCGACACGGCACCTCGCTGCATTAAATGATAATAATATAGACTCTATCGGAGTTTCTTTCAAATTTGGAGTTAAAAACGTGTCCCGCGCCAGAAATAGCAACTCACAATATTTTAAACAATTTTTTCTTTTGAGAATTCCTTCTCATGCCATTCGCACCTTATTGAATTTAATCTATCTTGCAAACTTAGCTTTGAGATATGGAATCTGCATTTGTCTTAAGCGGTTTAGAATCGTTCGGGTAGAATTCTGAACGAGCCAAATGCTCGAAACGAGCGAGATAACCTCACTGTTGCACGACTCGAAAATCTTTTGTCGATCTACAATGTAGAGGTGAGTAATTTACAGTCGAGACGCCACCGTGGTCGTTTCGAAGGGACAATCCACTTGCGTGGAGTAATTTTCAAAATTATGTCGCCACACCACACAATGGTAGATGTGGACCATAATGGTCACTTTAATAATAGGGACGTGGTCTGCAGCCGCGGCCCGCAGCGGTCGTCGCGCGCATGGCCATCAACCTCTGTCGCGCCTCTGTGCTTCTAACGTGATTTTAACGGACGACGAGTCGGTTCATCATTTTTGTGGACGTGTTTCACATCCGAAATAAACGTTAATCGTCTCCACCACGCGTTGGAACGAAATTATGAGCGAATGCCACGTATGGCAGTGCGTGAGGTCGTCGAGTAGTTAAACATAGAGGAGTGATGGCTCGACATGTCCTCCGCTGTCACTCTCGCTGGCTTTTTCCTCTCTACACCACTGAGGGTTTGACGTGTCCTCAGCTGTCACTCTCGCTAGCTTTTTCATCTCTACACCAGTGTGGTAGGCGGGTGCCAACGCCGCCGGCCGTACTGGGCCGGACCCGATGTGTTCGCACATTGCGTGTCTATTTCTTGCGAAGTTTGACGGCCACCGAAAACTAGACACCTCCGCACCGGCCGCCATCTTGAAGCGACGACGTGGGTTGCGAGTTGTCATTATTGTCTGTGACTGGACGAGGACTGACAGGGAGTGGTTGAGTGAGAACGATCACAGATACCGACAGTAACAATTTGTAGCTTGCAAACTGGCACGCTTTGCATCTTCATCCAGCACAGGCGATGCTCTTAACCTGAAACATGAACTATGAAGTACCTAACAAAACTGCTTTTAGGTTATTTCTATGGTTTTACCTGATCCAATTAAATCCTTCGCAATTGCTTAATTTTAATCTGAACTGACAAGTCTGAGTACAGATAAGACTATTTTGTGGTGGGGAAAAGCGAATTTTTAGGCTTATTCGCTCTATTAATAATATTATACTTCATTATCAGATATCAGAAGTATGCAATGTCGTTAATCGCAATTGATTCGTCAGAATTCAGACATGAGTGCATTACTTATACGTGGCTCAGACGCGTGCCATTGATCATCATCATCAGCTGTATCGGTCCACTGCTGGACATCTGGGTCATTTGTCGTATTTCCTCATTACTTTTTTTAGAGCAAAATAATTTTATAGAGCAAAAGAAATGATGAGCATTGCCTTTTCCATAGCTCGCTGAACGATTTACCAGCAATCTTTCAAAGTAAACTCTCTCAAATAGAGGTGGGAGAGAAGGAAAGAAGATATTATGTAGGTGTGGGGACGGGGACAACGTGTCGGCGGCGCGGCGCGGCGCACAGTGGTGCGAGATTGAAAAAAAGTGGACATAGGACCTACGACGTAAATACGATCCAAGTTTTGGGCTTAATGTGCACAGGCAATTGAATTATGACGTTGTGTGGCAGATGAGTCCTAATATGTTACTATTACTTCGAGAAAAAAAATATTTATAATTTTTTTGTATGGAGAAAATTACATTTTATTGAATATCTCAAAAACATATCTTCGTATATTTCTATAACTTTGTACACGGAAAGAGGAGAAGGTGATCTATCATACATATAAGAAATAGCTGCTACCTTCTATAAAATCAGGAGAAAAAAATTATATTGTTAAAAAAATAATATAATTTTTTCTCACATATACTAGTATAATATATCAGTACACATTTATAACTCAGAATACTAGAAGGTTAAGGAGGTGGTTTATAATATAAAAAAAAATTATCTCTGTGAACTCCATGATAATTTTGTTTTTATATTTTCATTAAAAATCACTTTAAAAATGTTTTAAAGTAACTTTGTTTGTGCCTTTACAACATAGAATATTGGTAACGTAGAAGGTAGTTTATCATCATTCATCACACATAAAAAGATACTGACATCCACTGAAAATTTATGTTTCCCTTATGATAATTTATAGTTATAGTTATTTAGATTTTAAAAATCTCATTGTTCTTTCTGTATACTTCAGTATACTTAAAGGTTGACCTTGTATAGTATTGATTTATAAAAAAAACACTGATATGTCTTGGAATTCTTAGAGCAAACATTTCATTGTAGTTTTATAAAACGAAAATAATATTAATTTTTGTTAGACTTCTTCGAATACACCATCATAATGTAATATATATAAATGTTAGAAGCGTGTTTATCATAATAGTATATGTTACAAAACAAACATAAACTACCATATAAGTATACAAATTAACTTTTATTTCTACTGGCTAAGTAACTTAATAAAATTGACACTGAATATTCGTAAACTAGCAGAAAACACTTGATATTTCGCACAATGCACTTCCAGTTTCCATCATAACATAAAATCTTAGAAGCGTAAAAAGAGTGCTATCCTCCTGAAGAAGATATAATAATAAATGACGACATGGTACAAATAAAGTTACAATCATTGTTAGATTTAACCACGAAAAGAATAATGAAAGTTTGTCATGTGCCTGAAAACGTAACTTCTTGCGTCCTATTGAGCAAGTGGGGTCTAGACGGAGCATCTGGCCAAAGCATGTACAGCCAAGGGTTCGTAGGAACTTCCACTGAAGAAAACATCTCTGACTCGTCAGTTTTTATGACAAGTTTAGTTCCCTTGAAACTGGTTAATAATGACGAAATACTTTGGGGAAATCCAAGGCCTTCTTCAACACACTACTGCAGACCTACAAAATTTCAATTTGTGAAATAATCTGCAGAATTAATAAAAATGGAAACTAACAGAGTGGAAGAAGAAATAAGAAATATCAATCCAACAACGCACGAGGTTAAAACAATAAAACAAGAACTAGTTATGACAATGATAGATGGAAAAGTGACAAGTACACTAACAGATACTTCAGCATCTACGTGCAACATTTGTGGCGCAACGCCAAGTCAAATGAATAAATTAGATATTCATTCAAACAGAGTACTAAAAACCGACTTTTACAAGTACGGGCTCTCCACGCTCCATCTGTGGATACGGTGTATGGAGTGTTTACTCCATATCTCGTACAATATGGAGTTCAAAGAATGGAGAGTGCGCCATGAAGAGCATAAAGATTTGAAGAAAGCAAGAAAAGATAAATTGATAACAGACTTTCGCGACAAAATGGGAATTTTAGTGGATATAATAAAACAAGGATCAGGCTCTACTAATAATGGCAATACAGCGAGAACATTTTTCAGAAATTACACCTTATCTGCTGAAATCACTGGAATAAATGAAAACCTAATTCGGAGAATAGCGGTCTTACTGCAAGTTATAAACTCTGGAAAACAAGTCAATACAGCCAAATTTGAAGTGTACGCGAAAGAAACAGCCCACATTTATGTCTCGCTCTACGAATGGTACTACATGCCAGCAAGTTTGCATAAGCTTCTAATTCAGGGGGCAGAAATAATCAAGCATTTCTCGCACACACCAATCGGAAAACTATCAGAAGAGGCATCTGAAGCTCGAAATAAAGATTTCCGGTACATAAGGGAACATCACACCAGAAAATCGGCAAGAAGACACACCAATGAAGACATACTTCACAACTTTCTTCTTTCGTCTGATCCTGTCCTTTCACACATCCGACCACGATACACAAAACTCACAAAGTTGGATATGTTTCCTGAAGCATTAGGCATGCTTGTTTCAGAAGAAGAGGAAACGTCTTCTTTTGATGTTGACACAAGTATAGAGGTGGAAGAAGCCAACATCCAGGATCCTTTAGCATAAACTGATAAGTAAGTCACTACGAATTTAAAACACGAGTTGACATAATGACAATAATTTTCAATAATAGTATTGTTTTTTTTTCCATACAGATCACACGCGTTTTGACAAGGTTTCATACGAAACCGCTCTTTGTATTTTTTGTTAGTATGTGTTCTATTTTAAATCCATACAACATAGTTATATCTTGAGCGGTTCGTATTAAAGTAACCTGGAGTATCCTGCATTATGATGGTGTATTCGAAGAGACTTCTAAAAACAATTTATATTATTTTTGTTTTATAAACTACAATGAAATGTTTGCTCTCAAAATTCCAAGACATATCAGTGTTTTTTTATAAATCCATAATATACAAGGTCAACCTTTAAGTATACTAAAGTATACAGCGAAAAACTATGAGATTTTAAAAAATCTAAATAACGAATTATTTCTCATAAGAGAAACATTCAGTAGATGTCAGTATTTTTTTATGTGTGATGGATGATGATAAACTACCTTCTACGTTACCAATATTCTATGCTGTAAAGGTACAAACAAAGTTACTTCAAAACATTTTAAAAGTGATTTTTTAATGAAAATATAAAAACAAAATTATCATGGAGTTCATAGAGATAACTTTTTTTTAAATATTATAAACCACCTTCTTAACCTTCTAGTATTCTGAGTTATAAATTTGTACTGATATATAATACTAGTATATGTGAGAAAAAAATAATGAATTTTTTTTAGCATATAATTTTTTTCTCCTGATTTTATAAAAGGTAGCAGCTATTTCTTATATGTATGATAGACCACCTTCTCATCTTTCCGTGTACAAAGTTATAGACATATACGAAGATATGTTTTTGAGATATTCAATAAAATGTAATTTTCTCCATACAAAAATTTTATAAATATTTTTTTTCTCGAAGTAATAGTAACATATTAGGACTCATCTGATACTCAACGTCATAATTCAATTGCCTGTAGACATTAAGCCCAAAACTTGGATCGTATTTACGTCGTAGGTCCTATGTCCACTTTTTTTCAATCTCGGACCACTGTGCGGCGCCTCGCTATCACGCGCTACCATTTTTATTCAAGTGTGAATTTGGTCCTTTATTAAATAGTTTTTTTCGGCGAACTGCGCCATAGCCCACGCGAGTCGGCCTTATCGCTCACCGGACACGAAGCGCCGCCGGCCTGTCGAGGACACAAATAGAAGACTTCTCTACTTAGTCATCTTTCCCACTCCACTCTAACTTGTCTTTTTAAACATACTTGCTGTCTCGGGCCGGTACTTGAAAATAATAGCCCCACTGCATCTTTCCCCTTGAAGATACATGCACACATACGCGTTTGCTTCGCGCAGTCGTGTAAAAAGTATGAACTGTTTATATGTTCAGTCAGAATTTTGAAAATATGGAAGTCAACCTAAGTACGTTCATCTTTCTGCTTCCATTTATGTTATGTTGATGCAATTGTCTGATGAAATAAACATAAATGATATGACATTTCAACAGCGACGCTTAATCTCTAAAGTAAAATCGAATAATGGTGCCTTAATCCATACTAACGCAATAAAAGTAAGAAATAAGATTTTTTTTCCTACAGCATTAGAATAGACGGCACGTAACTTGGCCTTTGTGCGAGAGGGACGGCGTTATACGCATGCGATCGTTGGTATAACGCTGTCCCGCTCGCACAGAGGCCAAATTACGTGCCGGGCAGTATATAATTTCATCCATAGGTAGGTAACCTACTACGCTTGGACATGTCGAAAATTCCGCCAGTTCTATATTCAATGCGAAGAAGAACTGACGAAGAAACTTCGCAAGTCACAATGTTTTGTTAGTACCTTATATATAAGTAAATTACAATATTTAACCCATACTACCGCTCTACCGCTCACAAGAACATATTAACACACATTTAAACAGTCAAGAAATAACAAGGAAATAATAATTCACACACAAATTTAAACAATTCAAGGAGATAATGCGGTGCGGTCTGAATTGTCACCTTTCATCCACATCACGTGTGAAATTATAAAGTTTAAGTACTCATAATTATTTATATATTCATAAATATTTTTCTTTTGTTCCAGGTATGTACTGAGTGGCTGACCGTTCTGAATTTCGACTCATGAGATGGGTAAGGCTTTCTTCATAGGCTGGTCGTACATTATATTTGAAGTGATTTTTTGAAGTGAGTGAACCTTTGCGACTACTTCTTGCAAGGTGTCGTCATTCCCTGGAAAGTGTTAACGTGGCTTCCATAAATTAAGTAAGGCGTTTAGGGGGAGGGTCAGGCTGAATCTCACCAAATCTCACGTTGGGTGAGATTTGGTGTGATTCAGCCCCCCTCGGTTTTGACAAATCTCACGTAATTTTTTTTATTAATTGAAAATACAGTAAATTAGTAGAAACATACATTACAGTAAATATTGTTAAACATTTCTGATAAAATTTGAGAGATAAGTGTTTATTTTGATCGGATTTTACAACATCTCACTCGAGATATGTGGGGGGGGGGGTCGAAAATTCCCCAAAAGCTCACGTAATTTATGGACGTCCCGTAACGAGCGCTCACATTTGGTCGGCCTGAGGGGAACACACGGCTTCATTTGGCCCAGTGGTGGTGGCTGCGTTGGCCGTGACGGGCGGCGCTTCGACAGTTTCAACACCGCCCGCCTCGCTTGCTCAATGCTCATTGTGCTCAGCGCTGGAAACGGTTCAGTGTCAATCTCGAACCGTTCTGGCTCATTATGCTTTGACGTTTGAAGATCTAGGTCGCTGTCGGCTCGCACAGTTTTCATATTCGCATTTTTAGTGTTCCGTACCGGAAAATGTAAAAGCGGAATTGTTATAAGATTACTCCCGTGTTCGTCCGTCTTGTCACGGAGTTGTCCCGTTTTCGTCCCTCATGTCGCGTATTTTTTTGCTGACGTTCGTTTAAATTGTATCTCAGAGCCGAGCAGAGTTCTCGAGAGGCGTGTTTCGCATCGGCTTTGAGGAAATTAATGTGGATTGCCCCGGGACAGCTGGCGAGCGGTGCGGTGCGGCGGAGGGGAGGCGCGGGGGGGAGGGGGCGCCTGCCACCTGCCGCGCATCTGCTGCGCCCTCCTCCCGTATATGCGTGCACAGAAAAACACGTGAACCCTCCTCGCTTCGATAAGCTGTGTTAGTTACACACAGAGAGCTTTGAATAGCGCTTATTACTTCACTGCTCTGTGGTTGCGCACGTGCAATCAACTGCGTAACTTGTCTTATCAGCCTGGCCGAAGGGAACACTGACATGGTAACTAGTCACCAAGGTGCCATGGGCTGACATCATGGATGTAGTAGGTGATGCAGCAAACCATGCCAGTTTCCATTAAAAAAACTATGATTTGACAGCTTCGGGGAGGAGAGTTATTGTGAAATACCTCGTTAGTGTATGAATCATAGCTTTTTATTCCCATGTGAGTGGATGGATGAGAAGAGCGGAAGACCGCGTGTGGTGGCGTGCCTTGGGAGAGGCCTATGTCCAGCAGTGGACCGATACAGACTGATGATGATGATATCGCATTGGTGATCTTTCTCTTCCTCCAGTGACTATAGTACACTCGTCGTCTTCTACTAGTCTACTATCAGGATTTCGATTAGAATGCCGTCATTCTGCCCTTTAGTGGCAGACGAACTGGCGTCAGTGCCAAAGATTACCGAAAGAGTTGAGAGAAGACGCTCGCGTCGTATTTCGAAAGCGTCGATCGGGCTTACTTTGCACAACTCCGCACAACATCTCCGCGGTATTGTACCTAGTTCGCAACTCAGCGGCGCGCTATCTCACGAGCCGACTCCGCCGGGCTGCGCGCGCCGCCCACACAAAGGTGCCCGCCGCCGCCGCGGTATCCGCCGACGGATACCGTACTTAGCGGGCGAAGCCTTTTGTAAAGCCGCCCAGTTGCGTAATGCTCGGTCCTAGAAACTTTTCCTACGTAGGCACGCATACTGTGTAGATACCGCTTTGTATTAAAATAGCTTCAGAATTACAGAGAACACTGCATTTTTCATGTTTCGTTCAGATCGCGTGGGAAGTAAGTCATATGCGTCAAAAAGGCACTTGACGTCATGTACCGTGGGGGGCCGGTACTTTAAAAGAATAGCCCCACTGCATCTCTATTCTCTCCCCGTGTATGTCGTAAAAGGCGACTAAGGGATATGACTCCCTTCTTATATTACTAGGTGGTAGGGTTACACCCGCCCGGGTTGGTACCACAGCACTGAATGAAACGTCGGTCGAAACGGCTATGTAAATAGTTTGTGTTTTCCGTCCAGTTCAGTGTAGCCGGCACGACCGAAGGGAAGCACTGACGTGGCACCCAGTTCACCCGGTGTTATGGGCTGACATCACGGTTGTTGTAGGTGATGCGATGTAGCAAACCGTGTCAGTTTCCATAAAAAAAAAATTATAGAGAACACTACAATTTTCGTCTGTTTCATTCGGCTCGCGTGGGGGAAGTAAGACATATGCGTCAAAAAGGCAGTTGACGTCATATGTTAGGAAATGAACCCTTGAATGAACGAATGGAACTCAACCTTACACTCACGTCAACTATACGCTGGTGAGTTCTTTTATCATTTTGTGGGGAAGACGTGATAATGTCCAACGCTGGCGTCGCGTTGTCTCGCCTCCACCCCCTGCGGAGGGAGGCTGCGTCGTTCGATCGCCTTGCCCCTCCCCAGTCCGACGTGACGCGATGCCCTCACCCCTCAGCCGCGCCGGGCCGCCTTCCGCACCTCCGTCGGCGGAGGCGCTGCAGCCGGTGTGGGAAGGCTTGATTGATTATATCAGGGGCGGGACTAGTCCCGCGACACAGCACATGAACATGACATGTGTACACGCAGACATACTCACTGAACTCGCTTACGCTTCGAACTGACTCGCTTATTACTACATTATTATTAGTTAACGCCGAAAAGAGCACTGGTCAACAGGGTGAACTAGGTGCCATATCAGTGCTACCCTTCATTTCATGTCGGCTGCACTGAACTCGACGAAAAACACGAACTATTTATAGCCGTTTCGAGCTACGACGTTTCATTCAGTGCGGTGGTACCAACCCGGGCGGGATAAACCCTACCAACTAGGAAGGTAAGAAGGGAAGCGACCTACAGTTTTACGTGGAATTCGAACCACGGTCACCCTCCAACGTTCGAGCGGTCACCCATCCAAGCACTGACCGCGCCCAGGTGTGCTTAACAACAGTCGACCGACCGCGCCACTGAGCTACCGAGACTGACTGAGATAAGAAATGTTGCCTTATTAAGTAGGTCACCGTGGGAGTGGACTCTGGTTGATAAACTTAATCACATTCCGAAGCGTATTAAAAACATTTTACAGCCTCGTAACTCCCGCGTCTCTCCGCATCCATTGATCCCTGAAAACTAATCAAATTGTCTCTGAAAACGTTATTGTGTTGCGAGTATGTAGTTCGCGTCACATTGTAGCTTGTGTCACAGTCTCCATCGATCCTCGCAGGAGCTGTGTGTGCCCGGTGAGAGCGACTGACGCGACGAATCATCACAGAATATTTGAGGTTATTTAATAGCTAACCCACTGAGCGTGTTCTGCCTATAGATGTCATAACTATAGCCATATTTCAATAGATATAACTATAATTTATATGTTTATAGTTAAGTAAAGATTCAAGGTATAATGTGAGATAGATTATTGTAATATAATCTATTAAATTCTCTGAAAAATAAATGGGTCATAAGTGGTAAAAACGTTCGAAAATGCATTTGCTAATTTCGTTACAAATACGTCCATACAAAAAACGCTCGCGCACGTCAACGGCCCAAAATTTACAATGTTCAAAGATAGTTCAGTGAAAACCCATTTATTCTGTAAGCGTTTGAATTTATTTAGATTATTCTTAGTCTTATTGAATCTAAGCTCAATGAAGCATTTTTCGTATTAGATACATTTGTAAAAAATGGCGAGGGAAATAGCAAAGGCATTTTTTAACGATTTTACCACTTTTCAGCCACATAATTTTAAGGGAATTTATAAGATTGAATTAAAAATAATGTATTCACATTATACCTTGAATCTTGACCTAACTATAGGCATTATATTATAGTTAAATCACTTGAAGTATGGGCACGGTTGGGGAAATAGGAAGTGCTTAGCTAATTAAGCTTTCTATTTCCTCATGTTTTATTTTATCGATAGCGCGACATGTGGCATGGTTTCACCTACAAGTAGGTTTCTAACGATGCCCGTGGATATTCAGTGATGAACGGGATTGCGAATGCATACATACTACATAATGAACAGTCTGCGGTAATTTGATGCCAACTTTACTTCCTAATGCTGATCCTCGTCGTGATCGTGACCTTTGCGGACCGGCCCGTGTTAGACAACCACAGCCGTTCCCGTCCGCCACGCGCCGCTGAACAAAATACAATATCCACATTGGGGTGTCTGCTTATCGGTGTGCTCGAAATACTGGATCGAGTTAAAATTAATTTAAAATCCACACTTTTAAATTGATTTTATTTATTAGCGACGTTTTCGTGCTGGTCACGTTTCCAGCATAAGATCATTAGTCGCGATATAATGAAACATATCAAATGATGATGAAATATATTCATTGTGTGTGACCTTACGTGTATTTTTATTACACACTAGCTTTTGCCCGCGGCTACGTTCGCGTTAAATCCGTTAAAAAGAAGAAAGTAAGCAAGCCCGCTATACGGTACCTTTATTTCGGCGCGCGGAACAATTCGGTTTGTATGAGAGCCACATCTTAGCGCAACCGGAACTGAATTTTATTTCCTGTGTCCCATATAGTAAAATGTGCTTGTACTAAGTTCTTGTACTAACTACATCGAATTCGGATGATCGGTTTAAGAGTTATGGAGGAACATACTAAATACAGAAAAGTTTTCTAAAAATCTTCAATTTAGTTTTAGTAGGTATCATACGTAGAGTCTACAAACAAACGTAATATCGCATAAAACAAAGTAACTTACTCCATGACCATCCCTTACAGATTTGTTATTAGTATTGATTAAAACAGATTCTCGTACAGGAATAGATTACTCTAGTTATGTCATGATAATCATTGAGGCGTGCAATTTGCGAAGTGGAGTTATCAGACCGCATATTGGTCCTTGGTTGGTCGGAGGGGACCCACGTGCCTCGGTTGAATCTGTAGCGTCGTTCGTGCTCGTGACGCAAGCACTAGGCGGCTGGGCGACTTCCCAGACACTATTGATTGAGTCACGTGCCGGTTAAATAAGTTCGCTTATTGGCCACGTGAAATGTTCAATACTGAACTGACATTACACGACCTACGGGTCTATTCGCGACCCTGACACTGACGATTCAGGAGTGTCGCAGTCGCCGAGACGAGATTCTATCTATGTGTCCGACTAGTCTCAGCGACTGAGACTGTACTGATTCGTCAATCCGGATTTCCGCGAGCGAATACAGGCCTTGTCAGCATCGGTAGCTAATTGGTACGGTCGGTGGACTGTTAATAAGCAACCCTGGGCGCGGTCAGTACTTGAATGGGTGACCGCTGGACCGTTGGAGGCTGACCGTGGTTCGTATTTCACGTTAAACTGTATAGGTACCTTCCCTTCTTACCTTTCTAGGTGGTAGGGTTTATCCCGGCCGGGATGACACCACTGCACTGAATGAAACGTCGGTTGAAACGGCTATATAAATAGTTCGTGTTTTCCCTTCAGTTCAGTGTAGCCGACATGAAACGAAGGGAAGCACTGACATGGCACCTAGTTCACCCGGTGTTATGGGCTGTCATCACGGATGTTGTAAGGTGATGTAGCCAACCGTGTCACTTTCCATAAAAAAACACATGCCAAAGAGATGAATGGTATTGTAACAGGGCAAGAGAACTCAACAGCAGTGCAGGGCAGTGCGACCTCGTATGCAGTTTCAGTCCAGACTTCTGCTAATTTGCTAGTAATGAATGCGCGCGGGCGAGGCGGGAGGCGCCGCCCGACTTGCAAATTTCGTGCCGGCTCGGCGGCGAACGGGCGACGACGGAGGCGGTGGTGGCTTTGTTTGGTTTTTCATTATTTTGCGAAAATGTCACGTACGAGCATTGTGCTAGCACAATCCCACCCCCGCCCCGCCTCCGCCGCGCCGCTAACGCCGCCGTAGCCCAACTGCTGATGTCGTAGCAATTATTGTTCCGCGGCGCGCGCAGGGGTCTGCGGTGTTGTATGTAACCCGCTGCCACTCTTGTCTCCTCAGTTCTCCTAACTCTAACTAACTCCTATCTTGGTAATCGGCGTCGTTAGCTAGCACGCGCGCCCAAAGCGCTCGCGGTGAACTTTTCGGACTCAAATGAACGAAATGGCTACAATAGTTTTGCTGAATCGGATCTATTTCCTAGAAGGAACAAAAGGGATTGAAAAAGAAGGATACAAGTTGTGAAAATCAAAAGTGTTTGAAGATTTAATTTGACTTGATATGCACGTTTTCAAACTTGACGATGGATTTTTACCCCTGATCTGTATTTGCTTTTCCTGTTTCACTAGACACTAGTATATCCAGTAGTAACATCCAAAACTGACGATGGTTCTTTACTCCACATTTTTGTGTTTAGTTTTATTTCGTTGTTATAAGTATAGTATGGGGTGTACTGGAAATAGAAAAATAATATTATGTATACATAATATTGACTGCAGGCTAGTTTTCTCCCCCGTTCTTTCTGGCCGCGCTAATAGAATGGGCGCACACAAAATAATGTCTGACTTGTCCAAGTGTAGTGTGTTATGTACCTACTTATGTCGGGCGGGTCGATCCTATCCTTGCTTGGATGAGATCTTCATCAAATTCACGAATCTGCGGCCGTGTCTCCGACACAGCCCACTCGCGTTTTTTTTTAACCCGCATGCAAATCGGTCCACTTTTTTTAAGATAATTAATTTTTTTATTACTTAATTACTTGATTGCAAACATAGCTAAGATAAGAACCATCCCTATTAAACCAGCTTTCTAATAAAAAAAACTCATCCAAATCGGTCCATTCGTTTGGGAGCTACAATGCCACAGACAGACACAGCCACACACCCATACACACACGCGTTAAACTTATAACACCACTCTTTGCGTCGGGGGTTAAAAACATAAATTATTCGATATTGCTTTACAACGAGAAGATGTCTTACAGAGTTTTTTTATTTTTTTTTTATTGAAACTGACACCGTTGTCTACATCACCTACAACATCCGTGATGTCAGCCCATAACACCGGGTGAACTTGGTGCCATGTCAGTGCTTCCCTTCGGTCGTGCCGGCTACACTGAACTGGACGGAAAACGCAAACTATTTACATAGCCGTTTCGACCGACCTTTCATTCAGTGCGGTGGTACCAACCCGGGCGGGTTAAACCCTACCACCTAGTAATATAAGAAGGGAGTCATATCCCTTAGTCGCCTTTTACGACATGCACGGGAAGAGATGCAGTGGGACTATTCTTTTAAAGTACCGACCCCACACGGTACAAAGTTCTGTTGACTCACAGCACAGCACAGCTGCAACTGGCGCTCGACTAGTCGTGTTATCTCAGGTGGTGCGGTGCCCGCACGTGGCCGCATCTTGCATAGCACCTTGTACGGACGAGGTTGCGTGGTTGGTGCACCCGCCACTAGTATCTCATCTGTGATCCGCCGCCTGTTTCTACGGTTATGCAACAACGTAGTCATTTAAATGTTCCTTTGTCCGGCTCGGAGCTTTATCGGTAACGGTCTCGGTAATCGGTTTATCGCATCCGCTTGAGGCGCTCCAGATGTTGCAGCATTGCTCTACAATGGAATATTGTGCAAACCAAGTACGGACGGTCGAAACGGGTACGAATAAAGGGGTCCGCGTTTTCCGGTCAGTTCGGAGTAGCAGACACGACCAAAGAGAAGCACTGACATGCATGACACCAATGATATTATATTATGTTAAAAAGGAGGTAGATAGGTTATACGAGCTCCCAAAGCGGCACATTAAATACAATACCACAGTCCTGTTTGAAGTTAGTCGCGCACCAACTACGCACGCGTTCAGACGTGCGTCGTCCTTCCTAAGTAGTTATCAGTTATACCAACCGCCACATAACTTGAATTCCCTCCCTTAAAATAATTAGAATAAGACTATTCGAGCCGGCGCATCACTTTATAGTTCTTTCTGTCAACGCTTCAAGTTCGTGCCGTGTGTGATGTGAGCGAGCACCGAATGTCGTATAGACAACGTATCTTTCTTAAAATATCATTGCATGACACACTGTTTAAGGTATAAGGTGCAATGAGCTTAACATCAACGGATCAACGGTATCATGTCATATTTCATAAAACAACTTCTATATACTATGTATATAAAAGGTTAGTTAGAATAGAATACCTCACGGGATTAAGCTCGCCTATTGCGCCTAATTTGTATAAATTGGTGTTCCATAAGGTGTTATAAGTTTGACGTGTGTGTGTGTGTGTGTATGTGTGAGTGTGTGTGTCTGTCTGTGGCATCGTAGCTCCCAAACGGATGGACCGATTTGGATGCGGTTTTTTTTATTAGGAAGCTTGTTTAATCGGGATGGTTCTTAGCTATGTTTGTAATCAAGTAATTAAGTAATAAAAAAAATAATTATCTTAAAAAGTGGGCCGATTTTCATGCGGTTTTTTTAAAAAAGCTTGAAATAAAAGTTAAATTATAAATTTAAAAAACCCCGACCCTTAAAAACCCCAACCCTTAAAAAGCCAAAAATAATTTCCGTTTACTTACTTAAAGGAGTCGGGGGACCGCTAAGTAAATAAAATATAAAAACTCAGAGCTGCGCGGGAATTTACTTAGCGGTCTCCCGACTCCTTTAAGTAAGTAAACGGGAATTATTTTTGGCTTTTTAAGGGTTGGGGTTTTTAAGGGTCGGGGGTTTTTTAAATTTGTAATATAACTTTTTTATATAACTTACACACTAAGTTTTAATTATATTAAATGTAACATAGGTACTATGTCTAAGTAAAAAAAAAAGAAAATGTATCGCCCTCAATGTTCAAGGATCCATGTATCATCATCACATCATCATCATTGATAAATCCGTCATCATTTGGCCGTCATTTCCTGGCCACAACATAGATACATACATACCGCACGCTGTATCCCGACAATCGGGATAAGCAGAGTAATCGGAGTGATGCTGCATGTGCTCTTGTAAATTACAGTACAAACCGACCACCACGTTTAGCAAAGTATTCGGACAAGATCAAGCAGCAAGTAAGGCACGAAGACCCACCCGCTGCATGACTCGGTGGAAGGACCGTTCCAAGGTCAGATGTGGCTATCCGCTCGCCCTTTAGCACGGCATCTTGTCCCTATCACTTAGTCGCCTTTTTCGACATGCACGGGGAGAGACGCTGTGGGGCTATTCTTTTTAAGTACCGGCCTTCACAAGCTCATGTCAAATGTGTCAAGGTCACTCAGTCGAAGCGGCAAAGACGGCTGCAGATGTGCATCGCGTCGTCTGCTAATACAACGGAATCGACTAACTAATTTAGTTCCGGCGTGCATAGTCACCGTTAGTTACTGCTACCTCGCCGATAGCGAGCTCGTTAGGTAGCCGGGTCGCGCCCGCGGCAGCGCGGGTCGCAGTCGAGTCGCTTCGCCGTGCTCCAGTTTTGATAGAACTCTGCAAGGCTATCTTCGCCTGCTCTTTCGATTGTAGTACGCACTGGAATATTATAGAAGGTAGCGCGCGATTGACGTGATATCATAAATTAGTAGAGGTCGAGCGGTGTTTGCACGGCGAGGCTTCGGCTCTCGTGCTGGCGTCGAAAAGTTGACGAGACGTAATCTAATACGGTTTTCAGAAATTCAGAAAGTTTCGATAAGTTTTTCTTTACGTTTTGCATGCCAAAATGATGCTGAACTATCCATCTGAACAACTGTGCAGACAGCTTTGAAACGGTTCTACTGTTATACTGTGCGGCGGGTGGCCGAGCGGTTTGCTCATCGGCTTCTCATGCGAGAGGTCCGAGGTTCGAATTCGGTCGGCGTGTACCAATGAGTTTTTTCTGACGAAAAAGTTTACGGGCATACCTACACCTGCTGCTTCACCGTTCGGATCTGGTGTAACACTGTAGGTCCCTTCCCTTGCCCCTTACTAGGTGGTAGGCCGACTGGGTTGGTACCACCGTATTGGATGTAAGATGGCAGCATAGCAGCCTCGGCTGTGTTCTCCTCTAGTCCAGTATAGCCAGCAATCCAGGGAAATTTCCGGTATGGCACCTACCTTCTCGGAGGTGATATTGGCTGGTCGGAGCATGCGCTTTGGCCCCTCCGACTCAGTCACCCATACCGGATTTCATAAAAAAACAACTAGCTTTCTTTATTAGATAGATAAAAATACGTCCCGACCCGGATTCGAATCTGAAACTCCGGTTTGAGTCGCCAGCGCGTTATCATTTCGCCGCCTGGTCAATTACGTATTCTATCTAAATTTCGAACAGTCGCATCTTCTTTAGTAGATATTATGACGACGCAATGCAATCTCCTGGTTTAGTCAACTTTTACGATTCCATGTTGAATAATATTTTTATTTTTTCATATACATACTTAAGTACATAATATTACATATATACTATATTTATTATTGAATATACTAGCTGTTCCCGCGACTTCATCACCATCCTCGGATGTACCAGAAAGCGTCAGTGAAAATCTCCATCCATGTGCATTTTGAGATTTATTAATGAGGACTGTTGGTGATTCTCCTTGTTGAGTTTCATCTTCAAAAATCAAAATATATGTTTCACATTTGCTCATTTATATCCGATAATAATGTTTTAGAAGTAACGAATGTTACTTGGTTTCGTTCGAATGCTGAAATGTGAAGTGAAAAATAATTCATTAGTATTGTACGAGTATAATAGATAATGCATTATTTATTACTTTATTTATTACGATCAGATGAATGGCTGGCTTCTCCTTGACGCTGTACTATAGTTTGTTGCACGCTATCCATACTTGGTGTTGGTATCAGCGCGGAAGCTACGCCAGTTTCCTTATAACTCCGCGCAGCGTAGTAGGAATACTATTTATTGGCCTCGCTCGCACCTTCCTCGCACTAGCTAGCTTATTATGATTCAACTTTATAATATTTTCTTGTAGTAATAACCAACATTTTAATTATAAAATACAAGTCGTGGGAAATACGTACTCTACAATGTAACGGTTATAATTTCCGGTCTCCATTTTTCCTCGGGCCTACAATTTTACAAATTGATCATATTGCCGCCATAAATAAAAGTGTTGTATGTAATTCGAATGTTTCTAGCTTTCAAAGTTGTAACCGTACGCTAGCGATTACGTGATTGGATGGGTCGTGCCGTGCTGCGTTGCGTTTCGCCACAGCATCGTTTGGCTCCTATGGGCTCCTGGTACTTTTCATGCGAGCAGTTACTCGGCAGTCATTTTTAGTTTTTGTTATAAGTGGGTAGAAGAAATTATATTATAAGAAATGTGATGCCAGCAAATATTGAAGGAGGTGTTTGCCCGTCTTGGGTCCACACTATAGCTTTAAATATGTTGTACTTATACATACTCGTACTTGAATGTAAATGTGTCCGACCTGTTGGTGAACCTTAAATAAATAAATAAATAAATGAATAAATTGGTCGGGAGGTGAGGAATCACCTTATCATATCACGCGTCGCGTCGTCGTCGTCGTCGCGCGGCGGGAGCGGGTCCGGCGGCGGCGGTGCAGAGCGGAGGGGGTGCGGTGCAGGAGTGCGAGGAGTGAGGACAGGATTATCCGCACGGCGGGGCGGCGGCGCAGCGCGGCGAGAGCGTCTCTTCCCGTCCAAATGATAAAATATTAGTATCGGGTGTCCGGCGCGGCGCGTATTGAGTGGGAGCGGCGCGCATGCGTAGCGGCCGCCAGCGACACCCGCCAGGAGGGTAGACTCGATATTTCGGAGCGTTTAAATTTTAAGTCGCACCGGTGCGCCGCCCGCCGCTCCGGGTCTAGGACTATTGTCGGGACCCTTTCAGTCGAGTCGAGGCGGACGGAATAACAAATGACGTTGAATGAATGGAGCCGCGCTACGCCGCGCCCTGCTGCGGCGCGCCCCCGCCCGCCCTGCTACGGTCTGGCAGCTCGGGTGGCTGGTTGCAAGCACACGCCACTTCCGCTATCGGCTGAAGCCTCTTCCACTCATAGTGACGCGCCGCCGCCACCCCGTTTTCTCTTTAGGCAGTTTCCTCTTTACTAGAGCGGGATGGAATCGCCACAAGGCGCTTACGATAAAACAAAGCGAAGGCGAATAACGCGCAAATCTTTTTTTATTTTAATAAGTATGAAAAATTTTTGTTTTGTAACTTTTTTAAATTATGGTTCACTAAAGAATATAAAATAGTATTTGGAGAAAAATTCTAAAAAATGTACATTAATTCTTTATATTTTTACAATAGAAATTGCTGTAAAAATAGAGGAATATTTGGATTTTTTTTCTATTGAGCGAAGTTAAAAAACTTGCTGTTTTCAACGTTTTGGTTCACTAAAGATACTCCTGTAGATTGAAAACCTAGAACATTCCCTATACTTATCTTTAACTTTTCATGTGTCTGCATCAATCCAACGGTACAGATGACCCGAGTAGTAAGCCAAGTTTCTATAGTATGCAAGCAACCATGGTGGTAGCCAAATATTAGATACAAATTGAAAGTGGATTTTTTGTACCTATTAATTATGGTATTTAACATTTTGATTCCAACAAGAAATTATTTGAGTGTGAATTGAGTGCTCGGGAGAGCTTGCTGGCCGACTCCGTGGGGGATCTCGCGCTGGATGCTGGATGCGAGCTGCGCGCCAGATGTCGCCAATTACTCGTGCTCGCTCGGTGCAATTTTATTCGTTTCACATAATACTCGTACTAGCTACCATCATCGGGACTTAGTACTCATATTTTTATGACTGTGTATATGAGATATAATGAGAAATGGCGATGCATCTCTCCCCGTGCATGTCGCAAAAGGCGACTAAGGGATAAGGACAATATGCCGTGCTAAAGGGCGACATGCTAGCCACCTCTCACGAGTTATGCAACGGGTGGGTCTTCGTGCCTTAGCTGCTTGATAGTCATCTTGTCCGAATACTTTGCTAAACGTAGTGGTCGGCGTTGTGCTGTAATTTACAAGAGTACCTTCAGCACAACTCGGATTACTATGCTTACACTGTTTATTGTAGGGATACAACGTGTGGTATGTATGTATGGCGATGCATCTGTTGATGTAGAAAGTACAGTTCTCTTAAAACTTTAATGCCGCTCGACCTACCTGCGCAGTCAACGAATTTTAGCTCATAATTCGTAGAACATAGGGTAGACTTTAATGTCGCTCGCATCTTGGGTTCGCGCATGTGCAGTAAAGTAATTATCTACCCTATCATCTACGAGAGATGAGCTAAAATTCGTTTACTGCGCAGATAGGTCGAGCGGCATTTAAGTTTTGAGGGAACTGTACAACTAAAAATACATTAGATTAAATTAAATAAATTATAATTTTATGTCTGCTTATCATGGGCTAGTCAGTCATGTGATCACATTCAGCAGTGGGAGATGATGATATTATCCTGCTGTATTACATATCGATTGAGTAATAAATAAATCAGAGACTGCGCCTTCGACGACCGTACTTCATCTTTGTCGCGCAGACGAAGCAAGCAGAAAATTCAGACTCAATCTATATCGCCCATAAGTTAGTATACACCAATAATTTGTGATAGAGAAAGGAAGGTAAGGGTGAGCTTAGAACATGAAAGAGCACATTATTCGCCGTCAAGCAATATGTTGCGTTTCAGCGACACGATGCCCTTGCAGCACTTCTAGCGAAAGGAAGACCCGTTTATGTTTATCTTTTTTTCACTTTAATAAATGGGCTGAAAGAAATTAATTCCTAAGGAATTTTCTTCAAGTAGAACTAGGTATACATTTGGGGTATGACCGTATGATAGATAACTGCTACGTGAGTGGCGGCGGAAAGAAAAAAAATATATAATTTTCTTAAATAGAAATAAATATATATAGAGTATGTTTTGATAGAGCATAGCAGATAGATAGGATGACATCGCATTCGCATATAGAGAACGCTGGTCAAGTTATCCACGATCACCGGAATGCTCGGACGGCGCGGCGGCGGCGGCGGCGGCGGCGGCGCCGGCGGCGCGGCGCGGTGCTCCACTTGTTTACCTGCCTGAGCGCGCGCGTAGTGTGTGCGCGTGTGTCGATCAGCTGGCGGGTCACGTGACAGCCGCCGCTCGCGCTAGACGTTGTCGGCGGCGACGCGGCGCGGCGGCGCGTGTCATCCGCCGCGACGACGCGACGCGTCCTCCCTCCCACTCGCTCACGTGTCGGCTTATCAATCTCTCGCGCTCGCACGAACGTCACGCCTGCAACAACGCAACGTAGCGTGGGCGTGTCTGCCTGCACGCTGAGCGAGTGAGCTATCGCCATGTCGTATCGCGTGCGTGGGATACATACAACGCCGACTCCGTGCGCGCTGTGCCGACATTCGTTATCTAGATTGCCTTGTCATTAGGCCCAATTTCATAGGTGCAATCGGGGTAAGCAGAGTAATCGGTGTTGTGCTGCAAGTACTCTTGTAAATAACAGCACAACACCGACCACCACGTTTAGCAAAGTATTACGAGACAAGATAACTATCAAGCAACAAGTAAGGTACAAAGGTTGGCCAATTCTCCTGGCTGTGACGAATTGATTTCTGAGGATAATGAAATGACCAATTATTCCCTTACAATGATCTTCCGAAGATCTATGCCCGTACGTTTTTATTATTTTGTATACTTTATTGAAATAAAAGATGTTTGCTTCTAAAATTTTTCATTTTAGACTTCTACTTCCCACTAATTAAAAGCGTCTAAAAGTTAAGCGCCTAATTAGACCTGTCCCTTTTGCACGATTTCGATTTACATGAAACAAAATTCTCATTTTTTTACATAAAAAACTTGCATGTTACAGTTTGTTTACAAACTGTAACATGATATCTTTTCTCTGAAAAGAAAAAAAGAAAAGAAGCATTATCACATCAAGCATAACAATTTTTGATGGTGGAGGTAAAACAACGAAAAATATTCTCTAAATTGAGGTATAATTTTTTTTTATTTGGCTTTTTTAAAAGTATTTTTTTTTCTAGTTGTTGGCCTGGGTTGTGGTGAAGGGTAAATTGTTTATATTTATGTTCATACTAACTAAAAATCTAATAAGTTAAAAAAGACATATACGAAAGGAAGGAGAGGAAAATCATACAAAGAGGCACTGGGGTGTCAGCCGCCACTCGGGACTAGCCGAGACTCGAGGTACGGGCGACCACGCCTTGTTCGACTAGATACGGATTCTAAAATCCCAACGGGGAGCCAACCCGCTACCTTGAACCACTTGCTCTTTCTGTTCTGTATAAATATCACATGTCACAATAAATACATTTGAATTGAATTGAATTTTGAAATATGAGATGACATCATTATCCTCCTATCTAGTTAATTTCACGAGATTCGATTAGAGATGGGGATAAAATGAATCAAATAATTAGCCGAGAGAACGAGAGAGAGAGAGGCGATGTACGAGAGAAATTAGTTGAACTTATTCAAAGGTCTTCAAAACTTCTCTAAATACTCAACTGTCAAGGCTGCATACAGGGTACATTCAGGTTGCTCTTTCTGAGAGTGTACCATCAATATTTCTCACCTGGATTATTCCCTTTTAATACATGCAAAACTTCAACTGAGAGGGCAGATCGGTAGATTTTTAAAAACAAAATTTCATTAACCTCGCTCGATAGAATAATATTATGAAAATGCCTCTGAATTTACTTATAAAAACGGATTGCACGTAACGTGAGTGACCAAAACAAGGTTTAGGAAAAAAATATATAATTTATATGTATCTATGTAAAATAAAATGAGAAGAGATTTAGTCTGTCCTGTCGCCGTGTGAGAACTGAGCGTAGCTCGCGCCAGTTCTCACTTCCCGCCAGTAACCACTTCCGGCCCACCGTCCGCACCGCACATGCGCGACCGCACCACCACCACACCCGCTCTAAATTTAAATCGTCCCGGTAGGTATCTAACAAATTAATAATACTAATATATGCACAGGGAGTTCCCTATGAATAGAACTTTCTATTCCCTCGAGCTGACCCAAGTCTAAACGCTGTTTTCTCACCGACTGCACCACCTCCGGCTTAGTCACGTATAACTGTTATATGTCGGTTGAAGTGTCATTTCTCAAACAGTTGACAGGAGTGCCGTGTTCGGCCGGTACTTTAAAAGAAGAGCCCTAATGCATCTCTCCCCGTGCATGTCGTAAAAGGCGACTAAGGGACGAGGACAAAGTGCCGTGCTAAAGGGCGACAGGTTAGCCACCTCTCACCTTGGCACGGTCCTTCCACCGAAACATGCAGGACGTGAGTCTTCCTGTCTTACTTGCCGCCGCATGATAGTGTCACGCCGCGTCCTAAAACTTTGCTAAATGTGGTGGTCGGTGTTGTGCTGTAATTTGCAAGAGTACTTGCAGTCTTGCCGCCGCATGATAGTGTCACGCCGCGTCCTAAAACTTTGCTAAATGTGGTGGTCGGTGTTGTGCTGTAATTGGCAAGAGTACTTGCAGCACAACACCGACTGTTCTGCTTACTCCCGATTGTCGGGATACAGCGTGCGGTATGTATGTTGACAGGAGTTAACCGGCTGGTACATTTTGACCGATGATGGTGGTGTATTCGGCCATTCATTGGTTCAAGGCTAACTTTGCGATATTTTGTAAGAAGTTATTTAGAGAAAGCAGTACAATAAATCCACGAAATGCTGAATCTATTGAGTTTGTGAGGTGTACGCAGAAGTCAGAAGCCCTACTTTGAAATATTTTGTCGAGTTAAGTTTAAGTTAGCATCAAGAGCCAAGTAAGTACGCTCGCTCTATAGGTCTGAAAATTTCGACTTTTCTCATGACGCCAACCGCTAAAAGGTAAAAATTTGCTTTTGTTCTATTTAAACTTCAAAGCAGGGCAGGCAATCTACAACTGTTGCTTCACCGTTCGGAGCCTACTGTCGATCACTTCTAGGTGGCTCAAACTGTAACCGACTGGGTTGATACCACCACCGTACTGAATGTAAGATGACCGCATATCAGCCTCGGCTGTGTTCTCCTCTAGTCCAGTATAGCCGGCAATGCAAAGGGATGTCTCCGGTATTATAGCACCTACCGTCTGGGAGGTAATATTGGCTGGTCGGAGCATGTGTTCTGTCTGGCCCCTCTGTCTCATACACAAAAACGTTACTCTACATGAAAATGCGTGATTTTTAGGTGAGTGTTAGAATATAAATAGAATAGAAACTCTTTGTAGGACGCAATTGAAAACAGTAAACAGTGAAAATAAGAAGAAAATACAAAAATGCCCAACGACGGACTGACTTATCGCTAGAAGTGATTTCTTCCATTCAATTAGCTGGATAGTAAATCTGTGTACGTACTCTACGTATTTGCTCTTCACCAGCTGCTTCGTGGTTCGGATTTCATGTAAAATTGCATGTCCACGGGATTAACTGCAAGCAATTGCCTAAGGCAATAAGTCCGCCCTTGCCCACATTAAGTTTTCAGCCAGCCAGTCAGTCAGTATGTATGCGTCCACTGCTGGACATACGCCTCTCCAATTTTCCTCCTGTCTCCAGGCCTTCTGCAGCGCTAGAGAACCGCACTGCTTTCCGCCGACGTTCTTGATATCGTCGTCCCACCTGGTGGGTGGTTTTCCCGCACTCCGTTTTCCTGCCCACGGCCGCTAGTGTAAGAACGGTTACTCCAACGGTCGTCGTCGCTTCGACTAAAGTGCCCAGCCCACTGCCATTGAGTGGCGTAAAGTGTGATAATCATCATTATTACAATAAGTATTCGTCGTCTCTGAATCGGCCAGACCGCGAACGTTCGTGAAGTAAAAAATCAAATTACTCTCACGCTCTCCGTCGTCGTAAAATACGCAAATGTCGAGCCCGCTTCCAGTTCAATGCCGGAGTTGTGACATTGGACGAGTTGACACAAAAAATGTTAAAAAAGTGGCCGACATTGACACACACACACAGTAAAAATAACGCGAAAATATTCGTCGGTCGGCAGGCGGGGTAGGCGGCGCGGAGGAGGCGGCGGCGGCGGTGGCGCTCGCGGTGGACCTCAATACAATACGCATGCGCTAGTGAGTAGTGACACATTTGCCGGACTTACGAAACACTTGCACGCGTTTGAGATCGCTTCCCGGAAATAATCTGAACGATCAATTTCTCAATCCATTTACTTCTGTAAACGAATAACTGCATACTTTAGTTAAGTTTTGGTGATGTAATTAAATATGCTCGTATTAAAAAAAAATCTACGACCTATCGCATTTGTAGGCGTAGTCACCACGGAAAATGTAATACCCATCGACATATCAATGGTAATACCGCAATACTTGTGCGGACGCTAAAAGCGAGCCTCGGTTTTTTAACCTCTGATGCAAAAGTAGGGGTTTGATGCAAAAGTAGTTTGACGCCTCCGTCTGTCTTTGTGTCTTTGGCATCGTAGCTCCCAAACGGATGGGCCGATTTGGATGCAGTTTTTTTTATTAGAAAGCTGGTTTAACCGGGTGATTCTTGCCTATGTTTGATGAAGATCAGGTCAGCCGATTCGAAGATCGTCGACACTATTCCTAATTGTTGAAGGGATCTCTTCTGTAAAATGGAAATTTATGACACTTTCACTCGTTGCCTTTAAGTAAATAAACGGAAATTATTACAAAACTAATTTATGTATTTATAATTAACCTAACCTAACAAAATTATTTAAAGTTCAAATGACGTGTCTTAAAAAACTTGAAATAAAAGTTAAATTACAAATTTAAAAAAGGCCCGAAACATCGCCAACCCTTAAAAAAGATCCGCTTAGCTAATTAAAATTTAACTCGGTCCCCCGACGCTTTTAATTAACTAAGTTGAATATATTTTTTTTTACTTTTTAAGGGTTGTTGATGCTTCGGGGTTTTTTTTTTTATTTTTTATTTATATTGTTTTCAATTTAAATGCACCTACACGCTTAAACGTCGCTCCTACCTAATGAAGATCCGAAATGTCGAGCCATGCAGCTTCTCAAACGGCCATGTTATAACAAAGTAATAATATGTACGCCTTATACAATACAAATACATATCTTCTGTGTGACATGACATGAGATATCTAAGTTATATTATAGATTTGCACTCCCGCCCGGCGCCGCCGGCGGCGGCGGAGGAGGCGGCAGCCTGCGAGGGTGTCACTGGAATTAGTCTCCGTGCATTGTTCGTTTGTTTTACGTTTCGTACTGTCCTCTTTTATTCCCGCGCGAAAGGCTTTTATTGTTTTTGAACGAGGAGGCTCAGTGTATCCGCGAGCGATCTAAACCGAGTTTTCTAACTGCTGTAATGTAATGTTTACCACACCTCAGATTTTTTTTAATAGGTGTATTTTTTGTACTGAAAAACGTTTTTATACTTGTCAAATGTTTGTTCATGTGTGTATAATATGATATAATTAACTGGTTGAGTAATTGTGCAGAAAAATACATCACTATTTACCTATATATTATGGATATTATATATTTTTTATTAAATTAATAAGTTTAAACCTACACAAAACCCACACGTGCGCGGTGGGAGATCTCGTATTAGCGTGCAGGTGGCTCCACCCGGTTTGCCCCTCTCCCTTCCCCTTCAGCCTTCAGGTCCCGCTGCGCGTAAACTTCTCTCATATAATAAAACTTGCTCTAGCCGTCTCGTCGCCCCACACCGCACCGCACCGCCGGGAAATCAACTCTATCCCGTCTACACATTACACGTTCCAGCTTTCAGGAAAATCCCCGAAGCATCAACTAACATTCGCGTGACGTTAAATCTCAAGCATGCATCTAAATGCACAAAGAGCGACCTTTCAACAATGGAACAATTGAATTTATAATAATAATAATTATGTATGTGCCTAACATTTTATGAAAAAAAAAACACCACGAGGACATTTAAGGGGGAAGTGGGGAAAGAGTTATGCATGATGACTGAGTCGGAGTGACCGAGAAATACCATGTTTCCGCCGGGACCTAATAGAATGTGCCATACCGGAGCCTTGCCTATGATTTACTTACTGTACGTACTGTACGCCAGTACTAATATCTATTCTGTGCTACAGTACAGTATACAGCCGAGGCTGCTAATCGGCCATCTTTCGTCTAGCTAGTATACTAGTCTAGTTGGTAGGACCATCCCAGCAGGTTATAATTTGAGCCTACCAGCTAGTGATAGCAGCAAGAAAAGCACACATCAAATGTACATAAAAATGCCAAATTTCATTATTTTTATGTTAACTTTTTCGTAATTTTATAATAAATAAAGAAAAACCAAATTTTCGCTTACTCTATGAATTTCCGTGCGATTCATCCTACTCTCCAGAAAACCAGAAAAAAACGGCATGTTGCATCTTGTTTGTTTGCACCCGTGGAATTTGCCCCGTGCTTGCGAATAAGAAATCTTGCAACAAGGCGAGATAAATGCGTTAAAACTAGATTGTCTCCACTCCACTATATGGCTTCTCCGCAATTCCAACCACTCTGCTTTTAAGTTCGATGTTGAAGTACGGCACACCGGTCGCAAAGGACTTATCGAATCGTTACCTTATCGAAATTCACTTCGCCTTCGGGACGTTCATTTTCGAATCGATTGAGGTAATCGTCTCAAATTGCCGAGACGTTAAAAATGATTATAGTGCTGAGGTAACACGGCCGTTTTGATTCGAATAAAGGATTCACGTACCTGTCGTCGCATTGGATCTGGATCTCAGGTATGTTAGTCCTTTTCGGATTCCGTAGAAACCTTTACAAATAAGCGGTTATTGAGAACATTTTAGCCTTCGAGGAATTGTTGAATAAAATTTTTTTTGCACGGTTTCTGCAGTCGTCTGTCGCTTTTGTAGGATCTTCAGTAGTAGTTAGTTTGGCTTTTGTGCGGTTAATTGGTATGCGTCCAAATATGCAGTTCTATACGAAATCACAAAACCCCCATGTTAAGTAATTTTATTTCGCAAATAAAAGAAAGAAAACATGTGTGTATGTATATATTTTTTATTGAACACCAATTTAAAAAATTAGGTACAACAGGAGCGTAAATGCACGGGCAGATTATTCCAGAGGCGAGCTGTTTGTACTGTGAAACATAATGCCCTGCGCACGAGTTCTATTTTCTTTGAACGTACAACTTTATAGTTTTAACTTTTTCTATTGCTATATTTCTTTTTCTATTCTATAATTATCTTCGGTACATACAACATTCGTGTACCGAATCGACGTTTCTACATGCTCTCGAAGTAACGCACCTCCGCGGCATTCCGCCTACCTATCAAACTTCAACAGGAGCGCTTTATTTATTTTGCTGAGCGTACCCGCGGCGACAGCGTTCTACTCTACCTCCGCAGGCTTCGCTGCCTCCGGCGTTTCTACTGCTTCTATCCACTTGCACAAGACACATTCCTTTGCCACATTCCGCAGACAAAATATCACAAGCTATTTCGAAACTCAGTTTTGGTTTATCGTTCCTGTGCTGTGCGATATTATATCTTACAACCATATCTCTAGGATGGAATGCCGATTTCGAAGTGTAAAGATGTTACAGTTAGACATTTTTAACCGACTTCAAAAAAAGGAGGAGGTTCTCAATTCGACTGTATTTTTTTTTATGTTGGTCCCCTCCGAACGTTCGACTGGGTATACCGATTTTGATGATTCTTTTTTTATTTGAAAGCTTGTGCTTCCCGTGTGGTCCCATTTCAATTTGGTCAAGATCGGATTTGAAAGCGAGGCGGAATCGCGAGGCCGAAGGCCGAGCGATTCCGCCGAGTACATTAATAGCAAGAAATTACTAAAAAAAACTGTGAAATAAAAAACTATTTAAAAAAATATAAAAACCGCCTTCAAATATTTATGAAATAAAAAAAATCGAAGCCTAGAGTTGAAGGCGGTGCTAAAGCAAGCTAAAATAAAATAACTGACCGCCTTCAACTCTAGGGTTGGATTTTTTTAATTTTATAAATTTTGGAGGCGGTTTTTATATTTTTTCGATCGTTTTTTTTATCGTAAGCGAATCGACTACTTTGCGTTAGCACATAGCAATTTCTTTACGCCTCATGAAGAATTTGTTGTGCAATGCAACTTCATCGTTTGGCAACAATCACCATTCAGAATTTATCAACATGAAATGATTGATGCTCGATTTATTCACGGACAGACAAATGGAAATGTACCGTTTTGTAATATGCAGAGGAGAGGCGGCGGCGTGGGGTAGGAGGAAGCGAACTCGCTCGCTTCACGCCCCGCGAGTTTCCCACCAGTTTCGACTACGGTAGCGGAGAATGAAGCTTCTAAAGGACGCGTATGTATGTACGCATATGTAAGAGCGCTTCTCGCCAACACAGACTGAACGTCAAAAGTCAAGTTTTAATTTGTGAATAATTATGTAGTCGAAAACGCTGCAAGTTGGCTAACCGCGCTTAGCGGCGGCGGGCCAGCGCCGTCGTTTTCCTCCTCGAAATTGTAATTAGCGTGCGCGAATTACTTAGAACTGAGGAATCAACTTTCAAAGGATGTAGGTATGTAGTCCGATAAAAATCTCCTCATATTATGTATACATATATTTGTCAGCATCGCTAGTTCGTGGTGCGGTCGACCGACTGTTGTTAAGCAACCCTGAGCGCGGTCAGTACTTGGATGGGTGACCCGACCGTTGGAGGCTGACCGTGGTTCGGATTCCGCGTAAAATTTTAGGTCCTTCCCTTCTCACCTTACTAGGTGGTAGGGTTTATCCCGTCCGGTTTTTATGATGTGTTCCCTTTTTTTTCAAAAGGACCACCATCTTATGTTCTTTATTCTTTTCTGTGTTTTCTGCTCTAGGCATTTCTTCTACAACTCATATTACATTATTTATTACTATCGACTCTTTTTTCCATCATCATAATTTTTTTCTTTTTCCTATTTTCGACTTTAATGTACGCACGCTAATGGCTTTGCATGAACTGACGTCGTTAAATTAAAGTAAATGGTTAAGCGGCTCCAACAACGTTAGAGTTGAACTTGGTTATTCCGACTGAATTCCTGAATCGGAGGCGCGGGCGCGGGCGGTGGTGCGTGCTAGCTAATGTGATACAGGCACCGCTCACATACACACACATGCACATACTTGATACATATTAGGTAGAGTTCCGTAGATTGAGCAATTTCAACCTCTATTGAAAGGTATATAAGGCATGACGAGACTTTCATGTCGCGCAAGATACTCGCATATGTATTACCGTGTCGTCGGAATTCTGGTGAAGCCGCATGGACGTCGAAAGGATGTAGTGGGAGTTTTGAAATACCTATGCTGTAGTTAAGTATGGTGATATTATAGGTAAATACATCACCACGTACATTTTAGGATGAAATAATCGACGAGATCTATCAAGAGATTTAAAACAACAAGGGCATCGTAATTAATAAATTCACCAAGGTATTGAGTGTCGCTAATATATGACCGAAAGTTATTCTCGTGCTATACTGAAGATATTAAAAAATCAGACGGAAATTGTTGAAGAATTTTAAATAAGTACGACGGACGCGGTGGTGGTGGTGGCACGAAGGATCAAGTCACATGGACGGTAGGGAAAGCCTAGCGCCAAACTGAGCGCATATTACGCCGCCTAAATCCTTGCGCTAATGACAATTTCTACTGCACGCCGCGCCGCCACCGCACCGAGCTCAAAATACGTCGCCGCAACTTCCAAGAATTTCCAATTTCTAAGAACACGTAGTTTTTTCGAAATCTTTTCTGTGTCGAACGGCGAAAATATGGAACGGTCTTCCGGTGAGTGACCTGGGAATCTTCAAAAGGCGTGTCAATAAAATATTAGATGACAGACAACCTTCTTGTCCACCTCATAGCCGGCATGGCGCCTTTCTGAGCGTGGTTTCGCGAGGAATGGTGTTATTGGCTGTTCCTGATCTTCCGTTGAAGTATTGGGCACAGACACCAGCGCGAAAAAAAAGTGGCGCTAGCCTAAATGGTAATGCTGACCTGCTGTGACAATGTTAACGGAGTCATTCACTTATCGGAGTCGTCATCGGAAAAGTTGAAGCATGCACGGCTCATTAAAACGTTTATTTTATTTTATTTTTTTATGGAAACTGACATGCTTGGCTACATACATGGAACAGAGCACCGAACTGATCCTGTGTGAAATATGTGTTACGTTCCTCCAGATTTTGTTTTATGGAAACTGATACGGTTGGCTACATCACCTACATACAACATGCGTGATGTCAGCCCATAACACCGGGTGAACGGGTGAACTAGGTGCCGTGTCAGAGCTTCCCTTCATTTCACGTCGGCTACACTGAACTGGACGAAAAACACGAACTATTTACATAGCCGTTTCGACCGACGTTTCATTCAGTGCGGTGGTACAAACCCGGGCGAGATAAACCCTACCACCTAGTAAGGTAAGAAGGGAAGGGACCTACAGTTTTTCGTGGAATCCGAACCACGGTCAGCCTCGCAACGGTCGAGCGGTTCCAACCTAGTACTGACCGCGCTCAGGGTTGCTTAACAACAGTCGGCCGACCGCACCACTGAGCTACCGAAGCTGAAACGTCCCAGGACCTGAAATTCTCGATTGGTCCGCTGTCCGCTAGGCACTAGCACTTTAGTTCCGAGCGATCGCTTCCTTTACCGCACTTGCCTCACCTCGCCTCTTATATGTCCCCATTGACTACTAACCACTCGCTGCACCGCACCGCTTACATGCATTATTGAACCAATTGCATGCATTTAACTTCAATTTGCGTAAGCGTTCTGTGTCGATAGGATAGAGAGGGGCGGCCGCGGCCGATCGGTGCCGAGGTGGGTGATGCGATCTTGTAAGCTCGCGTGCGAACTGTTCTGTTAGCAGTTCAGCCCGCCCAGACAGCTGCAATTGACCTTGTCGGTACTTTAATTGCTAACGTCTCAAGGGCGGGTAGGTACATCTAAACACAATAGAGTTTAAATACTGAAAGTTAATTTTTTTTGTTCTCAGTGATTTATACATTTTCATGAATTCACGGGCATTTGGTTAGGTAAGGAATTTTTTCTTCAACGCGTGAGTTGATTCACTTAACAAAGTCAAGGTTTCTCTCTTCTTATTATTCCTTGTAATTTCTCCTTGTGCCGTGTGGAGCCGGTACATAAAAAGAATAGTAAAAAGCGAATAAGGGATAAGGACAAGATTGCTTGCTAAAGGGCCACAGGCTAGCCACCTGTCACCTTGGCACGGTTCCCACCGAGTCATGCAGCAGGTGGGTCTTCGTGCCTTAATTTCTGCTTGATATGATGATCTTGCCGAGTACCTTGCTAATCTATATATTATGTATGTATGATTTCTCCTTATTCTATCTCGACACCGGGGTCGTACTTATTACTTTTACTAGGAATTTATTTTCCCCCGTTATGCCGTTCGTCGCCCCCTTTCGCAACACGCACGGATAATGTAAACCTAGCCCGTTCTAGTAGCCCGCAGGTTGTCGGCCGATAAACTGCACAGGTGAAGCGCCGATTGTATCGACAAGCGGACATCTGCCTCTAGTACAGGGTTTCTCAACTTTTTCATTGACTGGCACACTTTTGCATCTACGAAATTCACGGCACATTTCATTTATGGCCATACGGAAAGCATATGAAATTTAGAAAACTAAAAACTATTGGCGACTTCGTACTTACGTAATGTACGCTCTATATCTATGTGTATGTAATTTATCAGTGAACACTGTCATTTTATTCGAGGATGACAAAATGTTCTCGTTACTACCCTGCGAACGTGCATTTAATTTGTTGAGGTGTTCAATCAGTCAAAAAATGTCACCGTGGATTATTTATATAGATAGATAGACGAAAAATTATGCTTGCTCTTTTTTTCTTCCGCTGTTTTCATGCAAATTTTGAATGAGTTACTTAGAATTCGCGGCACACCTGTATGTCACTCGCGGCACACCGGTTGAAAACCCCTGCTCTAGTATGCTATTTTTTTACCCGACTATGACTAAGCCAAAAGGAGGGTTATGTCTTTGAAATGAAATGAAACGTTTATTTGTCGCCATTTCGGATTACAATTTACAATACACGACAATCATTCACTAATATTGGCGACAAATTGGGCTCAACTCAGCGTGTGCAATAGACAACGTATTGCCAGGCCTCGCGCACTCTATGTACTTGCGCGCGATAACTACCTACCGCCCGACGGGCCGCCGGCGGTCTATTTCAATGAAAATTCGTCAGCCGCGCGAAGTATACATAGACGCTCGCCCACGCAACTGCGCGCAGCTGCAAAGCAATAACCACTTTACACTCGATCGTTAAGGTACATTTTCGCACGCAGCGATTGGCGTCGTGAAACAGTAGGCTATTAAAGCCCGAAGGTAGGAACATTTTCTATGGAGTGATTTATCTGTTACGAAGTAACTATTAAGTAATCTGTGGTATTGCGCTGATTTTCAGTTGAACCCATCAGCCTGAATGTTTGTATGTATGTATGTATGTTTGTTTGTTAGGGTCGTATATAATAATAGAATGCACGTCTTAAACAACTTGCCCGATTTTTATAAATTAGAATTTTGGCTTGTCTCAAGTGTTTTGGGGTACAACTAAAAATAATTAAATAAATATTTTTTTTTTATAAAACCGCCGACTATGAAAAACGAAGAAAATAAGGCAAGTTAATCTTAAAGAGCTATGGAAAATGCACCCGACTACTGCATTTTCTACTACTTTTTAAGATTAACCTTGCCATGTTTAATGTTTTTTTGTGGTGCGGAAACCTTGGTGCGCAAGTCCGACTCGAACTTGGCCGGTTTCTTTTTCATAGACGGGCTTCTTACAAATTTTATTTTTATTAAATTATGTAGACAGACCATATAGGAGGGACGGGGTTGACAACATCATGACGAATACAACTGTCAGCAAGATAAAACTCGTTATGTTATCTATTGCCTCATCCACACGTTTGGCAAACCTCCAAATCAAACCACAAATCCAAACGTGTGGAGAGGCGTTTGTGTTGGTTTGGCATGGTTTGCCACCGATCCGGTCGAGTGTCGGTTTTTTGACACAAACCAAAGGAGTTTGCGGCAAACCACGGCACGCGTTTGCGATCCGTCCACACGTTTGCCAAACGCATTAGTATCGCTTGCGCACTGGAGGGAGGTGGACGTATAGACGCGCGTGCATAATTGCGATTGTTTTAACTCTTTTCAGTGATAGTGTTCGTTTTAAAGTAAAAATGAGTAACTGGACCAACGAAGATGTTCTATTTTTCCTAGAATGTTATCAAGCATAGCCTTGTATTTGGGATCCCACTAACAAAGATCACAAAGAAAAGAAAAAAAAGGTTGCAGACGCATGGACTCGCCTGGGGAAAGTCCTAAATAAGCCAATTGAGGAAATAAAAAAAAAAGAAAGAAAACCTTATGGTCACATTCCGTAAATATTATTTAATTATATTAATATTATTTAATATTATTATAAGAAACAAGATTCAATTCGTTCAGGCTTCATTTTGTTTATTTTTGCAATATAAATAGGTTAAAGCCGAACGTTATTGCCGACACTAGCTCGACGTCCATCACGTTTGCCTTTCCAAAATACACCAACGCACTTCACAAACCATCGCAAACGTGGGGATAGCGACGTTTGGTTTGTGGTTTGTGGTCTGTGATTTGTGGTTTGTGGTTTGCGGCAAACATGTGGACCCGGCATATGAGATTTATACAGTTCGCAGGATATTATTTCATTCCGTAAGGTGCACTCTCCTTTTGCCTATGTTACTATCTCTCTTTCTCTACTGTCTTCAGTGGCTTATCTATCTCTCTACATGATGTTGTTATTAATTTATTATACTTTGGGGTACAGTTCCCAGCAACAATGCATGTCGAGCTTTAGAAAAAGATCACCAGTTGTAGAGCGTCGTCCCTGTCGCATGAACTCTTGTGATTACACATTTGACAATCTTTGAGTAGATTTAATCGTATAGTTTTTAAACTGGTCGTTCCCATTTAAAGGCTATATTAGCTCTCATGATAATTTTTTTTTTTAAATTATGAGAACTGAATATTTAGATCACTTATTTTTTATGGAAATTGATGCGGTTGGCTCAATCACTTACAACATCCGCGATGTCAGTCCATCCATAACACCTTGGTGTATAAGGCGCCATGTCAGTGCTTCCCTTTGGTCGTTCGGCTACACTGAACTGAACGGAAAGCACGCACTATGTAGAGTCGCTTCGACCGACCTTTCATTCAGTGCGTTCATACAACATACGTATCACACGCTCCATCCCGACAATGGGGGTTAGGAGAGTAATCGGTATTGTTCTGCAAGAGCTACATCACAGCACAACACCGACCACCACGTATAGCAAAGTATTCGGACAAATCAAGCAGCAAGTAAGGCACGGGACCCACCTGCTGCGTGCCTCGGTGGAAAGACCGCGCCAAGGTGTTCGTGCGTTCATACAATAAACACAATACGTAGGTACGTTTGGCATGATATAACACATACAATGGCAAGACATGACAATCCGAGGTTACGGCATTCTGGGGTAGCAAAAGTATTCAGTGCGGAGGCGTCCAGCGCACTATGGGCTGAGAAACGGCCTCCATAGTAATAGAAATTTAATTTTTTTTAGAATTAGTTAAAAAATAAATAAGTATGCAGAAGTATTGCTACTTCATGCTTGACTCTTTTTATGTTAATGTAGTCAAGAAAAACCAATCGTATATTTTTTAATAATTGTTTAAAAAAAATCGTTGTATGGAACGGAAAATGTTTTATCATTTTTTTCAAAAGTCTTAAGGAGTGTTAACCTCGCCATACTATATTCATATAATAGACTATAATAGAAAGCCAACTGCATAAAAATCGTAATTGGATCGGTCCATTTTAACCAGATATACGGAGTCAAATTAAAGCATTTTTAGTTAATTTTTATACTACGTTTATGACGCTTATATTTGCTTTTAAATGCTACTTGGTGACATAAAATGTAATTAGTCCTACTATAAAAGATATCTAGAGAGTTTCTATATAAGTACGGTCGGCATAAACATAACACATAATTTTATATTCATTTTATATCATACATTTCTACTGAATATTCGTGTTTTTAGATTGGTCCCAATATAATAAAACGTTTTGTACAACTAGTGATATTACCACATCTTAAGATATTACACTACACAAATAATGGCATCGAACATTTTGTGCTTTTGTGAATATAACAAGTAAACATTTAAAGTAATAATTATAATAATATTTTTCAACATTTAAACGAGCATTTCATTGATCGGTGATGCGGTGCTTGTTTTCATTAATCAAGATGCAGATAGAATGAAAGAATTAATAAATAATAAAAAAAACTCAATATTCGCCAGAACAAGCACTCAGCCTTCTCAGCTCTTTTAAGTTATCAAAGTTTCAGTACAACACGTTACGGAGTTCAGCCCAGGATCAAGGTGTACATTTGTACCCTTCATAATATCAAGTTCAAAAGGCCAAGAATGAATGCTATCCTAACAAAAAAGACATTCAGATCAATGAGATGCACGCTAAAGTCAAGCTTCAAGCCCTTCTGGATCTGACAGTAAAGAGACTCAGTAATGTTATAACTCGAGACATCGAGGACAAACAATTAACGCTGGGGGTTTGATTACGCGTCAGGTCAGAGCACGTACAAACAAAAAATGCCCAATGACTTAGACGACTCCAGCATATTTATGTGTTCACTTGTCCCACTCAAACTGGTTTCTGGAGACAATGTATACTGGGAAAACCCGAAACCATCATCGGTCCACTACTGCAGGCCATTCTTCTTAAAATTCGCAAAAGAAAACGACCTAGATATAAAGAAAAAAATGATGGAAATCGATGCAGAAATAAATACACTCGAGCCATCTTCCATACGAGATGACGTTAATGTAATCCACACTCTGCTCATGAAAATGATAGATGGAAAAATCACGTCACACTTGTCTGACACATCTAGCCAAACGTGTGACATATGTAAGGCAAAGCCGTCAGAGATGAATAACCTAGACAGCGTGCAAGAAAAAGAGGTGACCACGGAAATGTATAAGCATGGCTTGTCATCATTGCATGCGTGGATAAGATGCATGGAGTGCCTATTACATATAGGTTATAGATTAGATTTCAAGAAATGGCAAGCCAAAGGAAATGACAAGGAGATAATGAAAGCACGGAAGGAAAACATCCAAAGTCAATTCAAAAGTGAATTAGGACTGCTTGTCGACGTTGTTAAACAAGGATCAGGTACAACCAGGTCGCGAGTGGTGAGCAAATTGACGTTTATAGGTTTACTAGTTATGCGCGCGATACTGCTCAATTATACGTCAACCTCTATAGTTGGTACTATATGCCTTCCAGTGTGCACAAATTGTTAATACATGGTGCAGCTATAATAAAACATCAAAATTTAGTACCCATTGGGAAACTATCAGAAGCATCTGAGGCGCGAAACAAGGATTTAAAAAAATATAGAGAATTCCACGCGCGTAAATTCTGTCGAAAAGCAACTAATGAGGATATTTTTTGCAATTTCCTAATATCTTCAGACCCATACTTGTCAAGTTTAAAACCTAAATTAAGTGACAAGAAGGAAACATCAATGCCAGCTGAAATGAAGTATCTTTTAATATTAACAATTGAAGAGAAAGAAAATATTGAATTCGTTAATGTTGACCCATTGGACGAATTTTCAATCTCATCTGAGTTAGATACTGAATAGGCGTTTTCTCACTTGTCCGTTCCTTAATGAAAACCCCGTGTTCATGAGCCTCCTTTCACCCTGCCATGGTAGCTCTCTTGGCAAATTCCGTATCCCTTCTATATCCTTTCTATATGGGGAGGATGTAGTAAGCCTTCACGAAGAGCCATTACCAACCCAAGGCTCTTCCCGTGAGTAACAAATGTTGCAAAAATGCATTATTTGTGAAACCGATTGCTACACTATAATTGTGTCTTACTGTATTTATTAGTTTTCTTTTACCATCTTGTTAATAGGTAATAATCAGTGTCATTTATACTGGAATACTTCTGTTTGGACTTTTTTTTTATGGAATGCGCGACATGTGGCATCGTTTCACCTGCGAGTAGGTGTCTAATGATGCTCATGGATATTCTGTGATGCAAAATTAAGAAGAACTTTATGAAGTTGTACCGACAACTCTTCATTTTTATCTTAGTGTAATACGTTTACATTATAATTCTAATGCTTTTATTATACGCTCATCGGTTAATTATTTTCCTGCCTATTTAAACGCCTGCTCGTTTAAATGCTGGAAAATATTATTATAATTATTACTTTAATAGTAAATTGTTATATCAACAAAAAACACAAAGTGTTCGATGCCATTATTTGTGCAGAGTGAGGTCTTAAGATGTGATGATATCCCTAGTTGTACAAAACGTTTTATTATATTGGGACCAATCTAAAAACACGAATATTCAGTAGAAATGTATGATATAAAATTAATATAAAATTATGTGTTATGTTTATGCCGACCGTACTTATATAGAAACTCTCTAGATATCTTCTATAGTAGGACTAATTACATTTTATGTCACCAAGTAGCATTTAAAAGCAAATATAAGCGTCATAAACGTAGTATAAAAATTAACTAAAAATGCTTTAATTTGACTCCGTATATCTGGTTAAAATGGACCGATCCAATTACGATTTTTATGCAGTTGGCTTTCTATTATAGTCTATTATATGAATATAGTATGGCGAGGTTAACACTCCTTAAGACTTTTGAAAAAAATGATAAAACATTTTCCGTTCCATACAACGATTTTTTTTAAACAATTATTAAAAAATATACGATTGGTTTTTCTTGACTATATTAACATAACAATAGTCAAGCATGAAGTAGCAATACTTCTGCATACTTATTTATTTTTTAACTAATTCTAAAAAAAATAAAATTTCTATTACTATGGAGGCCGTTTCTCAGCCCATAGTGCAGCGGCGCGGGGCCGCGGCGGAGGCGGCGGCACGCCGGGCTTCGGTCGTTGACTCGTCGACCTCCCGCGGCGTCAATATTCCATCCACTGTGGGCAATTCACTCCAACTTGTCAGTTCTCACTGCATTCGTCCTTGTAATTGGGTTGATCTTGATGTTTCTAGATATATCTACTTCGATTAGGTACTTAGACTATAGTGGATCTGTCGGCTGCTGTGAAATACGAACTGTGAAAATATTGATTTATGTGACGTGTTAGCGAGAGCACATTGATTTTGTGACAAATACATAAATAGACATAATTACACAATCAGGGTTGTAAAATGGGTAAGATGAAAATTTACCCGTTTGCTATTATATGGTAAGCGTTATATTGTTTACTGTTTTTATTGTTACACCTAAATACAACACGCTGTATCCCGACAATCGGGTTAAGCAGAGTAATCGGTGTGTGCTGCAAGAACCTCGGCAAGAACTCTGGAAAATTACAGCACAACACCGACCACCACGTTTGGCAAACAAAGTATTAGAACAGGATAACTATCAACACTGAAAAACTGATATGAACGCATCAGCTAGAGCTGCTTGTTCATTAAAAAAAAAAAATAAAGCAGCAAGTAAGGCACGAAGACCTACCTACCTGCTACGCGACTCCGTGGAAGGACCGCGCCGGGGTGAGAGGCGGCAATCCTGTCGCGCTTTGGAACAGCATCTTGTCCTTATCCTTAGTCGCCTTTTACGACATGCACGGTGAGAGATGCAGTGGGGCTATTATTTTCAAGTACCGGCCCCACACGGTACTTGTCATTGTTACCCCTATTTATTGCCATTTATCATTATTAGCATTTAGTACCAAATTTTCGGGTATTTAACTATATTCCTCAAGCCCTTATAGTTTATACACGAAACAATGATGTATTCACTAAAAGAGCCAGCCCCCCTTAACAAATATGTGTTTCGCTGCTCTTTGAACAAATTGGTTACCAACTGTTGTGTGTTGTTGCAGGGCGGTGACGGACCCGCGGGACGGGCGGCGGGTGGCGCTGAAGAAGTTGCCCAACGTGTTCCAGTCGCTCGTCTCCTCCAAGCGAGTCTTCCGAGAGCTCAAGATGCTCTGCTTCTTCAAACACGAAAACGTAACTATAACACCACGCCTAATCATCTGTTATCTATCTATCATTCACACGCCTAACCTACAAGAGAAACTTAGCCAATAAGTGCATAACGCAGTCTTGTTTAGGATTCTGTTGCTGTTTTCATTAACTATTACAAATTAATTACTCCACTCATTACTGTTAGATAACTTTATTTATCTGCAACTTTTCTCTTAGTATAGTCAGTATATTATTAGTTATTATTATAGTATATTATATATAGTATATTATTGTTATTATTATATATAGTTAGACAGTATATTATTCACAAATTATGTTTTGGACGATTTTATGGCGGAAGCAGGTCAGAATCATATTGTGTACTAATTTATGCTTTTAACTCTATTCCTGTCTCTGTACTAATCCCAATTTAATAAATAATTGGACCGAATGGGGCCGCAGTAATTTGGTCGAGTTCAACGCTTCCAAGACACAAGTCTGCGCGTTCAGTGCTAAAAGAACGGCGTTCACTCACACCAGCTCCTTCCTTCCAGGGAACGTCGCTAAAATTAAGCGACCACCTCGGGGTCCTCGAAGTCGAACTGTCGCACGACCTAAACTTTCGGCGCCATATCGAGGGCAAGGCCAAGCTGGCTTCTAAAAAGCTGGGCGTACTCAATAAGGTGCGACGGTACTTCACGTCGGGCCAAAGGCGGCTTTTGTATAAATCGCAGATTAGGTCCTGTTTGGAGTACTCTCGCACTTGTGGGATGGCTCAGCTAAATACCAGCTTGCGCCTTTAGATTCGATCCAGCGTCGAGCCGTGCGACTATTGGGTGACCCCGATGTGTCCCGCGATCTAGAACCACTGCAACACCGTAGGTATGTCGACGCCCTAAAAGTGTTCTATCGTTTATTCCATGGGGAATGCTCGGAGGAGCTGCTTAACGCGATTCCGCTGTCCCCTTTCCACCTCCACACAACGCGCACTGGGCAGGGATTGCATCCCTATACGCTTGACTTACCACGGATGCGTAACAATCGGTTCTGCAGATCTTTCCTCCACAGAAATGGTAAACTCTGGAACGCTCTCCCTGCCCACATATTTCCCCCCAAGTATAGTCTCGGGTCCTTCAAGAGAGGCCTGAATAGGCACCTGTCAGGCCGGCGGCATGGCATTCGCAACCCCCGCATACGACTGAATGTCCATGGGCGTCGTTAGACACCTTATGGGTGGCTCGGCGCCACATGTCGCGCTTTCTATAAAAACATAAAATAAATAAATAAATTCCACTTAAATTACAATATCCACACAATATTGCTATTGGCGTGGATATTGTGTGCTCCATAAGTTGTCTGATGATTGCAAATTTTCTTTCAGAGAAGTAACTCATAAGTGAGAAACTCGGTTTATTAGCCCGCCGGTCCACGAAGCCACCACCGCGAGCAGGGGGGTGGTGTTTGCGGACTCAAGCAGTGAGTACACACCGTGCGTACAGCGTATACGCACGTATGTAAGTCGCGCGAGAGAGAAGTGCGCGGATGGGACGGACGAGACGAGACGGACAGAGCTGTGTCAACAGCGCTGTTGACTGAGGACCGAGACTAATTCACTTGCGGCACGTGATAAGAGATGACGCTAGAGATGTAGGGGTTATAGGCGCGGCGGGGGCGGAGGCGTGCCCGGCGAGTAAAGTGGCCCATGTATGCCGAGGAGAGTTCTCACTCAATACCACGACCACAAAGAACGGACCACTTGTCATATTTTGAAATGTAGTGGTTGACTTATTAATCTCTTTATTTTGTTCAAATTATTGCATGCTCACCTCGTGTATGGTGAATTCCGGGAAAATGAATTTGTCAAAAAGTTGCGTAGGCTTAATTTTTCATTTATTTATCTCGCAGCTTTGTGAATGCATTCCACATTTATGTCGATTCTGTACACCTCGTGTGGGCGGACAGAGCGGTCGATTATTAATTTCGTGGTTGGGAATAAGTGAATGCAACAATTGTATGTGATTTTTCCCAAAAGTTTGCCACATTTTGTGATACGCACTTACATCGCAATATAATGGCACCGACGACGGCGAGGGCTCGGCAGGAAAAACCTTTCATGTTTCAGCGGTTTGATGCCGAAACACTTGTAGGTAATATTTTGTAATGAAAATACGAACGAATTAACTGAATTCTGCGCGGGCTTCCCTTTCAGATATAAACCACTCGAATGTACTCGTACTTACACAATAATATACAGGGTGGCCAAAAAGTCATGTATCAAACGAAGTCAGGGGATAGCTGGGATCAATTGCGGCAAAAAATTGTTCTACAGGTTGCATCTATGGTCAACGCCTGAGAAGTTATGATTTATTTCGTGTTTTTTAATGAAAATGTAATTTCTCTAACAATAGTTTTAAAAAATTAAGAATTGTGATACCCTGTATAATTTTTTTTATTTTCATCTCATTGCTCACAAACAAACATTGCATTAAACATGGCTTTTGTGATTGCAAATGATGTGTGTTTAAAAAAAAACACAAATTTAAGAAATTTTCTTTTTCACCATGGCAACATTTGTATTACATTGGACCGCACTGTGAAAAAATAATGTTCTACCGAAAAGTCACCCTCTATTAAAAAAAGTAGCGCAATTAATAAGGATTCTAAAAAGGTGTAACACATGACTATTTGCAACTCGCATAATTTCCTAGAGCGATCATACGTAGTAACGGTCGAATTTACCCAAACCAGTAATTATTATTGTATTGTGGCAATAAATATCTCAAATCGTTTGAAGCTCTTGAAAAATAACTAGAATCACAAAGAGACACTCACTACCTCTCTCTCTCTTGTTGTCAAGGGTCTAGTTACAATGCGCGTGTCTCCTGGAGAAAGCCATGCTGTCACGTGATGAACCCCACTGCGACGTTACTATCGCTTTCTCGTTTTCACTTACCTCTAGGTGATAAGAGGAGAGCTAGAAACACTACAATCGCGCCGCCGCTTGTGGGACAAGACAAGCCATGTCGTCTTTCTAGCTCTCTCGCACGAGAAACGAAGCTACGTCGCAGTGATCTTACGTGACAGCATGGCTTTCTCCAGGAGACACGCGCATTGCAACTAGACCCTTGACAACAAGAGAGAGAGAGAGGTAGTGAGTGTCTCTTTGTGATTCTAGTTATTTTTCAAGAGCTTCAACCGATTTGAGATATTATTGCCATAATACAATAATAATTACTGGTTTGGGTAAATTCGACTGTTACTACGTATGATCGCTCTAGGAAGTTATGCGAGTTGCAAATAGTCATGTGTTATACCTTTTTAGAATGCTTATTAATTGCGCTACTTTTTTTAATAGAGGGTGACTTTTCGGTAGAACATTATTTTTTCACAGTGCGGTCCAATGTAATACAAATGTTTCCATGGTGAAAAAGAAAATTTCTTAAATTTGTGTTTTTTTTTAAACACACATCATTCGCAATCACAAAAGCCATGTTTAATGCAATGTTTGTTTGTTAGCAATGAGATGAAAATAAAAAAAATTATACAGGTATCACAATTCTTAATTTTTTAAAACTATTGTTAGAGAAATTACATTTTATTTAAAAAACACCAAATAAGTCATAACTTCTCAGGCGTTGACCATAGACACCCCCTGTAGAACAATTTTTTGCCGCAATTGACCCCAGCTATCCCCTGACTTCGTTTGATCCATGACTTTTTGGCCACCCTGTATAGGTGCTACAGAAGTGCTCATAGGAGTGTGGGCCACTAATAAGGTAGCATCAAACGCTGAGTGGCCCCACTCTGATTAAACATGAAAGTATCAGTAAGTAACGCAAACGCAGTTTATGCTCAGACTAATGCAGTGCTAATTCACCGCTACTCTGCCGCCGGCATTACGCACATTCCCGGTAGATAATGTGGCCGAAGCGAGCGAAATACTTTGGAAAGGTTATCGGTCGAGCGACGCGGCGAGCTGGGTACTTGTGCCGCCGGTATAATGGCGAGGTTATGTCCGCTGCGCGGGTCAATACGAGCGGCGGAGCAGGGCGGGGCGTTGGTGCGGTTAATTGGCGTTATTGGCCGAGCCCATCATCACGCGCGGGCGAGCTGGGAGCGGCGCGCGGGAGCGTCCCGTCCGCGCACCCCGTCCAGGATATGTCGTTACAGCTGTCGGGCTGTTTGAACACACCGACGGTCGACAACCGACCTGCGACAGGCTCTATCGTCGCCTGATCGTGATCGCACCTTCCTAGGCTGAGCGTGGGCGTAACCCATGTCAAACCAACTTTGCCCGCTATACGACGCGAATTCAAGTCGTATCCTACTGTCCACGTGTTATCCATGAAGTCCGGCACACCCCCGGGGTCTCAGAACGCCTTCATGAATCCCTCCAAGGGAGGGCTGAACCGCAATGCGCGTCACCAGGACCAAATTGGTAACATCCCGGCAGCGGGCCTCCCTGCTTGCAACGATTTTCAAGTGATTGTCCCATTTTGAAGTCATGCATGACACAGTACGGGTGCTATGGCCGCAAGGCTGGTGCGCTCGGGTCAGTGGCGGGTGTATATTGTCCACGTGTTGTGAACTAAAGGCGTCCACTCTCCTATTCAAGATCTTTACAGTCGGTTTACTCTAAGCGGGGGGTGGTGGGCCCGTATTCCATGCGCGTAATTTCGAAAGCGAGCCCATGCTGCAAGCGATACGTGACGATTTGGAATCTTGAAATCGGCGGCTAGTGCAGTTTTAATAGTTGTGGTTTTGGAAAAAGTTGAAAATGTGCCGCTACATCCGATTCAATATATTCCCAAATAATTGATTGGCTATATATTTATTTGTTCCCGCTCTGTAGTTCCTGATGAGTTTCCCTACAAATTTTCGCTTAATGATCTCCTCACATCGCCTGCGATGACACATTTGGGTTGGACATCGGGGTCACTTGTTCTAATAAAGCAAAACGTCCGAATTTGGAACTTGTGGCCCGATTTCCGCGAAGTAGGCCGCTGGCTCTGTCGGCGTTGCATCTAATTATAGGTTTTGTTGTTTATTCATGTAGGCAACAAAGGCGGCCTCGGCTCGGCTACATTACTTCCCGTCCGGTACTTTGCGATGATTAATCAGCGTGCACCACGAACAACGGTAAATCGCACAGTTAGGGAAATAAGAGCATGTTGACAAATACTTATGAATTAGGAAGCACCAGTAGTATGGTAATGGACAAAACGGGCTAGAACGAAAATTACTGTCAAAAGTGAGTCACATCGTATAGAAGTCTTCCGGTGAGCGTGTTTCCTGGCTCCTACAGCCTGGGTGTGGTGTGGACAAAAGGAGTGTGAACAAATTGCCTGTTGACTTTTTTGTCCGCCTTGTCTTTTAAATCGAGTCTACCGTACATCATCATCATCATCATCATCAGCCTGTATCGGTCCACTGCTGGACATAGGCTTCTCCCAAGGCACGCCATCACACGCCGTCTTCCGTTCTTCTTATCCGTACCCCTCGACGAAATTATTAATACAGAGATGTAGTCTTTCTGAAGAGCTTACGAAAAGGAATATCTAGATTTGTTGCTCAAATATCGACATCGTTGCCGATACTCATCACATTCATCTTTACGAACGAGCTTCATTCACTGTTGGGCATAGCGTTCTCCCATGCGGGTTCTCTACAAAAAACATTAATCATTCGTGCCAATGGGACCAATGTCCAACAAGTGGAAACTGAGCATTGACTTGGTATAATAAAGTATATCTTACATAAAAACATAAGTTTATCAATGCTGGCGCAGTGTCATTTTTCTTCCGTGAAAAATCACGACCTGAAAGTGTACGTCACGTCGGTCAGTTTTTTCCGCGAGTGTACGCGCATTCCCCATGCGCTGCACCAATCAGGCCCTGACCCTAAAGGTCGGGAGTCGGGGTTAGGGAGTTATGGCCTGAATAACGAGCGTAATGTTGTGTCGTGCGTGTGCTGCGTGCGCTACGGTCCGAGCTAAGAATAGAACCGTGCCGAGATCTCGCGCCCGACCTGCGCGAGAGTGATGTGTGTACGTTGTGTGTGTATGTGTGTACTTGTTAGGTGATCTTCAGCAATTTGACATTTTCATACTCGATGAGAGAGAACACAGAACAGCTATCGGCCTTAGCATAATGCGTCTTAAGGTTAATTGTGTAGAAAATAAATTTCCTTAAAGATAATTTGTCGGCATACGCGAGAACATCTTAATACCGGCACCCTCTCAGGATTAAGCTCGTCTTTGGGGTCGTATCGTCTTAAGCTCGTCGGGTTGGATGGAACGTATATATCGGTCAAATTCTGCGGCTTGGTAAGCAAGGTCTGCTTAAGGGTGTCTAGAGACAAATTCAACTGGGTTGGGTGGGCTGCCTTCGTAAAGTTAAAATTAGCCTTGACGTCTGACCTTCCGCAAAATTTAAAGACCCATGTCAAACGCGAACTCTTGACGGTCGCTGTTGTCCAAAGATTGAAAGCCGCCCAAAGGGTAATGGAGCAAGCCATGCTGGAAATATCGCTAAGTGATATGGTGCGCAACGAGGCAATCCGCCGACGCACCAAAGTATTGTGGCACAAAAGTCGATATTGGACACCGGTTGGCTAAGCTCAAGTGACAGTGAGGTGGGCACGTCAATCGAAGAGACGACGGCCGTTGGAGTAACCGTGTCCTGCACTGGCGGCCGTGGACATACAGGAAAATGGAGTGTGGGGAGACCACCCGCCAAGTTAGACGACATCAAGGACGTCGCGTCGGAGAAAAACAGTCGTTCCATACCGTTTCCGATCCGAAGGCCGCCGGGAGGACTGGAGGAAAATTGGAGAGGCGTACGTCCAGCAGTTGACGCATACACGCTGACTGTTGGAACGGCCCAAACGACTTGGTAAATTTTGAAAACGCGTGGCGAGGACTCGGAGTCAATACATGTTGTGACTGCTCCAGTACAATCCTGATAGATGGACTGTTACGTTGGTTGCGTGTATGTTATGTTACAAGTGGTAGTTTGTTGTCATAAAGTGTGTTGTTTTCAGACTATTTGATTCATTCCTCATCGATGCTTAATTTTAAATAATATTTGTATTCCGCAGGTCTTGTCAGCACTGGACATCCTTCAACCGCCCGGCCTTGACTTCTTCCAAGAAATGTATCCTTTTTATTCAATCATTGTCTAATAATCTAATCTGGTGAGTAAAGCGTCCGCGCAATTTGTTCGTAATCAAAACTGTTATCATTAATCTTTATATTGCATTGTTGAAAAATACAAACATGTTTGCTAGTGTTCGCGGTTCGAGAATATTCACCTAAAAATACCTTCAGCGTCAACCCTGCGAATGTCATTCGTATTTTAGTACAGTAGGTACGAGCGTGAGTTTGTAGCATCGTCGCTTCGTCGTAGTCTTATCAACGGACAAGGTTTTTACGTCCTCGACTATTGTTCATTGGTACATTTGCTTAGACCGTTGTGTTCACAGAAGCATGATCATTGATCATGGTCACTGACTAATTCGCGGAGTTCCTCGCGGAGAACGCGCCGATTCTTATGACTTTGAGGTTTATAGTGTCAGCGTTGCTTCGTATGTATGAAAACAAATATCGACAAATAACGTTATATATTTCACCATCTCTTTGTTTGTGAAACATTGTTTGTTCCCATTTCCACACAAACTTCACATCGGCGTAGCGGGCGAGGTGGCGGCGAGTCCGAATCGATAGCTCCCGGTTTCCCGAGCTCGGTGCCGCGCGCCGGCCCCGCAACACCTTAACGACCCAATAATTTCCCGAATCCGGGTCCACCGAAAAGAACTCGGAACATAATTTACGTCCAGCGTTAGTATTGAGCGGCGGGCTTAGGCGGCACGCGTAGATTCGGGCTTTATTGTCTAACCTAGCGAATTCCTTCCGACTACACCGCGCTTGGAGCGTACCTAATCGTTTACGGGGAAGCATTCTTCCGTGGCGCAAGTCAATCCGATGACATTCGGGCATGTACTGAATTGTATTGTTTATTGATCATTCATATGGCAGTTTCACTCGAACTTGTCACAATTTGTTCTATGCGGTTTGATTACGCCCACGAAGAAGAACCGACAAGAAACTTCGCAGGGTATTGTTTGTTTCTTATAGATAATAATTACAAGTACTTTAGTAAATAGCCACATAATAGCATCGCTCACAGTTCACTCCCAGCGCTACTCAAGACTCCAACCTGCCACGAATATCGAATGTTCTAGCTTCGTCTCAATTTTATTCAGATAGCGCAACCAACAACAATCACAGCTCCTGACTTGTTAATATCACTTCGGCTACTTATTATAGACAACGATATTGCTTCGTGCTGAACCAGAAGTTGAATCTGCCGATCGCTACCAGGTGTAGCAGCGGTGAAGCGTGTAGGCGACACCGCAGAGGCAGCCAGGGCGCGGATGGAGGGTGCGAAGCGGCCGCTAATTAGGAGCACCACTTGTTCACACACGCGGCCGCCTCTCTCGCGCCGCAACGGGCGCCGGAGCGCGCTCCGGCGCCCGTTATATTTCACGTTCGTTACACAACACTTTGTAATGTTTGCCTCCACAAACCGAGATCAAACAAGTCAATGTACCCGGTACGACGCGCTTCACACACCGACGACGCGACGCCTCCGCCGCTCCTCTACGGAAGTAATCGCGAGCGTATCTACTTCGGCACCTCGCGGCAAGTTTATAATGCATATTTATAAGCCTCTTATTATGCCGCGAGCGGGCGACGAGAGCGCGCTCGAAGGTGAACTCGACGAATATAAAGACGTCCATATTTCATAAAATTATAGACGCGAACGCGCCCCCATCGCCGCCGCCCGAAAGGACCAGATTAATTGATGTTTTCGTTGAATGCGAGGCGCTCCGCCGCCGCGAAATTGGCGCGCGAACCGAAGCCCCGGCGTCCGATCCATCAGCGTTTTTTTATTCGAAGTTGAAAGCTTTTAGCGAGGGGATTCCACCGCTTCCAGTTAGTTAATACATCACGCCGACATTTAGCCGCCCGCGCCGATCTCGACCTTATTATAAATTAGTCTTTCTTTTTTCTTATCGCTCGCACTTATGTACGAAGATCTGTTAGAGGCTATAGATAAAAGCTGTTGTTCTTGCTGAGTAAACGCTCTCGCTATCAACGCTGCATTGTGAGAAATGTACGCGACAGCTGATAGTGCAGCAGCAGGAGATTGGTGTCCGTCGTGAAGCAGTACGGAGCGACTGGAGAGCCCGCGCGACACGCGATGCACCCTGAAGGAGAGGCCGAATGAACATTTGTATTTGCATGTCCAAAATTGTGAAAACGGATTCTTTAAGATCGTCTATTAAATTTTTTTTTTCATACAAAAGTAAAAAATACCTACCTAAACATTTGTAATGTTTCATACATAGTAAAAAAAATTAAATCAATTAATATATCGATAAGCATTGCTTTTATTTAATAAATAATTTAAATTTTCGTCTCCAAATAGGCTGGGGAGCGTGTAAGTCCACCACGCGCCACGTTACGTGTTTACACATCCGTATACTCTGATCCGGAAGATTAAATATCCGATTCAGATATTTATTTCGCCATAAAGAACACACACCCACCTACGTAACTCAACAAGTATTCTGCGTACTATAGTATTTACGTATACGGGTTTCGATTTACACGAGAGCGATATATCGTTGATTATCGCGAGTTGTAATCTCTTGAAATCGGACATGCGCGTAGAATAGTACGCGGGAGGCGGTGCGGTGGTGGCGGTGGCGGTGGCGGTGGCGAAGGTTGAACTAAACGTCAAGTTATTGAAAGTGAAATTGAAATGTGAGCGGCGCGCGGGTAAACAGAGTTACAGCAGCGGTGTGGGCGGGCGGGGGCGGCGCGATATACGAGGCAACTCCACCCCCCGCCCTCGCCCCCGCCCCCGGGGGCCAGGCGGGGCGCCGCCGCACCGCCGATTCACACGAGCGAAAGTATATTCTGTCTAAACTCGCTCGGCTTGCGTAAACTTTCGATCTTGCGGACTTGTTTAGCAGTTTGCTTTAATATTCATGCTCAGTTGAATTTCATACATACAAATTTCCAATAATAATATTTTGCTAGTTTAATAAAATATATAAATTTATTAATATTTCTCATCCTATTTACATGAAATCTAAACCGAAGTAGAAGTGCCCTGAATCACCTTTGACGAGTTATTAGGAGACGGACGACAGGCGGTGGCATGGCAACCGACTGCTAACGACCCTCGAGCTGCCGCCGAGAGGAGGCTGCGGTCCCGGGCTAGAGCTCGGCCACCGCATCCTGGCGCGTTCCTTCTCTCTACTGCCTTGTACGCCGCATACGGGACACAAATGCGGAAGTGTGCGCCGTCCTGTGCTGAGCTAGCTGCACCTGCCACGCTCCCGGCTCCCCTATTCCACTTCTGTTCCATCGATGGAAAAAACAATTTCATTTAAGTACATGTTTTAAATTATTAATCTTTTTTTTATATATTTTATTAAGAGTTTAACATCCTTCCTTACCTATAATAAAATCCAACGTCTGCTTTCTGTCTGAGTGTATGTATGTCTGTCTGTCCGCTTATAACTCGAGAACCACTGAACCGATTTTAATAAGAAAAAAATCTACGGATAGCTTGATTCTTCCCATCAACTATAGGCTACTTACTATCACGCTAAATGGCTTATGTATGAGGTTAGCAGTGAAGTCAAATATGAGAGCGGGCGGAGCCGCGGGCACAGCTAGTCAAATATATATTCTTAAGATAAAATAGTATCTCCAAGGTCTGTGACGCCCTGCTGCACATCAAAGCGATGTTAATGTTAAATTTCCATAAATCATACAATTCAATATGCATTTAGTACCCGTAATCTACGACGAGCATGCATGAAGAAAATTATGAGAGTGGAAGAGGCGGTAGAGGTGTGTCAGGATCGTGGCACGTGGAGATCCGTTGTCTCTGCCTACCCCACTGGGAAACAGGCGTGACCTGTGCATTTAAAGAAATCTCGCGTTCACCGCACGCGCCCATCTCGCTCAACGGAGCTGTCAAAATTATCACGTTTATTTGTCAATGGATTGTGGCGGTCCTGATTTACCGGCGGCGCGAGGCAGCCACCCCTCCCACCCTCTCCCTCCCGGCATCCTCCCCCACCGTCGTCTGCGCCCCCCGTCAGATAACACCGACTGCGCGGCGGGGGATGAAGAATGTCTCCAGTCCGCCAGAATTTGGAACTTTATTGCGGACTGCGAAGAGCTGAACTTTTCTGTGGCGATAAACTTGTAACTACATCTATACCCGAACCGGAATACGTTTCGCTTCCTGCCCGAATTCGTGAAGTTTTGCCCCTTCAAGCTGAATTTACTCGACCTTTCCATCTATTCTTTTCTCATTATCATAAAGGCCTCGGTAGATTGATTGAATATGAAAGACATAGAGAACGGACAAAGATGAAAGAAACGAGAAAATGTGAAACGCCAATCTATTTACTCCAAGTACAAAGCACCTCCCTTTTGGCACCCCCAAATGGCTCCTATCAGGCCGGCATGCCATTCGCAATCCCAGTGCATCACAGACTTTCCATGAGCATCGTTATACGCCTGCTCGTAGGTGTAACAATGCCAAATGTCGCGCTTTTCATTAAAAGAGCTTTGAACTTGGAATCTGACGAACATGGAATGAAAATGTAGGTAAGCATTGTTGTTTCGGAAATTGTGAATCAAAGGATACAAGTTTAATCGAAACCTAAGTAACTCATTTCTATAGTAAGTTATTTCAAACATACTACTCGCTATTATATGTACTTTCCGAGATATAGCAATTCATAAACAAGTTAAAATGTAGAACGCACTCCCTGGCCATCTATTTGCTCCCAAGTACAGCCTGGGGTTTTTCAAAAGGGGCGTGAAAAGGCTCCTGTCAGGCCGGCATGGCATTTGCAATCCCCGTGCATCACAGAATGTCCATGGACATCGTTAGACACCTACTTGTGGGTGAAAAGATGCCACATATCGCGCTATCGATAAAAAAAAGTTGTCGAAATAAAAAAAAAATTTAAACTTTGATGACTCATGCATGAATCATGATCACATCTCAAAATATAAATAATACTTTAATTTTACACACGTCCATAATAGTCGCAACCTTCTTGCTATTATACTTTCCGAGATATAGCAATTCTCTCGGAAGAGGGTTTCTTTTTGTTGCGTTACTCTCAAGTTCCGTGAATACCTCGCCGTATTTGACGTGCGGGTAAGACATGTCATTTCATTTCATGTAAAAACAAAACCTTCATTTTGTAAATAAACAAATAAATATAGCTATAGGTATCATAATCATAACACTCAGACGGCATATGGACACGTCACAAAGACTACAAGATGAACACCCACGTAGTGCCACTGCACAAAATAACATTAATTTAGAACTAATGTGAGGCTCTTACAGCGGAGACAAGGTACAAAGAAGAACCGAACGCAAAAGAAATAAATACAAGTGTGCAAGCGCTAATTAGCACACCTACGCAGCGGGAATCATTCAAAGCCGGGAAACCGTAGTATCTAGTCCATTCTTCGTCTTTATATTTGAGCACAAAGCTTCCTTTGTTGATGATATTGAAGAAAAGAAAACCGCGGCGGCGTAAGATTTCAACGTAAATTAGTTTGATGCCTTCAGCGTTTTTCTCTAGCACACCTCGAGCAATGTCGGGGGCGCCTTGAACTTTACGCGCTGTCTGCTGTATCGGTACTTCGACTCGTGTATAACATTATTTTATTACCCAATAAAAGGGCACCATCGCTTTGTTCTTGGCAACGTTGTTGTGGAGGGGGAATGCCGGTGTGTTTGAACAAAACAAAAGTGGTTATTTCGGCCGGAGACAAAACGTTAAAAATCATTCAGAAATAGTTAATTTAGTTCAAAACGGCGTATCGACTTACGTACATACAGCCTGACTGAACGATTAAAATTTAGTTTTTTTTTAAATTAATGTTTTATATAACCCTTAGTTGATATAGGTACGTTGTGGTCTATTTATACTAACAAAATTTGCGTGCGCTTGCACAGCTTTTTGAAGGAGGGCTGTGGCTGGCAGGCGCTGGCTGTTGCACGCCTACCCGGGCAATTTGTAGAAGGAACTTATTAACCTATTTATATATAATGACACTGTTATACCACTATACAAATATGCAATAAACTATATTTGATTTGATTTTGATTTGATTTAATTCTGTACATAATATCGATGATTTTGTTCGAACCTTCGAAGGTCAGTTTTGTTATAAGAATTTAAAAATATACTACCTTAAATATCATACCATTAAATAAAGAACTCAATCTTGGACCTAAATGTTTAAATTTCTCGAATTGGTGTGAAAAAGTATCCGAAAAAAAAAATCGTAATCCTAATTTTGACGTTTTATTCGCTTTCATTATTTTGATTTAGGAAAACAATCAAAATATGCCTTATATTATTTGCCATGACGGTGTTGTTTAAATTTTTCCAAATTTTAATTTTGCTTGATTTATACACCGAAATATTTTGTCAGCCTCGATAGCTCAGTGGTGCAGACAGTCGACTGTCGCTATTGATGGTTAGCAACGCTGAGCGCGGTCAGTACTTGGATGGGTGACTGCTCGACTGTTGGAGGCTGACCGTGGTTCGGATTCCACGTTAAACTGTAGGTCCCTTCCCTTCTTACTTTACTAGGTGGTAGGGTTTATCCCGGCCGGGTTGGTACCACCGCACTGAGCGAAACGTCGCTCGAAACGGCTATGTATAATAAATAATTGTATAATGTATAATGAAATAGTTCGTGTTTTCCGTCTAGTTCAGTGTAGCCGACTTGAAATGAAGGGAAGCACTGACATGTCACCTAGTTCACCCGGTGTTATGGGCTGACATCACGGATGTTGTAGGTGATCTAGACAACCGTGTCAGTATCCATAAAAATAATAATTATGAAATTATACAAAATTCGCGGGCGCGAATTTTTAATTTGCCGTAGCTATTGGTAACCTCTTAAAAGCAATTTCAAATGTCAATATGTTCAATTTTACCACAAAAATCTTAACCACAAACTCTAAATTTCCGATAACTAAAGTGTCTTATAAATGTGAACTTTTTTTTTTTTTTTTTATGGAAACTGACACGGTTGGCTACATCACCTACAACATCCGTGATGTCAGCCCATAACACCGGGTGAACTAGGTGCTATGTCAGTGCTTCCCTTCATTTCGCGCCGGCTACACTGAACTGGACGGAAAACACGAACTATTTACATAGCCGTTTCGACCGACGTTTCGCTCAGTGCGGTGGTACCAACCCGGCCGGGATAAACCCTACCACCCAGTAAGGTAAGAAGGGAAGGGACCTACAGTTTAACGTGGAATCCGAACCACGGTCAGCCTCCAACGGTCGGGCGGTCACCCATCCAATAACTGACCGCACCACTGAGCTGCCGAGGGTGACGATCCCTTAGTCGACTTTTACGACATGCGACGGGGAGAGATGCAGTGGGGCTATTATTTTTAATTACCGACCCCACACGGTACAGCCACTTTTGTTCTTTGTTCAGTGAACTACAACCACTTTTGTGTGACTCACAACGCTCTCTGGTTTCTCATAAAATTGTCTTGCAATTTACCGAGTCCGCCGATGCGTGCCGTTCACAAAAAATACATCATAGGTCTGGATTATGTTTGAAAGATTTTGACATTGATGGACTGTGTCTTTCAGAAGTCTTTTGACTTGTTTGACTTGGCGAACATTGTATAAACACCCTTCCAGCTCTATCTGAGCAGAACAATCGTTTCTTGTAACTTTTTTCTCCTGTTCATACTATTTTTTTTTAAATCTACACTAAATGTGAGTGAAACATGGGCCAATAAATTACTCTCTGCACCATACCACTGACCATAATATACTGACTGAATATTATTGTTGTATCGTGTTTCATTTAGACGTCCGGCTCGTCTCCCGTTCTGATAAACTATTTTATGTTCCAAATATTAATATCGATGAATATTAGCACTAATTACCTAGGTAACTCATCCTTACCTATAATAAAATCCAACGTCTGCTTTCTGTCTGAGTGTCTGAGTGTATGTCTGTCTGTCCGCTTATAACTCGAGAACCACTGAACCGATTTTAATAAAACAAAATTCTACGGATAGCTTGATTCTTCCCATCAACTATAGGCTACTTACTATCACGCTAAATGGCTTATGAGGTTAGCAGTGAAGTGAAATATGAGAGCGGGCGGAGCCGCGGGCACAGCTAGTATAATATATGTAGGTGTTGAACACTTGAATTAACGTTTTTCACATATTTTCCATGATCGTCAAAGTAAATAGAGATATATTTAATAAATGGAGAAAACAAAACAATTAATAGAGAAAAAGAGTATAATATAGAGATATAATTCTGGTATTCTTTGGTTTTCGTTTTTTTATTGTATGTTACACAAGCTGTGCCCGCGGCTCCGCCCGCTCTCATATTTCACTTCACTGCTAACCTCATAAGCTATTTAGCGTGATAGTAAGTAGCCTATAGTTGATGGGAAGAATCAAGCTATCCATAGAATTTTGTTTTATTAAAATCGGTTCAGTGGTTCTCGAGTTATAAGCGGACAGACAGACATACACTCAGACAGAAAGCAGACGTTGGATTTTATTATAGGTAAGGATTTTGTGTTCAGTTTGATCTAGCCGAAGCTGAATTTCTGAAATACAAACCTAACTCTGCTCCAACTGCAAAGTCAACTTTCACAATGAAATTGCCGCCTCGATCTGGCTTCTTTGTCACTAGGAGTGTCGCCGTCACCTTGTCCCCCGCCCCGGCGGCAACAGAAATAGAGACAATGTGTCCGCGACTCTGTCTCGCGTGAAATTCCCGCGAGATTGTACATTGTGACGACGCCATGCGAGCGGACCGACACGGTGCTATAAACGATAAACAATAGTTGATCTAGGCTCTATATAGCTTCCAACAAAACTTGCACATAATAATTTAAAACTTCAAAATATATCTCTATATCATTATTTGAGCAAAGGCAAGGCTGCGATTACTTAGAGATAATGACACCAATTTGCCTAAACCACTAGTAGGCCAGGAAACGAATGATTCTAGCCGGAAAGCTCGAAAGCAGAAACTTTGACTTCGGAACTTTGTTCTGACTAATTAGGAGGTAAACATACTAAAAGTCCCCACCACTGGGGGGTGCGCCCTAGGGGGGGGGGGGGGGGGGGAAGGGGGGGGAGCACAAAGAAGGTCCCATTTTTCAGTTTTTCGCTTATATCTCGAAAACGGTGCATCATAGGAAAAACTGTTCAATTACGGAATAAGAGGTGATAAAATTCTCTACAACTTTGATATGTACACTTTTTACCAATTCTCAATCGTTGTCGAGATATAAGGTCCGAAAAGAGGCCGATTTTATTTGCAAATAAAAGCAAAAATCTGCTTATGTCATACATTGCTTTTATTTGCAAATAAAATCGGCCTTTTCTTGGACCTTATATCTCGACAACGACTGAGAATTGGTAAAAAGTGAATATATCAAAGTTGTAGAGAATTTTATGACCTCTTATTCTGTGATTGAACAGTTTTTCCTATGATGCACCGTTTTCGAGATATATGGGAAAAACCGAAAAATGGGACCTTCTTTGTGCTCCCCCCCCCCCCCCCCCCCCCCCCCCCCCCCCCCTAGGGCGCACCCCCCAGTGGTGGGGACTTTTAGTATGTTTACCTCCTAACTAGTCAGAACAAAGTTTCGAAGTCAAACTTTCTGCTTTCGAGCTTTCCGGCTAGACCCCTTATTTGAGCACTCATTTACTACACTATAGGTATTACTATAGCGAGCGACTTCACCTCTTGTCTTGGAGAAGCTTTTTCGGTCGGACGCTTCAGCGGACGCAGCATAGAATCCCTTTGTCCAACAACTACAAACGGGCTTGCATAAACATCGCCCCTCGTTCTTTTGACGACGTCGAACATACTCATCCGGAATGGTATTTGGTAGTCTCTCCGATTTATGTGTCGTTATTTTTACTCTCCTTTGTCCTGCATAACTCTAAATATATTTGAAAATGTCTTTCGGCCGCAGGAACTGGGGAGCGGACAGGTCGAGTGGCTTTGTGTGGAACGGTGCCGCGGGGAGAGTTTGCCCTTTAGTAGAACGCGCATAAAATTAAATAGGGAATCTATCGGTTGGGCATTTGCCAACATTTCAGGAAGTGGCCCAATGATTTCTTCAGTTCGTGCTCGCCGCTTTGTCTCGTGACAACAGAGCCGGCCGGTGCACTTCCTAATTATCTGGGCGCGCGGTGGCGGCGGCGGCACGAACGGGCAGTGCACCGCACTTTGTGCGGGGACCGATTTAACCTCTTTATGCGTCACCGCTAGCCCGGCTAATGCGCCGTGCTGCACTGCGATGCACTTTGTAACCGCGCTACACTATTTATACAGACTGCCCGCTCACCTCCGTCCACCGGGGTGCGGAGGCGGCGCGGGCGCGGAGCACGCGTCACAAAGAGCTCGTAGGCTCGCGGGGCGAGCGGCGAAGCCTCAAGGGGCTGCGCGCGTGCGCTCTCTCTCAGCTTTGATAGCGTCATGCGAGTCCAGACTCTGTGTTTGTCGAGGTGTTTGTAAGCACAGAGTCTGGTGCGTGCGATATATGAGTGCGCTGTTAAGCACCTTTGTTAAGCCCTCAAAGTCTGTTGCTGAAGCTGATTTCCTATCTACAGCATTGACGTGTAGTACCTATAATGTACACGTCAATGAAACCTCTCCCTCGGCTACTGCCGATCGGTCGCCGCACCCCGCCACCGTACATACGCGGGCCGAAGTTTTCAAGGCGGGCGCGGGCGGCGCGGATTCGTGAGTATTATTCATGTTCCTCGACCGAGTTTAAATCTACGTAAGGATTTGTGCTACATTTCAGAATTTCCAGATAGCAATCGAGATCAGACTTCCGGCCCCGCGGAGTAACAAAAGCGTATTCTCATTGAGGTCGACGTGCGTTTCGTCGGGGCTACGTAATTAAAGCGCGCTCCCTCCGAGCGTGTCGCGGACGGGGAGTCTCCCCGCTGCCGCGCGCCGCCGCCTCCGGCGCTGTGGTGGCGCGCGCCGGGCGAGGCTACGACGACACGGCGACGGAGGGATGCCTGGGGCGGGCGCTCGCAGCTGAATGGAGTCCGGGGGCGCGGGGAAGGAAAGTTCGGCGAGGGACGACGCCGGAGGCGGGGGGAGGCCGCGGCGGAGGCTCGCGAAAAATATCAGGTCATTTATTTGATCGATTGATGGAAACGCTCCGTCGACTCTCTTTGCGTTAACGACAAACAAAATACTTCGTTAAGAAAGTTCTTCAACTTCGGAAACTACTAGGTATATTAACTTCCGCGCTATAATTTCGAGTCGATATTGCGACTTCCTGCCGACGATCCAGCTTATTTGTTCAGCCGAGTACCCTGAGCGTCTCGTCACGACAACTCGAAACAACGTGAGCGGCAGCTGCGAACGTCGCGTCGTCGCTCTGCCGGAAAGTTGTTGTGTCTTGCTTGTCAGAGAGCGCGGTTCCCGTGCCGCGTATACTAGGAGCGAACGTTGGAGGCGACGATGATGCCCTCACGGTTAGGTAGGCAGTGGCGGCGTGAGGATCGCGACGCTTGTCGGAGAAGGGCGGGACGTGGTTGGTAATTAAATAAGAACGACTCGAGCGGTATTCCTTACTTCTCTCTAATTACACGTTCCGTGTTGCCGAATGTGCTCCGAGCCGAGCGTAGCGGCTAAGATATTATTCGACTATATTCATGAGCTTGAGGTATCTATCCAAAGCGCCAACGTACCTATACTCGTTGTAATCTGTGTCAGAAATACCGCTCTACCTTCAGTCTCATCGACAGAACTGTCAAAATTGCAGAGTCTTAGAATACCTAATGCATTCTATCTACTATCTATTTATTCACTCACACATTCCCAATCCACCTTGGATACGAATTTAGAGATTTAAATCAGTTCAACTCGTTAAACTAGTTTATGAACTCTCTACTTAGGCCCACTTGCACGAGTTTAAAGTTAAGTAGCGAGTTATGGATTTAAACGCGGTTCCCACATACAACGGGTGCTAGCTTAACGAGTTAAACTGGTTTATATATTAAATTTGTGTTGGTGCAAGTGGGCCTTAATATCTCACACCATGACATAATAGTACTAATTTAACTAAACTCGAGTTTAACTTTATAGGTGCGTTCTTTCTTCTGATTCCAATATTTTTATGCGTCGACCGACTGGCGACCTTATTCTTTGTTCGACAGCTCAGAGAGCAAAACCGACCCATCTGTTCATAGCGTCAACTTTCTCTATCACCACATATAAGAAGGAGATGGCACTATAGTAACATGCGCTGTCACTGATACCGTAATACTTTGGAACAAACCAGAAAATGGTTCTCCGTGGTTTTTAGCGAGGAACGAGTGTTGTGTTTTGCTAGATAAGAAGGTAGTTAGTAGGTTAGAAGAGATTGGCATGATGTTTGATGTAAATTATTTTGTATGACGATCGGAGCGAAACCTCATTGAGGTGCGTGGCACTCGGTACGGCACCTGAAAGCCTTTTTCGTGCCTGCGGTGCCTTCGAACCTGCGAACCTGGCTCCTTTCGGAAACACTCGGGTTGACTCGGCTCGGAAGCGAACCAAGTGAAGCTACGCGTCGCATCTTCTATATATTAACCCTGGTTATTTTTTTTTAAACCACCATAACATCCACCGAGCATACCTACGGGAGTGGCAACGGTCGAGCGCCAATATATAGGAAAATTAGCCGTGTGTAAGTGCATTATGCCGCGTGTAAGTGCATCGACCGTCAGTGCGCTCGCGGCTTGGGAACGAAAAACACGTATATGTGCGCAAAATGTCGATTTGTGCAGTTCGTACGTGTAGAAAGAGCCTAAGATCATCAGGAATGACAAAAGATGGCGTAACCTTTCATAATTAGGTCATTTTAATGATTATACAATGCTTAAAGCGTGAAAAATACAAAAATTCCGCGAGTTAGGAGCACCACTGCGCGCCATACCGGGCGCGTACACATGATAAGCAAATTTGACAGACTGAAAAGAAATTTGAAATCAATTATTTTGTATGGGATGTTGTTAGTTTTTTTTATGGAAATTGCATGGATGAATTCAATTTATAAGCAGTGATAGGAATAGGTAGGGCTTATTTACCTAAACTTTGAGGAACAGTAAAAGATAGGAGACTTCCTTAGGACGAAATTAAAATATTATTTTTGTTCCTGGTTACGAAAATAATATTCATGGTGTTTTTCGCGATTTAAAAAAAGTGGCCGCCATTTTGAACTTTTTAGTTACTGGACCGATTGCTTTCAAAATCGATATCTGGGCGTCTGTGTGGACTCTGAATAGGAATCAGTAGTCAAAATTAAAAAAAAGTGGCCGCCATTTTGAACTTTTTAGTTACTGGACCGATTGCTTTCAAAATCGATATCTGGGCGGCTGTGTGGACTCTGAATACGAAACTGTAGTCAAAATTAAAAAAAGTGGTCGCCATTTTGAACTTTTTAGTTACCGGACCGATTGCTTTCAAAATCGATATCTGGGCGTCTGTGTGGACTCTGAATACGAATCTGTAGTCAAAATTTAAAAAAAGTGGTCGCCATTTTGAACTTTTTAGTTACTGGACCGATTGCTTTCAAAATCGATATCTGGGCGTCTGTGTGGACTCTGAATACGAATCTGTAGTCAAAATTAAAAAAAGTGGCCGACATTTTGAACTTTTTAGTTACTGGACCGATTGCTTTCAAAATCGATATCTGGGCGTCTGTGTGGACTCTGAATACGAATCTGTAGTCAAAATTTAAAAAAGTGGCCGCCATTTTGAACTTTTTAGTTACTGGACTGATTGCTTTCAAAATCGATATCTGGGTGTCTGTGTGGGCTCTGAATACACATCCGTTGTGAATACAAAAAGTTCAAAATGACGGCCACTTTTTTTAAATTTTGACAACGCATTCGTATTCAGGGCCCACACAGACACCCAGATATCGATTTTGAAAGCAATCGGTCCAGTAACTAAAAAGTTCAAAATGGCGGCCACTTTTTTTAAATTCTGACAACGGATTCGTATTCAGAGCCCACACAGACACCCAGATATCGATTTTGAAAGCAATCGGTCCAGTGACTAAAAAGTTCAAAATGAAGGCCACTTTTTTAAAATTTTGACAACGGATTTGTATTCAGAGCCCACACAGACACCCAGATATCGATTTTGAAAGCAATCGGTCCAGTAACTAAAAAGTTCAAAATGGCGGCCACTTTTTTTAAATTTTGACAACGCATTCGTATTCAGGGCCCACACAGACACCCAGATATCGATTTTGAAAGCAATCGGTCCAGTAACTAAAAAGTTCAAAATGGCGGCCACTTTTTTTTAATTCTGACAACGGATTCGTATTCAGAGCCCACACAGACACCCAGATATCGATTTTGAAAGCAATCGGTCCAGTAACTAAAAAGTTCAAAATGGCGGCCACTTTTTTTAAATTATGACAATGCATTCGTATTCAGAGCCCACACAGACACCCAGATATCGATTTTGAAAGCAATCGGTCCAGTAACTAAAAATTTCAAAATGGCGGCCACTTTTTTAAATTTTGTCAACGGATTCGTATTCAGAGCCCACACAGACACCCAGATATCGATTTTGAAAGCAATCGGTCCAGTAACTAAAAAGTTCAAAATGGCGGCCATTTTTTTTTATTTTGACAACGGATTCGTATTCAGAGCCCACACAGACACCCAGGTATCGATTTTGAAAGCAATCGGTCCAGTAACTAAAAAGTTAAAAATGGCGGCCACTTTTTTTACCCGACTACGGCGAAGCAAAAAGGAGGGTTATGTGTTTTTAAATCGCGAAATTAAAACACCATGAACATTATCAATCCGGAAAAAAATATTGTCGTAAGGAAGTCTCCAATCTTTTACTCTGTTCCTCGAAGTTTAGGTAAATAAGCCCTACTTATTCCTATCACTGAATAATAGTAAATCTTTTCAAAAATATTAAAACAACAGTCTGGTTTAATTTTTCAATATTTTTTTTTTGCATTCAAACAATAATATTCGTTCGGTATAAACTATTTGAAATAATATTACAAATAACAATTTTAAAATTATTCGCAAATGTACCGCACCATCATCGTCCGTCAGACTTCCATTCGTAGTGATCCCGTCAAGCAAGGCTTCCGATTGGTCGGACGGTCGGCTCTTATTACCAGATACCCGAGCCAAGCCAGCGATAACAAACCTGTCGCTCGCCTTGCTCGCTCTGTCTCTCTCCATATCGCGGGGCGCGATATGGGTAACGGAGATAGAATAGTCACGTCATAAAAGATTAAATTGCGATTTCGATTTTCGTAGTAGTAGGGATTTTTGGCTAGCCGTGCTCCGATACAAACGCAGTAGCCTTGCGTCTCCCGTAGGTATTCTCCTTGATAACATCACTCATCTCATACCACTTGCCGATAAGTATAAGATATCGATATCGAAGATAAGTATGCACGAAAGGAGCAGGATGCGCAGGTTCGTTTGTCTGTCGCTGTGAACTTTCTAGAATGTAACGGAACTGGACACCGATATTTACAAAAATGGAACGCCGCGTCATCCACAGTTCTTCGTATCGACCTCCGCTCCCATTGTTGTTTAATCGATGGAATGGGCGCGCGGAATGTCGATTGGAAATTATATATTCTCCAATCGACGCTTCCTGCGTATCGGTGACGCGCTCTAGATCCAAGAAAAAATAATTCCGCCAAACGAGCAGTCTGAGGAATGCGGTCCAGGATCCTCTCGATTCAAGCAGTTTCATCTGCCTCATCGAATGGGGAAGATAAACAAGGAAAGCAACTTTAGTGTCTTTGTAGCCTGTGACATTTTTTTTAATGGAAAGACACGGTTGACTCCATCACCTACTACATCCGTGATGTCAGCCCATAACACCGGTTGAACTATGTGCTATGTCACTGCATCAAAAATAAAGTAACCGACAGAAATCCTCCAGCTTAAAAAAAACATTTACTTCACAAAATATACTCGTATTTGTTGCTTGCTGACATAGTTATGTAAAATTTAATAATAATTTGAATTTGCGCCTTCGTTTCCTAACGCTTAACGTTGTATCCAACACCTGGCCGTATTATACCCACCAAGAATAACACATAGCATAGTACCTATGTGTGTGTTGATAATAATGTGGTTCATAGCAGGAAGATGAGTCGGATAGCCTCGAACTTCTCCTCGAGGCCGGGAGAACGGGTCCGCGCACCGCCCCGCAGGACTCGGAATGTGGTCGCAACATAATGCGGGGAGCAAGCGAGGTCGGCACCGCCGCACACTGGGGCGATTTCCCAGCTTGGTGGACATGGACCATTGTAGAATCTTTTTCTAGAATTTCGAAATGCTTTTTGTAGAATCGTATTGGACGGTCAAATATAACATACTTTTGCTCTCTCGTATATTTCTCTAAAACTAATAGTTTCGGAGAAAATTAAGTAAATGTGAATTATTTGTATGGCGATAAACATATTCCAGTAGATTTCTCAAAATGTTTAAAAATGGTTGAGCTAGCACCTACATAGTCGTGATGTATGACCATAGTTAAGCACTATTTACAAAAAACCGCGTGCCGCTTCGCGCCGCTTTTTGTTTTATTTGTGTTTGAACATGTTACTCAACGTGATTTCTTGCATATTGCGAATTATGTTGCACTATACATAAAGTAATGTATACGATTTTATATAAGTTTTAGAGTATTGTAATATAGCTTTTGCCCGCGGCTTCGCTCGCGTGAAATTCGTATTGCAAAGAAAGAAAGTAAGTAACGAAGGCCGATCTGCGTTCAGGAAGATGATAAACCTAAGAAAGTAAGTAATTGAGGGCGAGGCCGAAGGCCGAGCTGCGTACAGGAAGACTATAAACCTTGAAGAAAGTAAGTAACTAAGGGCGAGGCCGAAGGCCGAGCTGCGTTCAGGAAGACGATAACCTTTTCAAAGAAAGCAAGTAACAGAGGGCGAGGCCGAAGGCCGAGCTGCGTTCAGGAAGACCATAAACCTTCTCGAAGAAAGTAAGTAACTAAGGGCGAGGCCGAAGGCCGAGCTGCGTTCAGGAAGACCATAAACCTTTTCGAAGAAATTAAGTCATTGAGGGCGAGTCCAAAGGCCGAGCTGCGTTCAGGAAGACTATAAACCTTCTTGATGAAAGTAAGTAACTGAAGGCGAGGCCGAAGGCCGAGCTGCGTTCAGTAAGACTACAAACCTTCTCGAAGAAATTAAGTAATTGAGGGCGAGGCCGAAGGCCGAGCTTCGTTCAGTAAGACTACAAACCTTCTCGAAGAAATTAAGTAATTGAGGGCGAGGCCGAAGGCCGAGCGATTCACCGTCCTCATGTGTAATTCGGTACGTATGTAAAAAATTATTGTGTTTTACTGTAAATGGATTGTGAATAAATATATTTCTTTCTTTCTTTCTTTCTTTCTGTGTTCTAATTATGCAATTTAGACACCTACCTTCTCGGAGGTGATATTGGCTAGTCAGAGCATGTGATTTGGCCCCTCTGACTCAGCCACCCATACCGGATTACATTAAAAAAAATAGTCTTGAAGACTATTTTTTAATGTAATCCGGTATGGGTGGCTGAGTCAGAGGGGCCAAATCACATGCTCTGACTAACCAATATCACCTCCGAGAAGGTAGGTGCCATACCGGAGACTTCCCTGGATTACTGGCTATACTGGACTAGAGGAGAACACAACCGAGGTTGCTATGCGGCCATCTTACTCCAGTACGGTGGTACCAACCCAGTCGGCTACAATTTGAGCCTACCACCTAGTAAGGGGCAAGGGAAGGGACCTACAGTTTTACACCGGTTTCGAACGGTGAAGCAGCGGGTGTAGGTATGCACTTAATTTTTTTCGTCAGAAAAAACTCATTGGTACACGCCGACGGATTCGAACCTCGGACCTCCCGCACGAGAAGCCGATGCCCAAACCACTCGGCCACCCGCCGCGCCTTCTTATAAACCTTCTTGAAGAAAGTAAGTAACTGGGGGCGAGGCCGAAGGCGGAGCTACGTTCAGGAAAACGATAACCTTTTCGAAGAAAGTAAGTAACAGAAGGCGAGGCCGAAGGCCGAGCTGCGTTCAGGTAGACTATAAACCTTCTTGAAGAAGTACCTTCCTTCCTTAGAAAACCTTCTTGTACTTACTTTCTTCGAGAAGGTTGAAGGTCTTCCTGAACGCAGCTCGGCCTTCGGCCTCCCTTTGTTACTTACTTTCTTCGAACAGGTTTATACCCTTCCTGAACGCACCCTCTCCCTCCCTCCCTCTTCCTCTCCCTCTGCCGCTCCCTCCCCTCCCCCTTTACAGAAAACTGGATGGTACGGAACCCTCTTTACGCGAGTTCGACTCGAACCAGACCACTTTAAAAAAAAATATGTTACCATGGGATATACACTTAATTTACGTGAGAACGTAAACGAAAATCCCAATGCTTCTAGTTCTCACAGAAAACGCGATGGTATGGAACCCTGTTTACGCGAGATCGACTCGAACTTGACCAATTTAAAAAAAAATTATGTTACCAAGGGATATACACTTAATTTACAGGAAAACGTAAACGAAAATTCCAATCCTTCTAGTTCTTACAAAAATGCGATGGTACGGAACCCTCTTTACGCCAGCTCGACTCGAACTTAATCACTTCTTTAAAAATTATGTTACATCGGGATATACACTACCCCTATACGAAGTTTCGTCAAAATCCGTCCAGCCGTTCAGGCGTGAAAGAGGAACAAACAAACAAACATACTTTCACATTTATGATATTAGTGAGAAGTGAGATGAGAAAGTGAGATGAGATGAGATGAGATGTCGACTGTATTAGAATTTATAAGAATGTAGAAGATTGTTTTACCCTATGGTCAATAGAAATTGCACGATTTACAATAATCGATACATGCATTTTGAGCCATGTTCAAGCACGTTTATACACTAATTGTGAATATTTAGAGTTGCGGTGTTTATGCAAAACTGTTCTCATATAGTTGTGCATTTATAATTTAAAATCCATAAAATTTATTCAATATATAAATTTCGAGAAAAACATAAAATAAATTTTTGCTCCATAGTAAAAAAATTAAGATCGTTTTTTTCTCGAAAAATAAGCATCAAATAAAAAAAAATCCAGTTATAAAAGATGTTTGTTTTCATGAGTAGAACACGATTCCGTTATAAAATGTCCAAATGTCCCTACTTTGTGAAATCGCCCCACTGTGCGCCGCCGCGCCGCCGCCGCCAGTCGCGCTCTACACGCGCGGCGGATTACGTGCGGCGACCTTCTCACCCTCCCCCGCATTGTATCCCACCACTTCGCTCCTTCCTCCCCCCTCCCTATTTCATTACCACACCCTACTTTTTATCGAGTGTATCTCCTGAGCTGAATCCAGTATATTAAGGTCTTTCAATAGTAGGAACGACACGCTAACATACTTATTAATGTGAAATACGCGCACTTCACGTATTAAATTTGAGGAGTGAGTAGGTTTTTTATATCGTAAAAAAAATTGGTATGGGAACGTGATCAGTATCTGATACAGATACACCCCATAGCGTATCGTTACCTACTAATGAAAGACCTTATATAGTAATGACGGCATTACCGGGCCGTCTACAATGTAATTCGACAAACACTTTCAATTAAATGTAATTGTTCAGCAAACAAACTCAAATAGTATTCTCCAACAAAAAGTTACGGTAGCAGCGCCGCAACAGTCTAGTATGCCCGGGCGAGGTCCCCAGTGAGCTAAGAGCGTGAAAACTTTGTCGTCTTGCTTATCCCATAATCCGATCGCATAGCGCTATTTGAATCGGCATTACGAGCCAGGTAACATTTTAGCATTAAAGCATAAACAGTCGGCGCTCGCTCGCATGACAGGTCCTGCGAAGCGATCGTTAAGACGCGGCGGGTTATGCGTGAACTAGAACGATAAAAAAGGTATGGATCCCGAACCCTATCCTCGCCAGCGTAACACGATATAAGTAAAAGCATACTTGTTTCATTGACGGCCGCGCGCTGGCCCGTCAGTCGCAGTCATCGGCTGCGTTCGCAAAAACCTGTTTAAAATGCCCGCATGCTCTGTGTTTGCGTGTAAAAACACTACAGCCAAGTTTAGTGTACACAATAGTTGAGTATCTTAATCATCGGTAAGTACACTCCGCTCCCCGCAACTCGGCGACGCTAGTTCTCATGCAAGCATTTGACAGTCCGGCGTCCATACCTTTTATATCGTTCTAGTGCGTGAATATGGAGTACCGAGTCGACTCGGTGCGTGTTATAAATCCCAGCGACCTCATAAACGCCCCGCCGCACAGTGGGTCGAGATTGCTATATAAGGGACATAGGGATTTTTTTTATAAATTTCATTTTTTAACAACACCCATCGATAGGTCTCATCATTCTGATGAATAATTGTCATTAAAAATTTTCGTCTAAAACTGATAGTTTGCCAGGAAAAAAATATTTTCAAATTTTGATGTATGGAATTAGACATAAAACACTTCGTTTCGGCCAAGTCTTGACAGGTCTTGCGTTAAAACTATATAAGCATTGTTCTGTGGTTTATTGACTATAATCCTACACTATCAGCGCGCGCCCAATGTTGCCCGTTCGCGAGTTATGTGGATCCGAAAAATCAATTAAAAATGTAAGTAAAATATTTTTTTTTAATTTCTAGAATCATAGGGCATTGATAGATTTAATGTAAATAATTAGACAAAGAAAAATTAAATTAAACAGAAATGTAACAACTTAAATTAAATAAAAATATTCCTGCATCCTCGGATGTAAAATAATTGTTTTATATAAAATTACTAACAAATAAATAAAGTTCTTAATTTTAAAACATTATTTTATCGAAAAGATACATCAAAATCTAATTAAAAATTTATAAAAGTGTTTATTAATCAGACACAGTTACATATATTAATGATGTTTTGTACATAGAATGCATGACGCAAGACAAATAGTACCTATACTCAGATGTATCTACACTGTACCCGCTAGTTCGAGCTATTTGATGGACACTGTCGCCTAAACTGGCCCTAAGACTGTTTCATAGGCGACATTGTTTGGTCAAACCACTGGTGATTACATTTGGGTACTTAACTCTGATCTTATATTTAAATCTTTTAAACCTATAGTTATATATACATACTTATTCTAATTTATCTGTGCGCGGTGAGTGAGAGAGACTCATTAGTGCAGTGTGTGCGTTAAATGTGTGAGTGCATTGCAAGACAACCCACATGATGACGCCTTAATCGAAAGGTTCCACGTTATTTTGCAGACAGTGGCTTCAAGAAAGCGAGTGGATCTTCCAAAATTCTGGAAATGTTGTGAAGATACAGCAACTTTGTATATCCAGTTATATCCGTGGTACTACATGCCCTCTAGCGTACATAAGTTGCTTGTGCATGGAACGGATATAATAGAACATCTTGGACTTTTACCAATCGAGAAACTGTCGGAGGAGGCATCAGAGGCTAGAAATAAGGATTTCCATAAATATAGAGGGAACCATTCCAGAAAAGTAAGTAGGACAGCGACAAATGAAGATATCTTGCATAATCTTCTTATGTCATCCGATCCAAAACTTACTTCTCTAAGGCCAAGAATGGCCAAATTATGGAGAATGTATCTCTCACCAAGAGCAATATTCATCTCAATCAAAAATATTCTATTATATCCGTTCCATGCACAAGCAACTTATGTATGCTAGAGGGCATGTAGTATCACGTATATAACTGGATATACAAAGTTGCTGTATCTTCACAAAATTTCCAGAATTTTGGAAGATCCATGGCAATATAACGTGGAAACCTTTCGATTAAGGCGTCATCATGTGGGTTGTCTTGCAATGCACTCACACATTTAACGCACACACTGCACTAATGAGTCTCTCTCACTCACCGCGCACAGATAAAGTAGAATAAGTATGTATATATAACTATAGGTTTAAAATATTTAAATATAAGATCAGAGTTAAGTACCCAAATGTAATCACCAGTGGTTTTCATCAAACAATGTCGCATATGAAACTGTCTTAGGGCCAGTTTAGGTGACAGTGTCCATCAAATAGCTCGAAATAGCGGGTACAGTGTAGATACATCTGAGTATAGGTACTATTTGTCATGCGTCATGCATTCTATGTACAAAACATCTTTAATATATGTAACTGTGTCTGATTAATAAACACTTTTATAATTTTTTTATTAGATTTTGATGTATCTTTTCGGTAAACTAATGTTTTAAAATTAAGAACTTTATCTATTTGTTAGTACTTTTATATAAATCAATTATTTAGATTAAATCTATTAATGCCCTATGATTCTAGAAATAAAAAAAAGTATTTTTACTTTCATTTTTTATTGATTTTTCGAATCCACATAACTCGTGAACGGGCAACATTGGGCGCGCGCTGATAGTGTAGGATTATAGTCAATAAACCACAGAACAATGCTCAAATAGTTTTAACGCAAGACCTGTCAAGACTTGGCCGAAACGGAGCGTTTTATGTCTAATTCCATACATCAAAATTTAAAAATATTTTTTTCCTGGCAAACTATCAGTTTTAGACGAAAATGTTTAATGACAATTATTCATCAGAATGACGAGACCTATCGATGGGTGTTGTTAAAAAATGAAATTTGTAAAAAAAAACCCTATGTCCCTTATATAGCAGTCTCGACCCACTGTGCGCCGCCGCATTGCGAGCACATCTCGCTTTTATGGTGCGTCTCGTGAGATTGCCCTTTATGGACCATACGCACTAGGCGCGTCTGCGCGGATATATGGCTCCCACGCACGTCACCGAACCTCGCATATTTATCGAAGACGAGGGTGATGGCAGCGCGAGTTAATTGCGACTCGTAAACTGACTGGCGCGAGAGTTACGTCGTCCTCCGGGGACTCGGCTATTCCGCGAACGGCTCTAATGACAATAATTAACCGATTAATACGTATTGCGTATTTGAGTACGCACGAACTGCTTGAAAGACGCGGCTGTCTTTAATGTGTTCACATGTTGGTATCAGAACTTGAGGACATTTTAGGTTGGTTCTGGACGGGTCCTCCAATCAGCTCTTTTTGAAATGTTTCCGCTCAGTACCGGCCGGGGCGCCACAGCTGCACACAGGCCTCGGGTCGATGCGTGCGACTGGTGAATTGCTGATAGGTTTCGCGATTTTAAACACCCCTCAGCGGTAACATCCAAGTTATTCGCGGCTCCCTAACTTTGTTTTATCGCCTTTTCATGCTCGAAGGATCAATTAAGTAATTCTGCAATCAAGTTACGGTTAGTTAGAAGGTAGAAACGAGTCATATCATAATGTGAGCATTTCTTTGGATATAATGTCGAACCGGCTGAAGACCTGATTAGGGCTTCGAATTCAATCTTAGGAGCATATCATATGCTAATCCTTGTCGCTTCCAGACTCCACCGTACCTACCCTATGCCGCCGCAGCCGCCGGCGCGTGCGTGCGTGTGTGTGTGTTGAAGATGCTGCCATCGCCGCCGCCGCCACCCGCCGGCTGGAAGAGTGTGAAGCCCCGGCCTATATTAAACTGGTGAGCGACGCAGGCTCCCCGGCGCGGCGGCAGCGGTCCTCGACGTCTCCCTCGCAGTTCTTCATCCCTCCGCGTCCTCCGCCCTCGTGTGACCGCCAGGCGGCGCGGCGCGGGGCGACACGCGGCGCCTCCTCCGCAGACACTGATTAATTATTGGCGCGCCGAACGCCGCTGCCGACGACCGACAAATATTTGATTACTAGGCGCGATCGAGGTGCGTACCGATAGCTGGCGACGCAAGTGATGGCTGGTATCTTTTCGATTCTGAGTTTACGATGTGTCGCCGCCCTGCCGAACGTGTGCAAATCTCGACGATTACGCAAAGCGGCATTTACGAGCGGCCAGACATAAATCTAAATATTTTATTGCATTTAAATTTTCTTGCAAAAGGTACAGCTTAACGCCGTAGGCGTTCTCCTTCACCTAACCTTTGGGTTATCATGAAAGAGTGTGGAGTGGCAGAGAACAAATAAGGAGAGGATGTAGATACATTACAACATTACACTACATTAATAACTTCAAAAATTTGTATCTCCGCAACAGGCGTACCTAGAACCCTACTTCTTTTACTATGTCACGGTGACGAATACGAAATAACCATTATGTGTGTTACAAAGCGTAGAATAGCCTCCTTAAAGGAACCACACCTGTCCGGGGACACCCTGTATACAATTTCAACAAATAAAAATTTAATTTAAAACATATACACACATATTTTTTTTATTTATAAACATACAAATAAATATATAATATATAGTACACGAATAAAATATACAGAGACATCAGACAAGTGAGATTGAATACGCTTTTTAAACACAAAAAAAAAAATTGACGGGAAACGAAATCTGGATTTTTTATTATGGCAATAGAAATCCTTGCAAACCTTAATAATTTGAATATGTCGGCCCCGACGAATTATTAGTGCGGGCGAGTGGAGCCGTTATAGTCATCGGCGCGGCCCACCCGGGGACGGCACATAATCGTTCTAGAAGCCCATTGTGCCGTCGAGTCCCGCTTCGCCCCGGCTTTCCGAGCGTCACTCCCAAATTACTTTGGCGAGGGCACTTTATGGCCCTGAATAAATTATCTGCACAAACCGAACTGAGAACCGATCGAAATTGAATTAATTTGACGGCGCACAGACGAGATGGCGAATATGAGTTATATAGTTGCGAAGATATCTCGCGACGGCAGACGCAACTTCGCTGTCATATTCAGCGGCGGCGGCGACCGATAATGAGCACTTCCCTCACTGTTCTCTCTCGGAGAACAAAGTTGCAACAGCTCAGATTTTTCACAATGCTTTATTTTCTCAGCGTAGGCATTTCCTTCGAATGGCTCGTGAAGCGAAAAAGTACTGAGCACTTATTGTAGGTTTTCGGTGGCGGCGACGCAGAGCGACCCGGGACGCAAAATGGAAGGGAGTCGGCTCGACTAAGTCTTGTAGGGGACGCCTTTTGTCGGTGGTAGTGCAGGGGGTTGAAATATTTTGGCAAAGGCTCGGGGCGGCGGCCGGGGGGGGGGGGGGGGGACTTGGCACGCCGCGCCGGCGAGACGTCGGACGTCAGCGGTGGAGGCGGGGAGCGGCCGCCGCGCGCTGCTCGGAGGCTGGGAGCGATCCAAAGGGGAGATTTGATGCTTGGCGCGGGCGGCGGCGCTGCGGCGCTTCGGAGATACATAGATAAGATACATAATCGCTCTAGCTATAGGCATACCAGCGAAGCTTTGGCTGGAATCCCGCGTCCTGGAGTTAGCAGTCGTCTCGGCTCGATCGCCGGATAACTTGACACTTGCGACTACCGACAGATATTCCTATTTTATAGATAGAATTGGCAAGTTGGCTGTTCCGAAGAGTCCACCGGACAATCGCACACAGCCAATAACACCACTCCTCGGGAATCAACGCCCAGCGTGGTGCCATACCAGCGCCAGGGCGAACAAAAAGGGTCGTCCATTTTTGTCGTATTCGCCCTCCATCATCCCTCCTGCCACCATTTTCCAAAATTCACATCGACCTCGTGAATGTCGAGACTCGATCGTGTTCATAATTTTATTAACACGTTTAAAAAAAACAACCTTGGCACGGTCCTAATGGAAGCTCTCCTCCATCGCTCCGCGCCGCCTCGTCGCTGTCTCGTGGAAATTCTACCTAAAGTTTTCACAAGTCGGTGTTTCGGTAATTTGCGAAATCGCATTTAGTCTGCTCGCCGCCGGCGGATGGCGCGGCAGACGCGACACGGTGTGGCGGCGGAGGCGCGTCGTCGCGGCGGAATTTAACGAGGAAACGGAAGACAGGAGCGGAGGCGGAGGCTCTTTAAATTAAGTCGCTCTTGAGGCAGCGCGGGCGGCTGCTTCCAACGGTGTGTGGCGTTGCGCCCTTTGAGCTGCCTCGTACTCGCTACAAGCGCGTCGTCGCTCCACTTGCACATTAGCCGTCCTACCTCGCCTCGCCTCCGCGCCGCCGCGCGGTAGCCCACACGCCACCGCGCCCTCCGCATCGCAATTACAATTCACACTGCCGCCAGACCTGCATCCACCGGAATGTCTAATGAACGCTGTTCAATAACGCTCGCGCTGCAGTTACTAGACTAAGGCCCACTTGCACCAACACAAATTTAATATATAAACCAGTTTAACTCGTTAAACTAGCACCCGTTGTATGTGTGAACCGCGTTTAAATCCATAACTCGCTACTTAACTTTAAACTCGTGTTGGTGCAAGACGCGCTTACTAGTCTGATCGACCTCGCCGGGCCTGTACCCTTATCACGAGATTTAACCTACACCGCGTACTACGCTACGCCGCCGTGTTCTCCGCATCATTTTGTATGGAGAAACGAAGTTCGCAAATCTATCACTAGAGGCGCTGCTTCGTTTCTCCACACACAATGAAGCGGAGAACAGGGTGCGGCGGCGGGCGGCGGCGGCGCGGCGTAGCGTAGTACGCGGTGTAGATTAAATCTCGTGATATGGGTACTGATTTACACTATTCTATTACTGAAGAACACGCCCCCGCCGCCGCGCCGTAGTATCCGCGGTGTTGAGTTGCCGTAGTCTCTCAGTATCGACTATCGAGTGTCTTAACGTATAATTTTTATTGCTTCCCTTTGTGACCGCGCTTCAGTATTGTAGTAGTTTGGAAAGCGGGTGCTATTGTGTCGCGGTCGTAATTCATCGCAAGTTAGCCGTCGCGGGGCGGCGCGGCACGCCGGCGGGACGGGGGTGGGAAGCGGTAATCTGCCAGCTTCTATAAATATTCCGCCCTACCCTCAGCGGCGGCCTCCCCTAGCTCCGCGCCGCGCCCTTCGCCCGGCGGCGGTGCGGGAGATGGCACGTCGCGTCGTCCTGGCGCCCTTCGCCGCATCTCGCATTACATCCCATCCTATCTAAACCTGAGACATTGTAGTACAGGCTGCTAGCGTGCTACACGTATTAAAGTAAGTCGGGCCAGTCGTACGCACTAAGTTCACCTCTCCGGCCGGCTCACCGTGTCGTCGCGTCGTCGACGATTATCAGAGCGTGTGTACAGTTGTAGATTAGATTATGCGATTGGTTGATTACGCTGTAACAGAACTGTTTGACAAAGCCACCGGACATTTGGGGCTGTTCCGGCAGTGCCGGTGTCCTGTGAGGTCATTGCGCGGTCCGGTGTCTAACCGTTTACATTCCGTTGTTGATATATTTATAGAGAGCAGCGACCGTTATTAATAGTGCAAAATAATTACAAAACTGAGGTACCATATACGCGATATTTATGACCTGGATTTTCAACCTACTTTTTTTATTTTTCCTAATTGTCGTTGTTTATACTGGGGCATACTCTGCCTATTGTGCGCTGTCGTGGCTGACCCACGTAGAAACGCGAATGACCCATGCTCGAACGCGAACTTTTCTCTAATTTATTATGGGCGTCGCATAACTGGCGGCATAACGCGAGACGATCTTACTTTATAATCTTAGGCCCGATTGCGCGAACGCAGACTTAAATATTTCTAAACGTTAGCTTAAATCCGTAACTTGATAAGTCTTCTTTATCGAAGCATCTTCTCTATCTTTCATCGTTCGCTCTGCATGGCAGATGTCAATTCGACTTTTCTTATGTGCCAGTTAGAATGTTAAATGGCCGAACAGCCAGACTTAACTTTAAGTTGACTTATAGGATTCTAATGACAGCATTTCACCTTTGGCGCAACTTTTATCGTAAGTGTCATTGAGATCAGCATAGTGTCAGCCTCGATAGCTCAGTGGTGCAGACAGTCAACTGTCGCTATTGAATGTTAAGCAACGCTGGGTGCGGTCAGTACTTGGATGGGTGACCGACCGCTGACCGTTGAAGGCTGACCGAGGTTCGTATTCCTCGTAAAACTGTAGGTCCCTTCCGTCCTAATCTTACTTGGTGGTAGAGTTTAACCCGTCCGGGTTGGTACCACCGCACTGACTGAAACGTCGGTCGAAACGGCTATGTAATAGTTTGTGTTTTCCGACCAGTTCAGTGTAGCCGGCACGATCAAAGGGGGAAGCACTGACATGGCTCTTAGTTCACCCGGTGTTATGGGCTGACATCACGGACGTTGTAGGTGATGTGGCCAACCTTGTCAGTTTCATAAAAAAAAAGTGAACTTACTGGTTACTTACTTACTTGTCTAGTCTGTGTGCAACCGGCCCTTACACTGTTACTAGCCGATCTAGCCCGATACCCTTCGGTCGTCACGCTTTCGGGGTAGTTTTCCAAGTGGGCGTTAGTTTCGCGTGGGCGAATTAGAAAAGTACGCGACCGCCTTATGGGTTCAATCTACAACAATGTGGAGCTGCCGCCGAACCCGCGCCGTGAAGGTCGCGACCCTCCGTCCTAGGGCTAAAGACCCCTCGTGCTTTGTCGGAGGGAGCTGGGGGCGCGGCGCGGGTTCCACCACCACCGCTGTTGCTCGGCCCGCCCCGCCCTCGTGTCGCTTAATCCATCGAGAATCGAGATGCTTCGAACTCAATGCGAACTCGTGCGTTTTAGTCCTCGGCCGAGATAGCCGAAACTTCGGGCGACTCTTCAGTTCGCTCGACGACTACACATAGAGGTTGAGTTTAAATAAAGCAATCTCTGTGAAATCTCGTCTAACTAACAGCACTCTTCAATCTTTCTCAGCTCGAGCTCTCGTTTAAAAACCCCAATTACATTTTATGATGAAAGGCGACACGCTGCCGCTCCGCCGCCGTTGCCGCTTCGGTGCGGTAGTGACCCGGTCGCGTGCAGCGCTGTTGCGCTGGCTGGGTGCGCAGTTTAGGCTGGGCGGAGGGGTAGCAGCCCAACGTTAATTAGCGCAATTACGTGTCCGGAGGTGCGACGACGAGACGACGACATCGTCGTGGAGAGCGAGACAGCACCTTGTGCACTTTACACCACTTCATGCACCTTATTGTGTGTGAATCGTCTCGAGACGTCTGGGCTTGAAAATTATCATGTTTTTTATTTTTATATGTTAGCACTAAGCATGTAATCGCTCTTTATATTTCTTCATTAGAAAAATGCAACGTCGGCTTTGCATTTTTGTAATGAAGAAATAAAAAAAAATATCAATCCTAGATTGTTTGATGTGTAAACATCTATACCGGCACTCTTCCGATGTACTGTACCGACTACCTTAGTACGCTTCAAAAGATACAGACATTGTAGGCTTCGTAATAAATAGGCGTCCGTACTGGGGCGCACTGAAACGTAAAATTCAGGAGCTGAAAGAATTTAGAAACATCTAGGAGCATTCGTATTATGCGAGGTTTATACTGTGGTTGGTATGTTGGTACCACAGAACGCACTTTACCTAGCTGTACAGTCGGATTGCTGCAGTCGGAACTGCACTTTGAGATTACTATACCTACTTTGTTTTCGGAGCTTTTGCGGTGCTCGCTACTGCTCCTCCGCTCTCGGGAACATCTCAGTTTCTCTATCCGTCCTCGCAGAACTTGCTGCGATTCTATTTGCTCTGATTTTATGTCGATATGTTTGGTAACTATTCTTGATAGTCCCTCGTTCGTGTCTTACGATTAGAAGTAAGGAATTGCTTCCTTACTTCTAAAAAGAAAAAGGAATTGACGAGGTGACGAATTTTTATCACAAATGTATAAAATCACAATTATTGTATTGCATGTCAATAGAGCGGCGGGTGGCCTAGTGGTCCGATCGTCGGCTTCTCTTACGAGAGTTCCGAGGTTCGAGGTTTTTTTCTGACTGAAAAATTTACGTGCGTACCTACACCTGCTGCTTCAGCGTTCGGAACTGGTGTTAAAGTGTAGGTCCCTTCCATTGCCCCTTATCTACTAGTTGGTAGGCTCAAATTGTAGACGACTGGATTGGTACCACCGAACTGGATGTAAGATGGCCGCATATCAACCTCGGTTGTATTCTCCTCTAGTCCAGTATAGCCAGCAATCTAAAGGGAAGTCTCCGATATGGCACCTACTTTCTCGGAGGTGCTATTGGCTAGTCGGAGCATGTGCTTTGGCACCTCTGACTTAGCCACCCATACAGGATTACGTAAAAACGTAAAGCGATATCACATTACCTACTTAGTCATAAGTAGGTACATAGTAGTCTAATAGTAGTCTTAAGCACTAGGTCATAGTGCCTACGATATAAACATAGTCCGAGGTATTTTATTAAATTAGTATTCAAACTTATTTCTAAAATAATTTACCTAGATTAATACATTTTCTATCTAATTAAAGTCGGTAACGTAAATTTATTTTGTAAATGTAGCTCCTTTAATGAAATTTTGCATTGGGTATGTTCAAATGAATCGTACAATTTGCCGAAATGAAATAGGCGCGAACCGGCACGGCGGCGGCGCGGAGGGGGCGTGAGGGCGCAGGGGCGCGGGGCGGGTGGGTGCAGATAGAGAGATACGGGCGCGGGTCCCACCGCCACCGTATTCCTACTCCGGCACCGCTCTTCAACAGGGACCGCCGAATGTTCGGGTCCGGGAGATAAGCGGGGCGGGCCGGATCCCCGGGGGCCTCGACCCTCTTCCCCTGCCCTTCACTCTCTGTCTCTTTCGCACTCTCGCGATCTCCCCTTACCTCACGTCGCTCTTTCTCTCGCTGGAACCTTTCCACGGGGCCGAAAACGCGGAAGTAGCCCTCCCGACCGCTGAGATCTCGAATGTTGCACATCTTTGATCATTTTGGAAATCATAAAGTATTAATGCCATCAGCCTTGGAAACAACCCTCCCAAATTATCTACCGAAAGGCGTGTAAAGTTTGAAATAGCTCTCTACCTCGGATGTTAACCCTTCAAAAGTTCACAGATTACGTAAATATTATAATTCCCTTCCTGCGCGCCGCCGGTTTATCTCACTTCTGCTTTGTTAAATGGCACAGTCAAAGGACTTTGGCGCCGACATAACACGGAGAGCAAACGCGAATACATTTAGTTATGCTAATACTGTTTAGCAATACGTAGAATATAAGCATTGATCGGAGGCTTTGAGACAATCCTACTCTATGCATACGTACACTCACTACTATCGTGTGGAGTAATCCTGTGGGGTAACTCAACCGATGCTGAAAGAGTGCTAAATACTGCAAAAACCCTTTCCCTTGACCCTTACTAGGCGGTAGGCTCAAATTGTAGCCGACTGGGTTGGTACCAGCGTACTGGATGTAAGATGGCCGCAAAGCAGCCTCGGTTGTTTTCTCATCTAAGTAGTCCAGTATAGTCAGCAATCCAAGGAAGTCTCCGGTAGCCAGTGTAACTCGAACAACATCTGATATGTCGTGATGGCGTGTATGTACATCATGTTTTATGATAGTATTGAGGTTTTAGGTTTTATTATTATTATTTCTTTATTATCACATTTTCATTCTATAATATTTATATTAATTATTTATACATTTATACATATTCAATATAAAAATATACAAAATTAATACAAACATATATAAAAAAAAAAAATAAAAAAAAAAAAAATTAATAAATAAATAAATAAAACGGCATTAGCGCCGGCGCACAGTATACGAATGCCTGTTATTACGAGCTCATTATTCCAAAATCTTAAGTTTTTTAAATCCAATAAATCACAGTTCAAATGAAAGCCAGATAGATGTCTATTAAATTCCTAATTCATGAATGCAGTTCCTGAAACATAAACACGTTAATCCCCCCAGTCATTACGCGCGAACAAACAGTGCATTTAGTCGCTTGTTGTCGCAACTAACGGAGAGTCGTTTTTGAAGTTGTTATAACGAGTGTTGGCGTATTTTGTAAAGGAAGTTTGTGTGTCACCATGGCTGCTGGACCTTCAAGTAAGTAATGAAAATATTTTCACAACAATTTAATGTATAGTTATGTAGTTGTATAATTAATTCTGGATACTGTATAAATAAACCCAGTTTTGTAAATTCTGAAACTTCGTTAGAGTGGGAAAAAAATATATCACGATTTAACACGATAATTTTTTTTTTAGGTATACTCTGTTTATCTACCTTTGCAAAGACACCAGTTCTTGAGTGCGCAAACCTGCGGAAACTTAAGCAGATTTTTTTTATTGTTGATAGGTACCATGCTTGGAGTAACGCGAATGCAGTTGTACGACCTCCTGTCCAAAGATAATCTTCTCTCTCAAGCAAGTGCAGTAAAGACAAGAAAGCTAATCGTTGAGTACATCACCCCGAGATTACCAGAGGTGCCAGAAGAAGATGTAGTGGCCAAGATTTTTTAATTTTCAATCAGTTTTGTGCGTCGGTGGAAATCAAGTGGGCCCAAGAAGATGCTTTTTTTGCAACAAAATGGACAATGGCTACTAGAACAAATCTTGGAGTCCAGGACAGTTCAGCAGAATTCAGAGCAACAGCAGGCTACTGCAAGACCTGCCAGACCTGTACGGAGACCTCTCGAAGAATTCAGCTCGTCAAGTAACGTAACTAAGAAAACACGAACACGGAGGTTAGTTTCCAGTCATTCCAGCCTCTTCCAAAGAGAAAATTAAGCAAATTGTCAGAAGAGGTTCCCAACCTACTGGAAGTTCCATAAATTACAACTAAACTCCGTGACCGGCATCAGGATATAGATGAGTCTTCTGCAAGTGACTTTACTGAATAGTTACATCGTAGTTAATCTATTAATGTACACATTGCAGTATAAAGTTGCAGATAAAACTAATTATATTTTAATTCTAATTACTGTATGGTCTTTTTAATATATATGTAATAAAATCGATACCATAGATTTTTTAAATTATATATTTTACTCTATATACCTATATTGTTTCAATTTAAAATAGCAGAAACGCCATTTTTTATATTCTTAATTGGTCATAAAGGAAAATGTTTGTACAATTTGTGAAAATAAAAAGTTTACAAAATTTTTTTCCATCAAACATAATATTGAGCTCCTAAATATTGATTTCCGTACACTGTGCGGCGGCGGGAGACAGGCCTCCAAGCGCGCCGACGGGTGCAGGCCGTGGCTACGGAGCTCTCCGGGACGACGCGAGGCAAGCTACGAGCGATAGGTGGTGGTACTAGACACGTTAGGTTTTATTATTATTAGAGCCTTTGTTCCATTTTTTTTACATATTGACTGTGTGCTCTCTATGTATATATGGAGTAGTGGTATATTTACGAAAGAACATTTATTCTTTTGAGTATAATGGCGCAAGTCACAATGTAATTATAACACACATAACCCCAGAGCGTTTAAAGTCTGTGTGCACAAATCGGCTATGGCTGAAAGAAACCCTGACGTAATCGGACCAAATTTTACGATAATATTGCTGAAAAAAATAAATAAATATAACAAACGCAGCGGGTGGCCTAGTGGTTTCGGCATCGTCTTCTCGTGCGAGAGGTCCGAGGTTCGAATCCGGTCGGTGTGTGCCAATGAGTTTTTTCTGAAGAAAAAATTTACGTGCATACCTACACCCGCTGCTTCACCATTCGGAACCGGTGTAAAACTGTAGGTCCTTGTCCAATATTTAGAATGGACCTTCAGGATGGACGTAGGCTATGCGAGCGAAGCCGCGGGCAAACCTAGTAATAATATTAAAGGACAAGTCCCACTTCACGATCAACGCCCAGCCCAAAGCGCTGAACCAAGAAACTTTAAATTCGGGGAGTATAATAATATATTGTTTATTTATACACGGTGTTGCAGTTTCCCCCGTAATATTTTAACTGACATAAGGGGGTTATGAAAAACTAAACTTCTGTGAAAAAAATTTTTTTTTGAAACACAAAAAAATTATTTTTCCATACAAATTTTAAATACCTATTCTCAAAATGTATGGAGTAAAAAAAATTTTTATTCTTCAAATAAAAAAGTCGTAGAACAAAAGTTGTTCTATTTCACGCACAGAATCAACCCCTTTCGGGTTTTACGGTTGGGGTTGCAACACCGTGTATAATGTTGAGTACATATTTGTATGTGTGTGTATACGTGTGGAAAGTGTTTCCTTGACTAGCGACGCGCAGATACGTGATAACGGAGCTACTGCAGAGTGACCTGCACAAGATCATCGTGTCTCCGCAGCATCTCTCCGCCGACCACATCAAGGTCTTCCTCTACCAGATACTCAGGGGTGAGTGCTCACCTTTATAATATTGTTTATTGTATAATTTCATCCATAGGTAGGTAACCTACGCTTGGACTTGTCGAACATTCTGCCAGTTCTAAATTCAAATAATGGACATTCGGTCGTATGCGGGTTCACGGCCCTCTTGAATGACCCGAGACTGTACTTGTGGTGAAATATTATAATATAGTAACAATAAGTATTATAGTAACTTACAAATAATTAACCCTTACACTACCGCTTACAAGGAGCATTAATATTTACAGCATAAACATACTCCTTTATTGTGTCTTGTATAATTTCATCCATAGGTAACCTATGTACGCTTGGACTTGTCGAAAATTCTGCCAGTTCTAAATTCATTCTAAATTCAAATAATGGACATTCGGTCGTATGCGGGTTCACGGCCCTCTTTAATGACCCGAGACTGTACTTGGGGTGAAATATTATAATATAGTAACAATAAGTATTATAGTAACTTACAAATAATTAACCCTTACACTACCGCTTACAAGGAGCATTAATATTTACAGCATAAACATACTCCTTTATTGTGTCTTGTATAATTTCATCCATAGGTAACCTATGCACGCTTGGACTTGTCGAAAATTCTGCCAGTTCTAAATTCATTCTAAATTCAAATAATGGACATTCGGTCGTATGCGGGTTCACGGCCCTCTTGAATGACCCGAGACTGTACTTGTGGCGAAATATTATAATATAGTAACAATAAGTAGTATAGTAACTTACAAATAATTAACCCATACAACCGCTCACAAGGAGCATTAATATTTACAGCATAAACATGAACACTTAAGAATCGGACCACTCTTGCCTATTTACATTACCTATAATATCTGGTGTATAGTGCCATCCACAATTTTGATACTTAAATCGAATCAAATCGACAAATTAGTAAAAGTTTATTACAAAGAAATCTTTATAGTGTAGCTCCTAAAGTTAGCCAGAAACAATTGAAAGGAATCGCCAGACAACAATAAATCCCAAAAAGAGCTCGTGTTATATAGGTGTCCCGGATCGACAGCATAATGACTCTACCACTACGCGATTAGTTTTTACGCCCAAAAGTTCAAAAGATCAGACACAGCCAATAACACCACTCCTCGCGAAACCACGTTCAGAGAGGCTCCATAACGGTTTCAAGTCAAGGCGGACATAAAAGTCGTAGTCTAATTTATTTATTTTTTATTATTTGACACTTAACTAGCATACCTTACAGGATATCCTAACTCGTTTACTAGCCTAATTTTACTTATGCATGCAATTTATTAAGATAACTTATACTTATAAACTAATCTATTATATGTACCTAGGCTATTATTAAATCATCAAACTCTGCCTCCTTATTTACTCGTTCAACATATGAATAGCTCTGTTTAGAGGAGAGCACATCTGTAGATTTGATCTTGCAGAAGCTGGTTGGAGAAGAACATGTGTCCTGGCCCTATGATAGATTAATATGCCTTTTGAAGAGCCCCAGGTAGGTTACAGGGTATCAGGGAACACACTCACCGGAAGACTTTTTTAAAAAGCGATGCGTTCTTAGAATGTGGGTGTCACAACATAATATGGATATTCAGTACGAGTCCGGTGGGTGTGGCGGATACGTATCGGAGGAGGAGGGATGAGGGAAGCCATTTCATCGGAGTATCGGAAAATGGTAGTAGCTCATAAACTCATCATAACTCATACATAAATAAGCTACGAAAATAGTTATTTTATTTTTATTTACTAACTCTCGAATTTACCTCGCCGAGAGGGACTCGCAGTCACACTAAAACGCCCATGCACGAAATGAAAGTAGACATTGAATCACCTTCCGCTGAATTGGTAGTACGTACCTACGTTGTGAAGTGCGTCTAAAGTCTGAGCTGGGCGTGCGTTCGTTCGTGCACGTTTCATTAGTGAGAGGCGGAGCGCGGTGCCACGCGGTGCGGTGGGGCCTGAGGGCTGGAGAAGGGAGGGGTTGAAGTTTATTGCGGTGAAAATTTGTGAAAAGTTTTCCCGGCTGAAGGAGGCGGGCGCGCTCTTGAGATCTATCTGCCGACGCGACGACGAGACGACGTATCTCTAGGTACTTAGGTATCTACGCGTAAATTTCTAGATTGCACGTTCGCATGCATGCGAATCGATTCCCATAGAAAGAAAGAAGTCAGTTTTTTATATTTTCATAATTTTACACGATAAAGAGGATCATATTATAAATGTGTCTTGATAATAGTAACTTTTTTTTATTTAATTTCTTAATTTATTAATTTTAGTCACATTTTTGTTGTACTTGCTCTACAATATTCGCGTCTACTCCGGACGTACTCCGGCTCCTTAGAATGAATACACACAATCCCTCATAATATGAGTTTATCTAGAGTTTAGAATCATCGTAAAATAACTAAGTGCTTCTCTCTCCCTCGTAACTTAGTCTCCCACGTTCAGAGTTAGTAAATACTTACCTAAAGAGTACCTTTAAAGTATTTATGTAGTATTCGTGTGTGTTTATCATATTGCTTTACTGCTTAATACATTGCCACAAACTATTCTTGTTCGCCTGCATATACTTCTCCCACATCCCAAAGGTTTGTTAGAATAGAATGACTCACGGCATTAAGATCGCCTATTGTGCCTAATTTGTATAAATTGATGTTCAATAAAGAATACATACCTTTTTCTCGTATTTCTATTTGAGTGCAATACAATACAAGTACAGTCAGCGCGTACGTTCGTGACCTCCGGCAGGAAAGCGAGAATGGAATGTATAGTGTTGTGAATCAATCTTTGAAAGTAACGACATTTACGAAACCTCTTTTTTATTTATGACATAAAATTATTTATCTAATAAGGATTTTTTTTATTTATTTTTTAATTGCGTGCTAGAAGTACGAAGACAAAACAGGGATAAAGCCAGAAACTCATTGGGCCCACGTTCGCTACGCACGCGTACGTGGGCGCGTCGGTCTCCATACATTTTATATGGAAGAGTGCAGCACGCAGTGTGTGGCGTAGCGTAGGGTGGCGTGGGCGCAATGAAACTGCGTGCTGCACTCTTCCATATAAAATGTATGGAGACCAACGCGCCCAGATTCGCGTGTGTGGCGTACGTGGGCCCAATAAGTTTCTAGCTTAATCGTTTAAAGATCTATCAAGATCTATCGGCCTCCGCCCGCAGAGGCCACGAACGTGCGCGCTAACAGTAGTCAGTTGTATGTATTTTATTTATCTACTTATATATATGTTTTATCACACGCATAAAATAACACTATTATGTAGTACCACAATAGGCAGTACATAAAGCGTGCGAGTCGCCGCCGCCGCCGCGCCGTGGGAAAAGGATATAGAGGAAGTTTGCAGCAGCTCTAGTGGTGGCGGCGGCGGGGGCGGGCTGGTACGGCTTATGCCGAGGAAGTTGAACTCCGGACGCGCCCCCGCGCCGCCGCCACCGCCGCTGAGGGAGCGGCCATTAGCCGAGCGCGCGCCGGAGTGACCGGGCCGGGCCGGACTGAGCTCGCTAGGTAGCTACCGCTTACATACCTCCCTCCCTCCTCCTATTCCTGTGTGTGTATCATGGAAATACTGTGTGTATACATAAATGTGACTTATTTATACTATACCTACTAGATTTTGTCAGCTATCAGTATTTCGGAGGTGAGATTGATTTTATTTATTTATTTACTTTATTCGGGAAATAGACAGCCTAGCCGAAACAACATTGCAAAATCACAAGTCAAGTATTACGCCTATAAACATATTTCCACTAAAATATCTAAGATTATAACGTCGGCGTCCGTTCGGAAAATTAAGCACACCTGGGCGCTGTAACAATTTGAATGGGCGACCGTTTGACCGGTGAGGCTATACGTAGTTCCGATTCCACGTAAAACTAACTGTAGGTGTAACCTCGTTACCTTGCTCTGTCGAAGCGGCTATGTGAGTAAACAGTTCGCGTTTTCCGTTAAGTTCAGTATAGCCGGCACGGCGAAAAGGAAGCACTGTCATGGCACCTAGTTCGCCAAGGTGACGGGTTGACATCACGGGTATAATAGGCGATTTCGCCAACCGCATAGTTTGAGCGAAAATTCTAGGTTTTATCGTATTTATCGCACCGCGAAAAACAAGCACCTATGCAGCCAGAGCTAGGTAATTTTCTTTATAATTTACTACGCGTGCCACTCTTATTTTAACGCCACCCAATTCATTTCAACGATTCCCATTAGGTGGAGCATTGTTCTAGTGACGACGAAATGGTAAACATTCATACAAATACAAACAAACACGAATGATAATGCCGCCGCGCCGCGCCGCCCGCCCACGGGCGCGCGCCCAGGGCGGGCGGCCCCACACACACACACACACACAAACACTCGGCTAAAACTTGCCGGTACAAAACGCATCGCGCTCGTCCACCGCTGGAATAATATCGAAACTTCCAACACCTAATTGCACACCACACGCTGTATCCCGACAATCGGGATAAGCAGAGTCGTCGGTGTCGTGCTGCAAGTATTATGTTAAAATACAGCACAATACCGACCACCACGTTTAGCAAAGTATTCGGACAAGATAACTATCAAGCAGCAAGTGAGACGTGAAGACCCACCTGCTCCCGGCGCCTAGGCCTTCCGGAGTTGCAGGTTCGAATCCTGGTCGAGGGGTATTTTTGACGTGAATACGTCTTTAAATTTGCTTCCATAGTGGGAGCCAATCCAGAAGACTGCGATTATAACAAAATCGGGGGATACGGTTTGGTGTTGTAGCTTCATATCTATCATCTTTTTTTTATTTTTTTTATCTACATCCAAAATTTAATTACACCACTCGATAGGTAAAGGATCAAAGAATACGTACACGTATTCACGTAAAACACACGGCAGTGTCCACGACACAGTCACACCACGATTTTTTTCTCTTCATTTTCGGTGTTGCATCTATCTAATGAAGAGAAAAGAAATTCATATATTGACGTACGTAACACGTCTACCGCCGCGCCGCCGCCGGTCGCCCGCGGAAAAGTCGCTTTATTTATTAGGATTAATATAATATTTACGCTATCCACGTAAAATATGTCGGTGAAAAGTACGGCGACACGGTGGCACATGGCGCCGCCGCCGCCGCCGCCCTCGCGGAGAAAATTATGGAAATACGGGCTCGCGGGCGAACAGAGATTGTGTAGGTACCGAGCGAGAGCATCGGAAAAATCTCCCTTCACAAAAATAGAGGGTTCCGTAGACGCTCGCTGTTGGCTCGCCACTGTGAAATCTGAACATTTCAACGACGGACTTACGTAATCTACGTAGAGAACACATAAATATTTGAATGTCTTGTTTGTCTTTCTCACTCTTGGACTTTCAAAACAAGAAGTTCTCTCTAATTTTTTTTAAATATGTTCTCTGCTTGCACATTATCTTATTTTATTATGAATTATTTTATTTCACCTGTAGAACAGATACAATTTATTTTGAAATGATTTTTTAGGTAAAGACTTCAAGTTTACTGGAAACTATTTGAAGATAGCAGAGACGTTCATATTGACCAATTATTGTCGACTTCCGGTTTCACTACGGTACCCTACAAACGTACTGGCTCCCAACGCCCGCACGTACCGCGCGAGACAACACGCGCTATGAATAATATTAACTGGTTATGTATGTATGAATACACGCTCATCCCGCGCCCCCGCACCGTTCAACTTCCGCTCCCGGCTCCCTCCCGCGCCCTCACACACCGCACGTACGTACAGGCGCACACGTAATCTATACCCAAATCTACGGCATTTTCCTCAAACCTCCTTCAGCTAGAGTAGAGCGTGGGCTGCCTGAAATATTTGAAAGTTGCGTGCGAAGCGACCGTGCGGGCCCGAGGTTCGTGTGTGCAACGACAGAGCCCGACTCTAACTCCTGAAAACGACAAAAACACAACCCCGATACATTTCATGTAGCGTGCGCTGAAACGCTTCATCCTATCATAGTCGACTCGTGCACGCCGGGCGTGGCGCGGCGGCGAGCGATTGCAGAACTCGCTCCGTGCGCTCCCGCACCGATATGCGATATAACGCCCAACCCAAAATAGATTACGACCTCTCGCTTTTCCTATTTCCGAGCCTCGGGGAAGGATCCAGACAGGTAAATGTTTCACTTCGCGCACACCGCTCTTGTAGCAGGACGGTGAAAATGTTTTGATGGATCACTTATTATAAAACGTATCTTCGAGACTTAATTTTATATAGAGTAGCACCATCGTGCAAGTCCTGGGCAACCTATGTGGTCGATTTGAGCGATGGGGGGGAGGGGGGGTCGCGCCGCCGAAGGCATTGGAAAAACCGTCTAAGTGGAAAGCGGCGTTCCAGACGTCTACGCGGCGAGGCGGCGCGGTGCCGACGTTTTTCTACCTAATGGAAAATTGTCGCGCTCGCCTCTTTTGGATTTTCTGACGCTCTGAAGCATTGCCGTGCCGAACTAACTATGTATCGCCGGAGGTAATTGCGGAACCTCGCGCCACTGATTTGGATTTGAATTACCCATTACATTAAACTGTATTGCCTTTTTTTATGCCAATCGGCCGGGCCGCGTATATCCAAAGACTACTACGCGAGCTCGCGAAAGGCTGTTTATTTATTTTTTTATTTTCTTTGGCGATTGCCTTTTTGAGACATTTTGCCCAGTGTCATGTATAGTGAGAATTCATGGTCAGGTGCTGTCATTTTAAAAATTGTGACTGAACGCAGAGTCTGGAAAACACTCGTTGATGTTATGTTGTTTTGTTTGAGTTTTCCCAAAGACATGCACTTACTAGACCGACCAACAATAGCAAAATCGTAATGCTATACTTCTTACCTAGGTAACAATTTGCTCATACTAGAGTGACGTGAATTTGACACGCCCGGCCCGTGTGTGAGGTTATATAGCTAAATGGCGTTATTGACGTTCGAGATCAAAGTGTTTAAATGAAAATGTTCCCAATGCTCATTAAAATGATCGAACTGTAATCACAGTATACACTGACCTACCACCGCACTATACAATGTGTCAAATAGACATACGCCAAAGAAATTAAAAAATAATAAAAAAAGGCTTTCGCGAACTCCCGTAGTAGACATTGGAAATATACATACGCCCGGTCTATCAATGCGGTCGTATAAGTACTGTTTGTACTGAAAATATTCAATAATAAAACCAATTTGGAAACTCCGCGAGAGCACGAGGCTCGGCGAGGCGAGAGCAATAAGGCGCGGCTCTGGCTCTCGCCGTAAAAGTCGCCCTAGAGTAAAACTAACTTACCGACATCCGGCAGCGGGCGGCGGCGCGGACGCAGCGGACGCCAGACGTAAATCTCGCCGGACCGGACGTCGTCGGCGAGATTTACGTCTGGCGGAGTGCGCGGCGCACCGCGGACGGAACGAGGGCAGACTGCACTAATCCGTGAATTAGGAATCGTGATGCCGTGAGCCGTTACTTTGGCTCGGTCGCCGTTGCCGTTAGGTTGCCCGTAGGAGGTTAGGCAGCCTCAAAATCGTGGAACAACGGATCCGCCATGAAATTTTAACGTAGTACCGATCTCGTAGGCGGAATCACACCTACTGTGCAATGTAGACCGATTACCTCAGCGACTAATGCAGAGACTAGATAGTAGACTGGTACCACCGTACTCGACGAAAGATGACCAGATAGCAGCCTCGTCTGTGTTCTCTAGCTAGTCCAATAACTAGGTATAAGCCTGCAATTCAAAAGTGAAGGCACCTCGGTATGGCATCATTGTCTCTGAGGCTCAAGTTTTTCATAATATCGGATGTGTATTTTCTCGTGAATTCGATTGCTTACTAAAACGACGATTGTTTATTGATTTATTATTGACTGCTTGTTTGTAGAGAAGTAAAGGATTGTTCTAGAACAGTGGTGTCCATACTTTTTTCAATGAAGAATGAAGATCTACCTACAAAAAAAAAATTGTTGTGAGATCGCAACTTGCACCAAAGGTTTTTGTTGTCCAATAATTTGTTGTACATAATTTTTGTTTGAATTGAAAACTATGTTCATTACATCCTTTATATTTGTTTGTTACTATAGCCGTCCTTGTGGAAGACACCACCTGGAAAATGTTAAGTCAAATCAAATATTATGAATTCTTCTATGTTTCTACGAGACACTTCTTGCTCTACATATTTTCAGCGATCGACCTAAAATCCTCTTGCGATCGAACGGGATCGACCGCTTGGGCACCACTGATCTAGTAACATATCTATAGGCAAAGACCAAGTTGGTACGGTCTTTGTCTATAGGCTAAATCATTCACGCAAGGCACACGGCCAGAAGGCAAATTGCGAGGTAAATTGAATTCTATAACGAATACGGATGTTTTTGCACGAAACAATCGCATACGTGCCCCGCTTACACATCGCGCCGTCTCGAGGAAGACAAGACAAGAAAGATGCATGGCGGCAGCTGTGTCCCGCCATTTTTGTAGCAGAGCAGACAGGCAGGATGCGCCCGCCCGTCTCGTCGACTCTGCTCGGTTCGGTCGGTATTGTTGTCGGGAGGTGGCGGAAGGGGGCGGGGGGCAGGAGTGGGTATACGCGGGGGCGGAGGCAGCGGGGGCGACGGCCGCGCCGCTACCTGCGCGGGCGCTTCCCGTCCCGTGCGTCGTCCGTCTCTACAACAGAACAGAATAATCTTTCTTTACACGACCGACCAGACTCTATCGCACCGCACCGCCGCCGCCAGGACGAACACTTGCCCTTTGTTATGCTATGGCGGCGATGATCTTTTCTCTACCTTCACGCGTGCACTGCAGTGAACTGAATACATGTTTCATGTAGATGCTATGTTGCTGGCTGCTCTGCTCTAACGTTAGGTAGAATGATTTTGGCTTCACCATAGTAGAGTAAATTAATTCGAAATAATGTTTTTTTTTAGTTTTTTTTTTATGGAAACTGACACGGTTGGCTACATCAGTCATCACATCACCTATAAAATCCGTTATTTCACCGGGTGAACTAGGTGCCATGTCAGTGCTTCCCTTCATTTCATGTCGGCTACACTGAGCTGGACGGAAAACACGAACTATTTACGTAGCCGTTTCGCCCGACGCGACGTTTCGTTCATTACGGTGGTATCAACCCGGCCGGGATAAACCCTACCACCTAGTAAGGTAAGAAGGGAAGGGACCTACAGTTTAACGTGGAATCCGAACAACGGTCAGCCTCCAACGGTCGGGCGGTCACCCATCCAAGTACTGACAGCGCTCAGCGTTGTTTAACAACAGTCGACCGACACCACTGAGCTACCGAGGCCAATATGGCACTGTTATACCACTATACGACGGCGGCATATTTGTATAGTGGTATAACAGTGGCACAATTTCATGGCGGATCCGTTGTTCCACGATTGTTCGCCTCGTTTAAGGCGTCTAATAAATAACGCTAACGCCGCCGTAGCGCGTACCTAGTACTCGTAGTTTTCATAAGGGGTTTTTTTTTCATAAATTGCGATCCTTCGCATTAGAACTTTGAAAAGCGTGTGATCGATAAATATAACAAATGGCGTCAGTTTGCTATACAAATTATCGTACCTTCCCTTAGCGGAAAAAAGGTTTTTTTGATGAAACCAGCAGGAGGTTTTAGTATGTTGTTAAGCATGTTATTCTGACTAAAAAACCATCGGGAGACAATCTCTAACGTGGATGAGTCACCAGTTATGACGTCATCAAGATGGCCGCCACCGCGTTCAAAGTTTTGCGTATACAACAAAAAGTATGTAACATACAAGCATGTGTGTCATAAAAAGCACAATTAAATGCACTACAATATTGTTCTTACATTTGACCTTGTAAATACCATAGTTTGTGAGAAATTTAAGTTATAGTAAAATTAAAAAAAAAAATGTTTTTTTTAATATATCAACTTAACTAGTAACTTTACAGTAAAACATTCTATGTAGATATAAATGCTACATTAATAAGCTTTAAAACGCCATTAAGATTTTGAGAATCGGTTCATAAACAAGCAAAATACATTAGTTTTATCCCATAACGGAAGTCACCACCAAAAGTCGGATGACTGTTTCAATACAATTTACAAGGCAAATTACGAATATAGGTAACTTATTATGGGTAACTTGTCAAAAACTATTTTGATAAAATTATATTTTCAAAAAGAAAAATATTATTTTTAAAATAAAAAACAAATTTTTTATTACTTTTTTAAAGTTTACTTTGGGTCTACGTCTAACTTTTATTGTGGAGGCCTGCCCTGCATTATTAAATAGAAATTTTATTGAAATAAAAGGTACGCATTATGAAAAGAAATATTTATTTTTTTACAATTTTTTTATGTAAACCAGCATGGGTGACTGTGCCGAGAGACCAATAGTTCAGTCGGCAGAGCCAAAATCACCTCCTCGCGAAACCACGCTCAGTTAGGTGCCATGCCAGCAGATTTGCGGACTGTTGCTAGGCTGTCTAGCCCGTTAATACGACGCTTGAAGACACCCAGGTTAAAGGATTCAGGAAATACACTCGCCGGAAGACAGTTCCACACTCTAGCGGTGCGATAAAGAAACGATTTAGAGACCCGATGGGTTCTCAAAAGCCCAATGTCAACAACAAAGGGGTGCTGAGTCTGCGACGAGTCATGAGGAGATAGAACGGGTGGCAGGGAATAAGGGATGCTAGTTCCGCAGAGCAGCGTCCGTGATAGTATGTGTAAAACAGACTAAGCGAACCCACAAATCGTCTGTGACTCAGGGACTCCAGACCATCTGTAAGTTTCGGGTCACCAACAAGACGGATGGCTCGGCGTTGTATCGAGTCCAAGGATGCTAGCAGATAATGTGGACTACCCTCCCAGATGTGTTGTCTGGAGCATGCACCTTCGCATGCGCAAAGCAGAGTGCAGTTAAGTCCACTTTTCACGCACCGGCACCTTGTGCACCGTTCTCTGCATTTGCAAGACAATAGCTCCTTGCAGCTGAGGCTAGCATCAGGAAGGGTTTTCCACAAAGGGGTGTACGCTGGTCCGTCATTATCTTTTGCCAACCTCAGTTGCAAGGATCTAGCAGTTGTGGGTCGCTATTCAGGCAATTGGTCCAAATGTGGTTCTGGTATACAGCCCTTTTTATATTCTGTAGAAGTGCATCTTGTGTTGGAGAAATATTCTCGATCGCTCTGTTTTTTTTTTTTCGTAAACAACATCCTCTTCGCAGTATTTACATTATTTGTGTCACTAGTAGGATGACACATGTGAACTACAAAAGTTTTAATGAGCGCAATTTCGCTGCTGTGCTGGCGTGGTTCCATCCCACAAGAATATGCTTGAAAAGCGTCATCTACTTCTCTAAATGCATTCCACGCCTTCCAGACATTTTTCTTACCTATTCCACAAAATGCAGATACAGTGTCGCATCCTGTTAAGGAGTGGAAAAAGGGCACTAACTCAGGCATCCCACTTGGCATTTGCGTAACAAATGTGTGAACTGGTAGGTATTTCAAATGTTTTCCTGTTCCAAACTCTATCCATATGTTTTCCAACACAGGAATATAAAAAGGGCTGTATACCAGACCCACATTTGGACCAATAGCGACCCACAACTGCTAGATCCTTGCAACTGGGGTTGGCAAAAGATAAATGACGGACCAGCGTACACCCCTTTGTGGAAAACCCTTCCTGATGCTAGCCTCAAGGAGCTATTGTCTTGCAAATGCAAAGAACGGCGCACAAGGTGCCGGTGCGTGAAAAATGGACTTAACTGCACTCTGCTTTGCGTATGCGAAGGTGCATGCTCCAGACAATAATTATGTAAAGAAATAAATATTTCTTTTCATAATGCGTACCTTTTATTTCAATAAAATTTCTATTTAATAATGCAGGGCAGGCCTCCACAATAAAAGTTAGACGTAGACCCAAAGTAAACTTTAAAAAAGTAATAAAAAATTGGTTTTTTATTTTAAAAATAATATTTTTTTTTTTGAAAATATAGTTTTATCAAAATAGTTTTTGACAAGTTACCCATAATAAGTTACCTATATTCGTAATTTGCCTTGTAAATTGTATTGAAACAGTCATCCGACTTTTGGTGGTGACTTCCGTTATGGGATAAAACTAATGTATTTTGCTTGTTTATGAACCGATTCTCAAAATCTTAATGGCGTTTTATAATTAATGTAGCATTTATATCTACATAGAATGTTTTACTGTAAAGTTACTAGTTAAGTTGATATATTAAAAAACAACATAATTTTTTTTGTGAAAATTTTACTAAAACTTAAATTTCTCACAAACTATGGTATTTACAAGGTCAAATGTAAGAACAATATTGTAGTGCATTTAATTGTGCTTTTTATGACACCCCACACATGCTTGTATGTTACATACTTTTTGTTGAATACGCAAAACTTTGAACGCGGTGGCGGCCATCTTGATGACGTCATAACTGGTGACTCATCCACGTTAGAGATTGTCTCCCGATGGTTTTTTAGTCAGAATAACATGCTTAACAACATACTAAAACCTCCTGCTGGTTTCATCAAAAAAACCTTTCGGGCCCAAAATGACGCTAAGGGAAGGTACTATCGAATTCTCTTTAGTTTCTGAGATCAAGTCTTCGAAGTTCACGCGGAAGAAAAAATGTACATTTGGTTGCCGTATATAGTTTGTATATAGAAAATGATAAAATTTAGCAATAAATTTTGATTTATTTTTTTATGGAAACTGACACGGTTGGCTACATCACCATCCGTGATGGCAGCCCATAAAACCGGGTGAACTTGGTGCCACGTCAGTGCTTCCCTTCGGTCGTGCCGGCTGCACTGAACTGGACGGAAAACACAAACTATTTACATAGGCGTTTGGACCGACCTTTCATTCAGTGCGGTGGTACCAACCCGGGCGGGATAAACCCTCCTCAGTTTAACGTGGAATCCGAACCACGGCCAGCCTCCAACGGTCGGGCGGTCACCCATCAAAGACCGAGGCCAATATTTTATTTTTTATTTTATTTATTCAGTAATCAATAATCATACAGTACATTTAACTAAAAAAATCATATAAAATATTTAACAAACTAAAAACCAACTAAGATTACATTAATAGATATGTAGTAATATTAAAAATATTAAAGGAAAAGAAAAAAAAAATACATTGTAGACTCAATCACAAACTAATGAAACACTACGAGTAAGATTTAATGTTTTTAAGATTATCGTGAAAGATGTCAACATGAGAAAATGTATTATGTATTATGAGAATAATATTCTCGCACCATATTATGGCACTGTTATACCACTATACAAATGTGCAATAAATTATTTTGATTAGATTTGATTTGTAAACTAATGCGAACGTCACGCCCACGTCCGCCCGCAGGTCTGAAGTACCTGCACTCGGCGCGCATCCTGCACCGCGACATCAAGCCAGGCAACCTGCTGGTGAACAGCAACTGCGTCCTCAAGATCTGCGACTTCGGGCTCGCGCGCGTCGAGGAGCCCGACACCACCAAGAACATGACGCAGGAGGTCGTCACGCAGTACTACAGGTGCGTGCGCGCAGTCAGTCAGTCAGTCAGCGTGTAAGCGTCAAGTCAAGCGAGTGGTTTGGGCATCGGCTTCTCGTGCGAGAGGTCCGCGGTTCGAATCCGGTCGGCGTGTACCAATGAGTTTTTTCTGGCGAAAAAATTTACGTGCATACCTACACCTGCTGCTTCACCGTTCGGAACCGCGTGTAAAACTGTAGGTCCCTTCCCTTGCCCCTTACTAGGTGGTAGGCTCAAATTGTAGCCGACTAGTTTGGTACCACCGTACTGGATGTAAGATGGCCGCATAGCACCCTCGGTTGCGTTCTCCTCTAGTCCAGTATAGCCTGCAATCCAGGGAAGTCTCCGGTATGGCACCTACCTTCTCGGAGATGATATTGGCTGGTCGGATCATGCGCTTTGGCCCCTCCGACTCAGCCACCCATACCGGATTACATTAAAAAAAAAGCGTCTCCAATTTTCCTCCAGTCCTCCCGGCCTTCAGCGGTACGGGATCGCTGCTTTCCGCCGACGTACTTAATGTCGTCGTCCCACCTAGCGGGTGGTCTTCCCACACTCCGTTTTCCTGTCCACGGCCGCCAGTCTAGGAGACGGTTACTCCGACGTCGCTTCTTCGGCTGACGTGCCCAGCCCACTGCCACTTAGCCACCCGGTATCCAATATCGACTACTTTGGTAGCGTGCGCGCAGCGTCCCTCCATAGGGAAGTCTCCGATATGTCACCTACCTTCTCGGAGGTGATGTTGGCTGGTCAGAGCATGTGCTTTGACACCTCCGACTCAGCCACCCATACCGGATTACATAAAAAAACCATACGGCGACCCTTTGGTGTTCCCCCACGTTCATACGCACGCTCGGCGGTTTCGAATAGTACGCACTTGACTTGACCTTTTTGGAGCACATACATACATACATACCCACCACACGCTGTATCCCGACAATCGGGATAAGCAGAGTAATCGTTGGTGTATTGTTGAGCAATACATTAAGACAAGATAAGTATCGAGCAGCAAGTAAGACACGAATACCCCACCTGATGTGGGCGAAGATTAAGTGAGCGCAGTTACGCTTACTTGGGGTAAGCGCAACGAGTCTTCGCGTTACTTCGGTCGTGCCGGCTACACTGAACTGGGCGAAAAAAACTAACCATTTAAATGTTGCCGTTGCACCCGACCTTTCATTCAGTGCGGTGATATCAACACGGGCGGGTTAAACCCTACCACCTAGTTAGTAAGGTAGGAAGGGAAGGGACCTACAGTTTATCGTGGAATTTGAACCACGATCAGCCTCCAACGGTCGAGCGGTCACCCGTTCACCACAGACAGCCCCCAGCAGCGGGAGCACAAATGCGTCGACAAGCCTATATCGATCGATAAACATCTATTCGTCTTCTTCTATTCTACTTCGTCGAACGAAGCAAATAGATGTTTATCGATCGATATAGGCTTATCGACGCATTTGTGCTCCCGCTGCAGGTGTGCTTATGATCCGACGCGACGCGACAGTCGACCGACCGCACCACTGAGCCACTGACGTGTGGCTGACGTGAAGAAATTGGTGGCGACCGGCATTAGACAATAGCCCATTAGAGGATAAGGGCCGCACGGGACCACCCACCGCCTCGATGTTTCCATAAAATTTCCATATTTCTGGAGAACAATTCGGTTGTCTCGTCCGAGACGAGCGAGAACACTTGTGCAAGCTGACTGCTGCGTCGATAGTCGGTACAAACACGACCGCGCCGCGCGCCGCGGAAACACGAGAGCGATCTACGTGTTGCGATAGAAAAAAAAACCCGGTCAGGGACGACCGCACCACCGAGAGGCACGTGACGTTAAAAAAAACCGGCCAAGTGCGAGTCGAACGCGCGCACCGAGGTTTCCGCACCACAAAAAAAAAACATTTAAATTTATAGATAGATATATCAGAGTATTTTAAAATTAAATGAAACCATACGCATTGACCGTCTTTTGCTACAATCTACCTTAATTTCCCTATATTAATCTACTCTCAAACATCTAAGGTTAACTGGAAGAACTCTCTGCAATAATTGATTTCTTTCAACAACCTTTGGGTGATGTGATGAGGAATAAAATTATAGATAAACATAAAGAAGCGATTTTCAACATTGTTTTTTTATGGAAAACGCGACATGTTACACTGACCACATACATAAGCACCGCATAAGGTGGCTAACGACGCCAATGGAAATCTGCTAAAATCTAAACGTCAGCCCATTCCACATATTCCTCAGCTTCTAAATGTACATATTAGCGCCGAGGAAGCGAGACGTAACAATCGCGAGCCGGCCGTCTCGTATAAATAGTTTAGTCGTTTTTCCTTTACAACAGTGTCGGCCGCGGCCCCGCGCGGCGCGCGGTGTGTGCGTAGCCAGAGGCGGACTAGCAGCCTTAGCCGCCCTAGGCCGTTTAGTACCTGCCGCCCCAATTCAATGCGGCCGCCCCTTTCAAGTTTACAGCATAGATACATATATGAAGTTGTACGAAAATCAGATTGCGTTCGGATCAACCTGCCAGAAATATATTATTTCTCAGTTTATTTTACATAATATAGCAAAAGTATTTTTTATAAGTTTTGCGGCAATATTGAGCTTATCGTCATAGCTAAATTTTGTCCGCGTAAATAGTGCGTCGCGGCGTCTCCGCCGCCGCGCTGACCACTCCCGCACGTCGCACGCACTTGCTCCGGCCGGCACCCTTTCTATTCTGTACCTGCGCTCACTGCTTCCAGCAGCAGGTACAGATTGGCCGCCCCTAATATCTGGCCGTCCTAGGCCCGGGCCTAGTCGGCCTTAAGGAAAGTCCGCCTCTGTGTGTGCGTAGCCTAGTTGCGCTCGCCGCCCGGCCGACTTCTCCGCCGCATCTCCTCCAACGTTCACCTGCTATGCACCAGTTAGTAGGACAACGTTACCGGGGCGCCGGCGCCGCCGTGCAATTCGCCGCGGAGCTGGCCAACTGCGCAGGCGCACCGTCCATCTAGCTAGCTAGTAGGACATTGTGCGAATTAGACTAATCGGAACTCAACAAGTTGTCTAAGGACAGAGTACACAGAGCTGACAAGATCGTTAGATCATCCAAATAAAAGAGGAAGGGACTCTGCTCGCTTCGATTGTCGGGATACAGCGTGTGGTATGTATGTTTCTGTAAAATGTTTTAGGAGCAATAATATTTTTTTCCTCTGTATCTATATGTATATTGTTTGAAACTTCGTCTGGTAACAGTAAATAATAGTGTTGTGTGTGTGTGCGTGCGTGTGTGCGGTGTCGCAGGGCGCCTGAGATCCTGATGGGCGCGAGCCACTACACAGCGGCGGTGGACGTCTGGTCGGTGGGCTGCATCTTCGGCGAGCTGCTCGGCCGGCGCATCCTCTTCCAGGCGCAGAGTCCCGTGCAGCAGGTCCGTCACGCTATCCGCTAACACTTCACCAAAACTCGATACACAGTTCCCTCAGCTATACCAAACACCCCCGCCAAAGCTTTGTATACTTCTATTACGGTGTATACGCCGATGTCGGCCTTCCGGCGCGCAATGGGTATTGATTGCAGGGTGTTCAGGGACCTGGAAAACCGGGAATTACCAGGTAATTTTGCCACGCGGGAAAAAACCAGGGAAAATTGAAAAAAGTGTTGCAAAATTCAGGGAAAATGTGTCTAGTCCGTTCCTAGCGCGAACATGTTCACCTATCAGATTAGATTAAAGAAAAGGCAGAAAAGTATTCATTCATTTAAACTTACAGAGTCTAAAAATGCGCCAAGGAAGATGGAAAAAGGTAATAAATTCACTGCAAAAAAACATTAAAAATTACCATGGAAATATCCGGGGAAACCGCAAAAAAGGCTCTGGAAAACCGGGAAAAGTCAGGGAATTATTATTGTTTTGGACAGCCTGAATTGCCACAAAATTTAAGTGTCGCCTTTGCAGTGTTGTTCAGCCTTGGCCTCGCAATTATGCGTGTAACACTGCGCTCTCGGCCTTGTTCTTTGCGAGCTGTCAAGTAGGTATATTCCAGAATTCTCAGGTGGATCAAAAACTACGACTATTATATTTCTACCTCCTACCGTACGAGTTTCACGACGTTGTCGATTATATTATTTGTAAATATTTGTTGTGCTCCGCCTTCGAGCTCACGTTGTTGCTTCCTCGCGTTCTATCTAAGGATGAGATTTTTATTGGGTATATTTGTCAAAGATTGTATTTGTGCTTGATTTACTATGCTATTTTTATGTTTAATAATTAACTAAATTTTAAATTTCAATTGTATGTTTTGAGATTATTTGAAATTTGTATTATTTTCCTTGTCAATTACTGTATTTTGTATTGTTGTTTGTTTGTAATATTGTTATATGCCTATGGGTGTTATCTATAGACGTATATATTATTTCTCTATGGTGTTATCACAATAATTAAATAAATAAATGTCGGTGTGTGTGCGCGGTTTCAGCTGGAGCTGATAACGGAGCTGCTGGGCACGCCGACGCTGGAGGACATGCGGCACGCGTGCGCGGGCGCGCGCGCGCACATGATGCGCCGCGCGCCGCGCCCGCCCTCGCTCGCCGCACTCTACACGCTCTCCGCGCAGGCCACGCACGAGGCGGTGCACCTACTCGCGCAGGTACACACACACCCACACAACCACACAACCACACGCCCACACCTCAACCGCGCGCCTCTCTCGGAACGTGTGCGAAGCTGACAGTCGCCACCGAACCGATAGATACAGTCCATCCAACGCGGATCAATCACTATAAATTAAATGTTTCTTTCATGCTGTGGTCAATGACGTCATCTCTGAATTTGTGCCATATAGAGGTCGTAGCCTCTTCAGGTGACTCTCACCTCAATTACCACCTTCATATCTTGAACTGCGATATCTCTTAAACCTCATCATCAACCATCAGCGCTGCGGTTCACAACAGAATATGAGAAATTGTCTCATAACATTGACGGGCTAAAGCATTTAGAGCAGGTCGAGGAAGGATTTCAAGTCAAATTCGATCTCCGGAAGATGTATGTAGTAGTAATAGTAAAGTGGTGCTTGTGCCGACGTGGCGTTGCAGATGCTGGTGTTCGACCCGGCGAAGCGGATCTCGGTGGTGGACGCGCTGGCGCACCCGTACCTGGACGAGGGCCGGCTTCGCTACCACTCGTGCATGTGCAAGTGCTGCTACAGCGCCCCGCCAGCCATCCGCCAGTACACGCCCGACTTCGAGCCCAACGCGCCGCACGCCTTCCACGACGCCTGGGAGCGCAAGCTCACCGCCGTCCACCAGGTCAAAGGTACATTGTCCGTCTCTATACATTCACACTCCTAGTCTACATCCTCCGTCGTTACCAGCTTTACAAGACATCATTATAACCCAATTTTTATAACTGCGCACTTCGAGAAGTCGTTAGGTTGGCAGGACTGAATTCACCCCCCGCTTACTTCCTCACCTCTCCGCCGACGCCTATCAGTACACGCCTTTGCTGTGTGTGTGTGTGTGCTGATAGGCGTCGGCGGAGAGGTGAGGAAGAAGTAAGCGGGGGGTGAATTCAGTCCTGCCAACCTAACGACTTTGACAGCTCGAAGTGGACAGTTATAAAATTGGGTTATACCTACTCTTCATAAATTCACTCGTCAGCAGAGGCGGCGCAAGGCGTGGGCGACGTGGACGACCGCCCACGGCCTCGCGGGCCGAGGGGCCACGCGCCTCGAAAGTTCATTCAGCTTTAATTCATGAAAAATATTCAGCTAGATCTATTAAAAGAGTAAACATTCTTAGACTTAATTAAAGGCAAACTAAAGCTTACTATAGAGCCTTTATTAGACACAAGATGGGAAAGTAGGACAGAGGCAGTGAATATTGCAATAATACAGTGGCCGTATTATTGCGATGTGATAATGTTGTTGAATGTATTGAGTATTGGCAAAGGGCCTCGCAAAATTTATCTTGCCCACATCAAATTAAGTTCATGCCCCGCCCACTGCTTGTGCACCATTACAAGAGGGTCATTGTTTTTGAACACTGAATAAAATTAGTTAGCCCACTGTTTCTGCAATTTCTTAGCAGTGAAGAATTTTCTTTTTATCGTAGTTTGTGCTTGCGGGTCACCGGAAAACGTGAACGTGTTTTTACGAAGGAGGACCTGTATTGTGGAAGAGAAGGTGGGGTGTGCTGAAGGTTGGGTGTTGTGTTGTTGCGCAGAGGAGATCCACAAGTTCATAGCGGAGCAGCTGCAGACGTCTCGCGTGCCGCTCTGCATCAACCCCCAGTCGGCGGCGTTCAAGAGCTTCGCAAGGTAAGGCGCCGGCTCGCACCCGCTCCGCCCGCCCCGCCACCACGCCACCGCGCCACTGCGCCGACCCATCGACACCTGGATTAGGTGAATTTTTACAAATTCCGCATAATCGTTAACGCGACACACCCGCACCTGTCTCGATATCTCGCCGCCTCGTCTCCGCGTTCCATCTCTCTCAATCTCTCTCTCTCCCTCTCTCGGAAATTCTCAGTCTCTCTCTCTCGAGAGAGAGTGATCGTGTCGTCGCGTCGCGTCCGGCTTGTGCAAAAGCAGTGATGTAGCAATAGCCAGCCGAACTCGCCCTGCTCCGTGCAAGTTCAGCGTTGTAGGTTATCTGCGCTCGTTTTAGGATTATTGCTAAAATGCGAACTTCTACACATTATTAGGATCGTCTCTTTTCTTGTGAAATAAAAATTAATGGCAACCTGAATTAATTTAGTTTGATCAAATAGAAATGCTTTCTGCTGTTGCGTCATGATTTTAAGGGTATAGTGTTACGACTAAACTTCATAGAGTATTACTAATTAATGTAGAGTGCACAATATTTTGTGTATATGTAAATTCTGCCACCACTAAACATTAACCGTAATTAATAAATCTCTTAACAGTCACACTGGCATTAGACCCTACGGACACACCACTTTTGCACAACGTCAAAAACTTCAATAACGCCAAATTCATAATTCTAACAAACGTCACGCCGCCCGCGCTGCCGCCCCGTCCCCGCACAGCTACGCATAGCTTCCCCGTGCCCACTACCTCTTGTGCTGTCCACCGACTACCCTCTCACGCTCACTAGCTCTCTCTGTCTCTCTCTCTCTCTCTCGCCACGGACTACTCGGCTACTGGTGTGTCGCTGTGCAAGTGTGAGGTCGGCCATCCCTTCCCCCCCCCTCGCTCCCGACCTCCCCACACCGCCGACGCCCCTCACTCACCATCCCGTAGTTAGAGTTTTGTGTTTTGGACTTGTAGGTACAATCGTACATTTCTTTTGTAAAGTAACGGTCGATGAACGCGCTCCGTCCGAGCTGTCGCAGTGCCGGCCGAGCGCCCGACCGATGCATGGGTTTCACTCTTATCACGCTTTCGAGCTACTTTTTTTGTTGTAAATAATATTTTGTTTACGCTACATTTGCACAGATTTCGATATTTCGACGCCGGCGAAGCGATCAACCCTCTTGAAATAGGGAGCGTCGCAGTGTAGAGCTTGTAGCTTGCGTCGGGCGCGGCGGCGCCCGCGACGCACTCTCGGCGCCTCAATAACGTTCTGCTTTTCTTGTTTTTTTGCGACAGCTCTAGACCGCACCAGAAACCAAAAGTTTGTTCCCCTTTCAAGACGGCGGCAAAAATACTTCTCCTGTCGCCCGTGATCTTTCTGTGCGCCGCGTAGCTCCCGCAGTAAGCATTCTTGTGTTCACGTTGTGGTGGCAGCCCGAGTAGCTCCAGTCTCTAACCGGAATGTCGCTCACCTCTCCGCTCGCCCCCTCTCCGCATCTCGTCTCACCGCTCGCCTCGCTCCGGCGCAGCAGAGCCGAGCGGTGAGACGCCTTCTTCTGTCCCAGCTGAGTCGGTCGGTTCGTTTCAAAAGGGTTGATCAGTGAGTAGTGTCGCGCGGGGGGGAGGGGAGGTGCGTAGTGAGCGGTCACGTGCATGCGTAGTGGTGACGGCCACCGTACTCTCCATAGTGTTGTGCCCGCCGCTGTAGTGTAGAGTAGTGCACGTTCCAACATTTCTTATTTATTCTTCATATTATGTTGAAAGTTCGTCGAGAGATGACTGTATTGACTTGCCGTTCAGGTGACGAACGTTGATTCTATTGCGATGTCGCCGAGTGTTCTGTTGAGAGTTGCATGCGAGGGAGGAGGGAGGGAGGTGCGCGCGAGACGAGGAGCGGCGGGGCGGGTGAGGCGCGCGCGGGGGAGGCGGGGAGGGCTAATGAGGCTGGTGCGTGTGCGTTGCAGCTCGAGCGTGGCGCACCCGTCGGAGCTGCCGCCGTCGCCGCACCAGTGGGAATGACACGCGAGCAAGAGGAGCGCCCTCGACAAGCCGCGCAGCTAGTCGCCCCCGCTGCTCCATACCGCATCGTACCTCATCGCGACGCTGGCTCGCCCGTATGCGCCGCGCGCCGCCCCCGTCTACCAAATATTTACACCCCTATTTTAAGTGCATTCGTTTAATCTCGATGATGTTCTTCGTATGTAGCGAGTAGGTTTAATGTGTCAGTACGCAGGCCGAGCCCGGAGGAGGGAAGCGAGAGGGCTAGGAGGCCGCCCTCTGTGAACATTGTACGTAGGCGGTTCTTATCGTTTGGGACCGGAGAGCTGACTCGTCTCCGTTATTCCACATTGGATTAGTTTTAATTTGATAATGTAACTACGTGAATATAGTGGCAGTGTTTGTGTGGGTTTAGATGGTTCTATGATTGTAGAAGTGATGCATTCTATATGATAACTGTTAGTAGTGTAAGGGTCGCAATAGGAGCGGCCGACGCGCCGGCGCCGCCGCGAGCGCTCCGCAGTGAGTACTTAAGCTGTGCGCGGCCAGAGCCTCGACGTTTGTAATATAGCATTATTCCTAAATAGCAGATTGTATGTAACATTGACTGAACATTTTTACATAGTTAAGTTAGTTAGTTTTAGTTGAAATTGTGTAAACTTCTTGTGTATTGTTAATATCTCAATTAATGGATTTTAATGTAAGTCGACCTTGTGTTAATTCAACCTTAGCTGTCAGCTGTCGAGTGAGCGAGCTCGTGACGTATAGTGTCGCCGCACCCGTACGTAGCGCACGCACACACAGGCGGAGAGTCGATACATGTAGCCTTACGACTAGTGCAAAACTATTAAAATAATAAAAACAAAAAATATAAATGTAAATAGTTACATAAATGGATACAATTTTTCTTTTTAGCATAGAGAAGAAGCTGAGCCGTTGTAATTAGTGAGCGGAGGTGAGCGCGCCCGCGCGCGCAGCGAACGTTCAACCGATGGTACAAAGTAGCAATGTCTCGCGAGTAGTCGATGGAACCCACTCTGCCTTACGAATTCATATAGCTGAAACTGTGATCGATGTAGAGTAATGTGTATCTCAGTCCCTGCTGTCCTACTGTCTGTCGGCGCCGCACCCCTTCCCACGCCGCCCCGCCACCACCCACCCACCCGCGCCGCGCCCCACGCCACGCGACTAAAACGTCTTAAACACCAAATTGTAGATGTGATTTTAATCCAATAAAGCAATGGTCTCGTTGTATATAGAGTGCAGGATAATATTAGGTATACTCGGTACGTGTAAGGTTAGGTTTTTTAAATGTCTGTGTATATCTCTGTAGGTATGAACTTAGATAAACATTCATGAAGTATGGTTTGTATTCAATTAACTTACGTGTGTAGGATGGGTAGCATTACCGTGTTAAATATAGTGTAAATGTTCCGGCAACGCATTCAATCAAAAGACAAAAACTCCATCGGACATGTATTTTGTATAGTTAATTATTTATAACGATCGTCGCAGCATCGGTGCATAGCGTTGCCAGTGCATAAAGATTTATTGTAGCAAAATTCCAGTTTTTAGCAATGAAGAAAGTTGTGCAGGTAAATAACACGTTCTATGCTTTTGTTCGAGCAGGTTCTTTTTATCTGGACGGTCAGTATATAAAATCATTATAGATCATTCAAGCTAAAGTTCCAACAGTGTAAATAATTGTATTGGAATTATGCTGTACATTTGGTAACGAAGTACAAATGCGACGAAACTTTGGGCAACTTTTAGATCATGTGCAATCAAATTTAACGTAGAGATAATGTTAAATCAAATTGAAAATGGTTGATGTTGAAAAAAAAACACACACATTAAGTGGATTAATATAAAAATTTGGTTGCACATAACTGAACAAAATCATTGCAGGACGATCTCTTTCTTATAAAAGAGGGGCCGCTTCCCTTGGACAGAGCCGGGGCAGAATCGGTCATGCGATGCCGCAGCATTTTGTAATTATTGCTGTTTTTATTATTAAAAGCAATGTTTGTTGAGTGAGCGTGCAGTGAAATGCATCGAAGGTAATACATACTCTGTGTACCCGGAATTCATGTCCCAAGAATGGAAGGTTATCATTGTTTCAGTTAGAGCAACGGTTGACAGGACCACTGTCCATGATTGTCAAATAACATGTTCTCTCAACCGAAGGCTTTAAACAAACGCAGACACTTGCCCTGAAAACAGACTGCAGGTTCTAGTCTGAAAAGGAAGGTTAGGTCAGGTGCAAGTGAACATTCAGAAGAATGATATAGGACTAAATTTCCGGGGTTACAAATGGCTGTACCGCGGGCCGAGCTCACCCGTCACCTGTATGTAGGTATAAATGAATTTCTTTCCAGACTTTCAGAGATCTCGTATTAGTTAAGTTTAAGTACACCGCTACCTACTAATATTGTGTGCGTGTTTTATTTAGCTCTTAGTTGTACCGTTCCTCGGGTAAACATTGGAAAGAAGACGATGGTCAATACTCGTATATATGTCGCTAAGTGCAGAGGTGTATTTAGCTGAAATGCTGTCAAGGACTACTGTCAATTTGTTGACCAAGAGTTTGGAAGTAATACAATGATATTATAAGTTAAAAGGAGGTAGATACGTTATCTGAGCTCCCAAGCGGCACATTAAATACAAGACCACAGTCCTGTCTGAAGTTAGTCGCCCACCAACGACGCACGCGTTCGGACCGCTAACCACGAGTCGCTAACACATCGAAAATGCCGTCGTGTGTAATGAGATTCTGCACTAATTCTAATAATTGGAATAAGACTATTCGAGTCGGCGCATCAATTTATAGTTCTTCCTCTCAACTTTTCAAGGACATGCCATGTGCGAGCACTGAATGTCATATAGATAACCTATCTTTCCTAAAATATCATTGAAGTAATAGGTAAACAAGAATCATTGTGTCCGCGATGTACTGTGTCCGTGATGTGATGTGAGAACTGAACAGTCTGTCACACTGACAGTCTTCCACAAGGACAAAGTAACGAACCGCAAGCAACATAAATCTAGATTCCCTGTCTTGCACCCTCTTTAGAAAAATTATTTACCACTTTTACTGTGAAAATGTTTTAAACTCGCAATAATGAGTAGTTTTGAGTGGTTTATCCATAAATATGCCTCTGGATGTGTGCGTATACATACGTATATAGTACGGCCGTGCTCCGAGTGACTTGTCAAAATCAATTGTCATTGTGAATGAGGACCGAGTGATCTGTGATTTTGGGTTTTTTCCTTGATGTAAAATGTAAATTGTATAATTCACTGCCCTCTAAAGCATTTCGATCAGCTTAGTTTTTTTTTTCATATTCTTTTGTGTATTCACATACTATTGTGTGCGACACTATCACTATCATTAGTAAGTATATAAATTTTTTAGGAGAATATAATGTTAGGTTTTTTTGCTATAAATTGTCACATTGAAGGTGGTTGTGGGCCGATATCGTGCAAAAAAATTCACTAATCTCAGTACAGATCAAAAGATTTCAGCATTTGCTTGAACGATAAGATGTGCGAGACTATAGTAACTGTTCACAGTAACCTGATGGAGTTGTGTAAACACTCTTGCAGATGTCTTGTACTACCAACGCTCAAGTAAATACGTCGTAGACTGCTCTATTTGCAACGAAGTAGCATTGCTCAGTACACACTCACTTGCTGTATGTATATCATGGGCGTGCCCAACATTTTGGTTTGGCGGGGGAGGGGTGTTTCCGTAGAGAAATTCGTTTTGGTGTTAGCCTCTGCGGACTGCGGTGCCTAGGTCATGTTTAAAATATATATGTATGTTTTTGGTTTCGGGAGGGGTTTGAACCGCCAAACCCAAAACCCTTGGCACGTCTATGTTGTATATACAAAATTATCTGTTCAGCCGAGGGATATATTCTATGACAAGCAACAGAAATATAAGCACAGAAAAATACGCAAAACACTGCCCTAGATTGGCGCAATAGAGGCCACATTCCTTTACATTTGTACAGATTTGTATACAGATCGGCAGCTGTCATAGGAATTATCCCAGAGCGAATGGAATAGTCATAGATTATTGATAGGTCTCCGCGCGCTCCGACTAGATACCGCCCGTGTACGTGTAAAATGCGGCAACAAATCAATCAAAGGGGGAAGCACTGACATGACACCTAGTTCACCCGGTGTTATGGGCTGACATCACGGACGTTGTAGGTGTTGTAGCCAACCGTGTCAGTTTCCATAAAAAAAAAAAAAACTACGCCAAAGTCGGAGTACTCGAGCCAGTCTCAATAGGAAAGACTATGGGATCACACACATACTACAACATTTTCTACACACTAGAATATTGAGTTGCCGCATTCACGGAGCTGCTTTTAAGTAGCGCGGTATCTAGTCTGAGCGCGCGGAGACCAATTAATAATCTAAGGGAATAGTGTTGTACACCGATGCAGATTGTGGTCACTTGTGTCGAGTGGATGTGAGCCACTCTATAGAACTGCTCACGGCGACGCTACGTGTAACATTAAACATTTACATCATAATGTATTTAATTTAGTTTTTTTCCAGTCTGTGTTCCTTTATTTTAATTAGCAATAAAGATGGAGAGTGTGGTACACGTGGGAGCAAACATTTCAGTTTTCTGCTTTTAAATCATTTCAATGAAATAATATTTTAAAGAAGTTTATTCATATGGCGACGTATACACATTATCTTGACTGTAAAGTAATATTTTTAAATCACAGAATGTATAAACACGTAAGGATATTTTATGTTTCAATCACGCCTCATAATTTAAGTGAGGATGTAAAAATAATGAACTGAATTTGTATTGAAAGCTTTTTGTTTGGATGAGACGCGTAACTGATGAGACTGGAGGACATGAAGTTGCCTGTCGCGACTGCACAGAATCCAAAGCAGAGCGGTCGGAGTTGTTTGTAGTTTAGTTCGGTGTATCCATGTTGTATGTACATACGGGAACTGCGTTCGTAGGGATGGTTAGGACCTGTTACCTATTATAATAACGTAGCATTGTACAGGTAGTGGCAATAAAGAAAATATGGCAAAATTACTCATTCCTGTTTCAATCATTTCGCTTAATTACTTCCTAAGATTTTAGAGCGCTATGTACTGATTTATCACAGGTATTACGCAGTCATTCAAAATTCTCCTAAATATAACCCTTTTATGATGCTCCAGGTAACATAGTTATGCACAGAATTGAAATTGCATGGAACAAGGACAACTTAGGATTTCCACCATATTACGCATACTCCCAAAAATAAAAACAAATATTTGCAGGTGCATGGTTTCTTTATTGATAAGCAGGTGCATAGTCTACATAACTACATGTCCCTATTTGTAGTAATATTATTTTACAGGTGTCCGCAAAAATGTGAAATAGGACGCAGTTGTCTTTAAGACCTGAAAACCTATATAAATCAGGTCTTCAAGAGTTAATATCTAATGTGAATGTTAAGCCTGGATACACCAGAGCAACATCATGTCTCATTGCAGCATGCCACATGTTGTCACCTGCGACAGCTTGTGGCATGACAAGGCCCTGCGGTTTTTGTGGCATGCGGAAGTTCCATTTATAACAAAGCAACAGAAATATTGTCCAAAACCGAAATAAAAGGAACTTGTATGATCAAGTCACGACGACATCAAGTACGTCGGCGGAAAGCAGTGGTTCCGTACCGCTGAAGGCCGGGAGGACTGGAGGAAAATTGGAGAGGCTATGTCCAGCAGTGGACGCTTACACGCTGACTGACTGACTGACAGACATGATCAAGTAATCGCATCTACAGCATTCTTGATATTATTGGCACATGCCCCTGAAGGAAAACGAAAAAGGAAACGGTACTGAAAAGACAAAAGTTTAGAACTGGCCCAGATAAATTAATAGATAAGAGATTTAAAATCAGATCAGCTTTATTCACAAATGTTTCACAAAAATGTCTGAAACTAACATTAGAAATCTTGCAAAAAAAATCTGCAAATCATAATGTTTGATTTGTCCACTCCATTTCATAACCTCAAAACGCTTCTGACCATAGAGTAACTTATATGGGAGGTTTTCTTCTGACGAATGCGGTGTGAACAACGGATCCACCGAAGTTGGAAACGCGTGTTACACTGCGCAGTGTTGCTCCGGCGTAATCAGCCTTATCATTTAGGTTATTTCTATGCATAACATGAAAATTATCACAATACAAAATTGTTCTGAAAGATTCCCCGAAAACCAACTCATCTTTGCTTAAACTGATCGGGTCCACTGCTGGTTACAGACGTAAACGACGCTTCTCTACTTTACGAGGCGAATACTCTAGTTCATTCTTCATGTTAGTAAATGTGTGGTGTAGGGGTGGTTTCGAACGCATTGCAACGCACGCAACTGATCGTCAGTCAAGCAACACGCAGTAGGCGAGCAAACCAAGCGGGACACCGAGCGAGCGGATGTCCCCCGCCCGCCCGCCGCTCCCACAGCGCCGCGCGTACTCGCGACTAGCTCACCAATACAAACACGGACGCCGTGCGACGGCGGGGAGTGTACGCAGCGCGGTGGCGGCGGGTGGAGGCGAATGGAGACAGAGATACTTCGTTGAAATACCTAACATGTTATCACGAGGCTGACTTCCGTCTGGTCTTAACCCTTAGTTGCCTTATACGACATGCAGTGGGGCTATTCTTTTTAAGTAATGGCTCCACACGGGTCAGTTTATTACAGTTATACACATGTAAGCATGACATCATCAGCCCATATCGGTCTACTGCTGGACTAAGTCCTCTCCCAAGGCACACCATGACAAGGGGTATTCCGCTCTTCTCATCCGCATCCTCATCACTCCAGACAAAATTTTTTAGATTGTCCATCTAGCCGGACGGCGTCCCGTGCTACGTTTACTTGCAAGGGCCTTTATTTGAACCCCAGCGGTTATCGGGTCTGTGTTCAACGTCGAGGTTCACTAAAGATAATCCTGTAGATTGAAAACCAAGAACATTCCCTATACTTATCTTTAACTTTTCATATGTCTGCATCAATCCTAACGGTACAGATGCCCCCGAGTGGTAGAGGCTTAAGCTTAGTTCAATACCTCCCAAAACAAATAAATGAATTATATTAGGTAAGGGTGCCCTATATGCATGAAAGATTAAATTGAAAATACTTTCCCAATAATGATATTTACAACATTTATTCATTAGAATTTTAAAATGTGCGAGATACATCAATCTTCAATACATATTGTCTCAGGAGTTTAGTCTTGTTATACTTAACTAATATGGTCACTAACTTCCTTTTAATTTGTTTAATTTTGTAAATTTGATTTTTAAAACTAATTAAATTATTAGACACATTCAACCAGCCTTGGGGGCAGCAATGCCTTATGGATATACCTAAGTATAGTAAATTATACACCTACTATGATAAAGTTATTTTAACAAACTTTTGTATTCTTGCCTATTTACAGAGCAAAGCATTCAGAATTAACTCAAATACTACTTCCACCGATGTCACTGCGTCAAATATTATTTTGACAGATCTCAGGGTGTTTCATTGTACAACTTCTCAAGTTGGCTCTGTAGATTGAGCGAGGTAATCGCTGGGGTGTTGGGAATATTTCCTGCTGGAAGAGTTTTATTTGTGACGGGAGTCATCAAGAAGTTGCACTGCTCCTTCATTTTCATGTACACGTTCATGGCCTTCGTTTTAGGTTTCGGTGTTACGGGGTTCAAGTTAAGATCCATGGGCATTGACTTGTAGAGAGCCTTTTTTCTTAAGCACGGGCTGTGCTTAGGTATTTTGTAGGACGGCGACTTGGAAACGCGTCTAATGAAGGTCTTGGGGCGGTCACTGGTCTCGGTGATCTCCAAATCGGTAGTAGAAGGTTGCATTCGAGTTTGGGTTTGCTGCAGTACATCTCGATTCTGACCCGATCTGGCTTCATTAGATGCTTCGTCAAAATGTTTCAAGTTCAACAACCGTTTAACTGATTTCAGCATAAATTCATTACGTTTCAAGCTCATCAGGATAAACCTTTTCTCACTTTCGAGTTCGCTCTGCATTTTGAGCAATTCAATTTTATACTTTTCTGCAGACTTGTTGTCGTAAGTTACCTTCGCTTTGTCCATGAGGTCACACAGAGACACAATGTCGCATTCCTCCTTACTATCCTCGACATTTTCGATGGAGGTTTTGTCAAAATTTGTTACGTTGGCACCGGCAGACGAGTCTTCGAAGTCGCTCGAGTCGTTGAAGTATTCTTCTACGTCTCTGTACTTTTTGAAGGGTGTCGACACGAGGGGTGAATCTTCAAAAGCCTTGCGCACGTCCTTCACAGTTTCATTGTAGATTTCCTTCTCCTGCTCTAGGAAGCTCTGTTCGCTATTGGCTTCGGTGTGACTGGGTGGTATCGTGGTCAGCCTCTTCTTGCACTGGAGGTGTATGAACGACTCGTTCACATCCACATTTGTGCGTATTTCAACATTTGATGTTTCATGCATGTTTTCAGTATGGAATGGTTTATCAATTTGTATTTTCGGAATTATATTTTCAAGGGTAGTTTGTGTTTCTTTATCTTCCTTACGTTGCTGCACGATGACAGATTTTCGATTAGCCTGACTGGCTTTAGGTGTCCCTTTCTTGTTGCCAATCAACTGTTGGAAAGATTCATCAAAAGGACACAGCGTCTTCTGTTCCAAGTTGGTACTTTTAGGGAAATTTTCCTTATTGCCTATGTCGAATTTTTCCAATGCGTCCAGTCTCATTGCTGCCGGCGTTTCTTGAATGTTGTTAATTCCACTTATTCTTATACGATTTTTACCTGAAATTAAAATGTTAAAATTAAGATTTATTTCGATTGAAATTCGAACACTCCTAAAAATTAACTTGTTACTTGTTCGCAACAAAATGAATGAAATTGGGTTAAGGAAGTACCTATATTGTTGTCATTTAAAATTATAGATATTATTAAAAAAAATTCAAATTAATAGGTACCTACCTTCTAGATGTTGCAACATTTTATTGGCTCTCTTCTCGGGCTTGACTTGTCTGGGCGTTATGAAGGTCGGTTTCATTGACGGCCGAGGAATGTTACTAATCTGAAACAGAAGAATACCATTCACCAACAATCCCCTTTATTCACTATCCCAAGGTAACAATGCTTTTAGCATTTCTGCCTTTTGGATCAATGTTTACAATTTTTCTTTCAGTTTGTGCAATAAAGAATATAGGTACTAGGGATTGCGATTGATTCGGCTGGATCCAGCCGTGTTGGTACTTTGTTAATGCACCCATCTAATTAATTGTATTTTATCAAAATCGTCTGAGCGAAAGTAGGTAAAAAGGATATATGAATTTCAAATTTCTGAATGAAACATTTTGAGTTGAATAAAACAGTTGAGTTTAAAAGAAACATCTACATAGTAGGCAGCCAAACGATGCCAGATCTGGTAGGTAGCCAAACAATGCCAGATCCGGTAGGTAGCCTATCAATGTCGAATCCGGTAGGCGTTCATATGATGATGATGCTGGATCTGTTAGGTAGTCAAACAATGCCGGATCCAGTAGGTAGCCAATCGATGCTGGATCCGGTAAGTAGCCAAACGATGCCAGATCCGGTAGGTAGTCAAACTATGCCGGATCCGGTAGGTAGCCAATCAATGCCGCAGTAAGTAATGAACATCAAACTTTAGAAAGAGTCAATCTGGTTGTAGAACGTTGTCTCTGTGACACGAACTTGCACGTCTCTGTGCGACAGAGACGACGCGATGCTCTACAATCGGACTGTCCCTTTCTAAAGCTCGATGTTAATTAATTACTGTCGAGTACTGTACACATGTATGTCTTGTATGTTAAATGTTCAATGTCAGGTCTGTCTCTTGTATAGATATAATCACAGACTTACCACCGGTTTGGGCGGCGGGGGTTGAAAGTTGAGAATCTTCCGAGCGTTGAGGTGTTTAGTGGCGTTGTTGGCCGTGTGCGATGTCTTTTTGTTCTCACACTTGGTGGACGTGTTCCACTTCTTCAGGACAGACGGAGGGGCTCTGCCCCGCGTCGGAGACCCCTTCGGCTTCAGTGCTGCGGTTGTTGAATGTAACGGTTAGGAAATGATTGTCACTGTGGTAAATTTGAAATTAGACTACCTACTTACTTACAACTGAGAAAACCTAATAGTACTTGCCAATGGTGAGATAATTCTTAAATGAGAATTTTACCAACTCGACCGCGCAGTCGACCTACGTCGGAGATCGAAAACATGGCTAATAGCTACTTCAATGAATTTTTCTTAGTGGAATGCACTAGAATCATAAATTTATTCGTTAAAAATACTAGCGACTATCATCAAAAACAATGTGGAAGCACACCGTCTTCACACTCAAAAAAATATTCTGATGTCTATAATTTTTGACTGAAGGTTCCTTGTTTTTTTTTTCTTTAATTATTTGTGGATTGATGTATGATATGTATGGGGGAAGTGTCAATTTTAGGTTGGAAAAATTCCGAATTTTTTTTTCGAACATGTTTTAGTTTTCTCTGGAGTCCAAAAAATCTGTCTGCGCAGGGTGGCTTATGAAGGGGTACCAAGGTAGGCAATAATAATGGTTGGTAGTTTTGAAGAGGGGAGCAGAGGGGGAGGGGAAGGGAGGGGTAGGGGGCCGGCTGGGTGAATGTTTTGGTGGTTAAAAAAGATGCGGAGCGTAGCGACGATTCTATAAATTAATCCTAACCAGGTTGAGGCGGCCCCTGCCATTTTTGCAATAGATTTCTATTCTATTCTATCGTCGTCATCGATGTCGAAAGACTCATAACCGAGTAACCATAGGTGGTAGGGCTTATCCCCGCCCCACCCGGATTGGTACCACCGCACTGAATGAAACATCGGTCGAAACGGCTATGTAAAATAATTCGTGTTTTCCGTCCCGTTCAGTGTAGCCGACATGAAATGAAGGGAAGCACTGATATGGCACCTAGTTCACCCGGTGTTATGGGCTGACTACACAGATATTGTAGGTGATATAACCAACCGTGTCAGTTTCCATAAAAAATAAAAAATCATATTTTTAGTGCAAGTGCGACAGTTTCCGTGAAGTGTTCGCCTCCCATCTTTGCACTCCAAACGTGAACTGTGGCTGTGTCGGTGAAAACAGGCGCGGCTAAATAACCGCTCGTGTGAACACGTCAACAACAGTGGGCGGTTGCGGCAATCTAGCTGAACCGCTTTCAAACCGCCCGTCTGCACGTACCCTAAATGTATATAAATATACTTCGAGAGAATATAACATTTGACTGCTAGTGCACATGTCAGTCAGTCAGTCAGCGTGTAAGCATCCACTGCTGGACATACGCCTCTCCAATTTTCCTCCAGTCCTCCCGGCCTTCAGCGGTACGGAACCACTGCTTTCCGCCGACGTACTTGATGTTGTTGTCCCACCTGGCTAGTGCATATATAATAATAAGTAATACAGCAATCAGCTTCAGAAAAAACATTTAAAACAGTAGGTACACACCTTGAATTTCAGCACGCAGCTGGGCCATGGTGAGAGTGAGGCAAGGTCGGAAGTCCTTGCCGGTGGTGTGGGCGAGGCCCGCAGACTTCTTGGCCGCCTTCCGTGCTGTTAGCTTCACCATCTCGCTCTCTGGCAGTATCCCTGTCACAATGAATTAGCAAGTTATTTGGGGTGCGCTGTAGAAAGAGGCGGGTTAGTAGAAGATTGCTGGTAGCTGGGAATGGTAGGTGAGGGCCTAATGAAATGAAATGAAATGAAAATATACTTTATTGCACAAAGAGTGACAAAAGGCAGACTTAAAGCCTTTTTTTTTTTTTTAAATCTTTATTTTGTTTAGGGCTTTAGCCATTCCTGGCTATGCCAGCCCCATAGTAACTATATTGATTTTTATTGTACTTCAGCACGATTCAACGCCTGTGACTTTACAAAAAAAATTTGTATGAATTCAAACTCCTCCCCCTGAGCTCGCCCCAAGGCTTCATGTACTTTAAAAAACAGGTTAAGGCCCACTTGTACCAACACGAGTTTAGAGTTAAGTAGCGAGTTATGGATTTAAACGCGGTTTAAACGCGGTTCCCACATACAACGGGTGCTAGCTTAACGAGTTAAACTGGTTTATAGTTAAATTCGTGTTGGTGCAAGTGGGCCTAAGTCTGTCAGTTCTTAAGTCTCTCAATAGCTTCTGCCTCAGTTCTTGGTTCCGGGCACATTCCAACAGTATATGGAGTAGGTCCTCTTCTATCCCACATATGCTACAGTTGGGTGATTGTGCTATCTTCATAAGGTACATTGTCTTATTTGTTGGAATGTGTCCAGATCGTAGTCTCAGGCCCATTACAATTTCTGTTCTCGGTCTGTCGCTCTTGGCAAACCAGGGAATTCAACAAACGGTTCACACTGCATTGTTCTATCTATCTAAGGTAGAGAGAGGGAGGTCGAGAGCGGGACTGGTGGTTTCCCCGCGTCCTAGTCAACGCAGACTAGCTGACGAGGGCTTGAAGCGAGCCGAAACGTGAAGCATGCGCGGGAAATTTAGAGTGGCCACTCGCTAGTCCCGGCCTCGATTAATACCCTCCTCTACTGCCGATGGGCCCGGATATGTTCGGTGAAGCCATCGCAAGCTTAGATCCACACCTTCCTTCCCCATATACCTTTCTGCACTGATCTCTCATCGAAATATTGCTTCCACATATTATAACAGTTCTTTTTTATTTCGTGTAGGTGGTCAGTGCAGAAAGTTTTACATTGACTAATTATTGCATCAGATGTACAAGCCTTACTAGCCAGGCAGTCAGCCTCCTCGTTGCCCGCAATACCAACGTGCGATGGAATCCATTGTAGAGTTATGCTCTTACCTTCGGTGCTAATTTTATATATATCTTTTAATATTTCGTATGAAACCGATCTTCCAAGGTTGCCCTTCGTACAGGACACGAGGTGTTGAAGTGCGCTTTTTGAATCTGTTAGTATGACTGTCTTATTAGAACCGGTCGATGTGCTGTACGAAAGGGCCTCTGAAATCGCAATTAGTTCAGCAGTCATGATAGGAACTTTTGCGGGTATGTTGATCTCCATCCCATCGTTCAAAGCCTAAGGGCCTTAAAGCCTTAATTATCTGCCAGTCATACCTGGCATTGTGTAGATGGGTAGTGCGGAAAATTGAATGAGAGATTCTAACTAAGGAATTATTAGCAAAAAGATTTTTTGTGCCGGAGACCTTATACTTTTGGAGAAATATTCTTTTCAGATATCCAAATATTAGTGAAATTTATAATACAAAATTCACCGCCCCGACATAACCTGTTAGTATGGCTATTCCCTAGTGTTTTTATAAGCCGGAGGCGCGGAGGGAGTGTAGCCCCACGTCCGCTGTAACAAAGCGCAGGCACCTGTGTGAGCCGGAGCGGCTGAGGCTGGTCACCGAATGCTACCAAAAGGCCGAAGCTGTGGAGGCGAGCATGGGTGTCTGCCCTTTGTTACGCAAGGACGGAGGGGCTGCACTTCCCGCAGCGCCGGAGAAGAGGTAATCCTAAGTTTTTTTATATTTTCTTTTTTGTGTAGTAAACTGATAAGTACCGAAAAGTGCATAATTATATCTCCAATGAATGGGGGTGGGGAGTATTCAGGAGATACTTATTCCCCACCATAGCATAGCACCCCCTCCTATACCCTGTCACCCCTTACTGAGTCATATCCCTTCTATTGCCCGGCTCAAAATCATGCCAAAATCGTGATTGCCCCGCCATTTTGGCAGAGTCGAGCGCGCTCCACCCTAGTGCGTTCTAGACCTTATTTCTAGACTTTTTTCTATGAAAAATATATGAAAAGCCTATATTTTCTAAATCTACATTAAATTTAATAGGCATTGCCTTGGTATAACGTCTAATTGTGTTTATTATTATCACCATTAAACTGGGTCAAAGTCCACGAACGAATTAATTTACACATTCGGGTAAAAAAATATTCATATTTTCTAATAAAAACTGCAGATACTGAATTTATTGTGTTTTATTTATAGTTTATTACATAATCTACCATTTCCTATCAAGATATCTTTCGTTACAGTAGAAATGTAGATCTCAACAGAGTTCCAAAGTGTAACAAAAATATGACGCTCTTCACTCGAGGTCGTAAATGTCAAGTATGTTTACAAATTAATTTCGGCTGAATGATCCACTCCAGCGGTATGATGTAAGTGTTTACACAAGCCTGGGCTCTTCAAGTACTCAGAATAAAATAATTACATGTGTCGGATGTTTTGTTTCTAAACAATACGAGGCCAAATAGAACAATGGTCAAAATGACCTACATAGCAAAAACTGCTCTAGAAGCAAATACTACTGACTGAATTAAAATAAAAGGACACTGAAATTTTTTTTATTAAATTTGCTCTTAGATTCAGTGAAAAAAAATTATACTACCGTACAAAAATATTGAAAAAAAATTCAGTGAAATTTACAGAAATAAAAATAAAAAAACCAAAATTTAGTAAGTAGTAAGGATAACTTAATATGGAGGAGGCTTTCGGGAAATGATAGCAAATCTTTTGCAACATATCTTAAGGTATCTAATACCGTATTTGAAATGGTTACAGATAAATGTTCCAGAAGGCAGACTTAATGCTGAAATCTTTTTGAAGTTATACTTCTTTATAAACGTTATGCAAATACATATGAAATAAATGAAACGCAAAAATCCAAGCACAAAATTAAAAGTACGCCATTAAATTTACGGCCAAAATAAATTTCATTAAATTTAATCAAAATATCACTCAAAACAAGCACACTAAAAAAATAAAATTTTATTAAAAAGTATTGAAGCCGCTATCCATATAGGTGGAGCGGTCGCTCAGCGACACGGTCACGTTCATAGTGCCCCGAACCGTTGAACGGTTTCCGAAGCGACCGTGCCTTTATTTTTCGAAAAATTTAATTACTAGGCCACTTTAGGACAGATATAATGTTCTTACAACATTCACAATGAAACAAATAAACTATTTCAGTAAACTTTCACTTGTTTTGGCGAAAATCTATAGAATTTCGATCGATCAAAGTAACCTACCATTCAAAATTTTCGTAACGGTTTTTCGTAGTGGGTCGCAAACATCAAAATTATTGTCGAATAAATCATTCCTCAAGTCCGAAAAACTATTGCAACATGTAGATTACTTACCCTTCCATTGTTTTACAGCAAAAAACAGCAAACATACGGCAAAAAATCACTCCAAAACACAATTTCAGTGGCACGCCATTCTGCGTCCGCGAACCCAACAGAAGTGAATTTCCGATTGCTTCCCATTATTATTTTGAAGTGGCAAGCATATGGAAGTGTGTATTTTTAGCTAGCCTATTCTTTCATGAATAACTGTACATAAGTTAGAAGAGATTAGTAGGATGTTTGACATTTAAATAAATTATTTAAAGTGACGAGTCTAGAGAGACCGCTCAACGGTTCGTGGCAACGCTGGCAGTCCAAGGGGTGAACCGCTGAACGGTCTCGGGCAATCTAAGGGATATTACGTTTTTGCCACCCCCACTTACCCCCTTCCCCTTCCGCGGGGGGAGGATTTTCTACACACTCGTTCGCATAAAAAAATTACATAAAAAAAAAATTTTCAGCCTAACATTCGGTCCAATTTATATAAACGGGAAAGACAATTCAAAAGCCAAGGTGCCTGATACGAAGTATTTGTCTGCCATACATTACATTACGCAAGTAACTTTTTATAGGGGGTAATATAAATAAATAAAATATATTACCACCGAGATTAGGCATCATCTCCGCGAGCGTCATTGGTCGCATGTACATCGACTTTCGCGACGACTCCTCCATGGTGGATCAGTGTATTGTGGTATAGATAGACGTCGGTTAGTTAACTATCACGATAACCAAACCAACAAGAGATTCCTTCACAAATAATCAGAGAGAACAATCAGGAAAAAACATATTCTCGAATGAAATTCAAGCAATAACGTACCGGTAACGGTCAAAACAATGTTAGTAAACTGTGGATCAATACGGTTGTTGTTTTTGTTGTTGTTTTCGCCATAAATAGGCAGGCAAAGATCATTAGACCATACAGCCAAAGTGGATCAATACGGATGACCATATTACTAAGCCTAGGTCATCTGTCCGTCCATCTGTCTGTCTTACCTTTTTTTTTAATATAGAAAAAGTTTATTTAATAAATAACAAAAAAGTAATACTAATAACTAAAGAAATAAACCTACCTAACAAAGATTAAAATAACTATCAAAAGGGGCATTTTCAAATGTTCGTAGAACACTTGCTGCATTACCCCGCTGGATGGCAAGGCTTACCCTTTGAATGAAGTAGGCCCTTGATTGCGGGACGCCAGTTGCGTCCACCAGCAGAGGCCCAAGCCTCTTCAAGAAGCTTTTGGCTTCACTGCTCCACGGACCGAGGGTTTCAACCCAGCGGCGACTCCTCTCAGTTGGCGAGGTTGGCGCCGCCAAACCAAATAAAATGAATGACACCATTAATACAGAAGTATCAGGCTAAAATAAATGTGAAAAAATTTCGGAGTTATATTATTTATGTCATATAATCCACGATTAATAAGATAAAACGTCAATCCCGTACCCGTTACATAATTTGAAATTTCGCGCGCGTCAAACGCGGGCGACGACGAATGACGACACATCAAGGCATTCATTGGCCGGTTGGCTACATTTTGAAGCGCCATCGTATTCCATACAAGGCGGAAGCGACCGATTTCCCCCCCGTCCCGCGCGGACCCGCTGATCAGCCTTTCGAGTTGGCGCAGCGGGGAGTGCATTTAGTGACGCGGTAGCGAGTAGAGCGAGCTAGCGAGCGAGCTAGGTGTGTGTGTTGCGTGTGCGGGTGTGTGCGCGCTGCGTCCACACGACGAGTATTCTTGTGCTGTGCGACGTGCGATGCGATGCGACTAGCGAGCTAGGCTAGGTGTGTTGTGTGCGCGCGTGTGTGTGCGCATTGGCTCGCGAGTTGATAGCTGCATATTATTCCGTTATGTAGGTATGGACTTTGTATGGATGAATCCTGTGCAGTGTTGTTAAATTTAAAGTGATTTATTGGTAATTATAATGGCAAAACTCCTACCGAGCTATCTACGGAGCACTCAAGGACAAGAGAGACTCAGTAATTTGGCACTCTTACATATCTGTGGAAAAGGAGTTGCTAACAAAATTGAGGAAGAAAGAAGATTTTCACGATCGAGTCATCGAAAATTTCTTGTCTGTGGAACGAAGAGTGGACTTCATGTACAAATAAAATGTAACAATTCAAGCTTGTATGCCTGTCTCGTCGTCGTCGTGCCAGAGTAGACGTCGCTGTTGTCGGCTGCAACTCGACAGCTTTGACACAACCAGTAGGTACGGTACAGACAAATAAATCGTAAGAGAGCAAAATAAATCATTTAAACTAAATATTATAAACTATCTATATCGTAATCGTCTTTCAGTTTTTGAACTCATTGTGGTAGAAATAAATTAACGCGTAGGTACCTAAGTCATGAAATTATGAAAAAAAAAATCCTTAGCCAGAGCCAACCCAATATTCAGGACCAGGAGTCGCCGCTGTCAACCGCAAACGCAACAAATTCGAAATCTTGAATAATATTTGAATATTTGTTGCGTTTGAGGCTCTCCGCTCCGGCCGCGGCCGCGCCAGCCGCTCTTGAAGAGGCCCGAACGTGACTTGGAGCCAATGTGTCGACACAAGTGGCGTCCCACATCAATGACCTACCCTTAGCCCATGCACCAGGGTGATACCATCGGGCCTCTTGCCATCCAGCCGGGAATAACCGCAAGGTTCTAGGATGCACGGTATGTTTGCTGTCAGAAGCGTGGACTTTATAATAAAATTTAACTTTTGATGCCTGGAGTTTCTACCTGCACTTTTGATACATGATAGTCCGTGGTGGCCATATATGTCGACTGGTGACCCACACACACAAATATGACTTTCACAAATTTTGAGGCCTAAACGAAGTGCAACCGAAATTTTGGCGGTTTTCTGATCTAATAAAGTCCCTAGGTGACTCGATGGGTAAGCTTCAAGCCATGCTCCAGATTCTTTTTCTGAAACCGCCAAAATACGTGCACGATTAATTTCATTACAATTTTCAAGGAGAATGTTATGTTTCATTTTGACTATTGGAATATCCCACTTGGACTGGGCGACAGCTTGGCTTGGACACGGTGGTTGTTCTGTCTTACCTATAAAGAGCTGTATCTTTTTCAGCCTGAAAACCGGTCAAGTGCGAGTCGAACTCGCGCACCGTGGGTCCTCTGTCAGTCAGGCAGCGTGTAAGCGTCTACTGCTGGACATTCGCCTTCAATTTTCCTCCAGTCTCTCGGCCTTCAGCGGTACGGACCACTGTTCTCCGCCGACATACTTCATGTCGGCGTCCCACCTGGCGGGTGGTCTTCCCACACTCCGTTTTCCTGCCCACGGCCGCCAATGTAGTACCTGGTTACTCCAACGGTCGTCGTCCCTTCGGCTAATGTGCCCAGCCCACTGCCATTTTATAGCTTATCCACCTGGTTTCCAATATCGATTACTTTGGTGCGTTGGCGGATTGCTTCATTTATTACGCACCATTTCGCGTAGCTATACTAGTTTTGATTACTCCCTTCTTATATTACTAGGTGGTAGGGTTTATCCCGCCCGGGTTGGTACCACCGCACTGAATGAAAGGTCGGTCGAAACGGCTATGTAAATAGTTTGTGTTCTCCGTCCAGTTCAGTGTAGCCGGCACGACCGAAGGGAAACACTGACGTGGCACCAAGTTCACCCGGTGTTATGGGCTGACATCACGGATGTTGTAGGTGATGAAGTAGCCAACCGTGTCAGTTTCCATAAAAAATAAAAAATAAAGTATAGCCCAGCCCAGCATGGCTAGTTCCATCGCTCGCTGGGCAACTTTGAAAACAACTACAGTCACAGCTCACGTTTTACACCCGTACTAGGAGGACGCACTGGTCATAATATAAGGTGTTTCGTTAATCATGTCAATAACTTCGGGAGGGCTACATACACACTCAAATAAACAGGTTACACAAAAAAATATATATGTTTTTAGCATTACTTTTCGAGAAATTTAACAAAACATGTTTGCTATCTAAACATTAACCTGTGTGTAACAGTAGGTAACATGCATTGTACGGGGTCAATGACCGTACTATGTTCAAACGCAGAACAGCTGTTTCTTGTAAGTGAGTCACAAGGTCACTATGATTGGTTTTTACAGCTACTTATTTGATTTTATTTTTTTTGTTAGGAGAAACAATTTTCCTATACACATATGTTTTTTTTGCGTAAAGTGTTTGTTTGAGTGCGTATATAAACCTCCCGAAGTTATTGACATGACTAACGAAACACCTTTTATATACGGGTCAGACCTCGGAGCGAATTTAAAATTTCCGGGGCAGCCCAACTCAAGCTGTATTTGACCGAGATATACGTACCTACTCTTCTTTCAACCTGTTCTATCACTTCTCCGCCAATAAAGATTTTTCCTCCCGTCATAGCCACGTTTGCCATTCTAACCACCACGTAATTCGTCTGTTTTAATTATTTTTTTATTTTTTATTTTTAACCACACCAAGTTTGACACTTGTACGTAATACCGTTTTTACGTTAGAGCAAAAACAAACTAACAATTTTTTTTGAAAAAAAAAACACGTTTCTTGTATGGGAAAGCCCTTAATTTTTTTCTTCTTATTATTTGATAGGATTTCCGCCAATAATAAATAACACATAATCTGTGAAAATCGCAACAAGCTACCTATTACGGTACAAAAGATACAGCCCTTAGAGTAGTGCGGACTGACGGACAGACTGTCGACGTAGGCTTAGTAATACTACTGATGATTACAAAGAATACATGTAAATAACATTGATAACAAAATGTTCGTTCGGTTTGGCCCGCCCGGTAGTCGGCTCTCGGCTGGTTGGTCGATCGATGCACGCACATACTCACAGAGTGTCACGTTATCCTATCCAAAGAGCAAGAAGATGAACCTTGCTCTTATCAAAAGACAAATCCTATCGTATATTGTGTGACTTGAGACGTTGGTTGGTTGATTCACAGACAGTTCATTCATTGTGTTGTCACCGTACATACTGACATATTTGTTTTTTACTAGTAAATATATGTTTTAATTATAATCCCGAGTTTCTCACTCCTAAATCTCCTCCTGTAGTGATTTTCTTTCTCCTAAATTTTCAAAAAGGCAAAAAGTTCTCCTAGCACCACTGAAATTCTCCTGAATCTAGGAGAAAATTTCCTAACATGGCAACACTGCCACTGTCTATCTGTCAAAACAGCGTCGGTCGAGGGTTGCTATGTGTACAGATTTACCTTTAATTAACAGTATTTATCGTATTTATTATACGGTAAATACCTGCGAATAGAAATTTTTTTTATTTAATTCGTCTCCTCCCGAAACAGGCAAAACTCATTAGAGTATACAGCCATTTCTTTTGTAGCTTTAACGTCTGTTGTATGCCCGATCGGACAGTGCTATTCGCAGGTATGAGGTATTCGTAGGTACGGACTGTACTATGCGAGTTGGTTTAAAAAAAAAATAACCAGGGTTAAATTACAGAAGATGCGTCGCTACGCGACGCGACGCATCTTCTATAATTTAACCCTAACCTAATGTTGAGGCGGTGCATCTCGTTTAGTTACGTTTCGTTGAAAACTCCCATAGTGCAGTTTGCATACCTGCATGCAGGTTTACCTGCGAATAGACATGCCCGATCGGACAGGGCTATTCGCAGGTATACCTGCGAATAGACACTTCCGTTTTTTTTTGCGTTTCGTTTCGAGCCGAGTGTTCACGAAAGGAGTCAAAGGAGCCAGGAAGCAGCCAGGAAGTCTTTCAGGTGTCAAACGCCAACCCGAGTCGTTTCCGAAAGGAGTGGTTCCGATGATGCGACCCGAGTTCCGCAGGATCGAAGGAACAGGAACAGGAGGCACGACAAAGGCTTTCAGGTGGCGCACCGCAAATATTCTCTCTACCGTGTGGTTTATTTCGTAGACGTCACGTCGCGTCACGATCATAGAGTAACTTATTATAAGGTCACGATCACGATAAACGTAGTGGATATTCTCTTTGTTACTTTTGGCTAAGTAGGTACTCTTCTTGTGACTCTTCTTTTTGGCTTACGTTACGCCACCCAGACATATATATTGGTAATCTGTGACGCCACCCACGTCTGCTACCTGATAAACTAGATAAAATATGAAATTGAGGAAACTGCAAAAATTGTGTGCTCAGGTGAGTTAATATGATAAGTACCAAATCTTTGATTTGAGTGCATTTGAGACTATTTTTTTCAATAAATAAAATTGTAACCTAACAGGCATATTTTTTTTTATTATTAACGGCTCTGGATACAAAGTTCAGTCTTAAAATGTAATTATTTTCAAGTATATTTTATCAACTGTGTTTTTTGTAAAATTATACATGGTAGGTACAGTTTACCATTTCGAAATTTGAAAATTCCTCACAAAAAGCCAGACATTTAAAAAAAGTCCGCACATCATAAAATTATCATAAAATCATCATAAAATACACATACATCATAAAATTAAATAAACCCCACCCGCGAAAATTGTAATACGGACAAACTAAAAAGGCGGACTACGTCCGGAAGAAAGGCCAAAGTCCAGACATATGTGGACAAACCCAGATGGATGGTAACCTTTAATGCCGGCACTTCACTTGGCTTAGCGTATTCGTGTATTTGGCAAAAATTTCCGTTTGGTTTTTTTTTTTTTTTTTTTATGGAAGCTGACACGGTTGGCTACATACCTACAACATCCGTGATGTCAGCCCATAACACCGGATGAACTTGGTGCCACGTCAGTGCTTCCCTTCGGTCGTCTCCCTTTAATGGCTTGTTTAGAGCGAGATAAAACTAAAATGTTTGCAACAAACACGAATACGCTAAGCCAAGTGAAGTGCCGGCATAATACACACACCACACGTCAAAATTACGAATTAGGTACAAATAGCTTCATCAGATACCTACCTACATCTTCTTCTTCTTCTTGATGGGCATTTTCCGCATGTAGGTCTCACTGTTTGGACCCGTTGTGCGTATCACCCCGGCCGCTACTCCATCCAGCCCAGCTCCTTCCAGAAGTCCTGCAGGCTGCCGACGTCCTTGCAGGCCTCTTGGAGTGTCCTCGGGTTTTTGAGGATGATTGCCCGCTCATTTGCCACCCCCTCGCACTGTAGCAGCACGTGGGATGGCGTTTCTTTAGCCCCCATGCAACCCCTGCACAGAGGGCTATCTGTTTTACCTATAATGAATAAGTGCTTATTTAGTGGATAGTGTCCGGTTAAGGTTCCCACCACCAAACTGATTTTACCTTTGTTTAGCTGTAGTATACCCTTTGTGAGCTTCCTGTTGATGGTTGGCACCGCCGCCACAGATTACTAAATAGTTACTTCGTAACAGATGAATCTCTCCATAGAAAAAGTTACGTACCTTCGGCTTTAATAGCCTAAACTTTTACGACGCCAGTCGGTGCGTGCGAAAATGTACCTAAACGAAAGAGCGTAAAGTGATTATTGCTTTGCAGCTGCGCGCGGACGCGGGGCCTTGAAGCAAATTCGGTGACGTTAGGGCTGCTACTTTCGATAAAAATATCAATGCATTACACAATCTTTAATATTATTATATTGTAAAGAGGAAATATGTGTGAATGTTTGTTCGCGAGCTGCAGCACAGATTTAAAAATGTTTTTTTACTGTTAGATAGGTACCAATTTTTTTTTTGTTTAACATATAGGCTACTACTAGTTTTAGCCCGCGGCTTCGCCCTCGTTAAAATATATTAAAGGAAGAAACTAGTTCAGCCCGAAAATACTTCAGGTAATCCTACCTACCTACTACCCCTGTAATGTTATTATTGTTACCTGTACGCATGCTTATCTAACCGATTTTATTCGGTATAGATTAAAAATACATCTGCCAAGCGAAGCCGGACTTATTGCCGGCGGCAATTACTTCCTGTCGACCTTTACATACACCTTTCTGCTTGGCAGAAGGCGGACTTATTTAACACAACATAAACCAAAATACCTATCTACCTACCATTTTTAGTGTTCCGTACCAAAGGGTGCCACGGGACCATATTACTAAGCCCCGCCGTCCGTCCGTCTGTCAGCGGGCTGTATTTCTATTACCGCTATAACAAGAAATAGTAAAAATATAAAAAATAAAGTACCTACATAGTGTTAAATCTTGTACGGTGGTACGGAACCCTTCGTGTGCGAGTCCGACTCGCACTTGTCCGGTTTTTTAGAATAGGTAATTATTGCTCAACAAAAACAATATACTCACATTTCTTCATCAGCAGGTAAATGGAAAAAAGAGAGATTTTTATCTCTCCTCTTGCTGGATTTACATCCATCTACTGCACATAAATTGCCACTGCAACTATTAACAGAAGCCATAACATCAACTTGAATTAAGACATAGGCAAAGAAACTCTTTGGATATAGGTAGGTACGACCGTACAAAGCAGTAGCGTGAGCGCGCGCTCACGTAGGTTAGCTCCACGCGGCTGTCGGCAGCCCAATGAATTATGGATCGCCGGCGGTCCAGTCGGCGGTAGGTAGTTATCGCGCGCAAGTACATAGAGTGCGTGAGCCCTGCCGCCGCTCTTGTCTGCTTGCAGTCGTTTATTCGTGACCATAGCTGTTGGTGTTGGTCTTTTGCGTGTCCTCTGATCCATGACCTTAGTTGATTAAATGGGAGGGGCACTATCGGCTCAGGTCCTTCGACCACGCACCCTGCTCCTCTCCTTGCCAGTTCGTCTGCTGCGTCGTTGCCTAAACACCCACTGTGTCCTTTTATCCACTGAAGGGTGACTCTGTTATGTTTGGCGATAACCTCTAGTGCTTGGTGGCATTTCAAAATGAGGCTTGATTTAATGGTGTTGCTGGTTAAGACTTGGAGTACCGAAGCGCTGTCGGATAGTATGTGTATGCCATACTCCTTGATCTTTTTGTTTGCTATGCTGTATGCTGCTTGTGTTATTGCAACACATTCAGCTTGGAATATGCTGTTATACTTGCCCAGTGGCATGGCTGACCTTATGTTTAGGTCCATACCTACATGTATGTACCTAGTTTAGTATTTTTGTTAGATGACTTTAGTTTGAATTTTAGACACCTAACAATATTTATATTTATTATTATTCATTATTCATATTTTATCTAAAATTTGTAGTTTTAATTTTATTATAGGTTAAACAAAAGGGCATAAAACAATTATAATGATGGCTATAGAACTAGGTACTGTGGAGGAATGAGGTAAAAGGTGAAGCGGTGTCGTCTCCTCTGGCTCCACGTGTAGCTGCTGCTGATGTTGTATGGGCTAGTGCCGGGTTGTTCTGCTAAGCAATCTGTTATGCGAGGCATAATTATTATTTTGACAATGTGTTATAGAAACATATAGCATTTGACATTTTGGTCGTAAGCATCATCTAACAGCGTGATTGTGAATCTTTCTTTCGATTATGCCGCGAAGCGAGGTCTCAGTGCGGAGAATGGCCCACCCGCCTTCCCAAGAGGCTGGGCAGCAAACAACAACAACAACAACATGCCGCGAAGCGTTGTAGGTTTATTATCAATCTTTATTTAGTTGTGAGATAGGTTTCACTAATCACCACACTACAAATAAAACAGGTCAAGTGCGAGTTTTACCCGCTCACTGAAGCTTCCGTAGGTACATCCGCTATAGGAAAAATATTATTTAAGTTAAGTATGACCTCGTAATTAGTACTAAGCCTACGAGCAATAATGACGAGCAATGTCAACTTATACAAAAATATCCCAAAAGGTAATAACTATTACTCCAACTAATTACTCCAGGATGAAATTATACAACAAAATTATATAAATATATGGGTTGCCAGGTGCCCGGGATTTCCAGGATTGTCCCGGGCTAGGCTCCAATGTCCCATGTCCCGGGCGAAGGATCATTTTGTCCCGGAGAGTGCTATTTGTCCCGGGAAGAAAAATATGTTTGTACATACGACTTGACGTCGCGCAAAGAAGCCGGCGAACAGAAGTCCAGATGCTGATAAATTACTCAAATTAGCAACTCACAAGAAATATGAACAATTCATGTAAAGGAAGATTCTATTTTCATCTTAGTGTAGCGTTGCTTACTAAAGTTGTTCACTATAAAAAAATGTTAAAAGATCACCAAACAATTTATAACCGAAAAATATTGGTCTTTCATTTCTTCACCTTATTTATGAAGGACTGCAGGTAGTAGATATGTCCCGGGAAGGCTAACATCAGATCTGGCAAGCCTAATACATATACCTATGGATGAAAGTATGCAATCAATACTAATAATTAGCCTTGCCATTTCAGGCTCAATGCCGGACGCCACACCAAACCTCAAAAAACATGATGCATATTTTAAAGTTTTTTTTTTAAGGGAAACGCGTCATGACATCCACGCCGGACACTCATTTTTACTTGCTTTACTTATCGAAATAATATACGACGAATATTTATGTACCTATAGATACAAATCATCACCCTATCTCATCAGCGGGCCGAACAGTAACTAAAATACTCAGGGCGCAACCGAGGGCAAAAACTTGTGAATGAAATTGACGTTGTAGGTAGGTAGTCTTCTGCCTCCATCCAGGTTTTTCAGAAATAAAAAGCTAGGGTTTTTGAGTAAAATGATTAACTAATGGACTTTGTTCACACTAAAGATAGGTATGTACATCTCTAGCGTAGTATTAAACTTTAAATATTCATATAAAATTAATTACACATTTTACTTAAAAAGATACGTACATATTTTCATACTTACATCTGTAGCGTAATATTAAACTTTACATCTTGCAAGAATTCCGGACTTAATTGAACGCAAATCGGGACGGGCCGTCCAAATGCCGGACAGTCCGGCCAAATTCCAGACGTATGGCAAGCCGCAAGCCTACCAATAATAAATCTGTATGTAGACTCTATATTTATGATACTAAAACTAAATTAAAGATTTTTAGAAATCTTTTATATGTTCCTCCATGACTCTTAAACCGATCATCCAAATTCACTTAGCTATATGGGACACAGGATAGACTAAATAATATTCAGTTCCGGTTACGCTAAGATGTGGCTCTCATACAAACCAAATTGTTCCTCGCGCTGAAATAAAGGTACGGTAGCGGGCTTACTTACTTTCTTCTTTTTAATAAACAATAAACGATCTACCGACTCTGCATTCGGCAAACGTAAATTCTAGTCGTCACCACATGAACGAGATTTTTTTTTTTTTATGGAATCTGACACGGTTGACTACATCACCTGCAACGTCCGTGATGTCAGCCCATAACACCGGGTGAACTAGGTGCCATGTCAGTGCTTCCCCCTTTGATCGTGCCGGCTACACTGAACTGGTCGGAAAACACAAACTATTTACATAGCCGTTTTGACCGACGTTTCATTCAGTGCGGTGGTACCAACCCGGGCGGGTTAAACCCTACCACTAAGTAAGATTAGGAGGGAAGGGACCTACAGTTTTACGAGGAATCCGAACCTCGGTCAGCCTCCAACGGTCAGCGGTCACCCATCCAAGTACTGACCGCACCCAGCGTTGCTTAACATTCAATAGCGACAGTTGACTGTCTGCACCACTGCGCTATCAAGGCTGCGATATCGAGGCTGAGATGATCTCGGTTTTTGCTTGTTATAGTTTTGCGACACTGATTTCAGGCTCCACTGCTTCGTGTTTCTGGAGAAGAAGAATCCAACGCTTATACATTTGTCCGAATGGGTGGCCATCCGAGCGACTAGGTATCTAATTATGATTTTTTTTACTCAACTGTACTACTAACACATGAAGTTACTACAAACAAAAGTAGTTACAAAAGACATCAACTTGACGAGGGGGCGAAAGAAACGTGACTACTTCGTACCGTGTGGGGCCGGTACTTTAAAAGAATAGCCCCACTGCATCTTTCCCCGTGTATGTCGTAAAAGGCGACTAAGGGATATGACTCCCTTATATTACTAGGTGGTAGGGTTTAACCCGCCCGGGTTGGTACCACCGCACTGAATTAAAGGGTCGGTCGAAGCGGCTATGTAAATAGTTTGTGTTTTCCGTCCAGTTCAGTATAGCCGGCACGACCGAAGAGAAGCACTGATGTGGCACCAAGATCACCTGGTGTTATGGGCTGATATCACGGATGTTGTAAGTGATATAGCCAACCGTGTCAGTTTCCATAAAAATAAAAATAAACTTGTTTACTCACGTATAATTTTATTTCACAATTCTCAACTAAACACTACATACCTACCAAAAAGAAAGCTACTTAGAAAACTAAATAAAGCCTATGAATGGATGTAACTGTTAAATAATATTACTATTTCATTTCCCATGCATTATTAACACATTTTTCTACCATTATTTTATACATGCATACGTCTAAAGCAGGGATGGGCAAACTTTTTAGGTAGGCACTGACCTAAATAAGATATAGGTACCTTATCAAGCCTTCTTACCACCTCAGCTTTTTGTCTCTAGAATCTTTATACCGATTGATTAACCGACTTCCCAAAAGGAGGAGGTTCTCAATTCGACTGTATGTTTTTTTTATGGGAATAATTCTGGATTATTCTCAGTAGATCCATTGGCCAGATGCATGATGGATCTAGTGAAATAAATATTTCTCATTAGATCTGTTATATAAACAATTTCAGAAAAATGGATCTAATAAGAATTTTCATTTGCAATTCGTCAGAATACAGTCACCGTAATTATTAAAGTGGAAATCCGAAACTTGGTAAGACTACTGGGAACGGTTCTAAAGTACCAGGGCAGCAGAAATTGAAAGGAGGTTTCCATAATTTTATATAAGTTAATCTAAGATTAATTTCGGATTAAACAACACAACAACAAAAAACAAAACAAAAAATCAAAGTACTTTACAAGAAGCATCTGGACGTTACGACAAATTGGATGATCTGGCATTTGTCCTTATTGGCCAGTGGTCTTTCTAGCATCTGGACGTTACGACAAATTGGAGGATCTAGCATTTGTCCATAGTGACCAGTGGTCTTTCTAGCATCTGGACGTTACGACAAATTGGACGATCTGGCATTTGTCCTTATTGACTAGTGGTATTTCTAGCATCTGGACGTTATGACACATTGGACATTTTAACAATTGGGCCAATACACCCTGGAGCCGATTTATTAATTAAAGTAACCAATTACACTATTTAATGTTTGCTGAACGTTTCCATGATTTATGTTATGTTATTATCAACTTCTGGGCCGATGGTCGCGGGCCGGATTGCAACTGTCCGGGGGCCGGAGATGCCCCGCGGTCCGTAGTTTGCCCATCCCTGTATTTATAAAAAAAACGTCAAGTGCAAGTCGAACTTCATGGAGAGTGTTCCGCACCATTCTGTTTTCCATGAGAACTTTTTATGTGAGGATTTTCGTTTAGGTTTTCCTGAAAACCTTCCATTGGTACCTCACATGGTGCGCTTGAACTTTCTAATTTGTCCCCCAAAATTGACCCCCAAAATCGAAATTTGTTCATTTAATTAAGGTAAACCCCGTGATTGGGTTATCAAACCCTATATATCCAAATTTCAACTTTTTTCATCCAGTAGATTCTGAGAAAATAAGCTGTGACAGACGGACAGACGGACGACTAGAATGATCCAATAAGGGTTCCGTTTTTGGGTTTCCGTACCACGTACGGAAGCCTATATTACTAAGCCTACGCCGTCTGTCTGTCCTACTGCTGTATCTATGGAACCGTAATCACAGATTACTAAATAGTTACTTCGTAACAGATGAATCTCTCCATAGAAAAAGTTACGTACCTTCGGCTTTAATAGCCTAAACTTTTACGACGCCAGTCGCTGCGTGCGAAAATGTACCTAAACGAAAGAGCGTAAAGTGATTATTGCTTTGCAGCTGCGCGCGGACGCGGGGCCTTGAAGCAAATTCGGTGACGTTAGGGCTGCTACTTTCGATAAAAATATCAATGCATTACACAATCTTTAATATTATTATATTGTAAAGAGGAAATATGTGTGAATGTTTGTTCGCGAGCTGCAGCACAGATTTAAAAATGTTTTTTTACTGTTAGATAGGTACCAATTTTTTTTTGTTTAACATATAGGCTACTACTAGTTTTAGCCCGCGGCTTCGCCCTCGTTAAAATATATTAAAGGAAGAAATTAGTTCAGCCCGAAAATACTTCAGGTAATCCTACCTACCTACTACCCCTGTAATGTTATTATTGTTACCTGTACGCATGCTTATCTAACCGATTTTATTCGGTATAGATTAAAAATACATCTGCCAAGCGAAGCCGGACTTATTGCCGGCGGCAATTACTTCCAGTCGACCTTTATATACACCTTTCTGCTTGGCAGAAGGCGGACTTATTGCCGTAGGCAATCGATTTCAGTGACCCCCCCCCCCCCTCTATACGTCAGCTGTCTGCCAACCGCTGACGACGCTGACTGGATCAGCGCGCGCCTTGCGGCGTCGTCTTACCAACAAAAAGAGTCAAAGGAAGCCGACGTTTGCTATAAAGCAGATGAAAGCGCGGACCGCACGTGTCGGTCTTATTACACTGAGCGGCGGCGTGTTGCGGCGGCGCACCGACAAAATAGTCAAAGGAAGCCGACAAGCGAACCGCCTACCGCTACGCGCCGCTAGCACATGCCGCTAGGTTTCTTTAAAGTGTCGCGCGCCGCGCGTGCACAGCTAGAATTAATATGTCATATTTTGGGATTATTCGTATTTGTAAGAATGACGTCAGTTTTGGCTGACTCAGACTGTCCTCCTACGTCACGTTACAATCATCTGCAAACCTGTGTTATTTTATGTTATGTTGTGTCCTACTTGTAGAAAACCAAATAAATAAATACACCTCCCCCCCCCCCCCCCCCCCCTCCGTTTTCAAATGACGACCCCCATCTTCACGGACGTTGTTTTCCGTTCCGTTGCGTCGTACGTAGTCTTACAATTGCCTTAACAACCAGAAAATGTCAGCTGTATGCACACAAATCGTAAAGTGACTGTGATAGACGAACAGACAGATATATGGAACGTACCGAAACTCAAGCGAAACACAACATAAACTAAAATACCTATCTACCTACCATTTTTAGTGTTCCGTACCAAAGGGTGCCACGGGACCATAATACTAAGCCCCGCCGTCCGTCCGTCTGTCAGCGGGCTGTATTTCTATTACCGCTATAACAAGAAATAGTAAAAATATAAAAAATAAAGTACCTACATAGTGTTAAATCTTGTACGGTGGTACGGAACCCTTCGTGTGCGAGTCCGACTCGCAATTGTCCGGTTTTTTAGAATAGGTAATTATTGCTCAACAAAAACAATATACTCACATTTCTTCATCAGCAGGTAAATGGAAAAAAGAGAGATTTTTATCTCTCCTCTTGCTGGATTTACATCCATCTACTGCACATAAATTGCCACTGCCACTATTAACAGAAGCCATGTCAACTTGAATTAAGACATAGGCAAAGAAACTCTTTGGATATAGGTAGGTACGACCGTACGAAGCAGTAGCGTGAGCGCGCGCTCACGTATAGGTTAGCTCCACGCGGCTGTCGGCAGCCCAATGAATTATGGATCGCCGGCGGTCCGGTCGGCGGTAGGTAGTTATCGCGCGCAAGTACATAGAGTGCGTGAGCCCTGCCGTAATAGCTAGCCGGTTGAAATTTTCACAGAATATGTGTTATTATGGCGGATATAAATAACAAATAATAAAAAATTTTAAAACTAAAAAATTAAGGTGGGCTCCCATAGGTGAACCTTGTTTTTACAACTTTTTTTTGTGGTGCGAAAATTCGATGCACGAGTCCGACTCGCACTTGACCATTTTTTTTTTCATTTTAACCCTAAAACCCTAAAAACTAATTACTATTATTGCTTTGTTCATTTTAGGCATAACTACTGAGAGGTATCAACAGTACATGTTGAGCTATAACGAGATGGAGGCGCCCGCATGCCGTGCTAACGTACTCGAACAACTTATAGAGTACGCCAAATTTGGCAGCGCAGATAAAGTTCAGTACGTTTTGGAGCACAACCCAAACACTAAGAAAAAATTAAATAAAATCTTCAAAGCAGCGGTAGAGGCAGGCAATGCAGCCATTATTACATTACTACTGGAAAATGGACTCTGTGAAAATAATGCAATCGATATTGCCGTTAATAGTGGCAATGCAACCGCTATACATTTAGTAATTGATCACATTTTAAAAATCAACCCTAACATTATAACTGAAAACCATTTGATGAAACTTGTAATAGCTGGAGAAAAGGTAGGCAGGGATGACACTATAGTCTCGTTACTAAAGAGAGGGCTCAGTGGAAACACAGCACTCGTTATTGCTCTTCATAGCGGCAAAAAGTGTTTTATCAACTCAGTACTCGACCAATGCTTAGAAATCTATTCTGAATTGAAAACGAAGAAATATTTGATGAATCTTTATAAAGCAGCAATTAAGACTGACAGAGAGGACACTATACGTTTGTTACTGAAAAATGGGCTCAACATCAATGCAGCACTTGATATTGCAATTAATAGCGACAACAAAAAATCCATTGACTTATTACTAAAATTGGGTGCGGACAAAGATGAAAGCCTGTACTGTGCAGTGAAAGCAAATAAATTAAGTACCATTAGTGTACTGCTGGAGGGAGGAGCTAACATTAATACCCGTAGAAGTAATGGAAACACGCTATTTCATGTTGCTGTTTTACAAAAATGTGACGTCAAAGTAGTAGAACTTTTATTGAAAAAGGGTTTGAACCCTAATTTGAAAAATAAAGATGAAAATACTGCTTTAAATTTAGTGGAATACCTCATGCGACAAAATGATGAGGATGTGACAATCAAAGAAAAACTTGAAAACATTGCAAATATATTACGTCCAAATACATTGCGTGAAATTTCGTTTGAGTGCTTGCAGGGCTTGCCGGGCGGCCTCAGTGGTTACTCGTATCAAATAAAACTGTTTACTTTATATGCTGTGTTCAATACAAAGCTGGCTGTGTCCAGGGACATTCAATATGAATTAGGCACCGAGGTAAAGGATCTCCTTCCTTTTGATGACATTACTTTGAAAATAACAGAAGGTGCACAAACAAAAAGCCAGTTCGTTCAAGTCAAACAAACGCAAAAAGCTGAATCTGAAAACCTTTGCGAGTCAGATTTCTTTACTTTTCCTAAATGCGGAAAAAATTTCAAAGGAAAAATTATAAAGATGTTCAAAAAATACAACGAAATTGCAGACAGTTCTCCCGACAAGGGAGTTTTCGTAGAATTTATTTACTGCACGAACAAACATTTTCAACCTGATCCTAGTTCTTGCTTTACTTCTGTACACGTTGAAAAAGATGACCTGTTATGCGGCATTGGTCGAGTAAAATGGCAAATTCAAGACTGGCATTATTTATTAATTGAAATCAAATATGTTTTATTGAATCTTGTAGGAACTTCTCAATACAGTACAATTACGGACAAACAAATTCAGGAAAAGTTCAAAGCTCAAATAGCAATTATAGATACTATAAATAAACATGTGGACGCGGAATTGTTGTGGTCTGTAGGCAGCATTGCTGAGGAAGGGTTAAAAGGTATTGGAAAACATTTAGAGTATTTAGAGAATATCAAAATAACAATTGAAAGTTCTAGCAATGTAGAATGTGTGAAGAAGTATTTTCCTGACGAGTGTGAACTACCGCCTAGCACAGGGAACTTCTCGATTTTCAAAAATAACGCTGTTAATAAAATTAAAAAGTGTATCAAAACTGTGAAGAGCGACTTCGAACTGTTCTCTCATTTCAAAAATTGCGACGACCTAATGATTCAAAGCAAAATAGAACATTTCACAAAGCACTTTTCTGTTTATACAGATTGCCCCACTAGCGACGAATTGGATGCAATCATTACGAAAGAAATAAGCGAAGAACTGAAGTCTCACAATTCTAAACTCTTGTCATATTACTGTTTACAATATTTCAGCAAAATGATAAGTAATTTCAAAAACAAGCGTGGATTTTTTTTTACACAAGTTCATGGTAAAGGGCTGTTTCAAGAGTTAAGAGAATTAATATGTAAATTTTCCAACAACTGTTACATGGAAGAGCTCTTGTCGTACAACATACATTTCAAAACCTACGATAGCAATCCCCTTTTTAAAACAACTAAGAAGAAACTATTAGAATTCTTCAGTAATGCTAATAGCAATAGAGTTCTTCATGTGGTCACTGAACATGCACGTTTGCATGCCATTAGTATCTTACAAACTTTGAAAAGCGACACAATTGAAGTGGAAAACTTCAATTATATTGATAGTATTTTGTTTACCAGTTCAGAACTTATTTTTAAATCAGACGATACAGTAAACAATGTTCTCAATAGATTTTCTACAAACGGTGTTAATGATTTTCTTATCATAGAATTTCAAGGTGACTTCACAGAGCTTAGAAAAGTGTATGCTCTGTTGGCAAGTTTAGAGAACATAATGAACAATAACGAAAGAAAGAAAATTATCGTGATCGCTAAAATAAATAACCCACTGGCCACCGAGTTGATGAAAACGTTTGAAAAACATGATTCTTTTCGAAATTCTGTTTCTTTTCAAGATCTTCAACAAAAGTCGCAGGATACTATTCTAAAAAAGACTATAAACTTTCTGAACTTTCCAAACTCTTCAGGAAAAGAAAAAACATTACGAGATTTTTTGGCAGTATGTTCAGCTTGCCATATCATAGATGAACATATACTATCAATGATTATTTCAACAAAAGACAGTATAAAAGTGGGCAATAATAAAGCATTCTATTCAGATGAATATAATACAGAATATTACATCAGCAGGCGCGTGCAGCACCAGCTCGTTGATCATAGTATTCTAACACAAAGTGATGGGCAGTTATTTTTTGTCACTGGAATCTCTAAAAACCAATTGATGTCAAAATTTAACGTACTCTGTAATTTAATACATTTCTGGGAAGAAGGAAAACAATACGAAAAAGGAATTATTTTAATGCCTCTAACAGGCAATAACAAAACTAACAACACAAGTCAAGAAATATTTACTCGGATATGCAAAGAACATTGTAAAAATATCAATTGGTTAGAATTTCGAGACGAATTTGTTTTCTGGAAAGGCACCAACAGCAAAATATGCGAAACCTTTTGTATTGAGAAAGTATCTGAGATGAACGAAACTATATTAGAAAAGTTCAGTTTCCCTCCAGAGAAACTTGACCACAAAATTATAATTTTGGCAAATAATCCCGGAGAAGGTAAATCAACCATGTTGACTGATTTAGCACGTGCTTTAAAGCAGAAGTATGACGAAGTCAACGATTTGTGGATAATACGAGTAAATTTAAAAGATCATGTGGATAATAAAATATCGACCAGTTTAAATAATATTAACTTTGGCCACGAAGATACTCCTGAAGCTGTAGAAACTATCACACGAATGGTGGTTCAGGGTGATGGTACAAACTGGAATATAAAATTAGAAAGGAAACTTCTCGAAGCTGCTCTCCATGGACACGGCAAAATAAAAGTGGTTTTGTTGTTTGATGGTTACGATGAAATCAGCCCAGACTATAAGAAGAATACCTGTATTTTGCTGAAAGCACTTAAGGAAAGTGCTGTTAAGCAAATTTGGATCACGACGCGAGCTCATATGAAACATTATTTGGAGGAACAGCTCAAGACACCGGCCAGTATTCTTACGCCCTTAATGAAAAATCAACAAGTAGAATTTCTAAGTAAATTTTGGAAGTGGCTTTTGAAAATGTTTAAAGATGCAAAGGGAGCAAATGTGAGAGAAGACGAAATTTGTGCTAACATTATAAATAGTTTAAGAATATGCTACGACAACTATTACACACACACTGGCACATCACACGGTCTCGAAAGCTTGACTGACATAATAAAGGAACATGCAAACAGTTCTCTGGAAACTATTCAGAAAGCTATAGATGAGAATTTAGATTTATCACATTGCGCTGAAACATTAATAAATGAATGGGGAAATTCGATACACGATGAAGATGGATTCTCGAAAGTTCCACTAAATCTTAAAATGCTAGCAGAAAATATGTTACCTCGAATTTTGGTGCACAATGAAAATAAATGGCAAATATCAAATATAAGAAATATCGGTACGTTTGAAATATATAAAGAATTTTTGGAAAATAAATTTAAAACATACTACGAAAAGAAAACATCTCAAAGTGGAAATCTGGCCGACAGAGACCTGGCGAACTTCGCGAGTCCGACCGTGAGGAAGATGCATCGCGAGCTGGCTGTCAACACCTTGTTCCCACATTCACCGCTTCTACATGATCTTAATATTATCAATGAATATGAAGATACATATGAGAAATTGGCGAGGATCGGACTAGTCAAATCTTACGGAAATCGAGTAGAGTTTGTACATCGCAGCTATGCAGAGTATTTTTTTAGTGAGTATCTTTCAATGCATTTGGAAAATGAGAAAGTCCAATCAGAATTTTTGGTAAGAATTTTAATCGAGTACAACTATAAATTGGTGAGGAGATTTTTTGATGGATTTTTGAGAGATTCTAAATTATCACTAAATGTTAACAAACTACAAGGCCTTAAAAGTATACTTGCACCGAATGTCTGCAGAGAAATAGTAATGAAGAATTTATTTTTTTTTCAAGATAATGTTTTACATATTGCGGCTCGTCATGGTCACACACAAATAATGTTATTTATTTTTAATAACGTAAAAATCGAAGATTACATTGATTTATTAACGACACAATCCCATGAAGGAAATACAGTGTTGCATTTGGCAGCGAGCAACGGTCACAGCGATGTGTGTGATATAATTTTGAAAACTACTAAAGAGTATCCTAAAGACTTGGAAAACTTAATAAATAAAAGTAACAATTATAATTGTACTGCACTACACCTCGCGGCGTCGAGTGTCTACGGAGCGGCACCGTGCGATGTTATCGTCACAGCTGCTAAACGTTATCCCGATATCTTCAAAGAATTAATAAAGAAATGCGATTACAAAACCCAAACTGTATTACATAAGGCAGCGTCTAGCCATGACAGCAGTATCTTTGAATTGATCTTTGATGCTCTCCCAGTGAATGAATATCCAAATATGTTCAAAGATTTAATAAAAATGTGCGATAAGTATGGACAAACAGCACTACATATAGCGGCATTAAATGGTGACAGCAAAGTTTGCGAAGTAATTTTGAAAAAGGTTAAAGAATACCCTCAACTCTATAAGGATTTAATAAAGATGTACGATTATAAGAATCACAGTATACTACATAACTTAGCTTTGAGTGGCCATAGCAAAGCTTGTGCCCTAATTATGGAATCTGCCAAGGTTGATCGTGACAGCTGGGAAATTTTAATAAAAAATAAATGCAATGCATTTAATAGGACAGCACTACAGATTGCAGCATTACACGGTCAGAGCGCAGTTTGTTGTGTGATTATGGAAACAACCAAAAAGTATCCAAATGTTCTAAAAGATTTAATAATGACAACTGACTCTACCTTTCACACCGCATTACATCTTGGAGCAATCAATGGAAACAGTGAAGTGTGCAGTGTAATTATAAAGTCTTTACAAGGAAATCCAGATCTCTTAAAAAATGTACTAATGAAAAGTGATTCGAGAAAGCAAACTGCATTACATATGGCAGCGAGACATGACAGCAAAATGTGCCAGATAATCATAGAGTCGTTTCCAAAAAAGGAATACCCAGGTATTTTCAAAGATTTAATAAGAATATGCGATAGTCGTAGACAAACTGCATTACACGTAGCGGCCTTGAATAGTGACAGTCAAGTTTGCGATATATTTATGAAAAATGTTTTGCAAGATTCTTATTTGTTTAGACATTTAATGAAAATATATAATTACGATAGGCAAACAATATTTCATTGTGCAGCATTAACAGGTCACGAAGAAATGTGTGAAGCAATTATGAATAATGCTAAAGGTAATGTGGAAGTGCTGAAGGATTTCTTGACGGCATACGATGAATTGAAAAGAACCCCGCTACAAATAGCGGCATTGTATGGACGCAGTGGTGTCTGTGACGTTATTCTGAAAACTGTCAAACAATTTCCTGATTTACTTAAATTTGTAATAAGCGCATGTGGCAACGACGCCGAACGAAATGCACTACATTTTACGGCATTCACTGGCAAAACTAACTGTGACTGTGATGTTATTCTGAAACATGTACAGGGATATCCCAAAGTCGTCAAGGATATAATAATGGCACGTGATGCTTCAGGACTAACTATACTGCATATGGCAGCACACTGTGACAGTAAAATGTTTTATTCAATTATTGAAGCACTCCCAACGAAAGAATATCCAAATATTTTCAAAGATTTAATAAAAATGTGCGATAAGTATGGACAAACAGCGCTGCATATAGCTGCATTAAATGATGACAGCAGAGTTTGCGAAGTAATTCTAAAAAAGTTTAAAGAATATCCTCAACTCTATGAAGCTGTAGTAAAGATATACGACAATAAAAAGAGAAGCATTCTACATAACGTAGCGTTGAGTGGTCATATCAAAGCTTGTAGTATGATAATGGAATTTAGCAAAGTTGATCCTGACATTTTGAATATTTTAATAAAACAATGCGACGATTTTAAAAGAACTGCACTACACATTGCAGCATTGTATGGGCACAAAGAAGTATGTTATGTGATAATGAAAACTGCAAAAAAATATCCAAACTGTTTCGCAGATGTAATACGGAATTGCGACAATAATGCTCAAACTGCGTTACATCTTGCAGCATGGAAAGGTCACAGCGAAGTTTGCGATGTCATTTATGAATCCGTTAAAGACTATTCCAATATTTTCGTAGATTTGATAAAGAAATGTGATAACGATAGTCGAACCGCATTACATATAGCAGCATGGAATGGTCACAGCGAAGTTTGCATTTCAATTTTAACAAAATATGCAGATCTATTCAAAAATTTTATAGTAACTGCACAACATAACGAAGGCTCGATTGATAATAGTGAAGTGTGTGGTGCAAATGTAATATCTGCTGAAGAATACGCTGACCTCTGCAAATATTTAATAACTAAATGCGATAAAGATGAAAGAACTGCCCTGCACCTAGCAGCAAGGGAAGGCCATAGCGAGGTTTGCGATTATATCATAAGTATTGCAAAGGAAGACGAAGATGTATTTAAAGATTTAATTAGGAAATGTGATAGACACAACAGAACTGCGCTGCATATAGCAGCACGAAGTGGTCACAGCGAAGTTTGCGAAGTAATTATAGAAAGTGCAAAAGAATATCCCGATGTTTGCAAAGATTTAATTACGAAATGTGATAAAGACGAGCGGACTGCACTGCATCTAGCGAAAATGAATTGTCACATGAAATTGCGCGAGCTGATTGTAGAAACGATGAGAGAGTGTTCGGATGTTCTGAACAATCAAATAACAAAATGACGAGAAGCTTATTGAACAGTTAGTAGCCAAGTGGTGTAGTTTAGTAAAGTAAGGAAAAGCTAGTGAGTGGGTTCGTTGCCCATTGGCTTGCACCATGTTATTTCTCTTTCGTTTGATAAGTGTATTTCTCCCGAACACAAGTTGCTCCATGGTTTGGGTTTCATGTAAAACTGTTCTAACATCATCGGTTTAGTAGGTAATGTAGCCATGTCAACCATGTCGGGTTCTATAAAAATATATATGTATAGGTATTTTTCTTCATTAGATAGATAGATGAAAAACAGCAAATAAAGAGAAAAAATACATCCTGACCAGGATTCGAACCTGGAACTCTGGGCTTGAGCCGCCAACGCGTTACCATTTCGCCACCGGGTCGATGACGTATTCTCTCCAAATTTCGAACAGTTTCATCTTCTATAGTATGACGAAAACTCCTGCATTCGGTCAAAGTGCACGATTCCATATTAGATCTTATGATGTCGTCACCAAAGTCGTATTAGGCATCTTGCCAATATTTGGCATGAGAAGTTGACTTGAGATTTTTAATATTTTATTTTTAAGTTAGAAGCTTGTACAGTTCCCGGCAGCAAACAATACGTGTCGAGCTTTAGAAAAACACCATCCGGTTGTAGAGCGTCGTCCCTGTCGCGCGAACTCGCAGGTCTCTGTGCGACAGAGACGGCGTTCTATAGCCGGATTGTCTCTTTATAAAGCTCGATGTTCATTACCTACTTACTGCCGGGTACTGTACATTAGTACAGACAGTGAGTACACTTTGTTTATTTTGGGTGGTTTACTTTATTTGTAGCCTTGTGTGTAAGATAAATTATCTTTAGTAATTAAGCCGTACATAATATACCTACTTAATTATTATTACTTTGTGGAAATTGACGTAGGCTTTGGATGAATCATTTATTATTTATTGTTTATTATTTGTGTTTTTATATACCTAGCTGTTGGTGTTGTCCTTGAAATTATGATGATTATTTCAAGTGATAAAAGTCGACAGTATTTTATGTACTAGTTATGAGAAGCGTGCAACCCTCTAATGTCAGTCAAACGTCACTCTTCCATGTCCGTCTTCCAAAAAATCACGAAAAAATTTATACACGTACAGTTACGTGTGCAGTCTCGGGTCCTTCAAGAGGGGAGTGAATAGGCACCTGTCATGCCGGCATGGCATTCGCAAACCCCGCATACGAACGAATGTCCATGGGCGTCGTTAGACACCTTATGGATGGCTCGGCGCAACATTAAACAATATAAAATAAACAATATTAAACAATATAATATAATTAAAATGAAAATATTAAGAGTTGCGATACAATTGTAAAATTTAAGAAATTGAAAAGTTATTTAGTTAGTCAGCCTTTTTATAATTTAGATGCATTTTTTAATAATTTCAATTGTAATTTATAGTACTAATATAATATTCGTAATAGGAATGAAAGAAAAAACCATTCTAAAATAATTATATTCTTGACCAATGACTCTTTGTTCTTGACAATAAAAAAAGTAATGTAATGTGTCATAGTCATGTACCTAATGACATTATTTGTATTGTTGTTGATGCTGATATGTGATGCTTGAAATATTGTAATGAAATATGTACAAAGAGTTGTAATTTACAGAAAAATAAATAAACTAATAGATATATGTTGTGTCGTCGTGCCATAGATAGATTATTTCCTTACGATGTGTTTAATGATATAAATTTACTCTTTGGTTTGACTTTTCTTAAGGCACCTCTGATCAGACGCTCGGGAGGTGAAATTTCATGCATTATTTTCTACCGCTCTATAGTTAGTCTATGTTCCTTAGGTCTATCTAGTAAAAATAAATATGTTTAAGTAAGTACTAAATGGAGTTAAAAACTGCCAAATTTCGCCACCAAATGTCGTATAGGCGAGTGTACCAGTGAGAAATGTAATCAATAGGAAATCAGCCTATTGTAGATTTTGTTAATAAACAAAATACAAACATGACGATTCGATTTTTATTTAACCAGCCAATATCATTGTAATAAGCCAAGATGATATAAAATAATAGATAATAAAAATAATTGTGACAGAAGCTGGTATTATGTAAAACAAATCGTAGAAGTTTCATGTTACCACTAGAGTAATGCATCGCTTTAAGGTCTTTGCTTACGGTGACGCTTGGTCCGGGTCGCCTCTCTCCCTAAAACATGGTTGAGGGAGGCGATGGCTGCCCTGGCGTGATGCTCGTGAACGGATGCTGTTCGTGGAGACTGGCCTTAATCTTCTTTATTATTATTTTATTATCTTCTGTTTAGGGCTTAGTTCCGAGAACGATTTCCTTTCACTCACAACTCTTGGTGATATTCCAACAGTGCACGTCTGTGGTTTTGAGGACGTTGATGCACCCTCATTTACACCGAAGTCACTGGAACATGGTTGCCGCTCTACTGACACTAAAGAAGGTGTCATCTTTTCCCTCATGAACTCAGGCCATTTTATGTTTTCTTGCAGCCACGTCTCGTACTTCTTCGTGAATGCATGTCTCGTGCGATTACACGAGATCCATTTGTTCCTCAACGAACACACATAAGTCTGACAGAATTGTTTCAGTTCTTTCTTTTCACTTTCTGACAGATCAAGGGCACTCCTAAAAACTTCAAACAACGCCCTGGGCTGTGAGGAACAACTATTATTTGCCACAAACACGAAAATGTCCAAATTGGTACCAAAACCTTTCATCATAGCACGAAAACAAATAGAACGTAATAAGTATAGTTGTTAGCGCACAAGTGCTAAAAGCTACTGTAAGAATTTCGCTGAAACTAAGAAGGCATGGGACTGGTTATGTGTTGGGGATTAGTACGCGCTGCGAGTGGAAAAAACCGGTTTTCACTAACTCGTTAATTAGTTGTCGCTCGTTTGTGTGTGTTGTATGTTTTTCTTATAATTTTAACAGTGCTACGCTGTGCTCACTATAAAATATGGTTAATTACTGTCAGTACTACTCAGTACAATAACAACATGAGAAAAGTATTTTCATATTCAAAGCGATAGGCAACTTCATTAAATTACGACTAAGGATTGAAAAATAATTTATCGAAAATTCCAAATTTCAAACGTTTGCTACGCGCAAATAGGCACCCAAAGGTGAAGCAATTGTATGTCATCTTGATCGCTGTGTAAGGTGCAATAGATGATGTGAGCAACAGCCCTTCAGTTTCATTCAGTTAAAAAAAAAATACTTTAAGCGTTTTCTTCCATACAAAAAAAAACAAAACTTTTTTTTTCTCACTCGTGGAGCTACTTATACCCTTCATACTATAATATGAAATAAAGGGAGGTATACCAGAGACATTAAATTTGTTTTCATTGTTATTCCTGACATTAAGGTTCTATGTCTATGGAGCTCGATTTCCAGACCACTGTGCGGCGGCGACACGCCGAGATCCGCCCCGCGCATTATATGATAGATAATCTATGATGTTGATGACCTAGGTAGGTAGGACTTGCAATTCGGATATCCTTTTTATCTGTATACGTGGATTACGTAACCGGATATTTTACGTCCAAGTATCCGAATTACCTATACCTATCATAGCTAGTCTTTGCCTGTTTTTTTTATTGAGAGCGCAACATATTGCCCTGAGCCTCCCATAAGGTGTTTAACGACGCGGTCGGTTGTATGCAGGGGTTGCGAATGCCATGCCGGCCTGACAGGTGCCCATTCACGCCCCTCTTGAAGGACCCGAGACTGTACTGGTTTGGTTGCATCTATGTAGCAAGTTAGGCCGAGCCGCCGACCTATGAATGTTATGTTGTGCTTGTGCATCTTATAAGTTCTTATAAAAGGTCTTTCAAAATTTGTTCAGAGTACGCTAAGGGGGGGGGGGGGGGGGGGGGGGGGGGGGGGGTTTCTGTATCGGAAATAGATCACTTTTGAAGAAAAAATATTTATTTATTTATTTTTTATTTTTTTTCATTTAAAATGTAAAAAAAAAATTTTTAGTAATCGTTTCAGTTTCATGCCAGAAACAAAAAAGTCTTCCGACACATAGATCTCTTTCTTTCTTTCAACTGATTTTGAAAGACCTTATATATGTACAGGATGTATCAGGATAGGTTTTCGAAACTTCAGGGTTCGAAAGGGGCCTATATTTGAAGAAGAAAAGCTCTGAAACTTTTTCCCAGATTCGATCATTTTACAGTAGGCACTTTTTGGTGAAATCTGTTCTTCAAGATTTGGTGGATGGTTAACGTCCGCCTTTATTAAATAAAAAAAAGGTTGCACTCCGGGAGTGCCGGCAGAAGTGAAAACTTAAACATCAACGTTGTGCATTTTTGAATATTTTGGAATGGTTAGGGAATAATTTCGCACGAATTGTTTTATTTATCAGTAAAAAAGTACTATCATATATGTGGTAAAATACAATATTCATTTATTGCGCTATCGTAGACAAACGACAATTTATATTACATAAACAATTTAACACTACAGAACTATTATAATTATTTTACATCAAATGTTTATTTCTCAGAAAAATCAACTTTCATCCATAATTTCACCGAATCTTACACTTTTTCGATCAAGCTACGGATCTGAAGCGAGTTTAACATTTTTTACCCATCTAAAAAAAGTGCCAAGCGCCGCTAAAGAAGTTTCGAATCTTATGCTTTTTCGATCAGGCTACGGATCTGACGCGAGATCTGACGCGAGTTTAACATTTTTTACTCATCTAAAAAAAGTGCCAAGCGCCGCTAAAGAAGTTTTTACTTCAAAATAAATTCTAACTCATGAATAAAAATGGGTATGTTGCATACATAACTATTCCCAAATCAAAACAAACAAGCAGTTCGCATAATATAGTTTTATGGCTTAGTGAAGGGAATCTCCCTTCACTAAGCCATAAAATTTTAGTACAATTGAACTGCGTGTAAGGTAAATTCCAAACACTGAAAGTGCAATGACCTCAAAAGAAAAAGTGGACTGAATTAGTTCACTGCACTCTCCAGTCTTACTGTCCATCGCAATGATATTATAAGTTAAAAAGAGTCCATCGAGTTTTTATTACAATTTCCAACTTTTCGTCGCCCTAGTTCTTGTTTTGGGCATACGCCATTTATAAAATTTTACAGGAAACGGTTTTTTCTGTTTTAAAAATAAAACATTAATCCTTTTTGCATGAAAATTTAACAGTATGTAGAAGAAATGCCCCTATAGTGGATAGCACTCTTTTTTTATTTATATACACTAAAACAAATTAATTAAAATTACTAACATTTGGATATGCCACAAAGTTGCAAAAAGTCCGTTAACTTTTATGGATATGCCCCAAGACAACGTGGATATGACATTTCATGAGTAGCATTCTCTCAGTTCTTGTTTTTGGCACGTCCTAGTTTACACACACAGGTTGTTTTTGTTTTTATTACGCCTAAAGAAATTTTTACAAATTGTTTGAGTGAGATTGGTAGTATTCTTGCATCGATCATGAACCTTCTTACACGTATTCAAATTAGCGTATTCATAAACTTTCAACATAGGTATATAAACTTACATATTAGTGATAGTAGACCACAAGGACCCTTAGATATCGATTTTGAAAGCTGTCGGTGCAGTAAGTAAAAAGTTCAAAATGGTGACCACTTTTTTCAATTCTGACAACGTATTCGTATTCAGAAACCCTATGGACCAATATTTATCAATTTTGAAAACAGCGCGTAACTAAAAAGTTCAATATAGCGGCCACTTTTTTTCAATTATGACAACTATTATTTTTATTTGGAGAACACAGAGCCACTGAGATATCTTTTTTGAAAGCAATCGACCTAGTAACTAATCATCTAAATGTTGGCCACTTTTTCTAGAGATGTGTTATTTTTGGCACTTGTCTCGATTACTTACATTACTGTATGCGGCAGTAAATAATGTACATCGAGCTTTAGAAAGGTACAATCCGAGCGTCGTCTCTGTCGCACGAACCGCGCGTTTCTGTGAGACAAAGACGACGCTCTTAAACCGGATGTCTCATTGTAAAGCTCGATCTTCATTATTTACTGCCGGGTACTGTACAACATTCCAATCTACAGGTCCGGGAACCCATAAAATAAAATAATTTTTATTATAATTATATAGAACTTTTTTAGTTCAAGCAAAAATATCGCAAGGATCAAGATGTCTTGCAATCTGTAAGAGTGTGTGCGTGCGTTCGGCAGGCGTCGCTCCCGCGCGAGTGTAGTGGTGAACCGTGCATGCGATTGGACTGATCGGCCTGACAAAATGGACTGACCTCTTTGAATATTCAATCAACGGAATATACGGGCACAGCTTTCTTGGGCTTCAACAATTGTTTTATCTTTGTAGCCTCTTCGGGATGCTCTGTGACCAATTTTATTATTTCTGCCACATCCTTGTTGTTCACACTTAAAACAGTTGCATGAACGAGACTTTCAGTGCTATGCGTTAGGAGCTCTTCCACTCTCCTTCTCTTCTGTTTAGGGTTTAGTTCCGAGAACGGTTTCCTTTCACTCACAACTCTTGGTGATATTCCAACAGTGCACGTCTCTGGTTTTGAGGACGTTGATGCACCCTCATTTACATCGAAGTCACTGGAACATGGTTGCCGCTCTACTGACACTAAAGAAGGTGTCATATTTTCCCTCATGAACTCAGGCCATTTTATGTTTTCTTGCAGCCACGTCTCGTACTTCTTCGTGAATGCATGTCTCGTGCGATTACACGAGATGCACTTGTTCCTCAACGAACACACATAAGTCTGACAGAATTGTTTCAGTTCTTTCTTTTCACTTTCTGACAGATCAAGGGCACTCCTAAAAACTTCAAACAACGCACTGGGCTGTGGGAAACAACTGTTGTTTGCCACAAACACGAAAATGTCCAAATTGGTACCAAAACCTTCCATCATAGCACGAAAACAAATAGAACGTAATAAGTATAGTTGTTAGCGCGCACAAGTGCTAAAAGCTACTGTAAGAATTTCGCTGAAACTAAGAAGGCATGGGACTGGTTATGTGTTGAGGATTAGTACGCGCTGCGAGTGGAAAAAACCGGTTTTCGCTAACTCGTTAATTAGTTGTCGCTCGCTTGTGTGTGTTGTATGTTATTCTTATTATTTTAACAGTGCTACGCTGTGTTTACTATAAAATATGGTTAATTACTGTACTGTCAGTACTACTCAGTACAATAACAACATGAGAAAAGTATTTTCATATTCAAAGCGATAGGCAACTTCATTAAATTACGACTAAGGTTTGAAAAATAATTTATCGAAAATTCCAAATTTCAAACGTTTGCTACGCGCAAATAGGCACCCAAAGGTGAAGCAATTGTATGTCATCTTGATCGCTGTGTAAGGTGCAATAGAAGATGTGAGCACCAGCCCTTCAGTTTCATTCAGTTAAAAAAAAAATTACTTTAAGTGTTTTCTTCCATACAAAAAAAAAACAAAACTTTTTTTTTCTCACTCGTGGAGCTACTTATACCCTTCATACTATAATATGAAATAAAGGGAGGTATACCAGAGACATTAAATTTGTTTTCATTTTTATTCCTGACATTAAGGTTCTATGTCTATGGAGCTCGATTTCCAACCACTGTGCGCCGCAGCGGTTCGTCAGTGTTCTCCCTCGCACCCGCACCGTACTTGTATAGTGTATTCGCGTGGCGGGTCGCCCACTGCGGCGACGACACGCCGAGATCCGTCCCGCGCACTATACCTATTTCTTCCAAGGATTTTAACCTTTTTCCAGTTTTATGGACAACATTATAATCTAACCTGGCAACTTAGTAATATGCTGACGGGAGCCATGGCAGAAGGACCTGGCATCCAAGCCAAAAATTAATAAAAAAAAATAAAAAAAACTGACGTGAGCTCTCACTGTCAGTGTAACCTATGGGATGGGTTGCTTGCAGTGTTGCCAACTTAGTGCTAGCGCCACTAGATCTGGTGGTTTGGAAACCCGTCTGGTGGCCAAATTTGCGATCTAGGTCTAGGGTCTAGTGCTGAGTATGGTGGTTTGATCAGATTTGTTTAGTGGTTGTGCAAAAAATGTAGTGTTTAAATCGATGAAGTGTTGCAAGACGTACCTACACTTTCCCCAAGGATCTGTTAAACAAAATTGGAACCAAATGTGTTTATGCTGCACCCATTCCATGCGAAGAAGCTGAGACGCTTTTTTCTTCAGAAGAAGACTAATCTCAATTGTTATTTTAGTAATATTATTTTGTATGCAACCATCTGTCCTGTGATTGCAGTGACAATAAATTATTATGTATACTAAATTGATCTGCTTGGAAATGATCGTACCTACTCTTTTATTTGAAGATCCTGAAAAGGACGTTTGTCTGGTTTTTCATTATTCTGAAGACTAGACACAGCCTCAAAAACCGGAATGTTTTTTACCTCAGAACTTCCGACTGGGTGAAGCGATTTTTATAATTTTTTTTTTTAAAGCCGCTGCCTCTCTTGTGGTCCCATTTCAAATTGGTCACGATCGGATTGGAAAGCGAGACAGAATCGCGAGGCCAAAGGCCGAGCGATTCCGCCGAGTACATTAATACCAATAAAATACTAAAAAAAACTGTGAATTAAAAAACTATTTCAAAAAATATAAAAACCGCCTTAAAAAATGTATGAAATAAAAAACAATCGAACCCTAGAGTTGAAGGCATTGCTAAAGCAAGCAAAAATAACCGACCGCCTTAGACTCTAGAGTTCGATTTTCATTATAATTTTTTATTTTTGAGTATTTCTGAAAATCTGGGGAAATTCTGGTGGTTTCGACTCGCGCGACTGGTGGGCGAGCTAGAAAAGAGTTGGCAACACTGGTTGCTTGTTGCTTGCTAGTTGTTCTGTCCGTGGTTATATCCAGTGTTGCCGTTTTAGTGACTTTGTCACTAGATCTAGTGAGTTTTTGACGTCTTTGGTGACATTTTTTAAAAACCTAGTCACTAGAAAAAATCTAGTGGCTTTTAGTGACTTTTAATAGTGATAAAATTTGAAGCACGGAGATTGACTTGGCTGTATACCCTCATAGATTTTACCTGTTCTTCGTCACATCATCACATCATAGATCATCGATGATCTATGAACTTGAACGAATTAATCAAAATAATCGCTTTGGCTGTATATACCTTTGCCTTTTCAAGCAAATTTTCAGTACAATGAACATTGTAAAAACTAAACAACGAAATAGACTAGCCACCAAAACTCTATTCAATACTTTTGATATGGAACGAACTAAACATTTTGAAAGAAAGCGGCCACGCCACACTTACATTATACCTCCAGAAGTCCTGTCAAAAATTACGAAAACTACGAGAACCGTAAATAGAGAAACAGAATCAACAGCTACAACTTCTACAGAACCATCCACCTTCCCTGTGCCGGAAGAAGATGATGAGGAAATAATTAAATTAATTGAATTTTAAATTACGTAAGTATAAACATTGAATGAATAAATCATTGATTATTTCAAATTTTATTTTATTATAACTTATTTTAAAAATGGCGCTCTGAAAAAAATATTTAGTGACTTCTAGTGACTCTTTGAAGTAATTTTTTCCCCAATTCTAGTGACTTTATGGCAATAGTTTGGTGACTTTCTTTTTTGCTAAGCGGCAACACTGGTTATATCCTCTTTGGTTCTGTCGTGCGTGATTCGTGAACACCCCAATTTATTACTACTTGGCTGTTGTGTTGTGTACAAACTGAGTAAAGACAGACACTTACGCGTGGCAGACAGAAAATAATCAGCATGACCGTAATCCCCGCTTAAAAGTTGGATCTTCCTTATCAGCAAAACAATAAGCGGTTTATTAGTATCACATACATACATGTTCCATTTCTTTAGCCCTTTTATTATCCTTATCTATCATCAGTTCTTATCTTTTGTCCAGGCAGGCTGTGAAGCCCTGGCAAGTGGCAGTTGCAACGTAGCAGTGATTAGTTCGTGATGGCAAGCGTTGAAAATATTGTGTCCCGTGTAGCTTTAGACGGGTACGAGGCCTTCTGCAATTTCACTGAGACAGTGAATCCTCAGGGCCCGCCGGTGTTCTTTTACTTCAGTGGCAGCAAGTTGCCAAGTGGAGAAAGCTGGTGCGCGGATTGTGTGGAAGGTAAAATTATATTTGTGTTTCTCCATTATGCCTACATACTTTAACGTGTTGGCTCACGACCGTGTTTTAATAATGCTACTGGGTATGGATTAGTAAAGCGGCCCCTTCCTTGCAAATTGCTAGTATAATTATCGTGTAGACCGAGTTAAATGATGAATGGTAGTGAAATATTTTTTTGTCGCAGACGAGTAGTTCCGGAGAAATGTTTTTTTGAAAAAAATATTTTTCATACAAAATAAATTTGATTTTTTTTTTTTTTTTTTAAATGCACCAAAACATTTATTTTGAATAGGAATTTATGCCAAAACGACATGCACCGCCTCAACATTAGGTTAGGGTTAATTTTTTTAAACCACCAATACATTCACCTATACCACTTCCCTTGTTTTTACATACATTTATATTCAAAACCAATGTTTTGGTGCCTTAAATTTTTTTTTTATTATTTTGTATGAAAAAAAAAATTCTAAATTGTTTTTCTCTGAAACTACTCGTCTGCGGCAAAAAATTCTTTCACTACCATTCATCATTTAACTCGGTCTACACGATAAGTATACTAGCAATTTGCAAGGAAGGGGCCGCTTTACTAATCCACCCCCATGCTACTTTCTACACATGTGCTCGCACAATAAACTCAAATATTTAGTAAAATAATTTTATTTAGATCAATACTCTATTAGCCAATGAAATTATCCACAAAACTACGGAAAACAAGGGAGGATTCACTGATTTACAATCACAGACGGATTTTTTTAAACTCCAGGAAAAATAAAACACTTCCGACATTTTTTCTGATTTTTTTTGTGCCCATTAAAACTTATCCAAACAGAAGAACAAGGAACAGCAAAAAAAAGGCAGCAGAATAATTTTTTTTGCAAGTGTGTGTTTGATAAAAACGCAAGGATTTTTAACCATAAATTGTGTATTCTCACTCGTTTAAGGGGGAATATTCAAAATTAGGTTATTTTCGGTGCACACTAAGGGCAATAAGTATAGTTTATAGAATAAGTATTTATTTTTCCGAATATAGACGGATCCTTTATCTACGAAAATGTAAATGGCATTTTCCATATTTCTGTGTTTTGTATAAGAAAAAAAGTTTTTTTCTAAGACCTGTTTCGTCAAAAACGCGAATAGAGGCCACTTTCTGTGCTCAAATTGAACCAAAAAAATTCATTCTCTACCTTGAAAAAAAATACTATCTAAATCAGATTATGATCTTCTAACAAATTGTAAACGCCAAATTGTGCGGTTTCATAAAAAACATGTAAGGAAAAAAATATTTATAAATTTCTAAATTCACTCGTGTCGCTCCATACAAACTGTATGGGGAAGAAGGCAACAATACGACGCCTGTGCTACGCGCAACGCGAGCAGCGCTCATACGGTCGGCGGAGGCTACAGTGGAAGGACGTCTGTATCGCTCTGCTCTCTAAAAAATTTTGTGGTTGTATTGTGTGCGTGTGATGTTCTAACTGCCTGTGTTGTGTAGGTGGATTTATGATTGTTGAGCCGTAAGTATCTGTCACATATTTTTCACACAATATTTGAATTCATTCTTGAATTGAATATTGAATATCTTAATATATGTATAAAATTATATTTTTGTTTCAATAAATAATTTTCCATTTATTTTCTATCGATTTCACTCTAAAACAAATAGATGTCAAACACAAAATGGCTGCCACGTGACATATAGGTATGTCGTCATGGTACTCATTATATAGGTTTTCAAAATTTCAAAAAAGTGTCCGCCATTTTGAACTTTTTACTTACTGGACCGATTGGTTTCAAAATCGATATCTAAGGGTCCCCGTGATCTCCAATCACGAATCTGTGATCAAAATTTAAAAAAAGTGTCCGCCATTTTGAACTTTTTACTTACTGGACCGATTGCTTTCAAAATCGATATCTAAGGGTCCCCGTGGTCTCCAATCACGAATCTGTGATCAAAATTTCAAAACAGTGTCCGCCATTTTGAACTTTTTACTTACTGGACCGATTGCTTTCAAAATCGATATCTAAGGGTCCCCGTGGTCTCCAATCACGAATCTGTGATCAAAATTTAAAAAAAGTGTCCGCCATTTTGAACTTTTTACTTGCTGGACCGATTGCTTTCAAAATCGATATCTAAGGGTCCCTGTGGTCTACTATCACGAATATGTGATCAAAATTTCAAAAAAGTGCCCTCCATTTTGAACTTTTTACTTACTGGACAGATTGCTTTCAAAATCGATATCTAAGGGTCCCTGTGGTCTCCAATCACGAATCTGTGATCAAAATTTCAAAAAAGTGTCCGCCATTTTGAACTTTTTACTTACTGGACCGATTGGTTTCAAAATCGATATCTAAGGGTCCCCGTGGTCTCCAATCACGAATCTGTGATCAAAATTTCAAAACAGTGTCCGCCATTTTGAACTTTTTACTTACTGGACCGATTGCTTTCAAAATCGATATCTAAGGGTCCCTGTGGGCTACTATCACGAATATGTGATCAAAATTTCAAAAAAGTGTCCGGCCATTTTGAACTTTTTACTTACTGGACCGATTGCTTTCAAAATCGATATCTAAGGGTCCCCGTGGTCTCCAATCACGAATCTGTGATCAAAATTTCAAAACAGTGTCCGCCATTTTGAACTTTTTACTTACTGGACCGATTGCTTCCAAAATCGATATCTAAGGGTCCCCGTGGTCTCCAATCACGAATCTGTGATCAAAATTTAAAAAAAGTGTCCGCCATTTTGAACTTTTTACTTACTGGACCGATTGCTTTCAAAATCGATATCTAAGGGTCCCTGTGGTCTACTATCACGAATATGTGATCAAAATTTTAAAAAAGTGCCCTCCATTTTGAACTTTTTACTTACTGGACAGATTGCTTTCAAAATCGATATCTAAGGGTCCCTGTGGTCTACTATCACGAATATGTGATCAAAATTTCAAAAAAGTGCCCGCCATTTTGAACTTTTTACTTACTGGACCGATTGCTTTCAAAATCGAAATCTAAGGGTCCCTGTGGTCTACTATCACGAATATGTGATCAAACATTCTATCGATTTAGCTCTAAAAACAAAATTTCTTTTCAGATGGGGCGCGTTCCTTCCTATAATGTAACGAAAAAGGCAATAAAATTAAAAAGACTACAAAATATGAAACAGGGAAGAGCGTAAGTAAATAATTACATGACAAATATAAGAAAAAGCTGATGTACATAATTTGTAGGTAATGTATTTATTTCTTTATTTATATAAAAAATCACTGCCGTAACATAAAGAGATGAAACATTTGTTTTGTGGCCTTAATTTTTTCAAAGCAAAAAGTTACACCAATTTCTTGAACGTATAGAACAGAAGAAGTGGTTTAGTGTCTGTAAAGAATCACACCCTGATGATATTTCCTGCGAGGTTCTATACCTCTTCATGACTTTATGGTTGTCATTTTGGATTGGATTGGATCTGGATTGTCAGAAACGTTTGTCTTTTTCACAGAAAGAAGCTAAGGGAGACATTAAGTTGCCATCAGGAAAGCACTGCAAAAGATGAAATTCCTTACGATATATCTCATGTAAGCGCGAATTTTCTAATAAAAGCGAAGTTGTTCACAATTCTTGTAAATACACTTTTCCATTCCTAAATACCATCTTGACAGATCTCACACCCCAGGTGTGGGATCTGTCACCCCAGGGTTAGCTATTGAATAATTCCTGTATAGGCCTTTTGCCCTTTGCATACTTTTATAAGGTGTATGTACGTACAATAAATGATATACTTATTTCATAAATTCATATACATACTCGTATATAGTTTATTTTATTTCATTTGCAGGAACCAGAAGAAGAAACCAAGTTCACTCCAGGAGGGGAAAAAAATTATAGATGTAGAATATTTCTTGGAACAGTACACACGTATAGGAACACACATTTCCCTATTCAATTGCGGCGTTACAGGTCTAAAACTCACGGGAGAAAAGAAAACAGGCTTGATGTCTACATATGCTGTCGTCTGCACAAGGTGTTGTGCTTAGCCGTGTGCCTTCCGTAGTCGGCTACGGAACGTTTGAACCCCTCAACAATAATGGTCGATTCCATCGAGGTAGATGAACCTGAATAATTTTTAAAGCATAGGTGTTCCAGAGGATCTTCGTTTTTATTAGCCGCTCGTGCACATATTATGCAAAATTGGTTCTTGACACCTAAATATAAAATCTTACCAAATTTTAAGCCCACAATTGCGGCGGCTCCTGACATAGCAGAATAATTTTTACCATATGATCGTTTCGACCAACACCCGTCGAGAGCAACCGCAATCAGAGGTATTCCGTCTTTGTCAACATTTCCTACGGATATTGCATTATCTGTGTCCTCCTTGGCAGCTTCGGCCATATAGTGCGCTGCTGCTGTTTCCCACCAATCGCAAACTTGATTATGGATAGAAGAATACAATGAAGGGGAAATACCAGGCAAATCTATGGAAGCAGTAATGGTTTGCAAATGAGCCTGACCGGATCCACATGACATGACAGCTGAAACTACTTGATGGTTCACATCCATTCGATCATTGCTTTCTTCATCCATTTTTACTATAAACTTTCGATTACACCTTCTGAATTTAAGGGTTAGTTTTGAGTGCAGACCCTTTCTGTATTCAGAAATAATTTCGATGTAGCTGAAAAGACATCCGAATTCCGGGCCATGGTCACTTATAATTTGTAATTGCTGCATGAAAAAGGTCACATTTACTAGTCGTCGACCAATTTCAGTCGCAGTTTCAGGCGTTGCCTCCGTCGTCACTTCCAATTCAGGAGTTATGCTGCGAATACAATTATGCTGCGAAGGTCCCTCCGTCGCCACTTCCATTGGAGTAATGGATTTATCCTGGAAAAAAAAAATCAAAAAGTGTAAAAAGTTATCAACCTATTGGAGACTTCAAATTAATTTATGTCAAATGCAAAATGTCTCAGAACTAAAAATTACAAGCACAATAACTTACGTGTTCATCTGTTATAGGCTTTGTGTTTCAACTTCAGTTCTACAGAAATGAAATAATAAAGCTAAATCACAGAACAAAATAAGTCATATGAAACTAGCACTTACGAGCGCGCACTCTACTCCACTCAGTCTCTATTCACAATGGAGTGTCGTCTGACCGTAAACCTGGAAGTCACTAACGCAATTTGGAGGGCGGTTATCAAATCCCGGAGCGACGTGCACCTGCGTCGATGGCTTGTGGACGACTGCCGATTCCGAGAGACAGCGCGTTTGCGTCGATTCGTCCGCGCGGCGCATGGCGCCGCCATGGAAAATTGTATGGGCCGTTGCCCCAAATTTCAGAAAGTTCAAAGATAGTTCAGTGAAAAACCAATAAATACTCTGTAAGAGTTTGAATTTATTTAGATGATTCTTAGTCTTATTGACTCTAAGCTCAACATCCATCCTTGTCGTATCCTGTATCGAGTCCAAGCATCCTTGGACTCGATACAGCGCCGAGCCATCCGCCTTGTTGGTGACCCGAAACTTACAGATGGTCTGGAGTCCCTGAGTCACAGGCGATTTGTGGGTTCGCTTAGTCTGTTTTACAGATACTATCACGGACGCTGCTCTGCGGAACTAGCATCCCTTATTCCCTGCCACCCGTCCTATCTCCGCATGACTCCTCGCAGAGAGACTCTGCACCCTTTTGTTGTTGACATTGGGCTTTTGAGAACCCATCGGTTCTCTAAATCGTTTCTTTGTCGTACCGCTAGAGTGTGGAACTGTCTTCCGGCGAGTGTATTTCCTGAATCCTTTAACCTGGGTGTCTTCAAGCGTCGTATTAACGGACTAGACAGCCTAGACAGTCCGCAAATCTGCTGGCATGGCACCTAACTGAGCGTGGTTTCGCGAGGAGAGGTGATTTTGGCTCTGTCGACTGCACCATTGGTCCCTCAGCACAGCCAACCATGCTGATTCACATAAAAAAAAAATACAACAACGAATGTTCAGCTCTCCGAGAGATAAAATCAGGGGTCCCACAAGGCAGTATATTGGGGCCAATACTGTGCCTTATTTATACTGCAGACCTACCAACATCTGAGAACACGACGGCTGCGACTAACGCTGATGATACCGCCCTCCTATCAACTCATACTAACCCGGAAGATGCCTCGCACACATTGCAGAAACATTTAGACGAAGTAGAAAAATGGCTTAAACGGTGGAGAATAAAAGCAAACCAGAGCAAGTCTACACACGTAACGTTTACACTCAGAAAGAAAACTTGTCCTCCAGTGAAACTAAACGACGAAGAAATCCCTCAAGAAGATCACGCGAAATACTTGGGAATGCACTTGAACAAAAAATTAACATGGCGAAAGCACATCTGGACAAAGAGAAAACAACTTGATGCTAAACTGCGCAGCCTATACTGGTTAACCGGACGCCACTCTCAGTTGAATGACAACAGCAAAATGCTGGTATATAAAGCAATCATAAAACCAATCTGGACATACGGTATCCAACTATGGGGCTCAGCCAGCACCAGCAACATCGAAATACTTGAGAGATTCCAGAGCAAAACCTTGAGAACTATCTTAAATATCCCACAATGCTTCAGCAACAAATATATATAACTCGATCTTAACATAAAGACTGTCAAGCAAGAAATAGCCCAGTACAGCATACAATATCAAAAGAGACTATCACAACACGTGAATGAACTTGCACTGGCGTTGAGCGGAGAGGGTGGCCTTCAACAAGTGCGACTGAAACGGAACGATATCTCGAGATTGAGCAATAGATTTTCTACAAGTTAATGGGAGTATTCCGTCTGAATCCTTAAAAATTAGGAACTCCCAAAAAAAAATACAACATAATACAGATTGACTTTAATCAAACAAATAAGTGGCTTATTGTTTTTGAAACAGATTGTCATGTTGCTGAAAGGAAGAACAGAAAAAAAACTAATTAATAATAAATTGTCAATCTTTAACTTCATAGGCTAGGCTTAAAACCAGTACAATGTTCAACTTTGTTACATAGGTTACATTGTAAAACTACGCCTATACCTTTTTCAGGCATACTGGATGAACGCATGCTATTTATTATGTACCTAGGGACAAAACAAAATTGTATGTCTGAAATAAATGGATATTTTTTTTATCTCTATCTATTATTCTTTAATATATTTTACCCTTTACAATAAAAAATTCAAAAAAAATATATTTGTATTTTTTTATAACAAGATCAGAAGTTCCAAACGGTGGCCATTTTTTTCAATTATGACAACGGATTCGTATTCGGAGACCACAGGGACCCTTAGATATCGATTTTGAAAGCAATTTGTCCAGTAAGTAAAAAGTTCAAAATGGCGGACACTTTTTTAAATTTTGATCACAGATTCGTGATAGTAAACCACAAGGACCCTTAGATATCGATTTTGAAAGCTGTCGGTGCAGTAAGTAAAAAGTTCAAAATGGTGACCACTTTTTTCAATTCTGACAACGTATTCGTATTCAGAAAACCTATGGACCAATATTTATCAATTTTGAAAACAGCGCGTAACTAAAAAGTTCAATATAGCGGCCACTTTTTTTTCAATTATGACAACTATTATTTTTATTTGGAGAACACAGAGCCACTGAGATATCTTTTTTGAAAGCAATCGACCTAGTAACTAATCATCTAAATGTTGGCCACTTTTTCTAGAGATTGTTATTTTTGGCACTTGTCTCGATTACTTACATTACTGTATGCGGCAGTAAATAATGTACATCGAGCTTTAGAAAGGGACAATCCGAGCGTCGTTTCTTTAGCACGAACCGCGCGTTTCTGTGAGACAAAGACGACGCTCTTAAACCGGATGTCTCATTCTAAAGCTCGATCTTCATTATTTACTGCCGGGTACTGTACAACATTTCCAATCTCCTGTATATTGGAATCCGCGAACCCATAAAATAAAATAATTTTTATTATAATTATATAGAACTTTTTTAGTTCAAGCAAAAATATCGCAAGGATCAAGATGTCTTGCAATCTGTAAGAGTGTGTGCGTTCGGCAGGCGTCGCTCCCGCGCGAGTGTAGTGGTGAACCGTGCATGCGATTGGACTGATCGGCCTGACAAATTGGACTGACCTCTTTGAATATTCCCCCTTAATAAGAAAAATATACTGAGAGCTATATTTTCGATGCCGACCTGTTGGGGCCGGCCAAATAAAGAAGTTAACACATACTTCTTCTACTTACCATTAACAGATATCAATAGATACCTATTCATTTATTACAAAATTGTGTTTATTCATATACATTTTTTTCTTTCAGCGCAGCCCGTCGTTGATGCATATTTGGCCGAAATTAAGGAAAATATTATATTTGTAAATGTGGATGTTGGCGATAGAGCATTGTAAGTATTACCTACTTAGCTACATTATTATATACATTTTAACCCTTTTATTCCCACATGGAGCGTGCGCTCAACTTTTCGTCGACGACCGTTGGCTCCCAGATGGAGCGCGCGCTCCACTTATTGCGCGCCGCTAGTTTTAATTCATTATCTAATTCTACCAATTTTCTACCAAAACACTGAATACTGGTATCATTTCTTGGTTAAACTTACTAATAACTATTCTGAGACACGACTGGGCACACAATAACCTTCACACAGAAAATAAATAATGAAGTTGCCGGAAATAAAATGTCACTTTTGGCAGCTGACATTTCCACTGACCCTGGAATAGACAAAGATTGTACCCGTAAACGTAGTTCGGTATTCGATAGTTCGTTTCAATGCGCTTATTTCGGTATGCGACATATAAGACGAAATTGTACAGTTTTGGTCAGAAAAAATTAAAAAAAAATGTCGAGTGTGTTTTTTTTTGCCTGGAGTTCAAAAAATCGGTCTGTGCTTCTAAATAAGTGAATCCTGAAGTGTTTGGTATCACTGAACGCGTAATTTCAGTACAAACAAGACTGAATAACGAGTATTGATGGATCGATAGATTGAGGCGGGATATTCGAATTTGTGCGGGAGCGCGTGCGCCAAAATTTCGCGTTTTTGAGCGCCGTCAAAAGGGCCTGGGAGCCAAGGGGAGTAGTACTATTTTAACGTGTGGGGCTCAAAGGGTTAATCATTCATTTGATTATTAGCTTTTGCTCGCAGCTTCGCTTCTCGTGACTTTTGGCTCACAGCTCAGGACGCCTATGATGTAGCGTTATGATTTATAGCCTAAAGCGATATTGAGAAGTGACAGAATGTAACAGTGAAAAGCGTATGTAAATCGGTAAAGTGGTGCTCGAGTTACAAGGATATTAATTTATTGACGTACACACAGTCGGTCGCCAGTAGAAACTTGGCTTTATTTATTAGGATTCTATTCTTTGAGTCTATTTCGCTAAGTCAGAATGTCAGCTACCGCAAATAAAAAATTTCAAATTAACCCTTTGGCTCTGGAAGCATTAACCAAAACAATCCTTCTGCTACACCAGGTGGCGCGCCGCGATCGGCGCCGGCGCATTACTCTCGAAAAAAAATCATTTTGGAAGATTTTTCCATAAAACTTCATGAACTAACATATGGATTGTATTTACAGATAAATATTCTAGCTATAAATGGCATTTTTTTATTTACATTACGTATTCTAGGTGACAAAATTATTTTGTAAAGTTGTTCTATGTGAAAATCGCGACCTCTCTCAGGTTTTTTTTTTTATAAATTTATTAGACCGCGAATCGGTCATATAGTATTTTTATTATAAACACTAATAAATAACGGACCTAATCATACCTTTCTTGTGTATCAGCAGCCCCCCGTGTCGTTCACAATAAAATTTGTATGTGGAAATTTGTATGGTTTGTATTATTTGTATGGAGAAAACTAGGTCACAAAAATTGCTTATTTCTCGTAAATGTACTGCATACTGTTTGTATATACGGCATATATTATTTCAACTACAGGAACTAAATGACACTTCTATCACCTCACTTTATCCAGAAAACAGATTTATATCGAGAAACAAGCCTCTAAAAACAGCCGAAATTGGTACCGAAAAGGAGGCATTTTCTTAGTATTTTTACGAAAAATTCAGATCAACTCAGCACAAACAAATGCACTCAATACATCCGGAATATAATGAAAAAGAGAAAAAACATCACTTATGGGTTCATCTGCACAAAAAAACACTCAGCAAACCCGAAAACAGAAGAGCAACGTACAACGCCCTCCTATTATAACCAGTGATCGGTTTTTGGGCGTCATTGCAGGGCCGCACTAAGGAAGCATTTAAAAAGCCGCACCGAATTTTAAATTAGCCTTTCGGAAAAAAACTATAAATTTGGTAAAATTTTAATGGAATCATGTAGATGTCAAAAAAATAAGGCACTTTTGTTATTATATGTTTTTACCAAATGTCAATGGTTCCGAAGTTATGAAATAATGAAATCTTTTTTCCGGGTTTGCTCGGAAACTGTTTATGCTAGAAAAAAAAATTAAGAACCAAATACGTCGAGGCTTTGATCCTCTACACAGAAAAGGTAACATATTCACAAAAATTAAAAAAATTATAATTGGTAAATTTTACCAAACTCCGTATTTTTCAAATTTGGTTGAAATTTTAAGGAATTAGTATAGAAGGCCAAAATATAAGACTCTTTGGTTCTTACATGTTTTTTCCTAATATAAGTGGTTCCCCTGAAACGGAAAAATGAAATATTTATTGAGGGTTTTCGCGAAAAATACCGATCCTAGAATGCTATTACCAGAACATTGTACATTTATACTTTGATCCACTATACAGAACAAGTAAAAAATATACGCAATTTTTTTTTTATTTGGTTAAAGTTTCAATGAAAGCTTATTGGGGGGCCGAAATACAAGGAACTTTTGTTCTTACGTTTTTTTGCCTAATGTAAATGGTTCCCAAGGAATAGAACAATTTACCAATGGACCCAAGTAACACTCGCTTTGGTGCACGACGCACGTACAAAGTGCTATTCGCAAAATTTTAATGTTAATACGTACACCACCCGGCACGTAACTTGGCCTGTACGCGAGAGAGACATTGCTATACTCGGAGCCCTCAATTTTATTACGCTGGGCCTTTCGCACACCGACCAAGTTACGTGCCGGCGGTGTACGTTTAAAGGTCTTTCTTTTTATCTTAAGTTTATTTTTCTGTGTAGAGCATTGAAAGTGTAAAATTACTTTGTTCTCGTAATTATAGGACCAGTATTTTTCGAGAAACCTGGGAACAAATATTTAATTGTTCCGTTCCTCGGGAACTATTTATATTAGACAAAAACATGTAAGTACAAAAGTACCGAAATTTTGGAGTATTTTTACTTTTTATGTATAGAGCATCAAAGCAAAAAAAAAAACTTTGTTCGCATAACTGCGTTTAAGGAGCAGTATTTTTCGAGAAAATCTGGAAAAAATATTTAATTGTTCTATTCCTTGGGAACCATTTACATTAGGCAAAAAAACGTAAGAACAAAAGTTCCTTGTATTTCGGCCCTCTATAAGCTTTCATTGAAACTTTAACCAAATTAAAAAAAAATTGCGTATATTTTTTACTTGTTCTGTATAGTGGATCAAAGTATAAATGTACATTGTTCTGGTAATAGCATTCTAGGATCAGTATTTTTGCGAAAACCCTCAATAAATATTTCATTGTTCCGTTTCAGGGGAACCACTTATACTAGGAAAAAACATGTAAGAACCAAATAGTCTTATATTTTGGCCTTCTATACTAATTCTTTAAAATTTCAACCAAATTCGAAAAATACGCAGTTTGGTAAAATTTACCAATTATAATTTGTTTAATGTTTGTGGATATGTTACGTTTTCTGTGTAGAGGATCAAAGCCTCGACGTATTTGGTTCTTAATTTTTTTTTCTAGCATAAACAGTTTTCGAGCAAACCCGGAAAAAAGATTTCATTATTTCGGAACCATTTACATTTGGTAAAAATATATAATAACAAAAGTGCCTTATTTTTTTGCCATCTACATGATTCCATTAAAATTTTACCAAATTTATAGTTTTTTTTTCCGAAAGGCTCATTTTTTCGAGAAAATCTGGAAAAAATATTTAATTGTTCTATTCCTTGGGAACCATTTACATTAGGCAAAAAAACTTAAGAACAAAAGTTCCTTGTATTTCGGCCCTCTATAAGCTTTCATTGAAACTTTAACCAAATTCCAAAAAAATTGCGTATATTTTTTACTTGTTCTGTATAGTGGATCAAAGTATAAATGTACATTGTTCTGGTAATAGCATTCTGGGATCAGTATTTTTCGCGAAAACCCTCAATAAATATTTCATTGTTCCGTTACAGGGGAACCACTTATATTAGGAAAAAACATGTAAGACCCAAATAGTCTTATATTTTGGCCTTCTATACTAATTCTTTAAAAATTTCAACCAAATTTGAAAAATACGGAGTTTGGTAAAATTTACCAATTATAATTTTTTAAATTTTTGTGTATATGTTACCTTTTCTGTGTAGAGGATCAAAGCCTCGACGTATTTGGTTCTTAATTTTTTTTTCTAGCATAAACATTTTTCGAGCAAACCCGGAAAAAAGATTTAATTATTTCATAACTTCGGAACCATTGACATTTGGTAAAAACATATAATAACAAAAGTGCCTTATTTTTTTGCCATGTACACGATTCCATTAAAATTTTACCAAATTTATAGTTTTTTTCCGAAAGGCTAATTTTTTCGAGAAAATCTAGAAAAAATATTTAATTGTTGTATTCCTTAGGAACCATTTACATTAGGCAAAAAAACGTAAGAACAAAAGTTGCTTGTATTTCGGCCCTCTATAAGCTTTCATTGAAACTTTAACCAAATTCCAAAAAGAATTGCGTATATTTTTTACTTGTTCTGTATAGTGGATCAAAGTATAAATGTACATTGTTCTGGTAATAGCATTCTGAGATCAGCATTTTTCGCGAAAACCCTCAATAAATATTTCAATGTTCCGTTACAGGGGAACCACTTATATTAGGAAAAAACATGTAAGACCCAAATAGTCTTATATTTTGGCCTTCTATACTAATTCTTTAAAAATTTCAACCAAATTTGAAAAATATGGATTTTGGTAAAATTTACCAATTATAATTTTTTTATATTTTTGTGTATATGTTACCTTTTCTGTGTAGAGGATCAAAGCCTCGACGTATTTGGTTCTTAATTTTTTTTTCTAGCGTAAACAGTTTTCGAGCAAACCCGGAAAAAAGATTTCATTATTTCATAACTTCGGAACCATTTACATTTGGTAAAAACATATAATAACAAAAGTGCCTTATTTTTTGCCATCTACATGATTCCATTATAATTTTACCAAATTTATAGTTTTTTTTCCGAAAGGCTAATTTTTTCGAGAAAATCTGGAAAAAATATTTAATTGTTCTATTCCTTGGGAACCATTTACATTAGGCCAAAAAATTTAAGAGCAAAAGTTCCTTGTATTTCGGCCCTCTATAAGTTTTCATTGAAACTTTAACCAAATTCCAAAAAAAATTGCGTATATTTTTTACTTGTTCTGTATAGTGGATCAAAGTATAAATGTACATTGTTATGGTAATAGCATTCTAGGATCAGTATTTTTCGCGAAAACCTTCAATAAACATTTCATTGTTCCGTTTCAGGGGAACCACTTATATTAGGAAAAAACATGTAAGAACCAAATTAGTCTTATATTTTGGCCTTCTATACTAATTCTTTAAAATTTCAACCAAATTTGAAAAATTCGGAGTTTGGTAAAATTTACCAATTATATATTTTTTTATTTTTGTGTATATGTTACCTTTTCTGTTTAGAGGATCAAAGCCTCGACGTATTTGGTTCTTAATTTTTTTTTCTAGCATAAACATTTTTCGAGCAAACCCGGAAAAAAGATTTAATTATTTCATAACTTCGGAACCATTGACATTTGGTAAAAACATATAATAACAAAAGTGCCTTATTTTTTTGCCATCTACATGATTCCATTAAAATTTTACCAAATTTATAGATTTTTTCCGAAAGGCTAATTTTTTCGAGAAAATCTGGAAAACATATTTAAAACAACGTTTACTCGTGTAAGTGTTACGATAAACAATTTAAAATACATTTGAGGCAGTTTGTAACATTATGTACCATCAAATGGTAAAATAAAAAAAATAATTTCTTTTCTCACAATTCGGCCCTGCAATGACGCCCGAAATACCGATCACTGATTATAACCGCTGTCTTGATGACACTGACAGGGCGGTAAATCTGACATTTCTCTATGGGGGAATGGTTGTCGCCTAAAGGGAAATTTATTCTACTATTTGAATTCGTCACTTTCAAATACACACGGCTAAGTGAGATAAAAGAATAAAATAATTTCGTTGGGGCCACCCAACAAAACAAAGAAAAAAAAGAAAGCGGCCGATATCGGCCGCTCCATTCGTAAAGGTATAATGTATAAAGCGACCGATATCGGCCGCTCCAACGGCAACAGGTTAAGGGAAGTCGTGACGTGCGTGCCGCCGCAAATAATTTACTTTTGTTGTTTTTGGACATTAGTTGTGTTGTATGTTTATGCTATATATAAATTACAAAAGAATACAAAATTTCTAAATTGAATGATTGCGTTATTATTCGATGTTTTATCCATTTGCGTGTGTGTGAAATCGAAACAAAGCATAACATCACTTTCTTAGCGAAGTGTAATTTGGATTAGGAAGGAAGGATAATTTGTAACTCACAATTTGGAATCAACACAAAGGTCAGTGGACTTATTTATAACTATTACAACCATGATAAATTTGCTAGGTGTTTATACTTTTTTTTTCTTGAAAAAACAATTTTTTCCATACCTAACGAATAACGCCCGTGATAACTTCGCGGCGTTTTACAAAGGCGGTCTCGTGAGGGGCGCGGGTGCTTAAGCGGTTAAAAAAGATTAAAGAAATGTTTTGTATTACTCACCAACAGAATCTGATTCTTATTCTTTATTCATCATTTGTTAATACACTACGCTTGAATTTGTCCTGTTTAGTTTTTACAATCCGGTTCGATTACACCCACAAAGAGCCGGCAAGAAACTTCGTGGGTTTTTTTTTTTCAACATCTTCGATTACAATACATTGTGACTACTACACAATAGACACATCTTACAGTTTTAAGATACAGTATGAGAGCTAGAATAACTATAATTTAAGATTGATAATTCTGACCACATAAAATCAAAAGTATAAATAAAATCAGGTGTATAGAGCCTTTGTCAGAAATTGTTGATACATATCGTATGAAGTCATCTCTTAGAACCCTTGTGTCGAGAGATTTAAAAAGATTTGTCACATTTCAGTTGGAAGGACAAGGGATGTCCCTTCCGGACGGACCCTCGAATCAAGTTGATGGTGATACCGACTATCGTCCGATGGTCGACTGTTCGGAGGCTGGAGGGAAGCCAGTGCAACAGCCGAGACCTGTTGGAGATGCTCTTCTCTGAAGGCGATGATTAATACTTAGGAATAAATCTCTTTGAAGTACATTAGGGCGTTCGAACTGTAAATGTGAGACTGCACTACGAAGCACTCACTGCATTGCAGAGGAGCGGCGCGGTACGGCCCATCAAAATATTGTATGGCTCAGTTTCAATAAAAAAAAAATGAAGTAACACTACGCGGCAAGCAATTTCTATGGACAATTTTGTGCAGTGCCGCTCCATTGCCCCGTAGTGCGGTCTCATCTTAGGGTGGAGGGGGAACATTCCTTTAGAGTGCTTAAACAGATAAATTTAGTTGAGTTCGAAAATACTAAAGATTTAATACCTAATATTTCAAATAAACAAACTGAGTACTGTATTAATTTTATGACATAACAAGATTTTATATTCATTTTATTGATATGGAAAATGTTTTAGTTACTTATTTCTATTTTGTAAGATTTTATTGGGGACATTTTGTACATATTTATTATTCAATAAATTATTAATTATTTAGTAGCCTTTATTCAATCAAATTTTAACAAATTTGAACTAATTTGTGAGATGTAGGAATGGTAAAGAAAAACACAAGTCCCATCCAAAACATTTATTAAAAGAAACAGTCTTTATACAAAATTCAAACAAGCTTTTATGTACGCTCAATATTCATACATTTTTATCACAGGATTCTTTGATGAAATAATTGAGCCATAATACAGATAGTAATTTTTTTATATATTGAATACTAATTATACTTGTAAAAATAATCTTTCCGCAGTAATCTCTTATGATAATAGAATTCATGTTTGTAATACGGATTTACTAAAGGATACAAAAACAACGATATCAAATTGCGCTAACAAATATCCACAGCGATAAATCTGTGTTATCTGTTTTGATATGTGTAGGTCTACATATGTAATACAATACACCAATGTTTCCGGACATGTTGATTTATCAATATTCTGTTGGGTTAGCAATATGATAAAGACCAACAATTTCGCTAAACTTGCATGTTCACATGCAATTTGGGGACAATGATACCCACGTTTTACATAACTCTTTAATTCATTATCAGATATAGTTTTCCATTGTCATTTTAGAATAGGTACCTTTGAACCAGGGTTGTTGCGAACATCAGCATCGGCATCCGCGGAACTTCAGCATAATTTTCAACATCAGCATCCGCATCAGCATCCGCTTTGATCGATGCTGATTATTAATGCTGATGTTCGAGTCGTGACAAACCTTCTCGGAACAGACTCGAAGCCGGAAAAGCAGCAAATACAGTTCCAAATAGTTCCAAAGTTCCATCCAATACTAATTATTTAATTGCTAAGATAATTAGTAAACTGCTACTGGTATCAGATTGATTAATTTTTTTTATTAAATGTCACAAAATTATTAAAACACAATCTTTTATTTCAATACCAACCAAAACTTTGGATATAAATTTATAAATTCATATAGTTCAGTATTTTCCCCTTTTTTTAAAGAAAATAATTAAAATCAGCATCAGCTGATGTGAAAAAATGTGCATCAGCGACAACCCTGCTTTGAACATCAAACTATTAATACTAGAAGAGGCCAAAGCATGATGAAACATGTTACCTTTTGGTAAACAAGTGTTTCACATGCAGTTGATCAATAGGTGTATTCAGAGGACCGTATTAAAGACATCTCATGCTATGACTGCGCTAATGCTCATCACTTGCGTATGGTGGGTGATCCGTACAACTCAAGCATAAGTCATGTGAACTCAGCTTATAAGTCGTCTATTTAGTCGTCATTTGCTGTCGATTGTTACTACAGATGTTCTATCTCACGATGTCCGTTTGGCTCTGGTTGTAGTAGTGACGTGTACTGATAAGCGTGCTAGTGTGTGTTGTGTGCGTGGACCGCGTCGCGATCGTGGTGACTGAGCGCTCTCGAGGTTACGCATACTAAAACTATGCACATGTGCACGCCTGACAACATTCATAGCCAAACGAACTTCGATAGAATATCTAGATTTCCTTGATCCATCAATAAAACCATCTAATGTCACCGATACTGCCGCAAAAAGTGTTGGTGTATGCCACTATAGACCGTTAACAGTTATTTTACCTCTAGCCATCAAGTTGGCTAACCTGAGCTCTGTGTTGCCATAATTGGTTCGTAATATTTCCCTGTACGAAATATTTGAATATATTTTTAGAATAGAATAGAATAGAAACTCTTTATTGCACACAAATTGAAAGAAGTTGATTGAAAGAACACGACAAGAAACAAGAAATGCAGGAGTGCGCAAAGGTGACTTATCACTACAAGTACAACAGGTACTCACACATAATTTCCACTACCACGGGTAAAATATTAATAGCAAGTAACCCTTTTTACTAGTGACAGCAAGTGGTGCCAACCTAGAGGAAGATACAATGACACGTGTCAGATGTAAAATAACTGTGAACGCTCTGTACAGGACGTTGACTTTGTAGTTTTTATAACTACAGCCAGTTTGTGGCCTGGCTATTTAGGAAAATGTCATTATAAAACTCTCAAATATTCAAGTCTTAGCCAAGATAATCACACTTATTCTAACATATTGTAAACAAAGCTATGCATTCATTCATTACTGATAGGACAATGCAAAGTTATATCAACAAATCAATGGAATAGAACAATGTACCTATGTATACTATACAATATTAAGTACTTAAGAAATCTTAAAATTTCGCAGAGACGATCCTCTTCGCTAACTGTGAAAAGATCACCAGGAACTAGTGATGGAACAGTTCTTCCAGCTCAAACACTTGGGAAGTACCAGTGAATTGGTCTTTTCATGTTTTTATTAAAATACCATTTCATATGTGCGTTACAATAATAACTAAAAAAAATTCAAAACATCCAAAAATTTAAATGTAAAAATAAATATGTCCAAAAATAAAATTGGCCAAAAATATAAATAAATATTTTGGGAACTGTTTGTTGGTACTGATAATTTTGAAAATATAAAAATATTTTTCGGCTTTTCATTTATCTAATAAAGAAATGCGTGTATCAGTTTTTGCCACCATGAAACATAATATTTTTCAACAAAATTTCTCCTTAACCTATGTACACATACATCATTCAGCATTCGGGCCTTGGTTCAGCTCGTGTCTGGACCTGTCCCCTTCATGAGGTGTCGAGCGGTGTGTACATAGCTTTAGGAGTGCCACCACACTGCGCTGCTCAAATTTGTAAATACCATTTTACGATTTGTACATTCATTTTATAGGCGGCTGGTGGCCGAGTGGTCTGGGCGTCGTCTTCTCGTGCGGAGGTCTGAGGTTCGATTCCGGTCGGCATGTAACAATGAGTTTTTTCTAACGAAAAAATTCGCATAACTACACCTACAGCTTCACCGTTTGGAACCGGTGTAAAAGTGTAGGTCTCTTCCCTTGCCCCTTACTAGGTGGTAGGCTCAAATTGTAGCCGACTGGGTTGGTACCACCGTACTGGATGTGAGATGGCCGCATAACAACCTCGGTTGTGTTCTCTAGTTCAGAATAGCCAGCAATCCAAAGGGAAGTCTCCGGTATGGCACCTACCTTCTCGGAGGTGATATTGGCTGGTTGGAGCATGTGCTTTGGCCCCTCCTATTCAGACCCATACCGGATTACATAAAAAAATTATATGAATTGCCGCGTAGTGCGGTTTGCCTCATACAATATCATATATTGAACATTTGCACACACAACACACGCTTGTTGTTTTGGAGTCGGCTTTAAGCCTGCAAAGTAGTCCCGCTTGGTCGGGGACCTTCGTGAAAAACCCCTTGGATCTCCAGCCACCCCAGCCAGCCTATAGCTATGTCCACGCTATGCCCTTTTCCTCTTCAACTTTAATCTCCATCTTTCAATATCACTTTAGTCTAGCGCATTCAACTGTTGCATGCATCAAAACGCATGCAACTAACTGTCCACAGTCCATACGTTGTGTGACGAGAGCATTCTACTTGCTGGATTATGTGGGTGCTTACTTAGATATATGGCAAAAAAAATAAAATTAAAAAACATCGAAAATTGTGGATGAGGGACTATTTGAAAGCGTTTATTGCCCGTGGTACCACCAGGTTGTACACCCAGTGGTACCACGGGAATTTTTTTTTGCCCGTAGTACACCCAGTGGTACCACGGGCAATTTTTTTTGCCCGTAGTACACCCAGTGGTACCACGGGCAAATTTTTTTTGCCCGTGGTACGCCTGAACATTCTGTTCTGATTTTGTTCACCATTAAATAAAGGGTCACAAAAGGCGAGTTTAATGCCTTGCGGCATTCTTTTCCAACTAACCAAGTTGGAAACCAGGACTAAGTTAATACCGGTATAATCAATCAAATCCACACTATGCACACTAATATTATAAATTCGAAAGTAAGTCTGTCAGCTTTTCACGCCTAAACGGCTAAACAGATTTCTTTAAAATTTGGGAAGGAAATAGTTTGCATCCTGGGAAAGTACATCGCTGCCTTATGGCTCCGCTCTAACCTAAACCCAAACCTAGACCTACGTCTGGCCGGATATCCGGCGGCCGGATATCCGGCCAATCCACTATCCGTTGCAACACTAGTTTCCATTTAAAAAAAGTAAAGTGTACGTGCGTTAGAAGTTATAGTTCTCAGTCTTACTTATAGTTTTTTGTTTTTAAAGTTTTAAATTTCGAATTGTTGAAATTTTTTAAAATTGAGAGAACTTTGAAATTTTTTAAAATTCAGAAATTTTAAATTTTTTTAGGTACAAGTTTTGAAATTTTTAAAAATTCATTTTTTGCAAATTTTGAAAATTTTTTTAATGTTGAATTTTTTCAACCGAATTTTACGCGAGCGAATCCGCGGGTAAAAGTTAGTATGTTGAATTTTGAATTTTTTGCAAATTTAGAAATTTTTTAATGTTTTGAACAGAATTTTACGCGAGCGAAGCCGCGGGTAAAAGTTAGTATGTATAATAATCATCTAACATAAAAATCAGAATAGAATGTTCAGGTGTACTAAGGGCAAAAAAAAATTGCCCGTGGTACCACTGCGCACTGGGTGTACTACGGGCAAAAAAAATTGCCCGTGGTACCACTGGGTGTACAACCTGGTGGTACCACGGGCAATAAACGATGTCCGAAAGGAACTTCGATCTACTTTTTAAATTAGTTAGACCGAAAATAACAAAGCAGTCAACCCATAGGCGAATTTTGAATGAGATGTTGAACGCTATGTTGCACAGAAATCCACGGACCGCGGGAACGCGTGCGTCGCAGCATGCGCTATGCTTTCAACTAAAAAGAGATGAAAAAGAGGCCTGCGCCAAGGGCATGCCTCGCGTGCGCTGTTGACTGCGCTATGACTATGACGCATGCCCTTGTTGAAGGCATAGTGTGGACGTAGCTTATGTCCTCCATGAACGTCACAACACGACCAGGGCGGCTGCAGATTTGAACGCAGCGCCCGTGGCGAGCCGCTCCGCTGCAGTGCAGTTCTGCCGCCTAGTGCACACGCACTTTGAGACGGCAATATCAGTGTAAGTACATTTTGTTGTTATCGTTGACGAGATATGTGCGTGACAGCGAAAAGTACGCATCTTTAACATGTCCAGCCGCTGTACGTCGGTCGACGTTCAATATAAAAAAACGTTTTTTTGAAAACATTTCTTTACAATATGATAATATTTATGCTCGATTTTGAACTAGTACTCCCAAGCAAAAGGCCAACGGCTGTCTTATAACAACTTAAAATTACCAAGGTGCCACGGTTCTGGTGCGGGACCCGTAACGAACAATAGCATAATCAAGAACATTGAATAGGTAAGGACGTCGGACCTTCCCCGCGCCAGCGTAACACGGCGTTAGTATGAACGTACAAAGGCCATTCGTTACCAACCAATCAGAGCGCGATACCGCCCGATACCACCCAATCAGAGCGCGCGCCGTCCCTTCCGGTACCCGCGGAGCTCGGCGACGCTGTTTCTCATATAAGCATTGGACAGTCTGACGTCCATACCTATTTAAATGTTCTTGAGCACAATGTACACTCGCGTTCAAAACTGCATTGACATTTGTAGAGAACCTTGTCGCAGTCCATTATTCTGAAATTTCCATAAAACAAATATAAAATACAGGTAATACCATGTAAATAGCATAATATTTAATATTGAATCGTGCAAGTTGACTGAACGCAGGAGATTGCGTCTCATACCTAGTAGAGAAGATGCAAGCAACGGTTCGAAAATGCAGAGAGAATACATCATCGACCCGATGGCGGAATTGATAACGTGCTGATTCGAATCCTGGTTGCCACATATTTTTTTTAATTTCGCCTTTGCATTTATCTAATGAAGAAACATGTAAAAACTGTTCTAATATCTAGCAACCAAATCAGTTTATCCGTTTAGTAAATATTTCTAGAACCCTGTCCATTTCTAAGATGTTTAAAAAAAAAAATTTTTTTTTATTATTTAGTGTCCACCATGCGACGGCTTGCACCTTTACCAGGTTCTGTGATGTTATCGTTTTAAAATTAAGGACGACTTTTTGGAATGTTTGCATTCAAATTTCAAATAAAGGAATATGGACTTCCATAATTTTTTTCTCCTTTCTTCAAACATCAACAATTTGGAAAATTTTTCTTAGGGCATGCTAAAAGAAAAGAGTAGATGATATGCGCGCTGTGTTAAGTGAAACAGCTTTACTCACAGTCGTTTTTTAAATTAAGCGGCTCAGCGTTTCAACTAAAAAAAAACCCGGCCAATTTCGGGTTGGAACTGCGCACCGAGGTTACCGCAACACAAAAAACATTGAAAAACACTTTTCCCCCTTATTTTTCAATTTTTAATTTTTTATATCCACCTGGTTTTTTTTAGTTGAAACGCCGAGCCGCATAGCTCAAAAACTACTGTGAGTAAAGCCGTTTCACTTAACTTACACAGCGCGCATATAATCTACTAGTTTCTTTTAGCAGGCGGCCCTAAGAAACATGTTCAAAGTGTTGACGTTTGATATGATAACACATATTCTGTTAAAATTTCAACTGACTAGCTATTACAGTTCCAAAGATGCAGCCATCCATCGGTTCCAAAGACGGACGGACGGGCAGGCAGACGTCGTAGGCTTAATAATTGGCTTCCGTACAGGGTACGGAAACCTAAAAACTCCGTGAGTCGACTATTGCCACTTTAATTGAAACAATGTTGTATATTAAATGCAGTACCTAATTTAAAAACTCATATACACTGTAAGAGAGATTTAAGATTTAATGATAATGATATAAAGCGTGAGAGTTACAGCCCCCGAGCCCTGTCGTCACCTAGGAAGATCTATTGTGATCTCTCAAAAGTTTACAAGCTCACCCACAAGTTCGATTTCAGCTATGAACCGAGTTATAAAGATTTTACTCTAAAACTGGATCCACATTGGCCGAGATGCAAACAGAGCCGTGCGAGGTCGTGCGACAGGGACGACGCTCTACAACCAGATTGTCTCTTTCTAAAGCTCGACACTCGACACTGTAATGTATTTTGGCCAATATAGTGCAGACTATGAATAGGTTATGAGAGCGACACATATAAAAATCTGTCAAGTGCGAGTTTTACTCGCGCACGGAGGTATCCGTATCTATCCGCTATCAATAATATCCGCCTAACTGCTCAGGTGGCATGGTCTTCGAATTTTAATTTCGAAGATATGTAGGACGATCGGAGAGAAGCCTCAATGAGGTCGATGGCAATTGACGGTGGGAAAACGACAGCACCTCAATGAGGTCGTTGGCAATTGAGCGGCTATCTTTTGGCTTTCAACAATGCAATGTATAAAAGCCTGTGGCGCCATCTATTATTCAGTAGCGTGACTAATCGATTTTCGCACGTTTATTGTATGGGAGCCCCCCTTAATTTTTAACATTTTATATTATTTGTTGTTATATCCGCCATAGTAACACATATTCTGTGAGAATTTCAACGGGCTACCTGTTACGGTTCAAGAGATACAGCCCTCGGACAGACGGACGGACAGACAGACGGCGGAGGCTTAGTAATATGCTTCCGTACGGGATACGGAAACCTAAAAATGAGCACGCTTACAATCAAAGCGTGAGGGAGGACATGGACTGCTGCGCGCCGTCCATCTTGTCCGCGTCGTCGTCGGGCAGAGAGACGAGGCTCAGCTCGGTGATGGGCATCGTGATCAGCACATCGTAGAACACCTTCTTACTGCGCAGGTACGAGTAGCGATTGTCGAATATCACCGTGTCTGCAATCAGAACATTCCATTTTTTTAATTAAATGTTTTTAATTTTGTGTCTCTAAACGTAGGCCTTTTTTTATGGAAACTGACAAGGTTGGCTAGATCACCTACGACATCCGTGATGTCAGCCCATAACACCTTAGCGAACTAAGTGCCATGTCAGTGCTTCCTTTCGGTCGTGCCGGCTACACTGAACTGGACGGAAAATCCGAACTATAGCCGTTTCAATTGACCTTTCATTCAGTGTGGTGCTACCAACCCGGGCGGGTAAAACCTAGTAAGGTAAACCTAGTAAGAAGGGAAGGGGCCTACAGTTTTACATGGAATTCGAACCACGGTCAGTCTACAACGGTCGAGCGGTCACTCATCCATTCACTGACCGCGCCCAGGTGTGCTTATGATCCGACCGAGAGTCGATCGATCGCACCACTGAGCTACCGAGGCTAACAAAGCTGAGCCTGGCCAGATCGTTGCTAAGCTCATATAAGTATGGAGAGAGCTTCGAAAGTGTTACTGGAGGTATCCTACTGAATATAGATAGGTAGAGCTGGTAGGTACTAGTGGAACTGGCGGTCGAAAGCGGAACTTGTGTAATGTTTTAAAACATTTTGTTTATGGAATCTGACATGTTTGGCTATACATTACCAACAACATTCGTGATGTGACGTCAGTACATCACTCCTTGGTGAACTATGTGCCATGTCAGTGCTCCCCTTTACTCGTACTGGCTACACTGAACTGGACGAAAAACACGAACTATTTTCATAGGCCCGTTTCAATAGACCCTTATTCAGTGGGGTGATCCCAGTGCCAACGGTTTATCACCAGGGCAGGCATTCTCTAACGTCCTACCGTCAACGTCGGTGACGCTGACTCTGTCTAATTATATGAACTAGACAGAGACATAACTAGTCAGCGTCACCGACATTGAATGTTATTGATAATTTTTTTTTTAATAGGGAAGCATGCGTTACCTCTTAAAGTTTTTTATTGCAAATTAAATAACAGATGAGCACGACATGCAAAGAATCAAACACGCAGAATTGTATGTATTTTCTGCAATGGTGAAAAGTTACGTGTGATGTGTAAGTAAATCATGGTAGTTTTCGAAAAATTTCATTAGGTACAAAATTTCTAATGTTCGTCAATTCTTTGCATGAAAAGTGTAGGTAACATAAAATCTAATTATAATGGCACGTACACACTGGTGCAATATAACATGCAATGCAAAAGTTTGCCGTACACATTGCTGCAATGTAGCCATGCAAGGTAACACAAGTTGTAACAAATTAAAAACAAAACTGTACCGTGTGGGGCTGGTAAATTAAAAGAATAGCCCCACTGCATCTCTCCCCGTGTATGTCGTAAAAGGTGACTAAGTGATATGACTCCCTTCTTATATTATTAGGTGGTAGGGTTTAACCCGTCCGGGTTGGTACCACCGCACAGAATGAAAGGTCGGTCGAAACGGCTATGTAAATAGTTGGTGTTTTCCGTCCAGTTCAGTGTAGCTGGCACGACCGAAGGGAAGCACTGACGTGGCATCAAGTTCACCCGGTGTTATGGGTTGACATCATGGATGTTGTAGGTGATGTAGCCAACCGTGTCAGTTTCCATAAAAAAAAAAAATATATAGAAAGTAAATAACTGAAAACTAACAAGTGGCGGGTCCGGAGACAGGCAAGACGCCCGTGTCGACGGTGCCGGCGCCGGAGACCTTCCTCGGCCCGTGCACCACAGACTCGTTGCCCTCCTCGTCCCGCGTCTTTATCACGAACTTGATGTCGTGGTTCTCCACGCCGAACTCCCACCTTTCGAAACACGGGTAGACTTTAAGAGAAACATTAATTGGAATAAGTGCGCACAGCATTCATGCGTTGGTACAAAACTACTCGCACGAGTAGTTTTGTACCAACACATGAATGCTGAATTCCTTCAAGGAACAAAATAAACACAGGCGGGGTCAGTGTCACCAATTGTCATACTCCATACGCCAACAATTGTCATATATCAGCCACGTACACGTGGCTGGTACCAATTTGTTGTGTCAAAAATCTCTCTGCGACTTAGAGTGACTCACTTGATCATGCAGAGCATGGATGTGGGCTGGAGGGACGGGGAAAGCCAAGATGATGCAGGCCTATTGGGCGTGTGAATGTTTGGTAACATATAAGAGTATCCTCTGCGACTTAGCGTGTGACTCACTTGAGCATGCAGACTATGGATGTTCTAAGGGAGGCCGGCGAGTGTGAAGGATGGATGGGGGCTGGAGGGATGGTGAAAGCCAAGATGATGCAGGCCTATTGGACGTGTGAATGTTTGGTAACATATCTGTCGTATAAGAATATCCTCTGCGACTTAGTGTGACTCACTTGAGCATGCAGACTATGGATGTTCCGAGCGAGGCCGGCGAGTGGGAAGGATGGATGGGGGCAGGAGGGATGGAGAAAGCCAAGATGATGCAGGCCTATTGGGCGTGTGAATGTTTGGTAACATATCGGTCGTATAAGAGTATCCTCTGCGACTAAGTGTGACTCACTTGAGCATGCAGACTATGGATGTTCCGAGAGAGGCCGGCGAGTGGGAAGGATGGCTGAGGGCAGGAGGGATGGAGAAAGCCAAGATGATGCAGGCCTATTGGACGTGTGAATGTTTGGTAACATATCGGTCGTATAAGAGTATCCTCTGCGACTTAGTGTGACTCACTTGAGCATGCAGACTATGTATGTTCCGAGCGAGGCCGGTGCGTGTGAAGGATAGATGAGGGCAGGAGGGATGGAGAAAGCCAAGATGATGCAGGCCTATTGGACGTGTGAATGTTTGGTAACATATCGGTCGTATAAGAGTATCCTCTGCGATTTAGTGTGACTCACTTGAGCATGCAGACTATGGATGTTCCAAGCGAGGTCGGCGAGTGTGAAGGATGGATGGGGGCTGGAGGGATGGGGAAAGCCAAGATGATGCAGACCTATTGGACGTGTGAATGTTTGGTAACATATCGGTCGTATAACAGTTTCCTCTGCGACTTAGTGTGACTCACTTGAGCATGCAGACTATGGATTTTCCGAGCGAGGCCGGTGCGTGTGAAGGATAGATAAGGGCAGGAGGGATGAAGAAAGCCAAGATGATGCAGGCCTATTGGACGTGTGAATGTTTGGTAACATATCGATCGTATAAGAGTAGGTATCCTCTGCGACTTAGCGCGACTCACTTGAGCATGCAGCCGGGCTGCGCGCAGATGAGGTCGATGGAGTGCTGGTCACCGGTCTTGACGGTGACGCGCGAGAAGTTCTTGCTGCTGTCGTCGCTGCCGCGTCGTGTGTAGCACTGCTTCGGCACTTTACCGCCCGGCTTCACCTGGTTAGCGAACGACACTTCAATGTAGTACAGTTCACGTAGTTAGAAAGTTCAGTTAGTCGACTTCATTGTCGAAACAAGGGAAGAAGTGACACGGCACCTACCTCCGACAATATCTAGATTAATGGACTGTCATCAAGGGTGTGGCAGGTGTGCTGTAAGGCCGGGAGGACTGGAGAAAGATTGGGGAGGCTTATGTCTTTTGAAAACGACGAGTGAAGGAGTGTGTACGGTGACATATTAGTTAATCAACGAGCCGCGCACGCGCCAACTGTTAAATTAACACTTCAGTATACAATAATATAATTTCACCAACAACAGTCGTGTTTTATTATGTCGCTCAATAGATGTAGTAAACCTTATAGAGTTACTCTAATTCCGGGTGGCAGCTGATTCGACAGGCTCACCACTATTCCTCAATCCACTATTAGAGAATAAGAAATGAATGCTCACAATGGATGAGCAGCGCGGGTCGCCGTTGTCGCCGACGAGCGTGCCGCCGTAGTGTTCACCACTCCTCAATCCACGATTAGAGAATATGAAATGAATGCTCACAATGGATGAGCAGCGTGGGTCGCCGTTGTCGCCGACGAGCGTGCCGCCGTAGTGTTCACCACTCCTCAATCCACGATTAGAGAATAAGAAATGAATGCTCACAATGGATGAGCAGCGCGGGTCGCCGTTGTCGCCGGTGAGCGTGCCGCCGTAGTGTTCACCACTCCTCAATCCACGATTAGAGAATAAGAAATGAATGCTCACAATGGATGAGCAGCGTGGGTCGCCGTTGTCGCCGGTGAGCGTGCCGCCGCCGTAGTGCTCATCATTCCTCAATCCACGATTAGAAAATAAGAAATGAATGCTCACAATGGATAAGCAGCGCGGGTCGCCGTTGTCGCCGACGAGCGTGCCGCCGTAGTGCGCCGGCAGCTGGTCCGCGTCCACCAGCGCGAGCAGCTGGCTCTGCCACTTCTTCGGGTCCGCCTTGTAGATCTTGATCTTGGACAGTGTGTACTCGTGCATGAACTTTTTGATGATCGAATATGCCAGCGCGAACACCTTGGGCGCTGGAAGTGAACAAAATTACACTCACATTACAATGTTATATATTTTTATTTATTGTTATACAACGACGTATCATGTATAATCTCTTTGTTGTTATATTGTTTATTCTATAATTTCATCCTTATAAGGTAGGTGACCTACGCTACGCTTTGACATGTCGGAAAATCCGCCAGTTCTAATTCAATCCAAATCCAAATCCAAAAGTTTACTGTCAAAAATATAGCATGATAGGTACATTATTAATATTGAGCACTAAAGATATTCTATCTATGTATGTATGTGGTGATTTATATATTTTTTATCATCGAATTGGAAAGGGATCGTATGTATCAATTTCTGTCTGGTCGAGCAAGACACTAGACTCTCGCCTGTGACGCCTTGCTCCGCCCCCATTGGCGTGACAAAAGTGCAAAGGAAATAAGACTATTAAAGGTTATGGAGATTCACTGCGTCTTCTTTCATTTAAACGTTAAAACATGTACTAATATAATAAGTATAAATATATAATATAATATTATAAATTATTCAATTATCAATGCGAAGAAGAACTGACAAACTTCACAGGTCACAATGTTTTGTTAGTAGCATGTAGTAGATAGGGTTTTTTATAAACAGCCGGCGCCCAATACTTCAACGGAAGATCAAACACATCCAATCCAATAACATCACTCCTCACGAAACCACGCTCAGAGACATATTTACTGTGGAGACGGTCAGTATCCGTAGAGGCGCCTGTGAGGTGAGTGCAGGTACCAGGAGCCCATACATTTCAAGCACCTTCTACTGCATACACAAATAAATCACAATAGGTACTTTAGCATCCGGCTTCAACTTGTGCACTCCTGATACCAGTGCCTCTCCCAGCCCAGCTCAGCAACTCGCTATGACTTTTTTACTTGACATACTTACTTACTAGTAACATCGAAACAACGGCGAATCCTATTTTTAACCGACTTCCAAAAAAGGAGGAGGTTCTCAATTCGACTGTATGTTTTTTTTTTTGTATGTTACGCGATTTCTCCGTCAATTGAGGGCCGATTTAGAAAATTCTTTTTTTGTTTGTTAGGTCATACTTCCGAGGTGGTCCCATTTTAATTTTATCGAAATTGGTTCAGTGGTTTTCGAAAAATCAACATAATACTATGGCGTGTGGTTACCTTCAGCAAAATTTGTCATGTGGTCGTTTTCGGCAATTTTCAGTTTGATAAATTAGTATGGTGTACCTGGTGTACCTTCAGCAAAACTTTTGTGATGTGGACTTAAGGCCGCTGCATACGTAGCGGGGCGGGGGCGGGGCGAGCTTTTCTGCAGGATCCTCAGGAACTAGTGCAAGCACGTGTTTATACGCGGCGGGGCGGGAGCGGAGCGGGATATAATATATTCATAAGGAGAATTTTCCCCCGCTCCGCTCCGCTCCCGCCGGCGGGCGCCCCGCTACGTATGCAGCGGCCTTTATTCAGCAATTTGCAGTCTGACACATATGGCGAATAATTCTGTACCACTTCAATCGATTTCGATTATTCTTTTTTATGTAATATTACTAATAATATTACTAAAAAGAATGAAATAAAAACTGTTTTAAAAAATATAAAACCGATTTCCAAAAAACAAAAAAAAAAAAAGAACTAAAAAGTATTAAATACCTAATATTTTGAAATTTTCTCTGTCCTATTGAAATACATGAATCGATATACTAGTGATACATATTCGGACCCTTGTTTCATGAATATTCTAAATTTGAATTTTTTTATCTTTTCCGACCGATGATGGAGACAGAAGGTGGCCATTGGAACTCCTAAACTACACATGATAAACCCATCGTGTTTGGGCTCGTTGCATTTGTCTTCACTTTTGAGCAATTTACTTTAGACCTAAGAGATTCTCAATTCGACGGTATGTTTTCTTTTTTTGGATGTTTGTTACGCCATTACTTTAGTAATCTGTGCCATTACTCCGTCAATTGTGGGCCGATTTTGAAAATTCTTTTTTTTTTTTATTTGAATGGGGATAACCCTGAGGTTTTTGAAGTGAAAACTTCTTTAGCGGCGCTTGGCAATTTTTTAGGTGGCTAAAACATGTATAACTCGCGACATCGCGACATCGCGTCAGCGTCATTTTTAAAATGAAACCTTTGGTCATTGCATTAAGGGTTAAGTTAGAGTGGCACGGGATCTGCCGGCACTCCCGGAGTGCAACTGTTAAGTAGGGTTCGGTAACACGTTTATGTCTATCCATTCTACTAAGTTCTGCAAAATGAATGTAGGGTTCCGTAACAAATGCATGTCTGTCCGTTCTACTAAATTTAACATTTATTTCAAAATGAATGTAGGGTTCCGTAACAAATGCATGTCTGTCCGTTCTACTAAATTTTACAATTTTCAACCAAGGTCCTCCGACGGTTATTTTATAATAAAAGTAGGGTTCCGTAACACGTTTATGTTTGTTCATTCTACTAAGTTCTGCAAAATGAATGTAGGGTTCCGTAACAAATGCATGTCTGTCCGTTCTACTAAATTTAACATAAATTTTTTTTTTAAGCAATGTTACGGTGTTGTTTTTTTTTTATGGAAACTGACACGGTTGGCTACATCAACTACAACGTCCGTGATGTCAGCCCATAACACCGGGTGAACTAAGTGCCATGTCAGTGCTTCCCCCTTTGATCGTGCTGACTACACTGAACTGGTCGGAAAACACAAACTATTTACATAGCCGTTTCGACCGACGTTTCATTCAGTGCGGTAGTACCAACCCGGGCGGGTTAAACCCTACCACCAAGTAAGATTAGGAGGGAAGGGACCTACAGTTTTACGAGGAATCCGAACCTCGGTCAGTCTCCAACGAACGGTCAGCGGTCATCCATCCAAGTACTGACCGCACCCAGCGTTGCTTAACATTCAATAGCGAAAGTTTACTGTCTGCACCACTGAGCTATCGAGGCTGACGTGGTCCTATTTTAATTGGGTCAAGATCGGATTGGAAAGCGAGGCGGAATCGCGAGGCCGAAGGCCGAGCGATTCCGCCGACTACATTAATAGCAAAAAATTACTAAAAAAAAATGTGAAATAAAAAAAAAAGTTTTAAAAAACATAAAACCGACTTCCTAGGCGGTTTTTATATTTTTATTTTAAATAGTTTTTTAGTTCTACTTTTTTTAGGAAGTCGGTTTTATGTTTTTTAAAACTTTTTTTGGGAAACAGGGATAATTTGAAAGTCCTAATAACCGCGACTATTATGATGACAATAGCAATATGTGAAAGCCAATAAATATATTTGTGGTTGCTGTTGTGACGAAGACGATGAAAACACATTACACAAGTGATGCGGATAATGATTCTAATTTTTATAATATAATAATCTTATTTTATTAACCCCCGACGAAAAAAGGGCCTGTTATAAGTTAACGTGTGTGGCTGTGTGTATGGGTGTATCTGTCTGTGGCATCGTAGCTCTCAAACGGATGGACCGATTTGGATGCGGTTTTTTTATTAGAAGCTGGTATAATCGGGATGATTGTTAGCTATGTTTTAAATTAAAAAGTGGACAGATTTGCATGCGGGTTTTTTTTAAAACCTTGAAATAAAAGTTAAATTAAAAATTTAAAAAAACCCTGACCCTTAAAATGTAAAAAAAATAATTTCCGTTTACTTAGGTACTTAAATGAGTCGGGGGATCGCTAAGTAAACAAAATATACCTAAAAACTCAGAGCAGCGCGGGGATTGACTTAGCGGTCCCCCGACTTCTTTAAGTAAGTAAACGGAAATTATTTTTTACTTTTTAAGGGCCAGGGTTTTCTAAATTTGTAATATTGTCCTTCGTCGGAATGATTGATGGCTCGAAAGGTCAGGCTGGTTAAACTCTATAGTTATAACATGTTATGTTATGTTATGCTACATGATCGTACACTCACCGTTGACGATGAGACAGGCCTTAAGTATCTCCGGATAGTTGGCCTCGTACATCTGCAGTAGTGAAATGACGAGCTCGGCCGCCGGCCTCCACGCGTACTGTTTCATGTTGAAACCTTCCATATCCATCACGGCCACCACCTTGGGGAGGGAACAGCGTTTTTATTTAATGTCTCGCGCGTGTCTTATATCAAAATAACAGTGCAATAGTCTTTTGTATTTTGGATGTTTTTGGAGCATTCCTTGGTAGACCATTTCTAAAGTTTAGTTTCACATGACACTCAAACGGGCGCACCAATCAAATCAATGAATTTCAAAGGTAATGAGGAACTTTTGTGACTTTAATTATAAATTGGTTCCTTGTCGATAGCGATAGGTCAGACATGGACGCTCCCAGGTATCATGTAGCCTTAAGGATTCACTTTACTTTTTATTTTTTTTTTATGGAAACTGACACGGTTGGCTACATCACCTTACAACATCCGTGATGTCAGCCCATAATACCGATGAACTTGGTGCCACGTCAGTGCTTCCCTTCGGTCGTGCCGGCTACACTGAACTGGACGGAAAACACAAACTATTTACATAGCCGTTTCGACCGACCTTTCATTCAGTGCGGTGGTACCAACCCGGGCGGGTTAAACCCTACCACCTAGTAATATAAGAAGGGAGTCATATCCCTTAGTCGCCTTTTACGACATACACGGGGAGAGATGCAGTGGGGCTATTCTTTTAAGGTACCGGCCCCACACGGTACCATTTTTAAAGTTTAGTTTCAAGTTAAGGTCACATGACACTCAAACGGGCGCACCAATCAAATCAAATCAGTGTAAGGTCTGAATTTCAAAGGTAATGAGGAACTATTGCGAGTTTAATTATAAATTGGTTCCTTGTCGATAGCGATAGGTCAGACATGGACGCTCCCAGGTATCATGTAGCCTTAAGGATTCACTTTACTGCTAAACAATTTCGTTACTTCGCCGATAGGTAGATTTCGAATAAGTATCTATAACTAGTGTGGCCTGAAACCCCTTTTCGGTGAATTAACCAATCCGCACCTTCATGCACCGAATCGCAATACACTGCAGCCCCAAAAAAAAATCAGTAATACATACATACATATCACACACGCTGAATCCCGACAATCAGGGTAAGCAGAGTAATCGGTGTTCTGCTGCAAGAACTCTGGTAAATTACAGCACAACACCGACCACCGCGTTTCGCAAAGTATTCGAACAAGATTCAATCGATCAAGCAGCAAGTAAGGCACGAAGACCTGCTGCATGACTCGGTGGAAGTACCGTGCCAAGGTGAGAGGTGGCGAGCCTGTCGCCCTTTAGCACGGCATCTTGTCCTTATCGCTTAGTCGCCTTTTACGACATGCATGGGGAGAGATGCAGTGGGGCTATTCTTTTTAAGTACCGGCCCCACACGGTAATCAAATCAGTAATACTTACATGTTAAGGTGGAAATAAGACTCAAACCGTGCTACCCGAGCACTGATGATTGAAACATGAACCGTATGCCGATGTAAATAGGTGCGAGGTTCATTCTACTCGTGCGGTTTCTGATACGTCGCGCCGACGATGAACGTTTGCGCGAAAATCACACTATTTATTAAATTTCACGTGTTGGAAAGATGGAACAAAATATTTATTTCGCTACGATTGTAGGGAAAAATATTATCTATATTCCTATGAGGGTCTTGTATTGAAACAATTTATGCTTCTCAAGATAATTTAACTTGAATGTACAATTTTCGTACTTTTCGTTATTTTTTGGAGATTTATTATTTAACACCTTTTCAAAGTAGTAAAATATAATTTTTTTCGCTATGTTTGTTAATTAAAGATCAATAAATAACATATATTTTTTACAAATTTTTTATCTTTACCAATAGCTCAATAATTTCGTTTAAAAGTTGTCCTTTTGACCCTTATTCTCGCCTTAACACATTGGCGTTACCTTGAGTGCGTTGGGGCCGTGTTTGTCGGCCTGTTTGCGCGCGATCGTCATGTAACCCTCGAGGTGTCGGATGATCATGCGGATGCAGTCGGTGCGCGACACGCTGTGCAGCAGACCCCACACGTCCAGCCCAGCGAACGGCACTATGATCACTGAGAGGAAAAAAGATGAGGTACAGCACACCAAAATACCTAATTGTGTTTTCGAAAATCACGAAACGCCTAAATAAAAACTACAGCATTTGTTCAGCAGTGTATCAGGCATTATTGTAGTTAAAATATTAAATAAATATATTTTTTACATGATATAACAAATTAAAATGAAAGATTTTCGGATTTTTTCCTTTACTTGTTCCTTGCTTTTTACCAAATTCCACGATTCCAGGTCAACTTCCTGTTGACCTAGAATCGTATAGGTTTTGATTTCATTTCAGTTTGCGAGTTTGGAAATGTGACATAATCAGTGGCGGGGCATGAACTTAATTTGATGTGGGCAAGATAAATTTTGCGAGGCCCTCTCAATTTTGCCAATACTCAATACATTCAACAACATTATCAAATTGCAATAATACGGCCACTGTATTATTGCAATATTCACTGCCTCTGTCCTACTTTCCCATCTTGTGTCTAATAAAGGCTCTATAGTAAGCTTTAGTTTGGGTCTCTTTTAATAGATCTAGCTGAATATTTTTCATGAATCAAAGCTGCATAACTTTATAGGCGCGAGGCCCTTCGGGCCGCCAGGCCGTGGGCGTTCGCCCACGTCGCCCACGCCTTGCCCCGCCTCTGGATATAATAGTTATATTTTAATTGCGGCCGTACCTTTGATTGTACTGATTTAGAAGCTTGAGAACTTAGAATAAGGGTTCCGTTTTTTCCCTCTTTTGAGGTACGGGAACCCTAAAAAAGAGGAATGCTTACCGGGCGAGCCCTCCTTGTCGAAGCCGGTGCTGCCGCTGGGGAAGTAGGTCTCCAGCACCGTGGGCGCCTGCCACGCCGGCAGCGTTGTCTCGATACCCCACTGCTCGCGCCACACCATCGACTGACAAGTCAAGATGTCTACAGTTAGGTACTTACTATGCATTGTAGTGTGAATAGCATATACATACAATGTTTTCTACTAGTCTCAAATCAAAACAAACGTGCAGCTCGCACAACAAAATTTTATGGCTTAGTGAAGGGAGATTCCCTTCACTAAGCCATAAAACTTTATATAACTTTATATTACTTATACAATAGTTATCAGTATATATTTCACCTGACTTAACCTAGGCACAGATTACTTAATAGTTACTTCGTAACAGATAAATCACTCCATAGAAAATGTTCCTACCTTCGGGCTTTAATAGCCTACTGCTTCACGTCGCCAATCGCTGCGTGCGAAAATGTACCTTAACGATCGAGTGTAAGTAAAGTGGTTATTGCTTTGCAGCTGCGCGCAGTTGCGTGGGCGAGCGTCTATGTATACTTCGCGCGGCTGACGAATTTCCAGTGAAATAGACCGCCGGCGGCGGCGGCGGCGCGGGGGCCGCGGCGGCGCGGCAGAAGTGCGCTTTTGTGCCGGTTTGTGTCACGATTTCGTACAGCGCACGATTTCGTACAGCGCACATCTCTGTACTGCTGTGCTGTGCTCGCACGATGGACAGTCTCGTGCAGTTCGTGTCACGATTGTCCAACGCGCACGAAGTAGCACAAACTTGCACGTTTTGACTGCATTATGCAAACTGTCTTGGTTTTAATTCAGCGTGATTGTACATTTCACTTTATTATTTTATAAGATCTTCAACTAAAGTATGTATGTATCCCTCAATGTCTAAGATTAAATAATCTTTGCCAGACATTTTAAATGAATAAGTACTTGGACGACTAGGACTTGGACGACTAGGACCTAGGACTTGGACGACTAGGACTTGGACGAATAGGACTTGGACTAGGACTTGGACTTGGACGACTTGGACTTGGACGACTTGGGCTTGGACTTGGACGACTAGGACTTGGTAAATAAATATTATAGACTTTACTGCGATGCAGAAGGCGGACTTTGCCGACACGCGCCAAGGACGAGTGAAGCATGCAGCACAGCAGAGTAGATAGGACTTGGACGACTAGTACTTGGACGACTAGGACTCGAACGAATAGGACTTGGACTTAGACGACTAGGACTTGGACTACTAGGACTTGGACGACTAGGAATTGGACGACTAGGACTTGGACGACTGGGACTTGGACGACTGGGACTTGGACGACTGGGACTTGGACGACTAGGACTTGGACGACTAGGACTTGGACGAATAGGACTTGGACGAATAGGACTTGGACGAATAGGACTTAGACTAGGACTTGGACGACTTGGGCTTGGACTTGGACGACTAGGACTTGGACGAATAATACTTGGGACGACTAGGACTTGGACGAATAGGACTTGGACGAATAGGATTTGGACGAATAGGACTTGGACGACTAGGACTTGGACGAATAGGACTTGGACGAATAGGACTTGGACGACAGGACTTGGACGACTAGGACTTGGACGAATAGGACTTGGACGACTAGGACTTGGACGAATAGGACTTAGACTTAGACGACTAGGACTTGGAGTAGGACGACTTGGACTTGGACTTGGACGACTAGGACTTGGACGCCTAGGACTTGGACGACTAGGACTTGTACGACTAGGACTTGGACGACTAGGACTTGGACGAATAGGACTTGGACAACTAGGACTTGGACGACTAGGACTTGGACTAATAGGACTTGGACTACTAGGACTTGCACGACTAGGACTTGGACGACTAGGACTTGGACGACTAGGACTTGGACTACTAGGACTTGGACGACTAGGACTTGGACGCATAGGACTTGGACGACTAGGACTTGGACGACTAGGACGCATAGGACTTGGACGACTAGGACTTGGCCGACTAGGACTTGGCCGACTAGGACTTGGCCGACTAGGACTTGGACGACTAGGACTTGGACTACTAGGACTTGAACGAATAGGACTTAGACTTAGACGACTAGAACGTGGACGACTAGGACTTGGACGACTAGGCCTTGGACGACTAGGACTTGGACGACTGGGACTTGGACGACTGGGACTTGGACGACTGGGACTTGGACGACTGGGACTTGGACGACTAGGACTTGGACGACTAGGACCTAGGACTTGGACGACTAGGACTTGGACGAATAGGACTTGGACTAGGACTTGGACTTGGACGACTTGGACGACTTGGGCTTGGACTTGGACGACTAGGACTTGGACGACTAGTACTTGGACGACTAGTACTTGGACGACTAGGACTTGGACGAATAGGACTTGGACGAATAGGACTTGGACGACAGGACTTGGACGACTAGGACTTGGACGACTAGGACTTGGACGAATAGGACTTGGACGACTAGGACTTGGACGAATAGAACTTGGACGAATAGGACTTAGACGACTAGGACTTGGAGTAGGACGACTTGGACTTGGACGACTAGGACTTGAACGCCTAGGACTTGGACGCCTAGGACTTGGACGCCTAGGACTTGCACGACTAGGACTTGTACGACTAGTACTTGGACGACTAGGACTTGAACGAATAGGACTTAGACTTAGACTTGGACGACTAGGACTTGGACGACTAGGACTTGGACGACCGGGACTTGGACGACCGGGACTTGGACGACTGGGACGACTGGGACTTGGACGACTGGGACTTGGACGACTAGGACTTGGACGACTAAGACTTGGACGACTAGGACTTGGACGACTAGGACTTGGAAGAATAGGACTTGGACTAAGTATGCAAATGTATAAATATGCATTATATAGATTTAAATTCTTTTGACACACAGTGCTATAATAGCGTAGGCAACATTAATTCTAAAGGACTGAACAATATATGCAAGGGAATAATCAGTAAAAATGGTGTACACAAACATTATAACCCGAACTTGTGTTATTTGACTGGTCCGCATATTTCTAAATGTAATAATAGTGTAAATAACACAGAGGACGACGAAAATTCTATGTTCTATTCTTTTTGTCAACCAATGACAGACCTACCTCATCAGTAGTAATAACATCTAGTCAGTACGTAAGCCCGGCTGTTGCAAACACTATAAGTCAAGATAATCTAAATAACGTGCAGGTAGGCATAGAATCATTCTTTAAAATATTTCATCAAAATGTACGTAGCCTCCGCAATAAGATAAATTTAATTCAAGTAGATGTTCACAATGACCAACCCGAGGTAATTGTTTGTTCAGAATCCTGGCTTCATTGTAATGAAGTTCCGAATATAACGCTTCACGGATATAAAGTATCAAATAGTTTTTCCCGCCAAAAGAATATTCATGGCGGAGTAATAATATTTACTCGTAATGATGTCAAATTTAAGAAAAGGTCGGAAGTTCATGAAATGACCCAGGAATTCCATCTAGATTGCACGGCCATAGAAATTCCAAAATTAAATTTAATTATTATTGGTTTATATAGAACTGACAATGGTGACTTTAGAATTTTCCTTAAATCAATTGACACTATATTAAATCATTTTGCAGATGACAATAAGAACATAATTTTGGCTGGCGACTGGAACATAGATTTTTTGACAATTAATTCAAAATGTAGCAAAATAACCGACTTGTTAAAAACATATAACATGTACAATTTGGTGACTTTCCCGACTCGAACTTGTGATGGGTCAGAATCGTCTATTGATGCCATAGCCTCTAACTTGTCTCCAAGATCGATCGCAGTGTCCGCACGTGTCACTGCAATCAGTGATCACGACGGCCAGCTCGCCTGTCTCAGGGAGAGCTCTCTGCAGGCCGGTCGCGAACCTCCTGCCTCTGTACAGCGGAGGCTTCGTACACCCGGCAGAGTGAGCCAGTATTGCGAAGCGATCGAATTATATGACTGGAGTAAAATAGTATGTAACAGTAATTATTCAATTGAAGTTAAGTTTGAGAAGTTTATAAATGTATTAACCTATTATATAAATATGTATTTTCCCATGAAAATGTCAAAAAGTAGAAATAAGAAAAACGAATACTGGATGAATGACGACATATTATCACTAAAGACAAAACTCTGTCACACATTTGAAATGAAAAAACAATTCCCTGATAGCGACGTTTTAAAAAAATGTATTGAGAAGTACAAGACAGCTATAGATATAATGTCTTGGCAAAGTCGTAGAGATTGCATCGAGTCAAGGATTATGAATAGTAATAATCCTAAAAAAGAGATATGGCGAGTGATTAAAGATGAAACCAACAGAGGGCAGTGCAGGGAAGATGGTATTCATAAGCTTATAACCTCAGACGGAGATGATGTTCCTATTGAAAACATTCCTGAATGTATGAACATGCACTTCCTGAATATCGGAAGTAAGCTAACAGCCCTGAATCCAGCTTCTCCAAGCAAAGGATTGTCCCTAATGGTAGACATTCCCAGTCTTGATGCCGACCAAACCTTTTGCCTACCCTATGTCACACCTGAAAAAATTTCAAAATTAATACGTGACAAATTATCTAAAAAAAGCAGTCTTGATATTTTTGAGTTGTCGGGAGAGTTGATTGCCAAATGTTCAAATAGTTTGTCGCCATACATATCAGTATTGGTTAACCAAATGTTTGAAGAGGGTACCTATCCTAATGTACTAAAACAGACCCGTGTATGTCCCATTTATAAAGGAGCCGGCGAAAGAGCTGACCCAAATAACTATAGGCCTATAAGTTTAGTGCCAGCACTATCTAAAATCATAGAATCTGTTATATCTGACTCTGTAATTAAGCATCTTGAGGATAATAAACTTCTTTCTCCCAACCAATACGCATACCGTAAAGATCACTCCACAAAATCAGCTGGCATGAAGCTAGTAGGAGAGATAATAAAAGGTATAGACAAGAGGAACAAGGTGGCAGGTATATTCTGCGACTTGTCGAAAGCATTCGATGTCGTAGACCACAACCTCCTCTTGCACAAATTGGAAAAATATGGAGTAAGTGATAAACCACATGAATTGCTAAAGTCATTTTTAACAGATCGAAGACAGGTCACTGAGGTCACCTTAAAAGGAAACAAAAAAAGTTCCGAGCCAGGTAAAATTAAAATGGGTATTCCACAGGGTTCTGCATTAGGTAATACATTATTTTTAGTATTTATTAATGACTTAGCCTTGATTAAAATAGATGGTGTTTTAATACTTTTTGCCGATGACACTAGTATAATAGTCTTTGCTGAATCCATGCATGAACTGGAAATAAAATTAAATATAGTAGTAGGAAAAATATCGGAATGGTTTGCTGTGAACGGACTGATACTAAATACATCGAAGACCAACTATATGGTATTTTCCGGACGAAACTGTGGTCCCCGTGAGCTCTCTATTTCGAATTCATCCGGCTCTATTGGCTCCCAGTCATGTATACGATTTTTAGGGTTCTTTATTGACCCAACTCTAAGTTGGAAAAGTCACATAGACAAACTATGTGACAAGATGGCTAGAGGTATTTACGCACTAAGAGAGTTACGCCGCTTGATCAGTCCGGAGGCTTTGAGACAGTCCTACTATGCGTACGTACACTCATTACTGTCGTATGGTGTAATCCTGTGGGGTAACTCAACCGATGCTGAAAGAGTGCTAATATTGCAAAAACGAGCGATAAGGGTATTAGCCAGTGTACCGCGAACAACATCTTGTAGAGACTTTTTCAAATCCTTTGGTATATTAACTGTGTGCTCTCTATATATATATGAAGTAGTGGTATATGTACGCAAAAACATGAATTCTTTTGAGTCAAATGGCGCAAGTCATAATTATAACACACGTAACTCAGAGCGTTTAAAATCTGTTGCGCATAAATCGGCGATGGCTGAAAAAGACCCTGACGTGATTGGACCCAAATTGTACGAAAATGTTCCTGATACAATAAAATCAATAAATAGTGACAATGTGTTCCAGAGTCAACTGAAAATATTTCTCTTAGACAATCCATTTTATAAGTTAAGTGAATTTTTTTCATACTGTAAATAAAAATTCTGCTGACTTTGATAATTCAAATTGTTTATATGCATAAACACAAATTTTAATAATTACTTGACTGAACCCTATGTTCTTTGTTTTGTATTTTATTGTCTTTTTTAATGGGTATATTTTTGACTAAGTATTTTAAATTTTTTGCTTAGATATAGTATGTTATATTTAACATAAAGAAAACTTAGTATGTAAGTTATATTTAAAAAAAGCTCTGTAAGGTTTCTTACCCGGTTCTTCCTTATAGATTGCACTACTGAACGGGACATCATAAAAAATGATGACGAACCATACTGAATATGCATATGTCTCAATGTAATATTGTTATTGTTGTGTGTTCTTTATGGCGAAATAAATATCTGAATCTGAATCTGAATCTGAATCTAAGACTTGGACTTGGGCGACTTGGGCGACTGGGACTTGGACGACTTGGGCGACTGGGACTTGGACGACTGGGACTTGGACGACTTGGGCTTGGACTTGGACGACTAGGACTTGGACGCCTAGGACTTGCACGACTAGGACTTGTACGACTAGGACTTGGACGAATAGGACTTGGACGACTAGGCCTTGGACGACTAGGACTTGGACTATTAGGACTTGCACGACTAGGACTTGGACGACTAGGACTTGGACGACTAGGACTTGGACGACTAGGACTTGGACTACTAGGACTTGGACGACTAGGACTTGGACGCATAGGACTTGGACGACTAGGACTTGGACGACTAGGACGCATAGGACTTGGACGACTAGGACTTGGCCGACTAGGACTTGGCCGACTAGGACTTGGCCGACTAGGACTTGGACGACTAGGACTTGGACTACTAGGACTTGAACGAATAGGACTTAGACTTAGACGACTAGGACGTGGACGACTAGGACTTGGACGACTAGGCCTTGGACGACTAGGACTTGGACGACTGGGACTTGGACGACTGGGACTTGGACGACTGGGACTTGGACGACTGGGACTTGGACGACTGGGACTTGGACGACTGGGACTTGGACGACTAGGACTTGGACGACTAGGACCTAGGACTTGGACGAATAGGACTTGGACTAGGACTTGGACTTGGACGACTTGGACTTGGACGACTTGGGCTTGGACTTGGACGACTAGGACTTGGACGACTAGTACTTGGACGACTAGTACTTGGACGACTAGGACTTGGACGACTAGGACTTGGACTAGGACGACTTGGACTTGGGCGACTAGGACTTGGACGACTAGTACTTGGACGACTAGGACTTGGACGAATAGGACTTGGACGAATAGGACTTGGACGACAGGACTTGGACGACTAGGACTTGGACGACTAGGACTTGGACGAATAGGACTTGGACGACTAGGACTTGGACGAATAGAACTTGGACGAATAGGACTTAGACGACTAGGACTTGGAGTAGGGCGACTTGGACTTGGACGACTAGGACTTGAACGCCTAGGACTTGGACGCCTAGGACTTGGACGCCTAGGACTTGCACGACTAGGACTTGTACGACTAGTACTTGGACGACTAGGACTTGAACAAATAGGACTTAGACTTAGACTTGGACGACTAGGACTTGGACGACTGGGACTTGGACGACTGGGACTTGGACGACTGGGACTTGGACGACTAGGACTTGGACGACTAAGACTTGGACGACTAGGACTTGGACGACTAGGACTTGGAAGAATAGGACTTGGACTAAGACTTGGACTTGGACGACTTGGGCGACTGGGACTTGGACGACTTGGGCGACTGGGACTTGGACGACTTGGGCGACTGGGACTTGGACGACTGGGACTTGGACGACTTGGACTACTTGGGCTTGGACTTGGACGACTAGGACTTGGACGCCTAGGACTTGCACGACTAGGACTTGTACGACTAGGACTTGGACGAATAGGACTTGGACGACTAGGCCTTGGACGACTAGGACTTGGACTACTAGGACTTGGACGACTAGGACTTGGACGACTAGGACTTGGACGACTAGGACTTGGACTACTAGGACTTGGACGACTAGGACTTGGACGACTAGGACGTGGACGACTAGAACTTGGACGCATAGGACTTGGACGACTAGGACTTGGCCGACTAGGACTTGGCCGACTAGGACTTGGACGACTAGGACTTGGACGACTAGGACTTGGAAGACTAGGACTTGGACGAATATGACTTGGACGACTAGGAATTTGACGACTAAAACTTGGACGACTAGTACTTGGACGAATAGGACTTGGACGAATAGGACTTGAACGAATAGGACTTGGACGACTAGGACTTGAACGAATAGGACTGACGACTAGGACTTGGACTACTAGGACTTGGACGACTAGGACTTGGACGACTAGGACTTGTACGACTAGGACTTGGACGAATAGGACTTGGACGACTAGGCCTTGGACGACTAGGACTTGGACTACTAGGACTTGGACGACTAGGACTTGGACGACTAGGACGTGGACGACTAGAACTTGGACGCATAGGACTTGGACGACTAGGACTTGGCCGACTAGGACTTGGCCGACTAGGACTTGGACGACTAGGACTTGGACGACTAGGACTTGGAAGACTAGGACTTGGACGACAGGACTTGGACGACTAGGACTTGGCCGACTAGGACTTGGACGAATAGGACTTGGACGAATAGGACTTGGACGAATAGGACTTGAACGAATAGGACTTGGACGACTAGGACTTGAACGAATAGGACTGACGACTAGGACTTGGACTACTAGGACTTGGACGACTAGGACTTGGACGACTAGGACTTGGACGACTAGGACTTGGACGACTATGACTTGAACGAATAGGACTGACGACTAGGACTTGGACTACTAGGACTTGGACGACTAGGACTTGGACGACTAGGACTTGGACGACTAGGACTTGGACGATTAGGACTTGGACGACTAGGACTTGGACTAGGACGACTTGGGCTTGGACTTGGACGACTAGGACTTGGACGACTAGTACTTGGACGCCTAGGACTTGGACGAATAGGACTTGGACGACTAGGACTTGGACGACTAGGACTTGGACAACTAGGACTTGGACGACTAGGACTTGGACGACTAGGACTTGGACGCCTAGGACTTGGACGACTAGGACTTGGACAACTAGGACTTGGACGACTAGGACTTAAACTTAGACGACTAGGACTTAGACTTGGACTTAGACTAAAACGACTAGGACTTGGACTTGGACTTACACTTGGACTTAAAAACGACCCCTTAAATGGCTAACATTATTTAGACTAAATACATAACAAATTATTTTAAAATTAATTGAAAACACAAAATAAAATTCACAATTCCATTTATCAGGACAGTGTCCTTAATTAGTTGACCACGACTGTAGATATAGATATAGATAAAAATATAGATATAGATATAGGTATAGATATAGATATAGATAAGGGATATGACTCCCTTCTTATATTACTAGGTGGTAGGATTTAGCCCGCCCGGGTTGGTACCACCGCACTGAATGATAGGTCGGTCGAAACGGCTATGTAAATAGTTTGTTTTTTCCGTCCAGTTCAGTGTAGCCGGCACGACCGAAGGGAAGCACTGACGTGGCACCAAGTTCACCCGGTGTTATGGGCTGACATCACGGATGTTGTATGTACGGGCGCGGCGGTCCGTCGCGTCGGGCGGTAGGTAGTTAGCGCGCGTCGTAAGTATATAGAGTGCGTGAGGCCTGACCTAGGTCTTCTCTTCTCTCGCGTATCTACGCAGGCAGTACTCACAGAATAGAATAGTCATTTATTCAATCGTACATACATTATCCTAGAGATAGGATAATCGGATACATATTTACCTAAATTTGAGAGGTTGGATAAGTATGGAAAGACACTTTTTAATTTTTTCCCGGGATTGACGTATTTTAATTTTAACCGTATATTTTTGTGTTAAGTAACGTTTTAACATTATTATTATTTTCTTACATTAGTATTTCATTCACGTAATACATATATAAATTATGTTGGTGCTTCACTGAAACTGCCATACATAATAATAAAACCTGCTAATTATGTATAGGTTCCCGGTAAAAGTTGGGCCAAAATGATTTTTGGAATTTCAATCCCGAAAAGTAACTATATAAGGTCTTTCAAAATTAGTTCAGAGTACGCTAAGGGGGGGTTCTGTATCATATAGGGAGTAAAACCTATATACAATTTTTTTGACCTTGGGCTTTTTTTTATGTATTTAAATAAAAAAATAGGAGGTTGATTTTTATAGCCTAATCGATTCAGTTTCATAACAGTAACAAAAAAGTCTTCATCACCATTATGATCTAACGCGTGTAAGTTGGTAAAAAAAATTTAATTCTTTCTATTCCATAATAATAAAACTAAAATTGTGGTTTTTCACAATTTCTGAAAGAAAGAGATCTATGTGTTGGAAGAATTTTTTGTTCCTGGCATGAAACTGAAACGATTTTTTTTTACATTTTACATAAAAAAAATTTTTTTTACATTTCACATAAAAAAAAATTTTTTTCTAAAAAAAAAATTCTTTATTCTTCAAAATAGTAACCAACAAGCAAGCCAGGAAAACCAGCCGTATAAGCCAGGAGCTCCTCCTGAGATATCACAAACCCACCCTGGAAAGGAAAAATACAACCCCAACTCGCGTAGCTATGCAGAAATACTGGAACAGAAGCCACACAGTAATGTGGACCCCACACAAATCTTGTTAGACCTATTTCAAAAACAATCTGAAAAGATGTATAACTTACTACAACCAGTGGCGGCTGGTGACTTCAGTGACCGGTAGTGCGCTAAGTACCTACCTACTTAAATACCAAATTTCCCAACACATTCCCGTCATGTTATTTTAAGATCGGGACTTCCGAATTTTTTAAACGCCTAGGTTTTATTATGTACGTACCTTGTATGAATATTCTCAAGACCCTCAATGAGTTGGAAAAAAAAAAATCCAAACAAGTTTTTTAACTTATTTTTAATACCTTTATGAATACACCCATAGACCACAACACTACTGCAGCTTTCAAAAAGAAAACAGTAGAAATATCCCGAAAATGCTTCAAAAAATATATATAAAAATAAAAGCATTTGAAAAGTAGGAATTGAACCCGGGATCACCTGATTGTAAAGCCTTACCTTTAACCAACGCTTAGGCAAATATCGGCATCACTTCACGGACGCACATCACATCATCGGAAAGCACAAAACCTAACCATATCCCATTTTAAATATTCGCGCGCTAACGGGTATGTGACATTATCACATCACATGACAGCGCGAGCGCGCTGACTCGCTTCGAGGTAGACGGTTCGCTTTGAGGTAGACGGCAAAGAGTTTGTAAGACAGACTCGTACAAAACGAATCGCTCGCGACGCGACGTGTCGCACGCGCGGGCATTCACGATATAGCGTCCTTGTTTGGCGCTCGTGCGCCGCACGCAGAACTCCTTTCGGCCCATACTGTTTCTATGAAGTATCTTCTGTCTCACGCGCCAGCGGTGTTTTGCCGATCCCCATACATTCAGTATGGGAGACCCGCGTGCGATTTATATTCCGCACGGCGCGCGCGTTTACTCGCAAAAACGTGCCTTGGCATCTATAAAATAAGGTCGAATTCACATTCGTATTTATTTGGAGTACGATCTTTATGGTTTTTATGTAGTATGTTGTAAGGTATTATTTATTTTGAGTGAAGTGAAGACTTCTCGTGGTATGGTAGTGCGGCGCACGAGCGCACTTTAGGACCAGCCGCCAGTGACTACAACAGATAAGTTCCCTGATGGGGCTTAAAGTAACAATGATGAATAGACAGTCAAAATGACGGCGCTACGTTTAGCCACTTGGAACATAAATGGTATAGCCCCTAATATACTCGAAATCGAAACGCTAATCACTGAACAAAAATTAGATATAGTGCTGATTTCTGAATCTCACTCAACATCGAAAACATGCATTAAAATAAAGGGCTTTGATGTCTATATGACCCACCACCCAGACGGTACTGCACACGGTGGCACAGCAGTCATAATCAAAGAGACTATCAAACATCATCCTCTTCCAGAATTTCGGACAAATCACATCCAGGCAACAAGTGTTGCGGTTGAAGATAAGAGTGGGCACTTTAATGTGTCAGCCACATACTGCCCCCCTAAATATAAAATAGACGAAAAAATGTTCTCGGAGTATCTACTAAGCTTGGGAGGAAGGCTTATATCTGGTGGCAACTGGAATGCTAAACATTCCCAATGGGGATCAAGACTCTCGACTACAAGAGGCAGAGAGCTTAAAAAATGCTTGGAAAAACACAATATGTTCACACTCTCTTCCGGCGAGCCGACCTACTGGCCAACTAACCCAAAGAAGGTGCCCGACCTGCTGGATTTCTTTATCGTGAAGGGACTGTCAAGTATATACTTCAAATGCGAATCGAGCCTAGACAGCAGCTCTGATCACACCCCTGTCCTGTTGACAGCAAGCACTGTTGTTATAGCTGGAGAACTGAAAGAATCCCTAACTAACAATCTCACAGACTGGGGCTCTTTTAGTGCCTTCCTTAAAGAAACTGTTAATCTCAGGACTGCGCTCAAAACTGATGAGGACATTGAAAGTGCCACTAAATACATTACAAACTTGATCCAAGAAGCATGCTGGCTGAGCACACCTACAAGTCATGGAAAAAAACTCCGCCAACAACACAATATCCCTCTAGAAATTAAAGACAAAATCAGTGAGAAACGGAGACTTAGAAGAGTGTGGCACAACAGCAGGCACCCTCTAGACAAGGCAGCACTAAATAGGTCCAGTTCGGAACTGATACTAATGATTAAAGATGCCAAGAACAAGACCCTTGAAGCCCAGCTCGAATCTCTAACCGCAACCGCAGCTACAGACTACTCACTATGGAAATTCACAAAATCATATAATCAACCACAAAGGATGAAACCCCCACTAAAACTAGAAAACGACAAATGGGCACGAACTTCGCAAGAGAAGGCGCGGATTTGGCGCGCACCTAGCTAAAGTTTTCCAACCCAATGAAGGTGGGACGGATATAGACTACGAGAACGTTGACCTGGTCCTAAACCAACCATTCCAAATGGATTTCCCCCTCAAGCCAGTGAGCCCAAGAGAAGTGCAAAGATACCTGTTACATCTAGATGACAAAAAAGCACCTGGTTTCGACCTTATTACGCCTAAAATATTGAAAAATATCCCAAAGAAGGTATTGGTCTTCATCACATCTCTATTTAACGCTATGCTGAGACGGTCATACTTTCCGGACCTGTGGAAGGTATCGCAAGTGATCATGATCCACAAAGCGGGTAAACCCATAAATGCCTTACTTACTTACAAAACAGCATAAATGCCTTACTTACTTACAAAACAGTCTACTACGCCTACTTCCATGACATATGGAATATTATTCTGGGGAACAGCTGCAAGGGCAAGTAGAATTTTCTTATTGCATGGAAAGCATGAACATTACATAGGAATTTTTGCCCATTTGTCCAGTTATATTTATTACAGACTCTAGTATACAATTAAATATACCGTCGATTTTAAAAAGCTCGCCTGTGAAACTATGCCGCAAATGCTATGCGGTTGCTCGTCTTGCAAAACACTTTTGTCTGCCTCGGTAACTCAGTGGTGCGGTCGGTCGACTGTTGTTAAGCAACCCTGAGCGCGGTCAGTACTTGGATGGGTGACCGCTCGACCGTTGGAGGCTGACCTTTCACGTAAAACTGTAGGTCCGTCCCTTCCCTTCTTACCTTAGTAGGTGGTAGGGTTTATCCCACCCGGTTTAGTACCACCGCACTGAATGAACCGTCTCGGCCGAAACGGCTATGCAAATAGTTCGTGTCAGTTCAGTTTAGCCGACATTAAATTAAGGGAAGCACTGACATGGCACCGAGCATGGCACTTAGTTCACCCGGTGTTATGGGCTGATATCACGGATGTTGTAGGTGATGTAGCCAACCGTGTCAGTTGCCATAAAAAAAAAACTTAACGTTCCGAGGTTGACAAAATTATTCAAACGTTCAACCTTTTGAGTAAAATCACGTTTTACTCAAAGCTATATTTACCAACGCAGGAAACAATTAGCTGCAATCAGTTTTCCAACTGTTGAATAATTTACTTGACAAATTTGCATAATTTGGTATAAGTGTAGCGAGACCAAACCACAGATTAAGTAATAGTTACTTCGTACCAAACGGCGGGCGTGCCTTCTTTGAAACTTGGTAGGTTTGAGGTAGAATTAACTACTAGGGCAAGAAACCAATTCCGTACCTAGGAGAGATCTAGGGCGTGTTGCACGCAAACAGAACTTGGAATCATTTATTTATTTATTTAATTTATATTAAATCTAAGAAACATTACAGGCTTATGCGTTCCCTAGCTTACGTCACATACATATGTATTTATTTAATATAATTCCTTATTTAAGCTAAGCTCAAGTGGCAATGGGCTGGGCACGTCAGCCGAAGAGACAACGACCGTTGGAGTAACCGTGTCCTACACTGGCGGCCGTGGACAGGAAAACGGAGTGTGGGAAGACCACCCGCCAGGTGGGACTACGACATCAAGTACGTCGGCGGAAAGCAGTGGTTACGTACCGCTGAGGGCCGGGAAGACTGGAGGAAAATTGGAGAGGCGTATGTCCAGCAGTGGACGCTTACACGCTGACTGACTGAGGTCGTGGGTTCTGGCTCTTAAGTAATTGTCTGGTGAATATCATACATACATATACGTACATACCAATCCTCCTTGTACATACTGCACGGTTTTATCCGAATATCGCGGTAATCAGAGTAATCGGTGTTGTGCTCCAAGAACTCTTCTCTAATTTATACAATTAAAATTACAATACAAAAAAAAAAGCCTCAGGTGCACTCCGGGAGTGCCGGCAGAAGTGAAAACAACACCGTAACATTGCTTAAAAAAAAAAAACCAAAAAAAAAAATTATGTTAAATTTAGTAGAACGGACAGACATGCATTTGTTACGGAACCCTACATTCATTTTGCAGAACTTAGTAGAATGGACAGACATAAACGTGTTACGGAACCCTACTTTTATTATAAAATAACCGTCGGAGGACCTTGGTTGAAAATTGTAAAATTTAGTAGAACGGACAGACATGCATTTGTTACGGAACCCTACATTAATTTTGAAATAAATGTTAAATTTAGTAGAACGGACAGACATGCTTTTGTTACGGAACCTTACATTCATTTTGCAGAACTTAGTAGAATGGACAGACATAAACGTGTTACCGAACCCTACTTTTATTATAAAATAACCGTCGGAGGACCTTGGTTGAAAATTTTAAAATTTAGTAGAACGGACAGACATGCATTTGTTACGGAACCCTACATTCATTTTGCAGAACTTAGTAGAATGGACAGACATAAACGTGTTACGGAACCCTACTTTTATTATAAAATAACCGCCGGAGGACCTTGGTTGAAAATTGTAAAATTTAGTAGAACGGACAGACATGCATTTGTTACGGAACCCTACATTAATTTGAAATAAATGTTAAATTTAGTAGAACGGACAGACATGCATTTGTTACGGAACCCTACATTCATTTTGCAGAACTTAGTAGAATGGACAGACATAAACGTGTTACCGAACCCTACTTAACAGTTGCACTCCGGGAGTGCCGGCAGATCCCGTGCCACTCTAACTTAACCCTTAATGCAATGACTTAAGGTTTCATTTTAAAAATGACGCTGACGCGATGTCGCGAGTTATTCATTTTTTACCCACCTAAAAAAGTGCCAAGCGCCGCTAAATAAGTTTTCACTTCAAAAATCACAAAGTATTCGAACAAGATAACCGAATAACATTCGGTCGTACGCGGCAACCCCCACGTGCGACTGAATGTCCATGGGCGTCGTTAGACACCTTATGGGTGGCTCGGCGCCACATGTCGCGCTTTCTATAAAAAGAAAGATAACTTATCAAGTCGCAAGTAAGCACGAAGACCCAACCTGTTGCATGACTCGGTGGAAGGACCGTGCCAAGGTGAGAGGTGGCTAGCCTGTTGCCCTCTAGCACGGCATCTTTTCCTAATCCCTTAGTCGCCTTTTATGACATGCACGGGGAATGATGCAGTGGGGCTATTCAAGCTCCGGCCCCACATGGTACTTACTTTGAATCTATAGACATGTTCCAGCTAAACTCAGAAATGTGGTGTTCAGCGGCGGGTGACCTCTTGATTTCAAGGTTCGAGCTTTGAATCTACTAAACTACTTCACAATAAATACCTAAATCATTTACAACACTCGTGAGTGATTTCAGCCACCTCGGTGAACTAGGTGCCATGTCAGTGCTTCCATTTGGGCGTGCCGGCTACACTGAACTGGACGAAAATGAAGTTAAATAATATAGTCTTAGGCACTCACGTCTCTCAGCATTTTCTCCGCTGCCTCTGGATTCCATTGTCGAGCTGAAAATAAAAACGTTGGTAATAAGTAATAATCATTGTATTCGTATCGAATTATATTTGTTCTACAGAGTGTTTCAGGATAGGCTTGAGAAACTTCAGGAATAGAAAGTATTTATTATTAGAAGAAAAAAATCTTTATAAATTATAACTCAAATTAATCGAAATTCCGTTTTTTTTCATACAAAAATTTAAAATTGTAATAAAATCTCGATGGACAGTGAGTATGGGGAATTTTGGCAACCGTGCTGTCTAGGTCTAGGGAGTGCAATGACCTATTCAAGTCCCCTTTTTCTTTTGATGTCATTCAAATTTAAGTGTTTGGAATTTACCTACATGTAGTTTAATTCTAGTAGTTAAGCATGTAAGTTACTCATTTTATTTTTATTTAAAAAGTCGGACGTTAACGGTCCACCAAATCTCGATGAAAATATTTTCACCAAAACGTACTATAAAATGACCGAATCTGGGAAAATGTTTCAGAGCTTTTCGTCTTCAAATGTGGACCTCTTTCGAACCCTGCAGTTACGAAACCCTATCCTGAAACATCCTGTATAGGTTTTTTTTATTGCTTCCGAACTGGGTTGCTGTGACCGAGGTCGAAACGCCAGGCGCAGTCAATTTCACCCCCGAGCAGGTGCCAATCCGGCTTGGAGGCGGACTAATGCCGCTTTGAAGATCCTTATTTCAGAACTAGCTTTTGCCTGTGGCTTCGCTCGCGTGAAATTCATAAGTAAGAAAGAAGGCCGAGCTGCGTGCCTGCGTTACCTACCTTTTTTTCGGCGTTCGGAACAATTCGGCTTGTATGAGAGCCACATCTTAGCGTAACCTGAACTGAATTTCATATAGTTAAATGTGCTTGTACTAAGTTTTATCGAATTCGGACGATCGGTTTAAGAGTTATGAAGGAACATAGGTACATATACAGTTTAACGTGGAATCAGAACCACGGTTTGCATAAACAATAAAAAAAAACAATTATTACAATGATGACCAAGAGTGGGATAGGTATGTCTAAATAATTACCTCTGAGCCATCTCAGCAGGAAATAGTCATTGTGCTCTGGTTTCAGCACATCTTTCACGCTCCGGCGGAACTGAAACAATTTCACAAATTTTCGGTTATCGATAGCTTCTAGGAAACAATTTATTATCAAAACAAACGTGCAGCTCGCACAACAAAATTTTATGGCTTAGTGAACGGAGATTCCCTTTACTAAGCCATAAAACTTTATTACGCGAACTGCACGTTTGTTTTGATTTGAGAATAGTATACAACGTGTCCCAAAACTCAAGGTCAAGCGGGAACCAGGGAGTAGGCCAGTTTATGTATGACTACCCAGGGAAAAAAACGTGAGAAAGAAAAAAAAATCGGAGTCATTTGTTTTTTATGATATGAGCATTTTCTTTAAAAACGTTGAAAATTGACATCTCGTACAATATTTTAGGTACTACGAATACAAATTTCCAAATTAAATTGTTCAAATTTTTATATTGGAAGCCTAACTAACTCTGCTATTGATAACTATCCCAAATAAAACCAGAATGCCTGTAGTTTTACCAAAAAAAAATTAAGTAAAAATTTTTTCTGAAAAAATAAATGACTCACATTTTTTTTTATTATTTTTCCCTGGGTAGTCATAAACTGACCTACTCCCTGGTTCCCGCTAGACGTTGAGTTTTGGGACACGTTGTAGATTTCTTTAAACTCTTAATTTTATTATTATACAGTTGCATTAGTCAGTCAGTCAGTCAGCGTGTATGCGTCTACTGCTGGACACACGCCTCTCCAATTTTCCTCCAATCCTCCCGGCCTTCAGCGGTACGGAACCACTGCTTTCCGCCGACGTACTTGATGTCGTTGTCCCATCTGGCGTCTGGTCTTGCCACACTCCGTTTTCCCGTCCACGGCCGCCAGTGTAGGACACGGTTACTCCAACGGTCGACGTCTCTTCGGATAACGTGCCCAGCCCACTGCCACTTGAGCTTAGCCACCCGGTGTCCAACATCGACTACTTTGACTCGGCGGATTGTCTCGTTAGGCAACAGTTACATTACGTACATTATTTTAACGTAAAAGTAAGTTTTTTTATTAGTAATAAATAACTTATGATAACACGAAAATTATACCCTATTTAACCCTGTGCAATGTAAATGTTTAAAATAATATCTAATAACTAGAAATGTATGTTTTTTTTTATTTATTATACTTGGCGATCCATTCATAAATTAGTAGTCATTTGTTACGTCGTCGTCGCAGAGCGCAGACGCTAAATCGATCAATCTAGATTCTCAGTTGTCATAGAGACGAATGGGCAGTTGTCAAGTCATAACACCTGCCACGCCTGCCACAATATCTGACCACTTCGCGCTTCGCTGAGTTTCAGCAAAATTTTTACATTTCCCGAGTTTTAATTAAACAACAAACCGATGGGGGAACACGGTGGCGATAACCTGTGCTCCTTCAGCACTGAGTCAGCTCGAGACCAGGTCGGTCACGCCAGGATCTTGTTGGTGTCTGAAGGATCCGACACCTCCATCTCGTCCCCCTCCTCCTCCTCCTCCGAGGAAGACAACTGGGGGAACTTGATCAAGTCCACGGAGATACCCCCGGAGTACTGGCACATCCAGAAACTGATAAAGTACATGAAGGCGGGCAACCAAACAGCGACCATGGTGTCGCTCTCATGCATCAAGGATCACGACCTTACGCTGGAGACCAATCAGAGGGCGATCATAGACATCGGAGGCCTCGAGCTCCTGGTCAACTTGCTGGAAACCAGGGATCTAAGCTGCAAACTTGGCGGTCTGGCAGTTTTGAAGGAAATAACTCCGAACATAGAGATAAGAAAGAAGATTACGGACCTCGGAGCTATACCACTTCTGGTAGGTCTGCTATCTGATCCGGCCAGAGACGTCCAGGTCCTCGCAGCGGAGACAATAGCGAACCTGGGGAAAATACGGAAAAGCCGAAAGTTTTGCCGACGAGTTGGTGGTATACCGAAACTTATCGATTTATTGGATGTGCAAGAAAAGTACCTCATTACTCCGCGGGAAGAACTAACTGCAGATGAAATGGAATTCCTCGACATAGCGAGAGCTGGCGCGAAAGCCTTGTGGTCGATGTCTTCGTCGAAGCGGAACCGGGAGGCTATGAGAAAGTATGGAATGGTGCCTCTCATAGCTCGGCTTCTGAAGACCGTTCACAATGACGTGGCGGTTCCAGGGGTCGGGACGCTACAGATGTGCGCTACTGAAACTTCCTTTCAGCTCGCTATACAAACCGAGAAAATGGTCGACGATCTCATTAAGCATTTGGCTAGCGAAGATAAGGACTTGAAGGTAACTAACTTACGCTCAACTCTTTTGCTACTACCTATTAACATCCAAAAGTTTACTGTAAGAAATATCTGTAAGGGATAAGTCCGCCTTTGCACCTTATGCAAATTTTCTAATGTACTTATTACTGTTGAATGCTTATTGGAGCAATTAAGCATTTTCTATCTATCTATCTACTAACTACAGGTTTCAGAAAATAAAACGAGAGGTCTTGGTATCTTCTAGTTTAGTCTAGTTAGTAGTAGTCGAAATTGATATAAATTCGATGCAATTTTTACAGACGTATTGCAGTTTAGCAATTTACAAATGCGCGAACGATCCAATAACGCGCGACATGATACGCGAGGCTGGCGGTCTGGAGCTCTTGGTGGAAGCCGCCAGAGACAGCACCAATCGAGATAACAAGTCTTTACTAGCTGCTGTCACTGGAGCTCTATGGAAGTGCGCAGCCAGTGAAAAGAGTGTGAAACGATTGGACAACCTAGGCGCCGTGCAGTGTCTCGTTAGATTGCTCGACGATGAAAACGACGGGGTGCTCACAAATGTCGTTGGAGCATTGGCAGAATGTGCCAAGTATCCTCACAACAGAGATGCGATTAGATCTGCAAGAGGAATACCGATGCTAAGTTAGTACATAATGTGGTACATTATTTTTACTTTCGAGCGACTGTAAGGAGAAAGGAAGTATTGTGATCGTCCAAAATTTCGAAGTTGAGATTTCGACTGATTTGGGCTATATATCTGTCAACGATCCCAAAAAAGTGGTTTTGAGAAACATGTATGTGTGTGTGTGTGTCCAGGGACCTTGCGCCCAAACCGCTCAACCGATTTGGTTCAAAATTCGTATTTAGTAGTTTGAAACGATAATCTAGGGGTACCTTTTTTTAGTTATTCAAAATTTGAAAAAATAAGGGTAGCTGTCATACAAAATTTGTCTATGGCAATGTGTCCAGCGACGTTGCGCCTCAACCGCTCAACCGATTTCGTTTAAAATTCATATTTAGTAGTTTGAAACGATTATCTAGGGGTACCTTTTTTTAGTTTTTTTTAATTCAAAAAAATAAGGGTAGCTGTCATACAAATTATTTCGATGAGGTCGATTTTCTCAAAAATGGCTCTAACGATTTTTATTATATTTTTCACATAGAAACCCTTTTACTAGTATAAAAATATACCATTATCTGTTTCTCCAGGAAACCATACAAACGAAGGTTTCCTTCTATTAAAATATTACATACAAAATGTTTGTTGCGATCGGCGATCGCCTAACTAATTCAACGGAACTGTCCCGTCAGTATATTTTGAATTTCGAACATAAAAACGTTGAGTTCGCCAAACAAGCGAGAAAGTCAGTGGGGTATTACCCTACCATTTATTATTTATTGGAATGCGTAGGTGAGATTTGGTATAAATTAGTGAGCTAGTACACCTATGTACATGTGCGATTATGTAACTTTACTGGTGACCATTAATTTCCATGTATTTAATTGCACCCCTGCTGCCAATGTTAATCAAAATCTCGCAGTTGAAATCAGGATCTTGCGGATATGTTTATTGTTTTATGACAAACTTAGACATATTATGTTTTTAGTTCATCACCTAAACAGCACGCATAAGCCGCTTCTCGAAAACGTGCCGTCAGTCCTGATGGAGTGCGCCAAGGAACAAAGCTGCATGCTGGAAATCGAGGAATTGGACGGTGTTCGTCTGGTGTGGTCATTACTGAAGAACGACTCCGAAAAGGTTCAGACCAACGCCGCTCTGGCGCTCTGCCCTTGTGTCCAGAATGCAACAGACTCGGGGGAGATGGTTCGGTCTTTCGTCGGAGCTCTAGAGCTGACTGTGGGACTGCTGGATTCTCCAGATCGGAATGTGCTTGCAGCGGTCTGCGCCGCCATTTCTACGATCGCGAGGGACCACGAAAACTTGGCTGTCATATCGGACCACGGAGTTGTCGCGAAGCTTTCTAATCTGGGTGAGCAAAATCAATTCCTTGGCGAATGAAAAAAAAAAAACTAACTTGCGCAGCTGTTGTGTATACGCAGTGAATGTAGTTATGCATGTAACAGCTGTCTAAAATAAGATCTTAAGCAAGCTCGCAACAGCCAACAACAGAAATATTGGCGACATTATTAATATGTTTTTTTTTTCACGAAAGCGAAATATACGCTACGCAAGCGTCACGTATCAACGCAACGAGAGCGTTACACCTGTACTGTCTAAACAAGATCTTAATGCTTAAAGTGGCTTTAAATAACAGCGATCAATAAGCGGTTTTTTTTTTGCAATATTTTCTGTAACTCTATGGTTATTTTCGTAGTAGTCACAAAGACGTAAACATCTTAAAAGTACCTCGAAAAGTACAATGACATCTTAAATATTTCTTTGAAGCGAAGTTTTTTGACGCACTTTTGGAATTGGGACCTAACTCAGAATAAGTGAAACGTCACGAAACTACGAACGAAAGTTGCGACGCTCCTCTTGGGCTTGACGTCCATTTCCATCTGAACTGATTTAGTCAATACTCCAGTTCATATTTCTAATTACCTACTTAATTTTATTGTCTAATGTTGATCTGCTCATATAGCATAGAATTTATTGTAAATGTTGACAATGCTCGCTGAAATAAAATACTTTTAAGTTTGACTTGACATGTCATCAACGGAGAATGCGTTTTAGTCTGTTTGTCACAAGATAAAGTTTGTCTTGCAGTCAGCACGACGGATGACAAGCTGCGCGCCAAACTCGGCGTTGCCATAGCCTACTGCTGCGATTGGTCTCAGAATCGGAAGGAGTTCGGCAGTCGCGGAGCAATCACGCCCCTGGTCGGCTACATGACCTCGAGGGACCTCGACGTGCACAGAGCCACGGCCCTGGCGCTCTATCATCTGTCCTACTACTCACTGAACTGCGTCACCATGCATACGGTATACGAATCATTCGGTCATTTCAACAGGAAACGGTTGTGTAAATAGTTTGTGTTTTCCGTCCAGTTCAGTCTAGCCGGCACGACCGAAGGGAAGCACTGACGTGGCACCAAGTTCACCCGGTGTTATGGGCTGACATCACGGATGTTGTAGGTGATGTAGCCAGCCGTGTCAGTTTCCATAAAAAAAAATGATTTTCGTTATACGATCTCAATATTCAAGAATCAGGATGCTGCTATGATATGATGCATCGCTCCACTGGCCTTCGCAAAATTTTGCTTCCTGAGACGTTAAATATTTCGATGTGACCGCTAACGAATCCCAGCTTGTTTACCTTGCCGTTTTTATTTGTTTTGCTCTACATATCGAGGTAGGATCCAAATGGCCACACGTTCTAATGTTTTATTTTATTTTATTACAGCTAATTAATAGTGTGATTATAAAAAAAAAATTGATATTTGGTAGATTTTTTTAAATGGAAACTGACACGGTTGGCTACATCACCTACAACATCCGTGATGTCAGCCCATAACACTTTGGTGAACTAGGTGCTATGTCAGTGCTTCCCTTCGGGCGTGCCAGCTACTCTGAGCTGGACGGAAAACATGAACTATTTACATAGTCGTTTCGACCGACCTCTCATTCAGTGCGGTGTTACCAACCCGGGCGGGTTAAACCTAAGAATGGAAGGAACATACAGTTTTAAACCAGGGTCAGCCTCCAACGTTGCAGCGGTCACACATCCAAGTACTGACCGAGCCCAGGTGTGCTTATGATCACGACCGACAGGCGACCGACCGCACCACTGAGCTACCGAGGCTGATATATGCCTATACAATATACCACAAAATTGCAATTCAATAGAGGTTTTAATTCATATCTGTATCATTTGCTTTTAAGTCACAGGAATCAATTAGATTAGGTAAATTATACATTAAACATTATGAATAGTGTTTTAGCATGGTCAACGACAGTGTCGACTTTAATCGAGGTCGCTCAAGTAGAGATTAGATTCTCCATCTCCTAATTATACACCAGAACATGATTATACTGGAAAAATACATACGAGTACAATGATAAGATTATCTTCTCCTTCTGCGTGCCTTTTCCAATGTGTGTTAATAAGACCTGCTTTTAACAGGCAGGTGTGGTTCAATTTTTGCTGGAGACCGTGGGCTCCACCGATCCTGTCCTCCAAGAGGCCTCCGCCGGGTGCCTGTGCAATATAAGAAAGCTGGCCCTAGCAACTGAGAAAATCAAGCTGAAGATGTAGAAAATTTGACCTATTTGCGACAGCACGTGTTGGATTTGTTCGAAGAATCTTAAGTTTTAGTGAAATCACGATGCGACGAAGATTTCAAGCAATGCTCCAAAGGTCCCGGTTGGTGCAAGTTGCCATTACGTTGGTACAACACATCACATAAAGTGCAGTGTTTAGCGAAGGTTCACCGCGACACAATTATGACCTCTTGGCTTTTACGCAACACAAGTAATGAGGACTTTGATGCTGATGTGAAATGTGATTGCAAAGACGACGACGACGACGACTCAAAGAATATCGTTTGGTTACTCAGTAACGCCCAGTTAGAAGTGTCCTCCTTCGAACTTCAGGAAAAGGCGCGTATCGCGCGCGAAAGATACGTCTGTGAGCGGAACAGCTCCGTCTATTGGGCTGGCCGATAGTAGAGATGGTGTTATGAGTGATCTTCAGACCGAGTTTACTACTCTTTTGCGGTGGATTCAGCGTCACTATATCAAATATTTTGTCGTCCCTGGGCAAATTTCCACTATGGAGATCAATATTTATTATAAGCCGCGAAAGCCCTAGTATAGCTGCACGTCTCCGTAATCCAGTGACCCGAAGTGCGTCGCTCCAGTTGCCCCTGCCTAGTTACGGTCTACATACTGCTTCAAAGGTTCTCAGCAGCTGGCAGAGCGCGCAAGGATTGCAACCTCACGTGTTTTGAAGCGCGGCCCCGCAACTGGTTTCTAGTACAGGGCGAGTTTTTCCTTTACGTAATGATTGGGCCCGATCTTGCCCGGACTGGGTTGTGTCTGGTCAACCATTGCACTACTTATGTATTACTAAATTGTAGCACTTGAATTTTAATTAATAAATTTATTGAACGTTATTAGCAATCTTGTTGTTTATTTAAGTACGTACAATAATATATTTATTTATGACTAAGCTTTTGCTCGTGGCTTTGCTTCGCATGTTTAGGGTTCTACCTTTTTGCTCACAGCTCAGGCCGCCGTTGATGTAGCGTTATGAATGATTTATATATATAGAGCCTAAAACCATCTTGAGAAGTGATAGAATATAACAGTGAAAACCGTATGTGAATCGATAAAGTGGTTATAAGGATATTCATACATATGCCGCCGCCGCCGCCGCCGCTGCCGCCCGCCGCGCGCCGCCGGCGCCGCCGCGCCGGTCGCCCGTAGAAACTTCGCTTTATTTATTAGGAATAATCAATAAATTTAATCAAACGATAATTTTTGACGACGTTCAAAATTTATTCATATTTCAACTTACATTTTGTTATTTTACTGCCGGGACTTGGTGTTCGGTTTGCCTACACTTGACCTCGAAATTAGAATGCACCTGCCTTCCTGCAGCTATGAATATTATTAAATAGTCTTTGAAGATCCATTATAATAATGTACCTACTACAGATATTATATAACCGCATATACATCTTGGTGTACCGACCGCGACCATGCGACTTGCCCCGGCTCGACCTTGCCTAGGTGTTTCTTTAATGAAGTCATAAGTACTTAATTGCTCTGCTGACAATCACTATTGCGTGTCGCGTCGTTACTTAGTGGCGTTACCCACAAGCGGTCAGTAGCACATTCCACCTCCGCATCACGCGCACTGGGCAGGGATTGCATCCCTACACGCTGGACTTACCGCGCATGCGTCCGTACCAATCGATTCTGCAGATCTTTCCTTTACAGAACCGGTAAACTCTGGAACGCTCTCCCTGCTCATATATTTCCCCCCAAGTACAGTCTCGGGTCCTTCAAGAGGGGCGTGAATGGGCACCTGTCAGGCCGGCATGGCATTCGCAACCCCCGAATACGACCGAATGTCCATGGACGCCGTTAGACACCTCATGGTTGCCTCGGCGACATATTATGTCGAGCTTACAATTAAAAAAAAGACGATAGCGTTAGCTAGCTTCTATCCTATGAACGTCGTGTTATGACGTCGTCGTCAGTGGTGCGACATATGACCTGCGGTTGGTCGTCGTCAAAGTGTTGACGCGTTTGCTTGAACATTTCAGTACCTACTTATCCGAAATCCGGATGTATTTTAGTACGTATCTATGTCTAGGTAGTAGTATGAACAAACATTTTCTACACATTTTTGATAATTTTTAAGTTGGGGCTTTGAGCATCGTGTACTGCGAACCGTTTTCAAATTTCGAATTTCCTTCATCGTATTGCTGTCGCTGCTGTGGCCCGCGCCGCTGCCCACGCACGTGAAAAGGACAACTGCCAAACTGCCTAAAAATATTCGTGAATCATCCATCATTCAGGCGAAGTCTTTTTTTATGAATGTCTTTATTCTTCCTCAATTTAAGTGGTAAGTATATTTTTTTTGCTATCAACAAAAGCCCACTGGATGTCCCTATGTCTTAATTTTAATTATTTTTTTAATAGTTTTCCATATAAAAATATGAAAGTTTTAGGCCTAAGATTGCTATATTTTCACATTTTTATAATCAAATATATGTATTTCAATTAAAATTAAATAACGAAAAAAGGACAACATAATATGGACATAGATATTGATAATATCTTCTACACACAACAATTTTAAAATGGTAGTGCAAGATTTACGGGTAGGAAAGAGACTTGCCGTGGTGTATGAGTAAAGTGGACTTCCCGGCCCGGTTCTCTTAAGATTTCTCCCACAGAAGAGCGAAAGGGACTTTGCTTTTCCTACGGTGACTCTAGTCCATAATAGTCCTTATACAGGTGGCCCAGTTATAGTGGTCCAAAATTTTTTTTTAGATGGAGGTCGTCATGTTGACTCATTTAAAAAAAACATTAGTTCCGCGAAAATCAATAGTTTAGAAGTTATGTTTTTTTGAATTTTTTTTTTAATTTCTCTATTTTAGTCACATTAACCGCTCTAGTTGGATACCTATTCCAGAAAATCGAATAAAATTTGGTATGGAAGTAGAGGAGACATGTAGCTAGTACGTAATGAATAGTTTTTACGTTTACCCCTAGACCGTACTGTTGCTATAGCCCTTTCAGTGAATTTTTGTTCAGTTTACATTAAAACTTATTAATTTTTGAAAAATCACTGTGAAAAAACAATTACTACCGGAGATTTGCCCATGCCCTTAAAAACTACCTATACATATCACAATTCTCCAGACCAAAAATTGTAGTGGTGTTACAAATTGTAACATATTCAAAATTAACATAATGTGTACAAAGTCACTGCAATAAAAAGTGATGATTACCTTAATTTTTAAAATCTTTTTTTTTAAACATTACTAAGCAGTTTTTTTTTGTGTGTAGATTAGCGCTGTTAGATACAGGTTTGTGAATAATGTGATATTGTAATTGAACTAACGTTGTAAAAAAAAGGATTTTAAAAATTAAGGTAATCGTCACTTTTTATTGTAGTGACTTTGTACACATTGTGTTAATTTTGAATATGTTACAATTGTAACACCACTACAATTTTTGGTCCGCAGAATTGTGATATGTATAGGTAGTTTTTAAGGGCATGGGCAAATCTCCGGTAGTACTTTTTTTTTCACAGTGATTTTTCAAAAATTAATAAGTTTTAATGTAAACTGAACAAAAATTCACTGAAAGGGCTATAGCAACAGTACGGTCTAGGGGTAAACGTAACAACTATTCATTACGTACTAGCTACATGTCTCCTCTACTTCCATACCAAATTTTATTCGATTTTGTGGAATAGGTATCCAACTAGAGCGGTTAATGTGACTAATATAGAGAAATTTCAAAAAAAGTAAAAAAAAATCATAACTTCTAAACTATTGATTTTCGCGGAACTAATGTTTATTTTAAATGAGTCAACATTATGTCCTCCATCTAAAAAAAATTTTTGGACCACTATAACTGGGCCAGCCTGTATATAGTCATTGTATGACATTTGAATATAATCCATCTAAGTACCTGCTGGCTGGAGCCTCAGTGCCTATACGTTTATCTCTATCTTCTCTACTTCTTATAAAAGGGATCATCTGTCTGTATGTATGTTTGAGGTAAACTCCGGAACCACTGAACATATTTTGATGCAGTTTCCACCAATGTAAAGAGTAGTTCCTCAGGCCCACCATGGGCTATATACCATCACGCTTAATAGCCTTAGGGCTGAACACTATAAAAGAAAGTATAGTATGAACCGAATTTAGTGTCTAGTAGTAGTAATAGATGGCGTTAGCAGTTCTGTTGCGTTGAGGGAGGGAGAGAGATAATATAAGAGAAGCGACCGCTTATATTTGCGTTTAAATCGGATTTGCTAATAAACATTGTCTAACGCGAGCGAAGCAGCGGGCAAAAGCTGGTTTTATCATCATCGATTAGTTTTATATAGATTCAGAGTGTGTGGTCGACAAGTCCATGCATGTGGTGGAATATAGACCACCGATTATATAATCTGATATGGACTGAACTACTTGAACTAGGCACCTGATTATGCCGTTAATGAAATGAATGATTCATACATAGCCATATACTGCAGTTAAATTGTAATGACGAGCATACCTACCCAGTTGGTCGGCCACACTTCCGGTGACCCTGTGCCATAGGATGATTGCCAAAGAATTAAAAATATAGAAGAGTACCATTTAATTTCCTCGAGGTGATAGAATGGCGCACGGACGAAATTACGAATGCCCGACCCAGATTGTTTATGAAAAATAGTTCGCGTCTTTTCCGTCCAGTTCAGTGGCACGCCAAAGGGAAGTACTGATACGGGGCCTAGTTCTGAAGGGGGAGAAGGTGTAATGGGCGGCTGACATCACGCTTATAGCAGGTGAAAACATCCAGCCAATTATACTATAATTATATTTTCTTCCTGACCCATGCATCAATAAGCGTCATTTTCGGTTGGGATGTAAAACTAGTTCATGAAAATAACTGAAAAATGCTTCAATTCAAATGCAAAACGCATCCAGATCGGAATATTCTAGGGCGGCTGCGAGAGACGATGTTTGATGATGAATTTTTTTGTTATAACCACATTTTTTTTATGTAATCCGGTATGAGTGGCTGAGTCAGAGGGGCCAAAGCACATGCTCCGACCAGCCAATATCACCTCCGAGAAGGTAGGTGCCGATAACGGAAATTTCCCTGGATTGCTGGCTATACTGGACTAGAGGAGAACACAACCGAGGCTGCTATGCGGCCATCTTACATCCAGTACGGTGGTACCATCCGAGTCGGCTATAATTTGAGCCTTCAAACCACCTAGTAAGGGACAAAGGAAGGTAACTACCTACAGTTTTACACCGGTTCCGAACGGTGAAGCAGGTGTGAGTATGGACGTAAATTCTGTTGCAAATTGAGTGAATGCATACCAAATGTCAAATCCAAATGTAATGAGGTAAAAAAGTATGCAATGACGTTTCTGTGGTATTAATTCTTTGGTGATGGCCTATTCGCGCTCCATATCTGTCGTCGTGGTCATGATCGGTGGCGCGTGCGTAAACGGCGAGGTCGTGATTAGGTCGTACGTAACCCGCTGCTGTTACGAATATTCGTACGTAGTTAGTAGTGAGCAGGGTTGCCAGATGCCAGTTGGTTTAGTTGAAAAAACCGGACATTTTTCATCACAGGGCCTTTGATTTTTCAGGTGCACAATGAAAGTTTATTTTATGTACCAAATGTTTCATAACGTTTCCTTTTGAAAATGGATGGGAGATAGAGTAATAAAAAAAGGGTTGAATTGATCGAACTTACTGAAAAATCTAAGAACACAGTAAGATAAGTATTAAAATGTTCTGAAAAAGTAAATATTTGCGTTATATGAAGAAAAACCGGACATTTTCGTGTCCGGTTTTTCATTATTTTGGAGACCGGACACAAGCTTCAAAAACCGGACTGTCCCGTCCAAAACTGGACATCTGGCAACCCTGGTAGTGAGTGACGTTGGCGTGGTAATATTAGGCAGTAATAAAAAGATAATAGATGGTTGCTGGTGGATGAGAAAAAAGACAAGTTCAAGAGTAGTACGTGGAGATAGTTGTAAGTTAGTACGTTAACGTTTTTGTAAGTTAGTACGCATTACGTAATTATATATATATATAGAAGTAAACTGCAGTTCATGCTGCTATTAAAACTTGTTTTATGTACCTACTTGCGTTGCTCTGTGGTTTTGATTTCAAGTACCTTACTACTAGGTTTTTTTAATTTTTTTTTATTGAGAGCGCGACATATGGCGCCGAGCCACCCATAAGGTGTCTAACGACGCCCATAGACATTCGGTCGTATGCGAGGGTTGCGAATGCCATGCCGGCCTGACAGGTGCCCATTCACGCCCCTTTTGAAGGATCCGAGACTGTACTTGGAGGGGAATATATGAGCAGGGAGAGCGTTCCAGAGTTTACCGGTTCTGTAGAGGAAAGATCTGCAGAATCGATTAGTACGCATCCGCGGTAAGTCCAGCGTATAGGGATGCAATCCCTGCCCAGTGCGTGTGGTGTAGGACTTAGAGGTGTAGGTTTAAACCAGTACGCGAACCAGATTTGGTACCACCCCGAACATGGAAGGTCGGTCGAAACGGCTATGAAAAAAAGTCGTAAGTATGTACGTGTTTTCAGTCCAGTATGCAAGTAAGTAGGCATGTTTCTCAACAATATTCAGAAAAAAAAAAATTTGGGGTTTTACAACATCCACGATTTCAGCTTCGTGAACTAGGTGCCAAGTCAGTGCTTCCCTTTGGTAGTGCCGGTTACACTGAACTGGACGAAAAACACTAACTATGTACACAGCCGTTTCGACCGGCCCGGATTTTCATACAGTGCGGTGGTACCAACCCGGGCGGGTTAAACCCTACCACCTAGTAAGGTAAGAAGGGAAGGGACCAACAGTTTTACGTGGAACCCGAACCACGGTCAGCCTGTAATAAATATAACTGGACAAATGGGCAAAAATTCCTATGTAATTTTGTATTTTTTCTATTTTGTATGAAGTTTTACGTGGAACCCGAACCACGGTCAGCCTGTAATAAATATAACTGGACAAATGGGCAAAAATTCCTATGTAATTTTGTATTTTTTCTATTTTGTATGAAGTTTTACGTGGAACCCGAACCACGGTCAGCCTGTAATAAATATAACTGGACAAATGGGCAAAAATTCCTATGTAATTTTGTATTTTTTCTATTTTGTATGAAGTTTTACGTGGAACCCGAACCACGGTCAGCCTGTAATAAATATAACTGGACAAATGGGCAAAAATTCCTATGTAATTTTGTATTTTTTCTATTTTGTATGAAGTTTTACGTGGAACCCGAACCACGGTCAGCCTGTAATAAATATAACTGGACAAATGGGCAAAAATTCCTATGTAATTTTGTATTTTTTCTATTTTGTGTGAAGTTTTACGTGGAACCCGAACCACGGTCAGCCTGTAATAAATATAACTGGACAAATGGGCAAAAATTCCTATGTAATTTTGTATTTTTTCTATTTTGTATGAAGTTTTACGTGGAACCCGAACCACGGTCAGCCTGTAATAAATATAACTGGACAAATGGGCAAAAATTCCTATGTAATTTTGTATTTTTTCTATTTTGTATGAAGTTTTACGTGGAACCCGAACCACGGTCAGCCTCCAACAATCGAACGGTCATCCATCCAAGTTCTGAGTGCGCCCAGGTATTGATTGTTGAAATAACTTGTCTGTTTAGCTAGGTAGTCGAATACTTGAATGTTACGTGTGTGCTGTGTTGTGTCACTATTTAATAAATAATAGCGATTATTATTTATCAATAGAAGTTATTTAAGGAACAACGAATCATCGCACGCAACTTTTCCTTTGTTGCGAGAAATGTATCATTGCTTGCGGTAATATGAATAAAATGTGATCGGTAAAAACTGAATCAATCATAAATATTTTAGAATGTGCTCCGATTAAATGTAATAGTGGTAAAACCCAAAATGTTGACTACAAATTAATTTATCAACAGTCGCCGTAACGACAGAGCATATTATTCTCATAAATAAACAGGCGAGTTTTTTTTGGCCCGTTCTTTCTCGCCGTGCTAATGGTATGGGTGGATGAAAAAATATGTATTAATTACTCGTATATCTGATTTAGCGGCTGGATCAATAAATCTAAGTAAAGTGCATAACTTACATAATATGCCGGTTAGCCGGTTAGGTATTGCCACAGTTTATTAAAACGAAGCTACTAAGGCCCAATTGCGCCAACACGAATTTAGAGTTAAGTAGCGAGTTATGGATTTAAACGCAGTTCCCACAGTCAACGGGTACTAGCTTAACGAGTTAAACTGATTTATATCGTTAAATTCGTGTTGGCGCAATTGGCCCTCCGGTTCGTATTTTCTAAGTTTATCTCGTCTGGAGCATAAAACTACAGAAGTGTGTAGGATATTTTTTCGATTTGACTTTTTTCATGATTTGACAAAGAAAGAAAGAAAGAAAGAAAGGAAGAAAGAAAGGAAGAAAGACAGAAACAAGAAAGAAAGAAAGAGAAAGCACGGCAGAAAGAAAGAAAGATAGAAATGATGTTAATTTTCTCTTAATTTTAATCACTAACAACAACCTCCGTATACATTAATTATTATGTGGTGCAGGTGGTATAATATAACAGTAGTTATGTAGCTACTGTCTAACTGACGTAGGGCCGATTTCTCCACCTTCGGCTAAAATGTAGCTGCTGGTTAACTACTGTCAAATGTATGAGATTTAACCAATAATTGTTGGACACGACTTAACAGGACACGATGAAATTGATTATTAGCAGTACACACCTACTGCCTTATTCAGAGTTCCCAGGTTAAAGTTAACACAGAGTTATATCGGCTATTTAGACCGTGTTAACAAAAAAGCTATTCAGAGAGCAGTTTTATCTTTATTCGGCATATTTGCAGCGAGTTAGCTCCATTCATTGTCTAAAGCAGGTAGAGGCGGGTTTAAACCCTATCTAACGAGCGGCGGTCATATAATTACAATGGCGGCGGCCATGATTGTTAGACAGCTGTTGTGCTTGTGTTGATTTTTCGAAGCGTGATTTCGAGTTGGTGAATTTGTGAATTGTGGTGATCACAAGTGTTATTGATTCGTTTTAGTGTTGTAATGGAAGAACTCGCGGAAATTCACGAGTACGAGAAGTGTTGTGTGTTCTGAAGATTTTGGCATGCCTAAGTGGTTTTGCCACTTAAGTACAACACACAAGTAAGCTACATACGTACGTACAACATACAATTGCTTGATATTTTTAATATATGGCTAGCACTAAACATGAGCCTAAAGTGCCTACTTTGTCACAGAATACCCAAATTAACCTAACTAATTAAACAGTAGTGTTGTCTTCTTCTAACATATGCCAGATAATGAGATAGCACGATACGCGCGCAAACTGTCATTATGAACAAACCCCATTTTGTGTCGTAGACAATGGTTATTTCATGCTGTGTTGCCACACGAAAACTAAATTCGAGTGTTAGTTTAGTTCGCGGTTGATATGGCACTCTGAATAGATAAGAATGTTATGTTCGTTTTATATCGAATACAAGTGTTAAGTTATACCGATCTAGTCCTCGTTTAACCGCGTGACTCTGAATAAGGCAGCTACTTTTCACTGGAGTTTTAGTTACCACACAACGACGAACGACGGAGATTTCAAACGGAGATTTGAAAGAATCCTAATTCGTAAATTCCTATGGTCACCTCAACAATAATCTTATAATAGTAATTTAAATAAAGAAGATGAAGAATGTGAGTGGAAGAGTCGGGAAGGGTGGCTCTAAGTGGAAGAGGCGGCAGAGGCGTGTCAGAATCGCGACACCTGGAGATCCGTTGTCTCTGCCTACCCCACTGAGAAACAGGTGTGACGTTAGGTATGTATGTATGTATGTAAGAAGAAGAAATACAATTTATTTTCTCTTATCAATAGACGTGCATTTATCATAATAAATAAAGCGAAGTTTCTACGGGCGTGCGACCGGCGACCGACCCTGTGACGTACGTCAATATTATATGAATATCCTTATAACTTTTATTATTATATGATTAACTTTTACATTAAATCGAGAACCACTTTATCCATTTACTTCACTGTTACATTCTGTCACTTCTCAAGATGGTTTTAGGCTTTAAATCATAAGGCTACGTCATCGGCGGCCTGAGCTGTGAGCAAAAAGGTAAAACCGTAGCAAGCGAAGCGAAGACGCGGGCAAAAGTAAGTACAACATAATTCAATAAAAGATAAATTGTATTTAATACAAACTACCAATTATTTAATTATAAAGAAAAAAGAACAACCCCGGACCAATATATGAATGAAATCTGTAAATCAAGTTGATAAATAAAAAATCTCATCAATACCGACCGATCCCGGGAAAGTTCCCAAGACACTCAGCGCATTAGCCCTCTGTATGGCCAGACTAATGCGCTGAGAGAGGTAGGCCCCAGCTCCGACCTCCCCGGACACTTCTATCAGACGTCTGCCTAAATCCTTGCAGAGAGACTTTGCTTCAGCTGACCAGGGGCCTAATGTTTCCACAGCGAAAGCAATCATTTCATAATTTTGTGCTATTCCAATATAATGATTATGCTTCACTAGAACATTTGCGATTTCCTCGACTTGTAATTTTTATGCGTGAGATGTGCTCGAGGATGTGCCACAGAACGTGCCACTAAACTTGTGTTTGTTTTAAAAGATTGGTCAACAGTTTTTAGCGCGAAACGGGAAAGAACGTCATGTGCAAAAGCAATAGGCAAATATGTAGATACAAGCAGTTTCATAGCACATTACTGTGCAGTGCGATGCGATGCGCAGGCGGAGTTACTCAAACATTGCATGTCTGCATCCTGTCTTCAATGCCGCAGTGAGGTTGGTCAAGGAATCGCGGATGTTCCAAGATTGCGTGCGCATCTCGTTTGAACAACTATTGAATGAGCATTATAGTTTTACAGAGGCTTTTACTATAATCTTCCGTGGACGTCATAATCTACGTTTAGAAGTAAGCCAGGTTAAATCTGAGAAGCTGAGAGTCAAAACTAACCAATTCCATCAAATAAAATTTTACAGTAGAGCCAAACACTGAAACACATATAAGGAAGCAACAATTTGTTATTGTTTAAATGCAGTGTGGGACTGAAAGCCACTCTGATTAAAGGTAGGTAGCCTTTGAGTTTTAGCGTCTGCTTTCTGCTTGTCATGTCATTGGTCAACTTTGTTTGCATGCATTTCACTTATCCGAAATTTCTATACAAATCCTTTAAGTTTTGATTGAAAAATATTTTATGTAGTTTCGAGAGGCCATCTTTTTTATGGAAAGGTTAGTTATGTATATGTATGATCGAAAACGGTGTTTTCCGTGCTACTTTTATTTAAAATACTTCTGGAGAGTTTTGATTGAAAAGAATGATGGGGATCGATGGATCTGGCCCGAGAAAAAAAAAACAACTTTGGTCGGAAGTGGAAATAGTTTTGATTGACAGCTCCTCATCTAGCGCATCAAATTGAAAATTTGGGAAAAATCGCGGTAAGCCACCCCACCACACATTTTACGAGACAGGAGTTTCTATACCTACAGTTTTCGCAGCCTTGTATTCTATTCAGAGACGTTCGTTGCGTGCGTCTTGTAGCGACTTTGCTCAAAATCGGTAAAGTGCGAGTTTTACTCGCGCACGGAGGGTTCTGTAGATCCGCTATACCATTACCTTAAAAAAACATTTATATCTGTCTATCTTTTGTCTTTCTACAATGCAAAATATAAAAATCTGTGGCGCTATCTATTATCAGTAGTGTGACTAATAGATTCTTAGCACGTTTCTTGTATGGGGACCCCTTAATTTTTTACTTTTAGCTTCTTTTAGTATTTGTTGGCACATCCGTCATAATGACATATTTTGTGAAAATCGAGGTGAAAATATCAACCGGCTACCTATTACGGTTCAAAAGATACAGCACTCGGACGGACAGACAGACAGACGCTGTAGGCTTAGTAATAGGCTTCCGTGTGGATACGGAACCCTAAAAATGGTCTTCAAAAACTGAGGAACACACCAATTGTTGGATTATGGTCCTTTGCTTATGGTATATTTGCTCAGTGTTATGATGGGTATGCGGTATGGGCTATAGACACTGCTATGGCCTAACTCTAAACGTGGACCAATGCTTTTGCCAAACTGTGTTCCAATGCATTGGCCAACGTGCAAAGGAGGATATTGGTCGATTTGATAAGTATTGGAGTGTTGGCCATCGTATTCACCAACGTGTAGCGCGGAGCCTGCGAGAGCATTCGCAAGCTCATTGGCAAGTACTTCGGCAAAAACATTGGCCGACGTGTAGAGGGGGCATGCAACGAACGCGTATTTCTACTTAAGTTATCTGACCACGATCGTTGGATTAACCGTGCCCTACTCTGGCGACCGTGGAAAGTGGGAAGACCACCCGCCAGGTGGGACGACCACATCAGGTACGCCGCCGGCGGAAAGCAGTGTTTCCGTACAGCTGAAGGCCGGGAGGACTGGAGGAAAATTGGAGAGGCTTTTGTCCAGGAGTGGACGCATACACGCTGACTGACTGACTGACCAATCGGATATCAAACATGACAAAATGATTTTAGAAGCTAATAAACGAGGCCTGTTGTGTGAACAAATGTTTCGAAATGGCGCTATATTGACGTCGCGCGTCGTCTCGTGTCGGCTACCGGGGGCGGCGGCGACGACGGCGGATCGGCGCACGCGCAAGCAGATCTTCAAGGTCAAGAGCCTATGCGCTTGCAACAACCGAAGAACCGCTTGCTCCATTCACTTAACACGCTCCAGCTAATAATAATCGCTGAGTTGGGTTGTTGGTATTACTTCTCGAACCTGTCTATAATAAAACTGGAGGTCGGAGGCTGACGTAATTCGGATTAGACGTAAAACTGTAGGTCCCTTCTTACCTTACTAGGTGGTAGGGTTTAGCCCGCCCGGGTTGGTACCACCGCACTGAATGAAAGGTTGATTGAAACGGCTATGTAAATAGTTCGTGTTTTTCGTCCAGTTCAGTCTCGAGTTCAGTGCAGCCGGCCAGACCGAAGGCAAGCACCTGACATGGCACCTAGTTCACCAAGGTGTTATGGGCTGACATCAGGGATTTATTAGGTGATGCAGCCAACCGTGTCAGTTTCCATAAAAAAACACTTACGCTGTGTGTGATAGATGAAATAGATAAGATCGAATTGAGATCAGGTGAAAATGCTAAACCCAGTGTGAATAGCGCCAACAAAACATTCCCCGAAGTAGGCTAGGTACAGTTGCTTTCACGAGTCATGCATGAGCATAGATGGACAGTGGACTAAGCGAGTGTCGCAGACGACCAACCGTCCAACGACCCGATTATTAATTGAGTCGGGCATAGTTGTTGAGGTGCCGCACACGGACGATTATCCACGATTATTCTCTCTCTCACTACGCAGGTATTGCGCGCTCAGAAACAAAGGAGAAGAAAAAGTCGCCGGCGAATTGAGTTGAGTCGGCCAGTTGGCTTCCCGTTCTAAAAGTTGGGGGGCGTGGTCCAAGCTTAAAAATCGGATCGGCACCCTCTAGGACCGACCGCCGACTTCTTCGCCTACAGCGGCTGTCGGTTTTAGTTGGCCAACTCGTTTTCTTCTCCTTTGTTCCTGACTGCGCCGCTACCTGAAGAGTGAGAGAAAGAACAATCGTTCGTGTGCGCACCTCAGTGACCGTTCCATCCAACCCGATCCAACTCAACTAAATAATCAAGTCGGTGGACAGTCGGTCGTCTGCGGTAGCCCTAACATTGCACGCAAGTGTATAGTAGTCGAACGACGCGTGTGAGCCCAATAGGCGACGAATCCGCATCGACTGACGGTTTTTTTTATTGGCAACTCGCGCTTACGCGCGAACTTTGCCATTGTCAAGTGTGATAGGATTACAACAATTGTATAAAAAGTTTTACAAATCAAAACAAAAGCACAATTTCAAGAAAAAAAAACCCTAACAATCGCGTGAAGCGTCGTCGTCGGCGGCGGCGCGCCGCGCCGTCGACGTCATATCCCGTCAAATCGACCAATGAAAAGTGTGCTCATGACTCGTGAAAGCAACTATACAGCGCCATCAACACTTTCACTGAGCAGCAGCGGTCAGCGCGAACTAGGATGGATGTAGTGCGCGCTGTAAGCGCTCGGTCGGCAGTAGCCCGTGACCATCCATGACGCTTCAGGTTTGCGTCCGCGTCGCATTGTCGCACGTAATAGCGCCGCGGCCTCCACTGTTACATAATCTGTAGGCCAATTGGGACGCTGGATCACTTGTTTTTTGAATGCCCGACTTATGAAATTCAACGACATTCGCTAATAAATAAATTAATGAAAATTTATAAAACACGGCAGGTGTTTTATAAATTTTAAGTTTTATAAATATGCCGCGCGTCACTCAAGTCAAGATTACAGACTGTTTTCTTTCGATTTACGATTTCATAATATAATAAAGAATCACAACAGACAAGGCTGTATGGTGTTCCACCTTTGCCTATCTCGAAAAGAGATAAATTAACTAAAAAAAAGGAACATTCGGATAATAGAAGTCGGGCAAAGTTGAGTCTGAAGAAAAAAAAAACCGGTCAAGTGTAAGTTTTGCTCACGCACGGAGGGTTCGGCAGATCCGCTATTCCATACTTGTCAAAAAACCATATCCGCCTATCTTTTGTCTTTTTTTTATGTAATCCGGTATGGGTGGCTGAGTCGGAGGGGCCAAAGCACATGCTCCGACCGGCCAATATCATCTCCGAGAAGGTTTTTTTTTTATAGAAAGCACGACATGTGGCATCGTTTCACTTACGAGTAGGTGACTTACGATGCCCATGAACATTCTGTGATGCACGGGGATTGCGAATGACATGCCGGCCTGACAGGAGCCTTTTCACGCCCCTTTTGAAAAACCCCAACCTGTACTTGGGAGGTAGGTAGGTGCCATACTGAATACTTCCCTGGATTGCTGGCTATACTGGACTAGAGGAGAAAACAACTGAGGCTGCTATGCGGCCATCTTACATTCATGATTCAGTACGGTGTTACCAACCCAGTCGGCACAATTCGACCCTACCACCTAGTAAGTAAGGGTCAAGGGAAGGGACCTACAGTTTTACATCAGTTCCGAACGGTGAAACAGCAGGTGTAGGTATGCACGCAAATGTTTTCCTCAGAAACACTCATTGGTACACGCCGATCGAATTTTAACCTCGGACCTCTCGCATGAGAGAAGTCGATGCCCAAACCGTTCGGCCACCCGCGCCGCCACTCTGTCTTTACTTGTCTATCTGCCTGTAAAGTACCTGTGGCAAAGTATCTATATTATTTAGCAGCGTGAATACGTACTAATTGATTTTTTGCACGTTTCTTGTATGGGGAGGGGATCCCTTATTTTTTTTTTCACCCCTAATGATCGAACGGCCACCCATACAAGTTCTGACTGGTGTTGTAATTTCATAATTCAGCGGTTATATACCTACCTATTCAGGGTGTTTCAGGATAGGCTTGAGAAACTTCAGGAATAGAAAATACTCATAATTAGAAGAAAAAAATCCTTATCACTCAAATCGAAGTTCCATACTATTTTTTCATACAAAAACTGAAAATTGTAACAAAAACTCGATCGACTGTAAGTATGGGGAGATTTAGCAATAGTACTGTCTAGGACGACCTAGACTCTAGGTCTAGGGAGTGCAATGACCTAGTCCAGTCCCCTTTTTTTCTATTGATGTCATTCAAATTTAAGTGTTTGGAATTTACCTATATGCACTTTAATTCTACTAGTTAAATCATGTAAGTTAGACATTTTATTTTTATTATTTAAGACGGATGTTAACCGTCCACCAAATCTCGATGAAACAATTTTCACCAAAAAATTCTATAAAAATACCGAATCTGGGAAAAAGTTTCAGAGCTTTTCGTTTTTAAATATTGACCCCTTTCGAACCCTGAAGTTACGAAACCCTATCCTGAAACATCCTACCTGATATATCATCGTGCGTGGTCCTGGCCTATTTACTCATTTAGTTATAAATAAGCTAGCCCGTCACATAATACTAAATCCCACAAACCACAATTTCGTCATCATTAAATCATGAAACAAATTAAATAAAACCCATATCCATTATACCCATATCACCTAATGCAATGTGAGTAAAATACGTAGTACGTAAGCCTATTACCACAGATTACTTAATAGTTACTTCGTAACAGATAAATCACTCCACAGAAAATGTTTGTATCTTCGGGTTTTAATAACCTACTGTTTCACGTCGCCAATCGCTGCGTGCGAAAATGTACCTTAACGATCGAGTGTAAAGTGGTTATTGCTTTGCAGGTCTATTACTAAGCCTACGCCCGTCTGTCTGTCTGCCTGTCTGTCGTACTGCTGTATCTTTGTAACCGTATAGCTAGCTGGTTGAAATTATTACAGAATATGAGTTATTGTAGCGGATATAACAACAAATAATAAAAAATAGAAAATATAGAAAAAATTAAGGGAGGACCCCTACAAGAAACGTGTTTTTTTTTCACGTTTTTAGCGCAAAACCTCGGTGCGCGAGTCCAATTCGCACTTGGCCGGTTTTTTAACAGTCTTATATAAACTCAATTACTCCATATTTATTAAAAAACATGTTTGAGTTAGTGTGTAAGCGTCCACTGCTGGACATACGGCTCTCCAATTTTCCTCTAGTCCTCCCGGCCTTCAGCGGTAAGGAACCACTGCTTTCCGCCGACGCACTTGATGTCGTCGTCCCACCTGGCGGGTGGTCTTCCCACACTCCGTTTTCCCGTCCATGGCCGCCAGTGTAGGAAACGGTTACTCCAACGGTCGTCGTCTCTTCGGCTGACGTGTCCAGCCCACTGCCACTGCCTGATGGAAGTTCAATAATTGTAAATTGCATAACTTCACTTGCGGTATGGTCTGTGGTATGGTGTTTAATATAGAAACAAGTTCGATTGCGGTCAACCGACTCACCTTGACTCGATTCCATTGACCGATTGCACAAGAACGGACTCTTTACCAATCTTTGTTAAATTTTCCACCGATCGCTTTACTTTGTAATATTATAATGTTATCAATTCCGGTTAGACGAGCGAATGTGAAAATGCTTTTTATTACAACATACCACACGCTGTATCCCGACAATCGGGGTAAGCAGAGTAGTCGCTGTTGTGCTGCAAGTACTCATGTAAATTACAGCACAACACCGACCACCACATTTAGCAAAGTATTAGGACTAGATAATTGTCAAGCAGCAAGTAAGGTACGAAGACCCACCTGCTGCATGACTCGGTGGAAGGACTGTGTCAAGGTGAGAGGTACCTACCCTGCCTCCCTTATGCACGGCATTTTGTCCTTATCCCTTAGTCGCCTTATACGACATGCACGGGGAGAGAAGCAGTGGGGATATTCTTTTAAAGTACCGACTCCACACGGTACTTAATTTAGGTTTTTACAAGTAAAATCAAAACCCACCAATACCAAATTCAACCCCGAGGAGGTACCAGTCCGGGCTTGTTGAAGAAGGAGACTCTCTGGGGGAAGACAATGTAATAGTGATTTGAAGATCTGTGGATTGCAGGAGTAGGGTTCTATATTCACCGGAAACCCAATAAACTAGATACCTACTGCGTTTCTTTCATCATCTTCATCATAATAAGCCCGTATCGGGCCACTGCTGGACATAGGGATACCGGGGATACCCTACTTGTTTATAAAAATATTTTACAATAATAATAAACTACTTAAAAAAAATTTCATTGTTTCTTTAAATAATACCTATCACCGATCCTATACTTTATAATTCAATTAAATTATATTCTAATGTAGATAGCATTAGAATTATGTTAATAACTAAATAATTAAAACCTACCTAACAAACATTAAAATAACTATCAAAAAGGGGCGTTTTATAGACATTAGAATATATTCTTAAATTGTTTTTAACAATAGAATTATTAAATTTATAATTTCCAATTAATTTATTTTTAAACAATATCTTTTCAATGTAAATGAAATACTTAATTAAGCTTTAATTTGATATTTCTAGCATTACTTTCCAGCCGTACGACACCTGAAAGCCTTTGTCGTGCCTGCTGTTCCTTCACTCCTACTCCTTCGCCCGGAGCGAACCAATAGAAGCCGACATTCGTTTGGTCGGTTAAGTAACTTGTTAGCTCAGTGGTAAGCGTGTAGGGTTTGCATTTTTTGGACCATGGGTTCGAATCCCACAAAATCTTTTTGTTTTTTTTTTCTTTTTTAAGCAATGTTAGGGTGTTAAATTTTTTTTTAGGGTGTTTAGTTTTTTTTATATCCACCTAAAAGCTTTCTTTTCGGAAATACAAACGTAACAAAAACGACATGCACCGCCCCAAAATTAGGTTAGGGTTAATATATAGAAGACGCGTCGCGTAGCGACGCATCTTCTATATATTAACCCTGGTTTTTTTTTTTATACCACCAAAACATCATTTATTTATCACTTCAAGGAGTGGTTCCGCAGGATCGCAGGAACAGCAGGCACGACAATGGCTTTCAGGTGGCGCACCGTACTTTCCAGTAATTCTACATTGCTACGACTTTTTTCAATACAAACATGAAAGTGACGGGCAATATGTAGGTACCTATCTATTTTCCAAGAATAATGTTCTTGCTATTTTCAAGTGTAAAAAAAGTGCGAAGTTATGCAGAGAGAACAGTGAAAGAAATGTTCATTGAACTCTCTTTTTAAAAGCGAGGTATTGCAAGAGATTCTGTCGTAAAGTCGTATGGTTCGTCAACAGACATTGGTAAATACTGGTTTTCTGCTGTATAAAGCCTTATCCACCGGCATGAATAAACTTAGTAAAATTTTCTTATGCGACACGCGACAAGCCTCACTTTTGGACAATCAATAAAAAATTACAATCAATTTACTACCGTCCAATATTTATAAAGTTTATGATTGAGTGACCACTTAGAATAGAAGCACGAAAGAAATTGAGAATAGACCGTGTGGATCAAAATAATTGATTTTGGTTTCATGGTCGTCGAAAATTTATAAGGTTTTTGTTTTTTTTTTTTATGGATAGCGCGACATTTGGCATCGTTTCACATACAAGTAAGTTTCTGACGATGCCCATGGAAATTCTGTGATGCACGGTCATTGCGAATGCCATGCCGGCCTGAGAGCCTTTTCACGCTCCTTTTGAAAAACCCCAGGTTGTACTTGGGCCCCATTACCCGGTTCTGTGAATAAAAGACCTACAGAACCGGTTGGTTGTGGTCCTACCCACGGATGCGCGCGGTATGTCGATTGAATAAGGGTGCATGCATCCCATGCCCAGTACGCATAATATAATAAATAACACAAAATTAAATTTTCAATAGATACGACGAAAAAAATATTCTATAGTTAGTGGCAAACTTTGTTAGCAAGCGCAGCGCTGCGGCTACGCGAATTGCAGATATATGGGCTATTTGTTCGCTCGCATATACGCAAGTCACCCGTCGTGGACACGGCCTTAGGATCGGCCGATGAGCAAAGCAAGTGCCGTTCGAATGGAAAGTGTTGTGCGAAGCCTCCGCTTCGCAGCCTTATACGGGTGATGATGATTTCTTCGTATGTTGTAACTTATAATAACTTGTACATAAGTATTGTTAGCGTGTTTAATAAAGTCACATAAGCGACATCTGCAGTTGACATGGTTTGAGATAAATATCAAAACGTGAAAAATGATATTTCGTCATTCCACGGCACAAAACCTTAATATTTGTTTCATTGTAAGTATGCGTGTTGAGTCAGCTGTAGTACAGCTTAGGAAAATTTAGAAACTGTTGCCAAAAAGCGCATATTGCCTTTGAATACATATAAAAATGCAGTAATTACCTGAAAATTTGCAATTATGCTGGTCGGCCGTATATCGAAGCTTTGCTGTAGCCGGGTTTAAACCATAAAGGCGGCTTCTACAAAAACAGCGAAAGAAGGTGAGTTCTACAAACCGATGCTACGTATTTATTACCTTAATATTTTGAACACTCGACTCTTGTCTTTATTAGTACGAAATGTTTGTTGAAGCCGCCTTTTTCATCTGAAAATCATAGTTAGAGTGCAGATACCGCCTCGTTTCTTACCTCTAATTGTATGTTTTAAATCAAAACTCAGTAGTAGGTTTCAGTTTAAATTTCCATTCAAATTCCGATTCCAACGATACCAAAAGCGAAATTTTGTTAATTTTGTAGGTGCCGCCCTCTTGGTTATGACGGCAGTATATATGTAGGTGGCATATACGCAAGTCACCCAGCAGTCCGGTCTTCCGTACACAGCCTAAAAAGCGGTTGTACTTATAGCAAGTGCCGTTCGAATGGAAAGTGTTGTCCGAAGCCGCCGCCGCGCCGTCGAAGCCTATTAGCACACTATTAGGTTCTAAGGCACAGGGCAACGACCTCTGTTGACGAAATACTTAGTTAGGAGGCTTATGCAAACACTGAATGTCCGAATGCGATTTTGTTACGCAATATGATTTAATGACGCCTTTAGATGTGCTTAGTATTTTCGTTAATTAATTAGACAGATTCTTCAGGTAGAAGTTGGTCATCTTTCTTAATTAAGATTAAAGTTAAATAAATGAAAAATTTAAAATTTTAAGAATTAAAAAATATTAGCTACCTACTTACTTACATTTTCAGTTTATTTATGGTTCCAATAATTACATTTAGTAGATTTAGAATATCTTTCTCAATATTTTTTCTTGTGTTTATAATCGGTAGTTATTTTTTTTTTTACTTTATTTACATTTCGCTTGATAGGTGTTTTATATTATATATTTTTATACTATGTATGTACATTTATTTATTAATGTTCAATTTTATTCAACCTCCTTTTTATGTTTTATTTTGTTGTACAATTCTACGGTTAAATAGTTTTTTAATGTTTTAGTATGAATTCTAAGACTTATTTTTTCTTTTATTGACTAAGCAGATGCTTATTGTTATACTCGTTAGGTAATTTTTGTCATTCAGTTATGTCTAGCTAGCCTGTAAGTGCAAATCGTAAATATACATTATGAGAGTCGAAGAGGCGGCAGAGGTGTGTCAGGTCAGGATCGCGGCACGTGGAGATTCTCTGTCTCTGCCGACCACACCGGGAAGCAGGCAGCGGCGTGTATATATGCATTTATCGGAATAATTCGAAACATTTGTTCAACCGAAAATCTGCGAAATACTTTGTCCATTGCACACGCCGAGTTGGGCCCTATTTGTCGCCAATATTAGTGAAGGATTGAAGCTTAAGTACCTTTTGTACATAGTTATCTGAAATGGCGACAAATAAACGTTTCAGTAATTCATTCATATACCTATCATCAACCATTTCTGGTACGATGATTTCCTCAATATCGTACGCATCACTGTCGCTGGTGCGTAGAGCAGAGGCAGGAAAGCGTCCATTGCATCCACGATACTGACTCGTGATTGCATCACATCACACCACACTGCCATACAAATTGCTTCCTACCTGGTCCCACTTGCCACTTCCAGGGTGCCATTATGATGCGATCAACGGAAATAGCAAAGTAAAAGGCATTTTTTGCTAAGATCTAATCTTGATTGCTATGGTAATCTATGTACATGTATATTAGCAGTTTATGCCATTAAGTTGTATAAAACGTATAAAATTATATTGCAGAAAAAACAAGAATTCTTCTTCTTTGCGACGACGACGGTGAATGTCGTTCCGCTTGCTTTTAATGAAATAACTTTTATAATTTGTTTTTATTTTTCAGTAATAATTGTTTCGGTCAATAAAACTTATATAAAAATACTCATAATACTTTATAAAACATGTTTTACTTTGCAGGATAGAAATTATGTCCCTCAAAACAATCCAATAATATTTTGACAGCATTCTAAGATAATAAAATTTTTTTTTAAATACATGTTTATATACAATTGTACATTTATTTTAAGTAGAATTTTTTTAGTTTTAGATTGATTAGACCTACTTAATATAAAATATTCATAGAATATAATTATTGTAATAGGCTTACGGGTACGGAAACTTAAAAAAACCGGCCAAATGCGAGTCGAACTCGCGCACCGAGGGTTCCATATCGCAATGTCACGGTCAGCGCTGCTTCACACGGTTTTCGGTAGATAGCGCGCATACACTTTTCAGTTTCTTGTATGGGGACCCCCGTGAATATTTTACTTTTTCTTATTTTTATTATTGGTTGTTATATCGGCCATAATAGCACATATTCTGTGAAAATTTCAAATAGGGAATACGACTGATACGGAACCCTAAAAACCAAAAACGGACAAATAAAATCAAACATGTTACTCTTTATCGACTGTCCTACTCAAGTCTCTGTAGGAACAACTATTATTACTGTGATTAGTATTCTATGACCATATATAAAAGTTACCACACTGATGCAAAAAAAAGCGAACAAAAACTATTCGAGTGAGAACTAAAAATAACTCCAAGAGCTCTCTATCCTAAAAATAACTATGTTAGATAAAATATAATGATGTTGTTAGTGCGTCATTCAACAACTTCTTCTTGTAATGGGCTGATCTGTAACTTTTACTTCACTAGCTGTACTCACGGCTCCGCTCGCGTTAATAATATTGTAATATTAAATAGTGTATTACCATTCGGAGATAACCGTACGTCAACATTTCCTTTCGCTCATCAAAACATTATCGAACTCGGATAAGCCGTTCTCGAGTTATGTCCAAGCAAACATAATAATAACTTTATCCTCAACTGTACTTTACTAAATCATGAGCTACTTAATCTAACCAATGGGAAAAAAATTCCCGTTGGCCAGACTAGTTTGACCATCAATCTAACTAACCACTGGGAAAAACCCATAATTTGTTTAATATTTTTCTATTTTTTAATATTTCAGTTTGGTTGAAATCGCCGGAAGACAGTTCCACGCCCTAGCGGTGCTACATAGAAACTTTAGAAACGATTGACCTGGGTGCAGCGGGCCCGCTGTTGACAAAACACAATCCGAAAATAGACCATGATAAAGCCAATATTACAAAAAAAAAATGCTTATATCCATCCACGGTAAGTATACCAAAAGTGTTAAATAATTTATTTGAATGATGCCATCTTCCTAAATAAATAAAAAAAAACAATTATAAATTCAAAATCTTATTTTACGAATGTATTTAGGCATGTATGTGGCCGTGACCTTTGATTTAAAAATGACGTTGGTTTCACACAGAGGATTCTGTAGCCCTTTCCTATACGTTCCGAAGAATGGATTTTCTCTATAATCGTTTGAAATACCCACTCAAAACTAATTCTGTAGAGTTTTTTGGAATTATCGCTTCGACATACCTACATCATCATACATTTCAACCCTCTCATCTAGATGAGCCCTTCTCATACATCGCTCCCGAAAAAAACATGTCACCGACCAAATCAGCTTATGAGCTGAGTTTACAAAGACTGATGCTTCTGTTGTAGGGCTTGCCTTAGCGTCTTGTGACTTGTGTCCGCAAATACGCGACTGAGGAGCGTTAGGATGCAGCATAGCATAGGATGGATTTTAATGCGATCTTTTGAATTTTTTTGTTGTTTATGTAATCCGGTATGGTTGGCTGAGTCGGAGGGGCCAAAGCGCATGCTCCGACCAGCCAATATCACCTCCGAGAAGGTAGGTGCCATACCGGAGACTTCCCTGGATTGCTGGCTATACTGGACTAGAGGAGAACACAACCGAGGCTGCTATGCGGCCATTTTACATCCAGTACGGTGGTACCAACCCAGTCGGCTACAATTTGAGCCTACCACCTATTATGGGGCAAGGGAAGGGACCTACAGCTTTACACCGGTTCCGAACGATGAAGCAGCAGGTGTAGGTATATACGTAAATTTTTTCGTCAGAAAAAACTCATTGGTACCCCCCCACCGGATTCGAACCTCGGACCTCTCCCATGAGAAGTCGATGCCCAAACCACTCGCCCACCCCTCGCTTATATGAATGTATTCGTGATGGCATTTGCATGTGAAAGCACGCACACTTGTTTACCGACAGACAGGTAACATGTTTCATTGCGCTTTGCATTTATTTCGGTATTTCAACCTACAACTTTTTATAAGAGATTTTTTAAAATTATAATAATTAAAATCTCTTAGCGACATACAACTCGACTTATTAGAAAAATATGTTTTAGTTTCAACTTGATTTTTGCGGCACATATTAAGATTGAGGGCGGCCAGACTGTTGACCCCTTCAATTTTATTGCCTACCGGAAATCAATCAAGTTTCAAGAAAATAGCTGGAGCAGTTTATGAGCTACAGGCTCTGACGGACAGACGGACGAACGGACGGACAGACATCGGATTGATTTGGGTCCCTGCTAACGTCGTCGCTGCCTATGGAGCCCGGACGGGGCGCGGTGGCGTAGCACCGCTAGTGTGCGGACGATGACGGATTTGTACGGCGCCGCGCGGTGTTCGGCGCGGTGCTCGTGCAGTGAATGCGGGGCTTTAGAGACGATTGCCTATTTATTTCGATTGATGATTTTGTCTTATTGTGAATGGAATCTTACTCAATGGTGTAACGAAGAGGGCGATATTGTATGGGACTGATTGATGGAAAGGTAGTGACGGTATAGGCAAAGCAAAGTGTTGCGATTTCTCTCACGTTGTTTCGTAACAGCCGTTTTGTGCAGATATTACAACAATAGAAGTCAACAATGGCACATAATACTTAATAGTTGACAATGGCTATATGAGCGAGCTTGGCACACGTAACACGACCAAAGAATTCAAAAAGGGCAGAAATGCTTAAAATATGACATATAATTTATTAACCTCTTTTGTCAGCCTCGGTAACATGGCGGTGCTTTGCATCGGTATTATACATTGTATATTATCTATTATATTATATAATTTGTATGTAGTTACCCTTTTTCTCACGAATGGGTCAAGGTATCAAGTCGAGATTAATACGAAATACTAAGTTCTACATGGAGGTGTGGAAAATTCAACCTTCCAATCAACGCAATAAAGTCATATTTTGATATTCGCAAACTCACTCGAATCAAATCAAAACCTATAGGGTAACCTCCTAACCTCCTAGGTCCTAACCTCCTAGGTCCTAACCTCTAGCTAGACTCGTGAAATTTGGCAAGAACCAAGGTATCACAGCACAAAGGAAAAAGAGGAAAATCGTTAATTTATATTAATTTATGTATATTTATTGTATTATTATTTATTATATATACAGGATGTTCGGGACATCGACCGACAATTTTTTTTGTAGGTAAGTGGCGTCATTTGCAAGGTTTTAACCCATGATACCTTTTGTCAGGTGTCACGTGGTATCGAGATACGATTTTTTTTCTTTATTTTTTTAAATTACCAAAATCCCATCTTTAAACCCTTGTAACTTTTTTGTTTATGATTGCATCAGCACAAAATAAAATTTATTGGATTTTAGAACGTACCCTTGTTCTAGAAAAAATATTATTTGATTAAGTTAATACCATGAAAAGGACTTATGACCTCCCAAAGTCCCGAGGACGAGTAAAAATATGACAGAATCTTAATTTCTTAATTCATAAAAAAATACTGTTATTTAAAAAGTTTGCTAGTTTACGCCTTTTCCAACGGTATACCACATGTCATACAAATCATTCACTATGTGGCCAAAATAAGGGACAGAGAAAGAGAACGACAACTTTGTAACAGAGCCACTTAGGGCTCGTACCCATACACGAAGTAACTATTAAGTAATCTGTGCCCATACTACGTGACCGATTTTACCCACATTTTGACCCCCTCCCCCCCCTTGTGACCTACCGTGATATTTGCTCAGACCCCCCCCCCCCCCCCTCCCCCATTTTCACGTAGTATTTTAAATATTATAAAATAGCTATTACTTTATATAGGCTATTTTAGCCTATTTAATCAATATTTGAGATCTTAGTGTGGTTTAAACGGCACATACAAGGTAGTAAATCGGCAGGAAATGAAAACTATGCTCACATGTACAGGTAGGTATTTATGGTTTTATTCATTTATTTAAAATAACAATACACTTTCCAACAAACTTTGGACAAGATATTTCCATATTGAACTTTAAAATTACTTTTTTTTATAAACAATTAAATATATTGTAAAATATAACTGTAACTACGTGACTTGGCACTAAGCCCCCCCTTGTGACTGACCGTGGTATTTTTCGAACTCCCCTCCCCCCCCTAAATCGGTCACGTAGTGTAGGTACGAGCCCTTATCGGTGGTCACTTCCCGTATTGAGAGTGTTTTCCGGAGCATTTTCAAATTAAGAACATGTACCGGTCGCGCGGGCACTTTGTCTGTGACTTTGTTCAATTCAAACTACTTCACTTCCATTGTTAATGTTTTGCACGTTTTTGTTGTACGTTTTTTTTGCACTCGACTTTTTCTGTTTACGTGTGTGCGTGTGTGTGTGTGTATGCAAGCCGGTAGAAAGTTAACTTAGATCCTACACTAGTTGAATTATTCATTACTTGTAAAATCCTATTACGTGAGGTTATGTAATTTATTTTCGTTTAAAACAATAATTATAACGCGGAAAATTTTACACATGGAGATTTCACAACATTTAAATCTTTAAAGCATTACTGAGATTATCGTTAGCCTCATTGCGCTTAGGACCAATCAGTAATAAATAAACAATACGTTATTGATTATTACAATCAGTATAAATTTTTAACCATTTTTAACAGACTTCAAAAAAAGGACGCCGCATTTCTATGCATCCATTCCACACATATTTTATGTAAGAAGGTATACTATGATAAGTGGGGACTCACGCACGGCACGACCCACCATACATAGAGGTCCACTGTTCTTCCAACAAGCTTCCGAAATTCGATTATTTTTATAGAAAGCGCGACATGTGGCGCCGAGCCACAACAAGGTGTCTAACGACGCCCATGGACATTGGCCCGTACGCAAAGGTTGCGAATGCCATGCCGGCCTGACAGGTGCCTATTCACGCCTCTCTTGAAGGACCAGACTGTACTTGGGGAGAAATGTGTAAATTACTTGACAATATTTACTGCGCTAAACAATGCCCAGTGTGTTCGCTAAATGTCGCTCTACTATTTGCGCTACACCTACACATCACTATACGCTCATCATCTTTGTATTCAAATGAAAAACAGAGTGTAGAAGAAGCGTCAAATGTGGACATCCGTCGTCTATGCCTATCCATTGGGAAACAGGCGTGATGTTAAGTAAGATAAGCTATATTGTTGACATATCTTTTATGAACACTCATTTAGACATGTTGCAAGAGGTGAAGTCTTAGACCCCCTTCGCACTAGGCGGTTGGACCGAGACGGTTGAACCGAGGCGGTTTGTATCAGCGATACAACTACTATGAAAATGACTGGCGTTGTTCACACTACTGGCGGCCGCCCGCACCGACCGCCGCGGGTGACTAGAGTGAGGCGGTGCGCCGGGCGGTAAACCGCCTCCGTTGGCTGTTCGCATTGAGGCGGTCCGCGCCGGCCGCGGTTCAGTCAGTCAGTCGCATCGGACACTAGCGTAGAAAGCACGTATTTTGACGACACAATGGCTCGGTTCAGCTTCGATACGGAGAGATTCATTCAAGAAATTGAGCTGAGGGAATCAATATGGAACCAAAAGTGCGCGGAATATTCTGACAAACATGTTAAAATTCGGCACTGGAACGAACTGGTGGATATTTTCGGAGGAACAGATTTGTCATCACAGGAAAGAACAAAGTTGGGTGAGTTAAAAAAGAAAACACATTTATTAAATACTTATATATTTATTTATTACACATTAAAAGTGTAATGTCAAATAATACGAGTATATCCGTATAATATGTAGGTAGGCCTAACCTAGAAACGGGTTTATATGAATGTTAGAATTTACAATTTCAAGTATTTTTCCTGCCATTCAAGCTTCCCTTCTCCTTCAAAGTATTCAGCAAATAAATTACGGTATTGTGTCGGAATTTTTCTTGGCCTAACGCGTATGGTACCGTCGTTGTTTTCCACATCTTCACGTTCAATATCTTCAGGCCATAAATGCAGTGTATCTTCAAAACGAAACCCGTCCCTTTCTCTTACGAAATTATGTAATATACAGCATGCTTTTATTATGTCATTAGTTAGCTGAATATCTACATTTACGGCCCTGTGAAAAATACGCCATTTATTAGCTAATATTCCGAAAGAGCACTCAACAAATCGGCGTGCTCTACACAACCTGAAGTTAAATATTCTCTTTTGCTTGGACACATTTTTACCTGGATATGGGCGCATTAAATTTTTGGAAAGAGCAAATGCTTCATCTCCCACAATTACATAGGGCATAGATATAGGATTTGTTTGTGAGATTGGTGAAGGTGCTGGAATATCGAGATCACCGTTTTCAATTTTTTCATATAGTACAGATTTTTTGAAGATAGTTGAATCCCCAAACTTTCCTGAAGCTCCAACATCTACGGCAATAAAACGGTACTCGGCATCGCAAAGGGCCATTAATACAACCGAAAAATAACTCTTGTAATTGTAGTACATGGATCCACTGTGCGAAGGTTTGATTACACGAATGTGTTTACCGTCAATAGCACCTATGCAATTCGGGAAATTGGCGTGATTTTTGAAACCATTTGCTATATTTATCCAGTCGTCTTTTTTTGGTTGGGGCATGCAAATAGCTCTCAGATTTAGCCATATCGCTCTACAAACTTCTCTTAATATTTCAGAAATAGTGCTAATACCGATGCGAAACGTGTAATATAGTTCTGCATATGAGCACCCCGTTGCTAGGTACCTGAAATTAAATATAGGCATTTTATTACAGGTGAAAGTATCCAGAAAAAGTGGAAAAACATTAGAGACTGTTTCGTCAAGGAACACAAGCGTATTAAGACATTGAAGAGTGGATCAGAATGTAAAAAGAAGAGTCCATACGCTTTCTACGCTCAATTGTCGTTCTTGAAGGATGTAATAACGCTTAATTTGACTGAGAGTAATCTCGTCAATGCAGAGGATAGATCAGAAAACACCAATGAGATATGTGGGCCATACACAAAGAACAAAGAAAACAAAGAGAACATAAATAAAAATAAGAAACAAAAACTATCGGATGATGACATCGGAAAGGAACTCATAAATGTACTAAACCAATCACAAGCTCAAAGAGCTACTTTTGAAAATGACTCAGACAGGCAATTTTTTTTGTCTTTGGTGGAAGATTTTAAAAAAATACCCGAATATTTAAAGTGTCGTACCAAGTGCCAAATACTGGAGGTAATAAATAATGCACAGATTGTAAACGCAACTCCATATACCAACTACGAATACCCTGTGTACCCTGGTCCTAGTGGTTATCAAACAGCAAGAGGCCGCTCTTCCGCCCGTGCATCTAGACCATCATCAACATACAGAAATCCGACAACGGAACGATCTTCTGACCAAGCTGTTACTACTACAGAAAATGAAATAATATGCCCCGAAGAAGCATACGAAATTATGCGAGCCTGTGAAGCAATCTCTCCTGCTTCTGTGGCTTCGCAATTTTCACAAATATCAACGGAGACAGAAATCTTTCAACTTTAACTTTTATTCTCTTGAAAATTAGTAAAAATATTGAGGTATTGATTTTTTTAATTTGTATTCAAAAAGCAAGTAAACTAATAAATGTTGTGTTCATAATTTATATTTTTACAAGCTTTTATTTAGTTTCACCCGTCCTGGTGTCTGTCTGTAATCAAATCTTATAAGTTAAATTTGAAGCACTTCCCAGTGTTCGATTGAGCGGAAATTTTGCAAACATATATGTTTGCAAAATTTCCGCTCAATCGAAAACTGGGAAGTGCTTCAAATGACAAACGCAATATAATGATGCCATACTAAAAAGTAAAAAATAAATAAACGTAAAAAAAATATATTAAAAACAAGCTTTTATGTTGATAAAAATAAACGAAAAAGTTAAAAATAAAAAGTAAAAGCGTGTTACACCAAAATCTCTTTTTCGTCTGTAGTTACACCCTCTTTTCTCTCCTCCTCTCCTATAGAACACACTTTTATTTAAATTTATTTTTAACTTTTTAGTTCATTTTTTTAAACTTTTATCATTACGTTTATTTTTATATCGGAAAATCGCTTACCTTATAGTTACTATTAATCTCTCCTCTGCAGAAATTGACTCTCGAAAAGTAGTATCCATATGCTCGATCGAACCTCTCACTCTCATCAAGAGTTCTTCAAATGACCGAGTACTCATTCTGGTGTAGTTGAAGAACTTATCTTCATACTGCTTCAATTCATTAAAAAATATGACAAAGAGGCCCTTTTCTCTGCGTGCTTCCAGCAAGGGATGAACCCAATATTTTTTTATCCTATTTCGTCTTTGACGACGCCTATTGCGGGCGAACAGGTACACGAGCGCAGTTATTTCTTCCACGTCCATCTTGCCGAAACGATTCGCGAAAATGAAATGTTTCGGAGGCGGTGGAACCGCGATAAGGCGGTTAGAACCGAGGCGGTTCAACCGCGTTAAAAACCGCTTATTCAACCGCGTTGCGCGGCACGCCGGCTCGGTTCCACCGCCTCGGTCCAACCGCGAAGTGCGAAGGGGCACTTACCCAGACCACCCCAGACACCCTAAGGCCGGTTTCAGTCCTACGCGGCTGGCCGGCGCGGTTGACCGGCGCGGTTTGATATATAAATGACGTTATATGGAGTCTTTCATTGCTGCGCGGCTAGCCGCGTCGCGGTCCCGGCCGCCAGCCGCGACGCGGTCAACCGCGCCGGCCAGCCGCGTAGGACTGAAACTGAAACCGGCCTAAGTAAGTAGGTACGTTGTAAGTTCTTGAAGAAGTATCATAAGGATAGAGAGTCATTATCTCATCGAACAGGTGAACATCTTTAAATCTAAATGGTATGCATGCACAAATCTGAAATTACAAATATATAGTAAACGTAAACGTTATTTTAGTAGGTTAGCTGAAAGCAAATACATAGTCACTCTGCCTGCCTCCCCACGTATTATCCTTTAATTTTCTGTGGTTCCACATATCTCAGGATCATCTCACGGATACAGACAGAAGAACAGATTACACGTTTCTCTAGAGTGGAATCAGAGGATTCCTGGGCTCTTTAAAAGTTAGGTACACTTGTGGATTCACGTATTATGATTTATGACCACGCATAATGTCAGCTGTTTGATAAAAATTGCGTGTATTTACGGATTATATTGGGATACAAATTGCGTGTATTAGAGGATTATGTGGGGGACGGACAAAGTACACAAGCAATGTATTACAAAAACAATTCTATACTTTTGAATTTTTTGTTGGTTGAGGTTTTCAAGCAAGTTTTCCATTACCCGGAAACACTTGTGTTATGGCGTGGTCTAAGCTAAGTGGGGTGGCGACTGGCGACAGAACTACCAGAAATGGTGTCAGCATTCCGCAGCACCCGGTTTTACAACTTTGCGAGCCAAGGAGACAAGACCCTTGGGCGAGGACTCCAGGAATTTCGATATTGTCGTAGCTAAATTTGTACTAAATATGCTTTCACAATATCAATACATCGACATAATATCATGTAAACTGCAATTCTAATCCAGTTGATGTTCGGTTTTAGATTTAAAAGCTAAGTGGGTGGCGACGGGCGATAAAACTACTAGAAATGGTGTAAGTATTACGCAGCAACCGGTTGTACAACTCTGGGGACAGAGCAGAGAAGCAAGACCCTTCGGAAAGAACTCTGTCAGGAATTTCGATAGTATCGTAGCGAATAGCTGCCAACGTATAACTTACGTGTGGTACTTACGTGATTCCATGGGTTTTTTTATTTCGTTCTGTTCGATTAGTGCACTTGGTCATTACGGGAAGTGGACGACCTGGGAATGGTCATTCTGGGATGTGGTCCTTTTGGGAAGTGGTCATTTTAGGAAGTGGTCATTCTGTGGGCCGAAACGATTGTAGCGGGGTATGCTGTGTGTGTCAATATGCTTCTAGACTGGCTGGCAGTCGACTGCCGACTGACGTCAGTTTGGATACATGCGTTCGATTTGGACTCAACGGACCTAGTCACGCGGGGAATCGTGATTGTGGATCTATAAGTTTTAGGTATGATCGAAGACTGTGGATCTCTAGATACTTGATGATGGCAGAAATGTGCTCTAGCTAAAAAAAAACTCTAAGATCGAAACAATGAGATCTAGTATATGGATAGTATACAATGTATACTTTATTTTCTCTGCGCATTATGTATACTATACATAATGCTCAGAGAAAATAAAAAGGTTTTTATTTTCTCTGAGATATTATGTATTTATAATAATATTCAATGTGAAAGCGACTTAACTTACTTTTACCTATAGGGGATCCTGATGAACTGATGAGTTCACAGGCATCCCCTAGGTTAGGGGATCGGGCTTGGGGATCCTGGTGGCCTCCATGGATGGTTGAGTAAAGGAATAATTTAGAGATGGTAGAAAATGCTTGTTTAGGTACCTAGTGGCAAACATTTTTGTAAAGCAGACTTGAACCTTGAAAAAAATTCCACTGAAGTTTCTTGCCAGTTCTTCTTCGCTGGGATACTGATAATCGAACTGGCGGAATTTTAAATGTAAAATATGACAAACCTGAGCGCAGTATGGATGATAAATAAACAATAAACAACATCGAAATCGGCTGGCGTGGTATAGAAATTATTCGCCCATTTGTCATGCACATGCTTATGCCAATTTAAGAGTTTGATGATTTCCTCATGGATCCTATCATCACAACTTGACCAAATTTATATGGAACCACCCCTAACGTACCCCCTTTCTAATAAGAATCATCGAAATCGGTGCACGTGGTAAAGAATTATAGCTGAACATACATTAAAAAAAAGTCATCCTTCTTTTCTTCGTGTCATGCGTGTCATGTAACTTTGTTAGTTATTTTTAGTTAAATGTGGAAATTATTTCTCTAAACTGGCATTGTCCAATAAAAGAACAACTTGCAGCGAAGTCACGGGCTGTTTGTACATAATTCTCACACATTACGCAGTTTTAATGCTACCTTTATGAGAATCTTTAATACCTACAATGTAAGTGCATTTGAAGGTAGATAATGAATAGGTCGTCGAAAATTCCAAGAATCCGCGGTAGCGTGCATGCCAATTTAATGTGATGATGCTCTCTGGCGACACTGATGAGTTGATGACTTGCAGTTGCATGCAACGCGATGCAGGTCGCATCTCCGTGGGCTGTGGCCTTCGTTTGTTGGAGACAACGCTGTTTCAAAATCGGAATGTCGTATCTCTTAGAGCATTTCTAGTAGAGTCCTAAATGCTTGAAGAGTTCAATAGAAGTGGTACATCGGTGTTGTGCTGTAATTTACAAGAGTACTTGCAGCCAAACACCGATTACTCTGCTTAATATTTGATTAGTTGTTTATTTTTTTACAACTAAGAATTTGGCATTGAGCTCTTAGCTTGAGTTTACATAGACAGAGGGGGAGAGTCTTGCTTGATACAAGAGCATTATTAATTTGTTGTCACAAAAGTCACAACCTCCGTCGTTTCCTTACTTTAGTAGGTGGCAGGGTTCAACCCAGCGGATTGGTATCGCCGCACTGAATGAAGATCGCCTGGAAAGGCTATGAGAATAGTTCGTGTTTTCCGTCCAGTTCAGTGTGGCCGGCGCGACCACTGCCACACCGAGGTGCGGTGGAAAGATGCCAGATTCTAATAAAAAAGCGGTCAAGTGCGAGTCGAACTTTTTTTTTATTGATACGCGAGTCATTTGGCGCCGTCAGCATGGATTGTTGAGCCGACGACGCCCAAAAGCATTCGGTTTAGAACGGGGGCTGCGAATGCCGTGCCGGTGCGTGACAAATGCCTTTTTACGCTTCTCTTGAAAGATCCTAAGTCATACACTGAAGGAAACACATCGGGAGGAAGTGCATTCCAGAGTTTCGCAGTGCGGAAGATAAAATAAATACTGGAGCGCTTAGTCTGCACTTTAGATAGCTCTACATGCATAGGGATGCATTCCCTGTCTGTTACGCGTGGACCTATGGTGAAATGGTGAAGTCGGGATCGTTTCGAACAGCTCCTCTGAGCATTCACCGTTGAACATTCGATAGATAGAACACACTTAGTGAACCTATGTCTCTACGCAGCTGCAAAGGTTCAAGTTTGCAGGACACTTCAAAGTCGTTAACTTGGCGAACTGCACGTCTTTGGATCGAGTCTAACAAGCCAAGTTGACCCACCCCAAAGATGCGAGCATGCGTGAAGAGGGTAAATTTTCAGTGAGAACTTTCCGTGAGTCAGATGCGTGCACTGCCGAACGTAAATACCTATTACACGTCCCGCCCAGGTATGCCGCTGATTCTGTGACTTCGCTATGGCGCGGCGGCGGCGTGGCGGCGGTAGCGTACATACAGGGTGTCCCAAAACTCAACGTCAAGCGGGAACCGGGAGTAGGCCAGTTTATGACTAGCCAGGGAAAAAATAAGAAAAAAAAATTGAGCCATTTATTTTTTTAGAAAAAAATTAAATGAATATTTTTTTTGATAAAACTACAGGCATTCTGGTTTTATTTGGGATACTGATCACGATCAATAGCAGAGTTACTTAGGCTACCAATAAAAAAAAATTTACAATTATATTTGCAAATTTTATTCATAGAGTATCAACAAAATATAATAAGTATATATTGCAAATTTGTAGTCGTAGTACCTAAAAATGTTGTACGAGAAATAAAAAAAAAATGCTCATATCATAAAAAAAATTACTCGGATTTTTTTTCTTATTTTTCCCTGGGTAGTAGTCATAAACTGGCCTACTCCCTGGTTCCCGCTTGACGTTGAGTTTTGTGACACGGTGTATGTATGTGCATTCCATGGACCGGCAAACCTGGGTGGGACTTGTTGTACTCCCCCAATCCAGTCCTGAAGGACGGGAGTCCTTGGAGCAAATGAGTACTACTGCAGACAGCCGTGGTGGACAGGGAAACCAAGTCTGTGACGACGACAATAAGTAGATACCTGCGTGCAACGAGCAAAGAGCAAATAATTTATTGAGTTCAACAATTCCGATTTTCCGTGAACGCCGCGCGCGGCGCACGCCGCCAGCATTTTTATAGTTTTTTTTGTGAACACGTATGAAGCTATCTATAACACAATTAACACAATTTTATTTTGGAAGTGTAAAATTAAGTTAAAGCATATATATTTTTTTTGCTCTTCCTGCATTAGCACGCTACAGTATTACATCATAATGTTTATACGATGATGCCGAGTTGGGTCAGGTAGTAGATAGCTTATGTGTCAATTATAAAACCGGTCGGACCAGACCAGAGCATAATTTTTTTTTAATGTTAGTTACTTACCAAACAACTTAGGAACAGGAAAATATCCACATTAATCAAAACAATGCTCTTAATACCTACCTACTTAATTACACGATGGTTGGCGAGTTATTGTGTTTCGTTTTGGTGCTAGAGATGTAAAATTCAACAAGACAATTTTTAGATCGAACGTCCATGGGCGTCGTTAGACACCTTACGGGTGGCTAGGCGCCATATGACGCGCTTTCAATAAAAAATAATACAATTTAGGTTTCACGATCAGTGTTGCCAACTCAAATTTTGAAATTCTCCTAGATTGACTTCGAAAATCTCCTAAAAATCTCCTAGAAAATTTTCATCCTCCTAAAAATTCTCCTGTTATTCAAAATATAAAAAATTTACCACTTTTAGTGTTCCTTATCCGTACGGGACCATATTACTAAGCCTAGGCCATCTGTCCGTCCGTCTGTCTGTCTTACCTATAAAGAGCTGTATCTTTTGCAGCCTGAAAACCGGTCAAGTGCGAGTCTAACTCGCGCACCGAGGGTTCTCTGTCAGTCAGTCGCGTTTATGCGTCTACTGCTGGACATTCGCCTTCAATTTTCCTCCAGTCTCTCGGCCTTCAGCGGTACGGACCACTGCTTTTCGCCGACATACTTCATGTCGGCGTCTCACCTGGCGGGTGGTCTTCCCACACTCCGTTTTCCTGTCCACGGTCGCCAATGTAGTACATGGTTACTCCAACGGTCGTCGTCTCTTCGGCTAACGTGCCCAGCCCACTGCCATTTTAGCTTATCCACCTGGTTTCCAATATCGATTACTTTGGTGCGTCGGCGGGTTCCTCATTCATTCATTACGCACCATTTCACTTAGATATACACCCAGCCCAGCATGGCTATTTCCATCGCTCGCTGGGCAACTTTGGAAACAACTATAGTCAGAGCTCACGTTTCACACCCGTACCAGGAGGACGCACTGGTCATAATATGTATGGGTCAGACCTCGGGGCGAATTTTAAATTACCGAGGCAGCCCAACTCAATTGAATTCGTCCCTCGACCTCCTTATGGAGACCTCGTCTACCAAGCAGTATTTGACCGAGATATACGTACCTACTCTTCCATCAACCTGTTCGATCACTACGCCGCCAATAACGATTTGTCCTCCCGTCATAGCCACGATTGCCATTCTAACCACCACGTAATTCGTCTGTTTTAATTATTATTATTCATCGATGTTAATATTATTTTTTATTTTTAACCACACCAAGTTTGACACTTGTACGTATAACCGTTTTTACGTTAGAACAAAAACAAACAAACAATTTTTTTTAAACACGGTTCTTGTATCGGAAAGTCCTTAATTTTTTTTTTTTCTTATTATTTGATAGGATGTCCGCCAATAATAACACATAATCTGTGAAAATCACAACCAGCTACCTATTACGGTACAAAAGATACAGCCCTTAAAGTAGTGCGGACTGACGAACAGACTGTCGACGTAGGCTTAGTAATACTCCTGGTTATTACAAAGAATACATGTAAATAATATTGATTGATAACAAAATGTTCGTTCGGTCTGGCCCGCTCGGTAGCATATTTCCAAAGTCTAGTATGCGAGTTGCTCTGATTGGTCGTTCTCAACTTTGGCGGGAAATATAAATTGTCTGGCTCCGCCTCCGGCACTCCCAGTGAACCTACTGAATCCGATATTCGTTTGGTCGCATATGTACTTTGGTGGCTCAGTGGTAGAGTGTAGGAGTGTAGAGTTTTGATTTTTTCGATCTCGGCCATGGGTTCGTGTCCCTTTTGTCATTTTGTATTGTTTTACTTTTTTTTAAGCAATGTTAAGGTGTTAAAATTAGGTTATGGTTATTTTTTTATAACCACCTAAAAAACTTTATTTTCGAAAATACTTCCGCAATTTATATTCCCGCCAAAGTTGAGTACGACCAATCAGAGCAACTCGCATACTAGACTTTGGAAATATGCCGCCCGGTAGTCGGCTGGTTGGTCGATCGATGCACGCACCACACACTCACAGAGTATCACTTTATCCTTTCCAAAGAGCATGAAGGTGAACCTTGCTCTTATCAAAAGACAAATCCTTTCGTATATTGTGTGATTTGAGAAGTTGGTTGGTTGATTCACAGACAGTTCATTCATTGTGTTGTCACCGTACATACCGACATATTTGGTTGTTACTAGTTAATATATGTTTTTGTTTTAATCCCAAGTTTCTCACTCCTAAATCTTCTCCTATAGTGATTTTCTTTCTCCTAAATTTTCTCCTACTCTCCTGACAGGCAAAAACTTCTCCTAGCACCACTGAAATTCTCCTGAATCTAGGAGAAAATCTCCTAACATGGCAACACTGTTCACGATCATCAGCCGTCCACTGCTGGACATACGCCTCTCCAAAGGCACGCCACCACACGCGGTCTTCCGCTCTTCTCAACCATCCACTGCCGGCCACCTTTTTTAGGTCGTCTGTCCACTTACTTAGCCGGAGGGCGTTTAATTTTTTTTTAGTTATATTTAGGGTTGACTGGAAGAAATTGCCTAAGGTAAATCGCCAAAAAGGCCATATCATGTTACCGATTTTAGGTCACTTCTTTCCACAATCACGTCTTTTGCTACTAGGTACCTATATTTTTTTATACTTGCTTTTGCCCGCCGCCGCTTCGCTCGCATAGCCTATGTCCATCCTGAAGGTCCATACTAAAAATTGGTCAAAGTATTTTTCTTTAAATCGGATGAGTATTTTCTGAGGTTACCTCCTACGTCCAAACTGACAAACTTTACCTCTTGATAATATTAGTGCAGATTTTCCAACATACCTACAACACTCAATGCAAAGGTTGACTGGGAGAAATCCCTGTAAGGGATAGGGGATAAGGGAAGTCCACCTTAGCAGCTCACGTAAATTAAACAGGGTGTTTCAGGGTAGAGTTTCGTAACTTCAGGGATCGAAAGGGGTTCATATTTGAAGATGAAAAGCTCTGAAACGTTTTCCCAGATTCGGTCATTTTATAGTAGTTTTTGGTGAAAATAGTTTAATCGTGATTTGGTGGACGGTAAACGTCCACCTTTATTAAATAAAAATAAAATTACTAACTTAATACTTAACAAGTAGAATTGAACTGCATGTAGGTAAATTCCAAACACTTAAAAATTTTAATGACGTCAAAAGAAAAAGGGGACTGGATTAGGTCATTCATTGCACTCCCTAGACCTAAACAGCACTTTTGCCAAATCTTCCCAAACTCACTGTCCATCGAGTTTTTATTTGAATTTTAAATTTTTCTATGAAAAAAAATTGAATTTCGATTTTAGTGATAAGGACTTTTTTCTTCTAATTATGAGTACTTTCTATTCCTGAGGTTTTCAAGCCTATCCTAAAACATGTAAATATTATATCGAGATTGCTTGAGCTCGCGACTCTCCCTAATACACTCTATGTGAGTAGGTATTTAAAAGGTCGTCAGTCAGTCAAGCACCTACCCACCTAAAGGAAGCAAGGTGTCGCATGGATGGAACACTCTGTCTGCCGCCCGAAGCAAACATCCTCGGACGGAGAGCTACCAAAAGTTTCAGTCAAAACGGGATTTCCCCAACTCCATGGATTTACCGACCATCACAAATAATAGTCTGCAGATAATTGGACGAGTAGGTAACAATTGAATCGCTGATTGTTAAAAGGGGGCTATGATACACTTTTCGCCGAATTGACTTTTTTATCGATTCGGGCTCTTGAACGGCAGCTCCATCGATGAGTGTAAAAAGGGAACGAATTCATACACAGGAAGTCATTTATTTGACAGCTTGAAAAACACGTTGATTGTAAAAAGGGAGCTATGTTGTATAGAAAATTACTGGATATAAAAAAAACATTATAACATAAAATAATCTCTAAACATACTAACTTTTATATGAACAAATAAATTTTTAATATATGTGACTATGTTAGAAATAAACAATGACGATAAAACAGTTTTTTTTAAATATCTCGGAAATGTGAAAATGTAACATAGTACCCTCCTTTTAACAATCAGCGATTCAATTTTACTCCATGTGATTCAAGATAATACCTATAATACAAAGGTCATTCGTATGTAAATAACGTAAACAGGAAATCATAAATAATTACGAATTATAATAACTCATAGATTTCGTAACTTAACTTATTTTTAATTTCAGTTTACGAATTTGTCACCGGCAATAAAGGTCAACTTCCACTTTGATGAATCAGAGAAATAATAATTTGTCTTTAATTCATAAAAAATTAATAAGTTGTAATAATTTATCATGTTCCATTTATCTATGCAATAAAAAGCCATCCGCACCTTTACGAATAAGTAATACCTTATGTTTTACTTATTTATATTATAGATGCTGATTATTTATACATATAAATACATAATTTACCTAACATAGGTCAAATTGCACAAACAAGGTTAGGTAGATATATTATCAATTATCATCATAGGAATTACCTATAATGTGGGTCTTGAGTTCAACGTACCCAATACAGTTTATGTTTATTTCACCTTATCCACTAACGGGGACGGAGATGACGAGGTATGTGATTTTATAGTCAGTATTTAAAACAATTACCTTCATCAGTGCGAAGCGCTGGTCATCGTCAATGCTGATCGCGTTGGAGGGTACGGGAGCCATTTTTTTAATTATCTATGCGATTTGAAATTGGAATCCGGCAAACACGAAAAATGCAACGATCGTAAACAGCTACAACAAACGAACGCGTAGCGGCGCGCTTCTCCTTGGCGCGCCAAAACAAAACTGACGGACGGACGGACGGACAGATAACTCCAACCAAAGAATATAATATTACTCTGTCTGTCAGCTGTCGGACAACAAAAAATGACGACAGCATGCACGGCACGGCACGATAAGATAATGCGTGCGATTGAGCGCGATCAAGCCTTGAGCCAGCTGCGTGCGAGCGAGACAGTCGTCAGGCAGGACCGGTGGGTCGTCCGTCCGTCCGTCCGTCAGTCGGTGACCGCCGCTCCGCCTCCGCACCAAATCTGTGTCCGCCCGCACCCCCACCGCCGCCGGTTGGCCGTACTTTGCTTACCCGGAATCGATCGGCAGTTCCCAGTACATAGTCTTACCAAGTAGTCTTACCAGTTGTACTACTGGGAATTTTCGGCCGTTCCTAGTAGTCTTACCAAGTAGTCTTACCAGTTGTACTACTGGAAATTTTCATCCCAGTGGACTTACCGATATTAAAGAGAGTTAACGTTTTTTTTTCATACAAAACTAAATAAAATTATTTAGTTTTGTATGGAAAAAAAATTCACCGTAGAACAAAATGTCATCTAACTTTTTTGCTCCAAATAGGCTCAGGAGTACCTGGTTTGCTTTATGAATTATGTATGACCTATAGTCATCAAACAACCTGTATATAGGCCAGGATTAAGAAACATTAACAAACATGAAGTCGCCAAAGTACCAGGGCAGCAAAAATTAAAAGGAGGTTTCCATAATCTATACTTATAAAATTTTATATAAGTTATTATTATTATTCTCTCCCTGGCCTTGAATGAATGAATAAATCCTGGCATCTATTATTGAATACCATGAATATGCGTTTTCGAATAGGTTTCCGTATAAGTTAATTGCTATTATTATTATAATAGCGATTAACTTATATAAAATTATGGAAACTTCCTTTCAATTTCTGCTGCCCTGGTACTTTGGTTACTTCATGTTTCTTAATCCTGTATATATATTTTTTATAATTTTGTCTATTTTTCAAAATTTACAAACAAATTTCAAAGATCGAGTTTTACTGGTAGGTCTACTGGGAACACAATTCTCAGTGATTTTTATAGTAAGACCACTGGCATGAAAATTTCCAGTAGTACTACTGGTAAGACTACTCGGTAAGACTACTGGGAACTCCCGGAATCGATGTCCCAATGTAGACCGGAAATACACCGCAATCGGAACCGGTATCACTACAACGGAGAAAGGAAGATAGTCACTAGACAGCATTGATTATTTTATAGACTTTAAATTATTGCTCACCATTTTTACTTTCGCTGACCAATACCGCAGTTTTTATCGTATGGTAACACAGAGCACATATTACTGATAACTGATAATATGAATGACACGTAGAGGTGAAAAAACCTGCGAAAGAAATAAATCAAGCCCTCTTTGATCTAGCCATAGATTTCTGTTATAGGTTGATAAGGGGGTGCGAGCGACTAAAAAAAATTAAGACTTTTTTTTGTACTTTGGGACGCTTAGTACTCAGACATACATACAACAATTCTAAATACCTACTTATGTCGGATGAAATATCCATCTGACGACTTCAAATACTTAATACATATTTTACTTTCGAGCGACTGTAAGGAGAAAGGAAGTATTGTGATCGTCCAAAATTTCGAAGTTGAGATTTCGACTGATTTGGGCTTCGAGCGACTGTAAGGAGAAAGGAAGTATTGTGATCGTCCGAAATTTCGAAGTTGAGATTTCGACTGATTTGGGCTATATATCATTCAACGATCCCAAAAAAGTGGTTTTGAGAAACATGTATGTGTGTGTGTGTGTGTGTGTGTGTCCGTCCAGCGACCTTGCGCCTAAACCGCTCAACCGATTTCGTTCAAAATTCGTATTTAGTAGTTTGAAACGATAATCTAGGGGTACCTTTTTTAGTTTTTCAAAATTCGAAAAAATAACGGTAGCTGTCATACAAAATTTGTCTATGGCAATGTGTCCAGCGACGTTGCGCCTCAACCGCTCAACCGATTTCTATAAATTCATATTTAGTAGTTTAAAACGATTATATAGGTAGGGGTACCTTTTTTTATTTTTTTTTATTCGAAAAAATAAGGGTAGCTGTCCTACAAATGATTACGATAAGGTCGATTTTCTCAAAAATGGCTCTAACGATTTTTATTATATTTTCCAGATAGAAACCCTATTACTAGCCTAAAAAGATACCATCCCACCAAAAACATATAATATAAAAAGATGACAAGTCTCGCACGCAACCTTTCCACCGTAAAAAGTTGTAAGATCCCATGCAGAGCCAAGTCTTTTCATATCATTGAAGCCCGAATTCAACAATGTTGCCATAAATTATATTTTCAACTTAATAATAATCAATATTTAGTTACTCCTCTTATATTAACATCTTCATTTCTATAAAAAAAACACCTTGACTTGGCAATCGGACAGCACAATGCACAAAACAGATCGCTGCGTAAAGTAAAGATTCCTTTTCAGTTTACAACAAAGTAAACATAGCATGCAGATGGTGGGTGTTCGTACCTTACTTGCTGCTTGATCGATTGAATCTTGTTCGAATAAGTACCTACTTTGCGAAACGTGGTGGTCGGTGTTGTGATGTAATTTACCAGAGTTCGTGCAGCACAACACCGATTATTCTGCTTACCCCGATTGTCGGGATTCAGCGTGTGTATAGTTTAAGGCCCACTTGCACCAACACAAATTTAATATATAAACCAGTTTAACTCGCTAAACCAGTTTAAGCTAGCACCCGTTGACTGTGGGAACCGCGTTTAAATCCATAACTCGCTACTTAACTTTAAACTCGTGTTGGTGCAAGTGGGCTTAAGTATGTAACAAACTGGTATTAGGTTCGTTCATATTATTGTTATAATATACGGTGTACCCTGTGGGGTCGGTACTTAAAAAGAATAGCCCCACTGCATCTCTCCCCGTCGCATGTCGTAAAAGTCGACTAAGGGATAAGAAAATTCGTCAGCCTCGGTAGCTCAGTGGCGCGGTTGGTTAGTCAAACTGTTGTTAAGCATTATTATTAAGCAACGCTGTAATAACGCAACGCATGTTATTAAGCAACGCTGAGCGCGGTCAGTGATTGGATGGGTGACCGCTCGACCGTTGGAGGCTGACCGTGGTTCGGATTCCACGTTAAACTGTAGGTCCCTTCCCTTCTTACCTTACTAGGTGGTAGGGTTTATCCCGGCCGGGTTGGTACCACCGCACTGAACGAAACGGCTATGTAAATAGTTCGTGTTTTCCGTCCAGTTTAGTGTAGCCGACATGAAATGAAGGGAAGCACTGACATGGCACCTAGTTCCCCCTGTGTTATGGGCTGACATCACGGATGTTGTAGGTGATGTAGCCAACCGTGTCAGGTTCCATATAAAAAAAAAAAAAAATTTTAGCTGTCCGATTGCCAAGTCAAGGTGATAGAGATTTCTTTATAATATATCAAAGAACATTACATTCACTTATAGATATATTATACATAGATATTTGCGGTTACATTATTCTAATATTATTTATTGCTTCTATTATACTTACTTATAGTGATATATTATAGTACGTACTTATTACTATTATATTTATAGACAGACGACGGACGGCCATATACTTGTATTTACTTAATTTTGGGAATTTAGAAAATATGATTTGGCAGCTCTTTTAAACATTTTATTGGATGTTATCTTCAACCATATAAAACTATAGACGCATCATCAGGCCAAAACTCTTCGACAAAGAAAACGGGGCTTCAATTTTAGGATGTTTGAGTTTTTCCTTTCGTTGTGGGCTAAACATTAGCTGAATCCAAAATATCAAGTTTGTAGGTCTGCTGGAAGTACCTACCTTAGATTTTTGATGATGCATAGGTTTTGTATGGAAATATAAGTTTAATACCCTACACAAAGAAAACGGGGCTTAAATTTTAGGATGTTTGAATTTTTCCTTTCGTTGTGGGCTAAACATTAGCTGAATCCAAAATATCAAGTTTGTAGGTCTGCTGGAAGTACCTTAGATTTTTGATGATCGGTGAGTGAGTGAGTCACAAAAAACCGGAACTTTGACTGGCGATATCTCGCAAACTATAATAGGTACAAACTTATAATTTGGGGGTATAGCGAGGTTCGGTAAGTACTTTTGGCAACAACAAAGATACAGGTAGGCCAAAGGTACCCTGAGTTGCTTCGAGAAAAGGATGGTACGGCCGTGTTGCTTTTGCTCGACTTGGCGGGGGCACTGCCGTGCCCCCAGATTAGCAGTTTTTCCAGGAAAACTCAAAAAAAGGTGGCTGTCATACAATCGAAGGTTTCTTTCTATTAAATATTGCATACAAAATGTTAGTTGCGAGCGCCTAACAATTCAACGGAACTGTGCTGTCAGTATATTTTGAATTTCGAACATAAAAACCTTGAGTTCGCCCAACAAGCGAGAAAGTCAGTGGGGTATCACCCTACCATTTATTTATTTTGTCAATTCCATCCCTTCTGGCCCAAATCAGCCCTTCAAATTGGCTTGTTTTGAAAAATGCGAAAACATGGCGAAAACACGCAAACTTCAAACACTCTCGCGCTTTTGTCGTTACGCTGCATAATCGAAACCAACTCTAACGAAGAGACAAAGGTTTTAACTTTATTCGATACTTCAAACAAAACCTTGTATGAAGTGGGGCAATGGGCTACCAAAGTTGAAAATTTTTCTTACGAAAAAATCGTTTACATACATCAAATTCACGAACAAAGTTTGACGGACGGCGCCGACCAGCGCGTCTCAGCGCTGGTAAATCGGCGCCGGTTACCAGCTTTCTACCTGAACGCGCCCTATTGCCTGAACGGGAAAACAATGACGAACAATACTGAATATGCATTATGTCTAAATGAAATAAAACTTAAATTGTGTTCTTTATGGCAAAATAAAAATCGGAATCTGAAAGAAATCAATGCTTTCAAAATTAACTGTTATACAGTGCTAGATTTAATTACATAATTTACAATAATTTATTTCAATTCTACCATGTGGGGTCCGTAGGTACTTAAAAATAGCCCCACAGCATCTCTCCCCGTACATGTCGTATAGGCGATTAAGGGATAAGGACAAAATGCCGTACATAAAGGCGACGGACTAGTTACCTCACATTGACTTGACATGGTTGTTCCACTGAGTCATGTAGCAGGTTAGTCTTCATGCCTTAATTTCTGCTTGATACGAGTAGTTATCTTGTCTACTTTGCTAAATGTGGTGGTCGGTGTTGTGCTGTAATTTACAAGAGGACTTGCAGCACAACACCAACTACTCTGCTTACCCCAATTGTCGGGATACAGCGTACAAATTGAGTTATACCCATATAGAGATTTTAATTGGTTTTATTTTTTATTTTGTATGATTACAAATTTTGTACATACTTATAAAGTTATAAGTCACCTGAGAGAAATGCTCTCCAGTTGTTTACTCCAAGTCCAAGTGACCTGGGGAGCATTGGCGTATATAGAGGGGGGGCCGGGTGGGCACGGCCCACCCTAGAAGTGTCTGGTGCCCACCCCAGGATGTTGGGTTGCCAACCCAAAATTCTAGGGTGGGCACTTCAATAATTTCACACAAAAACACTTAAATAATCTACAGCTGAGGAATCAACATATAATTCCATTTCCATCCAGGTAATCAAAATAAACACTTTAAAAAAAAAAAAATTTTTTTTATTTTGTTTAGGTAAAGAAACTTTCCGAAATCAATGGTCGAAATACGGCTCAACACTTGAAGTTCAAATTACCTACTTTTATTGCGTAGGTACATCGGGTTTCGGCTTCATCGGCCATCGCTTTTCAGGGGCTAGGCCCACCCTGGAAAATAACCCTAGATACGCCAATGCTGGGGAGTGCCTGGTGAAATGCCCAAGGTACCTTTGAGAGGCAGAGACAGAATGAGACAGAATGAGACAGCGAATGAGTGAAAAAAAAAATCATTAAATTAATCCACAAAAGCACTTTGTAAGGTTCTGTATCAGTACGGAAGCCCATTACTAAGCCTACGCCGTGTCTGTCCGAGTGTTGTATCTTTTCAACCGTAATATCAGGTTGAAATTTTCACAGAATATTTGTTTCTATGGCAGATATTCCAACAAATAATAAAAAGTAAAAGATTAAGGGAGCTCTCCATACAAGCTCATGTTTTTTTTTTCTCTATCGTAAAAACGGTAATACATAAAAGCGTTAAACTTGGTGTAATTACAATGCAAACTCTAAAATAAAACAACAAATAATAAAAACCGGTCAATTACGTGGTACCACCACTGAGGGAACCCTTAGTGCGCGAGTCCGACTCGCACTTGGCCGGTTTTGCTAAATGATAATTAAATTAATCACATATAAATTATTATATTTTATAAATTATTAACAAAATGTCATTTCTTTTCACATGTGTATCTGTGACTCCTAATCCATAACTGTGAACACAACGCCTCCCCTCTCCGGTTCCTCATCGTGCACTTCGTTGTCGCTCCCCTCCGCCAGCTCATAGTCTGATGCGTCCGAGTCCACACTCTCCACCTCCCGGTACTGCGCAGAGGTCAGCGTGCTCACCGGAACCTCTCCTATCTCTACACCCAACCGCGCAGTCAATTTCTCAGCGGCGTGTCGAACCTCAACCTCCTTTAGATGCCGGTTCTGGTCGGCCTGAAGCTGTAGTGAGTCCTCTATACTTAACATCTTCGCCGGACCGTTCCGGCTCGGCGGCGGTGTGGCCGCAGTCACTTCCCAGTTCTTATGCTTCTTTCTCAGTCCCTCCTTCATCGGATCGTGAACGTCCGTCTTTGTCGTCTTGTACGGCTTGAACTGGCCGTACCGTTTTGGAATGACATTTTCAGTTTTACTAACGATATACTTCATGTGGCCGAGTTGATCAGACGGAACGATGTCTTCCATGTCTTTGCTCGTGATTAAGGGTTTATCTTCTTTCAGAATTATGATCTTGCGCTCGAGCGACGTATTTTGGCTCAGCACGTGTAGGACATCTTCGGGTTCGCTATCGTCGTCCGAGTCTAAATAGGTGTTGCGTGTTGTTTCCATTTTTACTTTCCATTCTAAATTCTGCACCGTTTCCCGGTCCAGTGGGTTCAAATTTAGCCTTTCGAGCATTAGGCGTGTGTTCTCTTCATCATCTTTAGACTTCAGCTTTTCGTCAATTTTTAGGCTAAACGCAATTATCTTCCCTCCTTTGTCGGGCAGTTTGGAGATGAAAGCCTTGTTGCTGAGCAGCTTCCGCTGTCTTTCACGCAGCTCCAGCAGTTCGAACTTGGTTAAATTATTCATGTTCTTAATTTTACCGTCGGCCTCCATCTTCGGTGGTGTTGGGAGAAAATCGGAGGTTTTTCGTGAAATGCCACGAACTACAGTCATACTGCAGTCAATGCACTGCAAGTTCAATCGACTAGTTCCGCGTAGTGGGACGTGTTCATGAATTTTCAAATATTTTTAGATCGTTTTCTTTTCTCTTCCTTCAATGTTTCATACAGAAAAGTTAGGTTATGTTTGTTGTTGTTGTTGTTTTCGCCATAAATAGGCAGGCAAAGATCATTTGACCATACAGCCAATTCTCAATTTTCTTCTTTTATATGTATTTAGTAATTATATTTTACCAATTTGTTGTTCAATGTATAAATGGTTATGATTTTTTTATTTACTTGTTCGTCCCTCCCTCCCTTTTCGGGACAGGCAAAACTAATTAAAGTATACAGCCTTTTCTGTTGTACTTCTAATGTCTGTTGTTTTCTTCTCGTATTGCGAGAATCTCAAAAAATTATACTTTTTATTTACAACGACGCAAAGAAACTTGTTCATCATCCGCCATATTTTTAAGTCACGGAGATTATTGTTTGTTTGTTGTTTTTTTTTATTTATTTGTCTCTTTTAGTGCACGAGAGTCTCTTTGTAGTAAGCACCTGACAGCTGACGCTGCTGAAAAAAAATAATTGGTTGTCTGTGATGTCGGTTTACGGACGATAGTTTTACGTGATAACGTCATACAACCCTTGTTTCATGAATATTCTAAATTTGAAATTTTTTCCGATCGGCCAGATGGATGTATATTATGGTACGAGTAACCTCCTTTTAATTTCTGCAGCCCTGGTACTTTTACAAGCCGACGCTTGGGCCCATTGTGCCTCTCTATCGCTTGTTACGCGCTCTCGCTTGCACACACGGGCTCATATGGAACGTGACACTTTTTCGTGTGTGCAGCCGGTGTTCATCAATTTATAAGACGAGACGTTATCACGTCAAAAACCATACTACGCGCTTGCCTTGCCTTGCCACGCACAACGCATAAATTGTAACGAAAGTCGAGAAGCGAAGCAAGTTCGTCGTTCATCGTACAGAATAGTGTATAGATAAGGTGTGTGTTGACAACATTTTAAAGGACAATGGAGGTAATTTAACATACTTTCCTGAAAAACTAAATCCACCGCCCCGACATAACCTGTTAGTGTGGCTATTTCCTAGGTGTTTTTATAAGCCGGAGAAGAGGCAATCCTAAGTCGCTATTGAAAATAATTTCGCGGAAGTCGCCATTTTCTATGAAATATTTTTCGTGAAAATGTTTTTTTTTGGTCCCAGTTTTGATTTTAGCAGGCTAAGTCTTTTCTAATAGCAGTATTTTGTGGTCCTTTATGCGCCTGTATTTTTTTTACGAGGTGCAACAAACGCAAATGAGAAGGAGAATGAAAAAACAAGGCATATGGCTATACGGTCTCACTTTCATTGCCTTTCCGTAAGAAAAAAAAAAGTTTACTGTCAGGCGCTTACTACAAAGAGACGCTCGTCGCGGCGGACGGCGGGGTAGAAAAATCAATTTTTGTGGCATTATTGATAGTCTGTGATGGGATGGATGTGGTAACAGCACGAGTCAGTAAGCCTGGATACGAAATACGGCATCGTTTGTATGAGAACCGAGGTAGCCGCCAAAGGGGTGTGAAGTCTGAGGCGGGAGCGGCGCATGGAACGCCGTGATTGGCCGAGCGAGTAGGTAGCCACGTGACGCCAGTCTTCCATACGTTTGAACGGGATTCATACAATAAGTCGCTCATTGTGTCGATTCGCGATGAAAAGATGAAACGGATTTAACAATATTTAACCCTTCTTTACATCAAGGGAATAATATAACTTTCTCTTAAATGAACAAAGGCAACGCCCCTTTCACAATTTTGCGAATTTGCAGATTTTCGCATAAACACGATAATAGTTCTAAGTTCTGAGATACCTCGGATACTTTATTATAAATCTACATCAAATTTCCAAAACAATGATATGTAAGACCTCGTACATTGGTATTATCTTATTGGAGTATTTGTTATTGGAATTTTCCAAAATTAAAAAAATAATGTTAGAAAGTCGAAAAGTTTTGTAACCAAAAAAAAAAATTATTATATTATTAACAACTATTTGCTAATTACTTAGCCAACGATATGACAAATTATATTGCAATATGACTTCGCGAAAAATTCGCGAAAATCTACCCTACCATAAAAAATTTATGAGTACCCACCTCGATATTTAATTTTTTTACGGTAAAATGAGGTTTTCCAGGCTTTGCCTTTTTTAACAAACTAACCAGCCATGCAGCTAGAGCCTTATAAAATGTACCATGCGTCTCTCTGTCAGTTTGACGGTGTGAATTCGTTATATAAGGGTTAATAAAATAACAAATGAAAGGCTGTGTAGTCTGTAATAGAAACATATATTTGAAACAGAACAATAATTTACTTAATTATTTATTTATAGATCGGTATCTATATTAAAATTTTCATTTGGTAACTTTTGAACAATTGAATTAAATTTAAAAGCACAATTTACGACATTTACATTGTTACTGTTTACATTGTTGACATTTACATTGTTATTGTTGAACTAAAGAACTAAAGAACTAACATGTGTCTCGAGAGATGGTCGCGCAACAGATGGATAGATCTCACCGAGACCTAAAGTTTGAGTACCAACACGATGGGTCTAGCACCAGTGGTTCTCGAGTTATGACCAAAACAAAAGTTCATGTGACAGATGGATAGATCTCACCGAGACCTGAAGTTTGAGTACCAACACGATGGGTCTAGCACCAGTGGTTCTCGATTTATGACCAAAACAATAGTTAATGTGACAGATGGATAGATCTCATCGAGACGTTCAGATTGAGTACCAACACGATGGGTCTAAGTCCATTGGTTCTCGAGATATGACCAAAACAAATTATCACGTGATAGATGGGTAGATCTCATCGAGACGTTCAGTTTGAGTACCAACACGATGGGTCTAAGTTCAGTGGTTCTCGAGATATGACCAAAACAAATTATCACGTGACAGATGGGTAGATCTCACCGAGACGTTCAGTTTGAGTACCAACACGATGGGTCTAAGTCCAGTGGTTCTGTAGATATGACCAAAACTAATGATCACGTGACAGATGATAATTCCGACCCCTCACTCGCATGATCGCATCGCATTTCGCATTTAGATGCTAGCTAGCTAGCTAGCAGCGGAGCGCAGGCGCTATATAGCATTTAGCATTTAGCTGTACCACAGATAAATAGCACATACTTCATTGCTTTGTGCGTTCCAAAACAAACGAACCAACAAAGTTTTACGAACGAAACAGCAATGCTAATTAAAATTAAATGTGATTATTGCTTAGCATTTAGCATTAATTTTTATTCATCAGGGCGCTTAGCAGTGCTAAATGCTAACGGGGTATTCATTATGAATTAATTTTGTTAATGCTAAGCATAACAAGACTAATTCCCGGTATACGCATGACCTAAAGAAATTAATTCCTTTAGAGTCGCTCAAAAGTAAAAACCGGTAGGTACTGGTTGAATGAAAAAAGCGCGATAAACGAATATTGAACGAGGAAACCTGCTGAGGTTGACTAGAAGAAATGTCCTTTGGCAATAAGGCAGAATGCATGAAATATCTGTATACATTTAACATACATATTTATCAATAAACAAAAAAAATTACAAGAGCTAACTGCATCCAACACGATAGTCGACCTATGGTGGGTAAGCAGAAAAGAGCTCTCCATACATATTTACGCCGATGTTTGTTACTGAAATTCAAGCGAAAAATGCTATCAAATTGAATGAAAGTACTTACTCGTGAAAGGTGACTCCATCTGTGTTCAAGTTTGAATTTTTCGACGACTTTTTGCACCAAAGCACTGCACAATGAGGCATTTTGTGACAGACGCGCACGTTCGCTCCGCCTGAGCGGCGGACGGAGACTAAGATCGGTCGCCGGCGCTAGACTGACGCGCTGGCGCGTGTGCGCCGACGCGCGGCTACCCCTGTCCTCCTATGTATAGCGCCTCCAGGCTTACTGACTCGTGGGTAACAGTGGTAATGTATTATATTCTTTGGTGATGTGACGACAAGAACATTCTGTGATTTATTGCTGAAGCCTGAATCAGAGTAGTATGCCTGAATTCTGTTGAACTTGTGAGTTGTATTATGTGAGTGAAGGAATACGAAGTTAAATCCACCCACATATTGAAGTGCGTTGGAAGTGCGGAGCGCGGATGGGCGTCTTGACAAGTCTTGACACTATTGAGTCGTCGCTGACATCGTTCGTGTCCGTTCGAGCCCTGCTTTACCGCTTCAGCCTGGCTGCCTTCCTGTAGTATTACTAGCCTGGCCTACTGTGCAGAACACCTAGTAGCGTGCCCGTGACTCGGGACGCCATGGATGAGGGAACGGTTAGTTGGTTACTTTTTATTTTAGGTTTCCGTACCCTTTCCGGAAGCCTATTACTAGGCCTACGCCGTCTGTCTGTCCTACTCCTGTATCTTTGGAACCGTAATAGCTAGCCGGTTGAAATTTTCACAGAATATGTATTATTATGGCTGATAAAACAACAAATAATAAAAAATAGAAACAGTAAAAATTAAGGGGATCTCCATGCAAGAAACATGTTTTTTCAACGTTTATTTTTGTGTTTCGGAAACCTCAGTTTGACTTGTACTTGGCCGGTTTACCTACCTACCTGCATCACAACTCCGATTACTCTGCTTACCCCGATTGTCGGGATACAGCATGTGGTATGTATGTATGACAATATATGACAAAGTAGGTAATTTGTTGGTGGTGAGAAAAGGATGATGAACACAACATACATAATATGATCGCATGCACACACAGATAATTAAGTAATTTTTAATTTTCTATTTTTTTTAGATCCCGCTCCATTTGGATCCCATTCATCATAGCGATGTGTGCGACAAACGACTTTGGATCGGAAACTTGGACGTCCGGATCAATGAGTATGTATATTAATTGAGCTGGTATACAATTATGTAAGCTTTTGTTTTTCTGTTAACTCTTCACATCAATAGTATATTCGAAATCGGACGGCTGGTGGAACACAACGACAACCATGCACCGCTGCCGCCCCTCGTGCTGCTCGGAGACTGCTATGTCTATTCCACAAAAACACCCCCAACAATCAACTCACATAGTTTTTGATTATGGCTGGGCTGACTCATGAGCAGACATCGGAATCCGCGGGGCACGAATACGACCTTGTTAGGGATTGACTACGGCGATCAATAAACAATCGACACTGTTATCGACAGACATCGGAATCCGCGGGGCACGAATACGACCTTGTTAGGGATTGACTACGGCGATCAATAAACAATCGACACTGTTATCGATACTCATATTTATTTGTTTATTGTATTTTATTCATGTCATATTTCAGACCTGAATACTTATATACCTACAGTACTTATATAAACATGTATACTTTATGTTAACGATTAAGTAAATATAATACATATTTATATAAGGTCTTTCAAAATTAGTTCATAGTACGCTAAGGGGGGGTTCTGTATCATATAGGGAGTAAAACCTATATAAAAATTTTTGGACCTTGGGCTTTTTTTAAGTAAAAATTTTTTTTATGCAGGTATTTAAATAAAAAAATAGGTGGTTGATTTTTATAACCTAATCGATTCAGTTTCATAACAGTAACAAAAAAGTCTTCATGACCATTATGAAGTAACACGTGTAAGATGGTAAAAAAAATTAAATTCTTTCTATTCCATACTAATAAAACTAAAATTGTGGTTTTTCACAATTTCTGAAAGAAAGAGATATACGTGTTGGAAGACTTTTTTGTTCCTAGCACGAAACCGAAACGATTAAGAAAAATTTTTTTTTACATTTAACATTAAAAAAAAAAATTTTGTGAAAAAAAAATTCTTTGTTCTTCAAAAGTGATCTATTTCCGATACAGAACCCCTTAGCTTACTATGAACTAATTTTGTAAGACCAATTTAACGATAACGATCGATTTTCGATATTTGTGGATACATTGTCCCATCACTAAACAACCTTGAATCATTCGTGCCCCGCGGATTCCGATGTATGCTCATGAGTCATGATTTATGATTTGAAGTTAAGAGTTAGGGCCCCTGAGCCATTATATCAATGCAACCTAGATAGATCTATTGTGATCTCTCAATAGTTCGGACAAAATAACATCAAGCAGCAAGTCAGACCCACCTGCTGCGTAACTCGGTGGAAGGACCATAACGAAGCGAGAGGTGGCTAGCCTGTTGCCCTATAGCACGGCATTCCGTCCTTAGTCGCCTTACGACATGCAAGGGGAGAGATGCACTGGGGCTATTCTTTTTAAGTACCTGCCCCACACGGTACCGGGCTGACCTCTTCCTGCAATTGGATTCCCTACAATGCGAGATTTGACTGACATTGATGGCATGAATTTCCTCCAACATTGACGTCTAATGTGGTGCCACAAGTTTTAGCAGTCATAAACAGCCTATGGCTTAGATATAGGTTCAAATGAAAACAAACATATTGCTCTATGTGCTCATAATATGCTAGTCATCCGTTAATTATATTTCATTAAATGAGAGCTACGGAACCTGGGAGTCTAACTCGCACTTGATGGTTTTTTTTTCTGTATGAAGGAGTTATTTCTGGAAATAAATATTTCACCCATAAAAAAAAAATCCATAAAAATCTACATTTCCATAAAAAAAAAACCCAAGTCTTGCTGGAGAGTTAAACTATTATAATTCAATATGGATTCAATTCTTTTATTGGTCTCTTTTTGGTACTTACATTTATACACTTAGACATGTCAAATTTTGTATAAAAATTATTTTTATTCTATTTCGATCCAAGCAAAAATAGGCCATCGTCAAAACAACTATTTACAATCAAATAATCATTTAATATTGAGTGTAATTAAAAAGTGTAAAGCAAGTAAGGGCTCGTACCCAGACTACGTGATCGATTTTACCCACTTTTTGACCCCCTCCCCCCCCTTGTGACCGACCGTGATCTGTGCTCAGACCCCCGCCCCCATTTTCATGTAGTATTTTAAATATTATAAAATAGCTATTTCTTTAAATAGAAATGGCTATTTTTAGCCTATTTAATCAATATTTGAGATCTTAGTGTGGTGTAAACGGTACAAGGTAGTAAATAGGCAGGAAATAAAAACTATGCTCACATGTACAGGTAGGTATTTATGGTTTTATTCATTTATTTAAAATAACAATACACTTTCCAACAACTTTGGACAAGATATTCCCATAATGAACTTTAAAATGACTTTTTTTTATAAACAATTGAATATAAGTGTAACGGACCTCGTTCTCATTACCGGTATCAACTACTGAAAATGGTTCGCGTATACGGCTGCATCGAGAAGCTGGACCTGCTGTTCCACCGGTCGGGGCCGAACGCCGGCCAGCCGCGCGGCTTCGCCTTCGTCACCTACCGCAGCCGCGCCGACGCACTCAACGCCATCACCTCGCTCAACGGCCAGCCGCTCGGCGCTAAGAAGCTGTGCGTTAAGTTCGCTAAGAACACCTCTATGGTACGTCACTATTATTATTATGATTATTTGATAGTGGGCTGCCTATTTTCTTTTCCGTGTTCAATAGGAGGCAGCCTTAAACCGCGGCGCACGGGTTTGCTGAGCTAACTCCCTCTTCAAAATCGTGTTCAATTCAAGGCGTACTTCCGATAATAATTGTTTTTATGTGGTTATAAAAAAATAACCATAAGCGATTTTTAAAACCGTAACAAAGCTTAACATAAAAAAATTCAAAAATTACTTCAGAGAAAAAGTTTTTTTATGTGGTTATAAAAAATAACCATAACCAATTTTTATTACCCCAACAATGCTTGCCATAAAAAAGTAAAAGAAATTACTCGCACGAGGGGGACTCGAATTCACGACCATGAGATCGAAAAATTTATAAACTGTCTTCTACACCAGGGATGTTGCGGATGCGATTTATTTGACATCCGCGGATACAGATGCAGATGCGGATTTTTGGACGCTCACATCCGCGGATGCGGATTTTAACAAGATTGCTTGAAGAGCCGGTTAGTTTAAGTCCTTGAATAAAAGAGATTATGCTGACGGAATGAAATGACGCAATAATAATGGAAAAGAAAGGCGTCAGCACTGCACTGCACCGTCGTCGCACAGCATATTCCCTTCCTATTCACAGGTCAATTGCAGCGCGCGCCACTCGCGGACTCCGCCCAATTTCATTCAAGTCTCAACCTGCACTACATCCGCATCCGCATGAGTTCCGCATCGATTTAATGCGGATGCGAATGCAGATGCGGATGTCAAAATCAATGCGGATGCTCCGCATTTGCGGATGCGGATGCGAATATCCGCAACATCCCTGTTCTACACTACCAATGAACCACGAAAGCTCATAAGTGACCAGACGAATATCCGATTAATTTAACAGACAGACATTGAATTTAACACGAGTTTGAAAAGGGGGTTTGCTTAATAAACCCGTCCGTGTTTCAAGGCAGCACTGCCTTCTATTGAACACAGAAAAGGAAACATGTCACCGGGTTCCTCTGTCACTGTGACGTTTTCAGATCTATTGGGAGTTATCCTGACATAACACACACCACTCCTCAGGAAACCATGCTCAACTAGGCGCCATGACACTTACAACTTCGATAGCTCAGTGGTGCAGACAGTCGACTGTTGCTATTGATTGTTAAGCAACCCTGGGCGCGGTCAGTACTTGAATGGGTGACCGCTCGACCGTTGGGAGGCTGACCGTGGTTCGGATTCCACGTTAAACTGTAGGTCCCTTCCCTTCCTACCTTACTCGGAGGTAGGGTTCAACCCGCCCGGGTTGATACCACCGCACTGAATGAAACGTCGGTCGAAATGGCTATGTAAATAGTTTGTGTTTTCCGTCCAGTTCAGTGTAGCTGGCACGATCGAAGGGAAGCACTCACATGGCACCTAGTTCACCCGGTGTTATGGGCTGACATCACGGATGTTGTAGGTGATGTAGCCAACCGAGTCAGTTTCCATATAAAAAAAAAAACATAAGGCGAACCAGAAAGTCATCGTCTAATTTATTGACACACCTTTGAAAGACCCCCATGTTATAGGTAGTAGGGGCCACGCTCACCGGAAGACCTACCATACTTAGGTTTTGCTGCAGACAGCAAAAAAATAAATATTATAAAGAAATTACTTTCTGCTTCCCGCTTAGATCCATCTACCTTCAGATATAGAAAGCCAAGTTCTAGAAAAACTTTTTTCCCTTAGGACGACGCCGACAAACCAAAGCCCGAGCTCGGAATCGCCGCCCTGGCCGGCACCAACTCGAAAGGGGAACCCAAGCTGAGCAAGAAGACCGCCATCCAGTCGATCGAGGCCAAGCTCAAGCTGATGGAGAACTTGAACGCGGGCGATGAGTTCGTGGTGAACAAGCTCGCCGCTGCGGAGGCTCCTGTCATCGCCCAGTACCAGACGAAGCAGTCACAGCAGAGTAAGCCCACGCACCACTGGCGAAGACGTCACCCGTATCACAAAAAGAGATAGCGCACGTTCGGGAGCGCCGCAAATTGAGTTCGTTTAAAAATTTGTTTAAGGGTCTGCGATGAGCGAACTGAATGTTTGTTTGTTTTTTGTGTGTATTGTCTTTATGAATTAAGCCTTTACAGAACAGATATAAATAGCTAAAATAATAAAACTTCCTTCATATCACACACGCTGAATCCCGACAATCGGGGTAAGCAGAGTAATCGGTGTTGTGCTGCAAGAAGTCTGGTCAATTACAGCACAACACCGACCGCCACGTTTCGCAAAGCATTCGAACAAGATTAAATCGATCAAGCAGCAAGTAAGGCACGAAGACCCGCCTGCTGCATGACTCGGTGGAAGTACCGTGCTAAGGTGAGAGGTGGCGAACCTGTCGCCCTTTAGCACAACTTCCATTTCTGGTAAAAATCAGATTTCACTCAGATCCATAGGCATGTCGGCTCGCTAAGTGTGTTCTATCGCTTATTCCATGGGGAGTACTCAGAGGAGCTGTTTAACGCGCTCCCGCCGTCTCCTTTCCACCTCCGCACTACACGCACTGGGCAGGGATTGCATTCCTACACGCTGGACTTAAACCGCGGATGCATACCGATCGATTCTGCTGATCTTTCCTATACAGAATCGGTAACTCTGGAACGCTCTCCCTGCTCATATATTTCCCCCCAAGTACAGTCTCGGGTCCTTCAAGAGGGGCGTGAATCAGGCATCGGTCAGGCTGGCATGGCATTCGCCATAACCGCATACGACCAAATGTTCATGGGCACCGTTAGACATCTTATGGGTGGCTCGGCGCTATATGTCGCACTTTCAATAAAAAAAAAAATCTTTATTACACAAGAGAAAATACAAGAAAAGAAAAAATGCAGGCAACAATGTAAGTACAAAGGCGAATCTGATCGCAGCAAAAACACCAAATAAAGTTTTGTGTTTGTATGACTTTTAATTATGTAATATGTTGCCCAGGCACGAACTACCAAAGTGTATAATATACCTGTGTATACACGGTGTTGCAACCCCAACCGTAAAACCCGAAAGGGGGTGATTCTGTACGTGAAATAGAACAACTTTTGTTCTACGAGTTTTTAATTTGAAGAAAAAAAATTGTTTCTCTCCATACATTTTGAGAATAGGTATTTAAAATTTGTAAGGAAAAAAAATATTTTTTTTTGTTTCATAAAATTTTTTTTTCGCCACAGAAGTTGTTTAGTTTCACATATAGAATAACCCCCTTATGTCAGTTAAAAATATTACAGGGGCAACTGCAACACCATGTATAATATGTGTGGGCCCAGTTTTATAGGAATCTCTAATTTATGTAGTTTTACGCTAATTTAACCTACTTGATTTGACTGTGTTAATTTTACCTTGTACTTTATTTGAAGAGGAAAAAACGTTATTTACCTGAGAATATTGTTCAAATACACGAAAAATTTTCGGTTGTGCTCTCTTATTCTAAAAATATATCTATGTAACATACCTATTGTAGCCTTTGTTTCTCCAAACTATGTACTTACGTGAATATTTTGAAAACTTATAAAAATGTATTAGATTATATTTTCTAGTTAAACTATCTATGGACCCCTCATGTCTTGAAGTAGTCTAGTTTAATTTAGTTTAAGCTTAAAAACGAAACTGCCAGATACAAGAAAATATTAAACATTATGTTTGATTCAGAGTTGTCGGTTGATTTCACCGACCGCCGAACCTCAGGGCGCAAAATAGCGTCATTGCAATATCGAAACCTTTTATTGGAGTGTGAACGCAATAATAAATTTAAGAAACGCTTTGAGTATAGAATTAATGACAGACAGATTAAATTTATTGTTTGCGATCCACGGGGCATTAAGTGAACCCCTGATGGAAGAATGCAAAATTCTGACTTTCCAAGAATCTCTAGCCCTCAAGAGGCTAGAAATGGTTTGGATAATTGTTTAATAGGTACTATGGGGCTGGCATAGTCGCAAGGCGGCAACATTTTTTTTTTATGGAAACTGACACGGTTGGCTACATCATCTACAACATCCGTGATGTCAGCCCATAACACCGGGTGAACTAGGTGCCATGTCAGTGCTTCCCTTTGATCGTGCCGGCTACACTGAACTGGACGGAAAACACAAACTATTTACATAGCCGTTTCGACGGACGTTTCATTCAGTGCGGTGGTACCAACTCGGGTTGGTTGGCGGGTTGAACCCTACCACCGAGTAAGGTAGGAAGAGAAGGGACCTAAATTCCTATTCAAATAAAGATTTTCAAAAATATATATCGAAACCGCAGGCACCAGAAATCAAGGGTGTGCAGAATGAAGTGGGGAGAGTCGGGGAGGCAGTTTATTGTTTATTGTATAATTTCATCCATAGGTGGGTAACCTACGCTTGGATATGTCGAAAATTCCGCCAGTGCTAAGTTCACTGCGAAGAAGAAGAGGAGTGACGGCCAATCGAACGGGGTGCGTGTCGGTTGCTATGGTTACATTGCGTTTTGCGCTTTCACTGCATTACAGTACCTGCCTCGAGGAGAGGCGCGCTGATGAGTGGTCTGTAGGCTCGGTGGTCGATGGTAGATTCGGTGATAAAAAATGTATACACTAGCTAGTGTGTTATATTTGTTTTTGAAGTAATACTTCTTTAGGCGCTGTTATGAAAATAGGGAGTAAACTCAGAAAATTTTTTTACAGATTTCGTGCCTCACACGACTATCGAGCACATTGGAAATGAATCTACAGAATTCGAAAAAATATTGTCGCTGAGCGAAGTCATAAATGTCATGTGAAAAAATGACGTTCTGACTTTTTGACTTTTTTCTAAAAGGTTAGGCTACAGGGCAAACCCTTAACCCGATCGTCTTTGTTTTAGGCTCAAATTGTAGCTGACTAAATTTTCCAGAGGAGTTTTTCTAAAATTTTTGTTATCATTCTTCGTTTCCAAAATATCGACCGCCAAAATAAAAAATTGGGAATTTTTTTTTTCACTATTTTGGCTATAACTTTTTTCGTTTTTGACTTTCTCAAATAATTCTTGCACCTTACAGCTCTCATGAATACGCGTCTTTTGTGCCTTTTTTTGAATATCATATCTTCACAACTCTCCGAGATATAAGGGGATCGCACTTTTTCTTGAAATCGGAGCCTACACTGGAGCGAACGAAAAGACATTTCCAATGTCAAAACGTCATCTTCATCACCGCATACAAATTATTTGTATGTAGGTATTGTGCAGTGCTGCCTGATAGATAAGCGGTGAGAGTGAGAGGGGGAGAGAGAGAGGGTTACGCCAAAGAAGTATAACTTCTTACGCACGTACATAAGTGCACTCACCTTTTTATTATTGGGTCTCTGAATCAGACATTAATTGTTTTAAATAAATTCTAATTAATCATATCTTATAATAATTATGTCATTTGAAATAAGTGTTTTACGAAATAAATTACAGTTATCTAGCTTGTTTGTTAATAGTTGCATTTACAAATAGCGATCTAAAAAAATATAAATGTGAACACGTGCAAAATTTTGCTATCATCATGTAGAAAGCAATATATGTTTAGTAAAGTACGAAACACGAATAGTACTTAATAAAGCTTAAGTACCTATGTAATTTTCACTCATACACACCTTTACATAATTATATTCGCATCTCACATAACTAATTTTAACTAAATTAAAATCACAAAAGTAAATAAAGTGCGAAACGGCCACAGCAATTATCGCAAAAATTGCGGGCTCAGCTTTGTCTCACTATACCGGCCGCCAGGACTATTGGCCCACGGGCCCATAAAATGGGGGAGCGGCAATTCCAATGTCGCACGCTCGCTCGCACTTACGGTTCATATGGGAGGACACAGTAACGTGCCATGTTACTGTCGATTATTTAAATAAAAGTTCCGTTTAAAATGTTTTTTAATTGATCATAAAAAAAAGCAATTGCTTAGTGTTAATATATTAAATATGTCCAATTTATATTACACATTCATCATTCAGTTCATACATACATACATACATATCACACACGCTAAATCCCGACAATCGGGGTAAGCAGAGTAATCGGTGTTGTGCTGCAAGAACTCTGGTCAATTACATCACAACACCGACCACCACCTCATATTGATTGAAAGTGGAATGACAATAATGACAACAATTGCATGATCAGTGCAAATAGTTCGAAGAATCGGGGATGACTCACATTTATTTTGCATATTATTAAGATACTCAAAGTATCGACAATGCGTGGGGAATGTTAATTGTTTTATGGCCCCGTGGGCCAATAGCCCTGGCAGGCGGTATAGACGCATTGAGGAGCCTGTTGGAGTGACTGAGACGTATCATGAAAATTTTTTGTAGCGATGAATTGCTAATAGAATTTATCCTGACCAGAACATTCACTGTTTCTTGATTTTATATAAGTGACTTTACATTATCTATCACAGATTCGCAATATCTTTATGTGGTTTCCATTCCTAGCCAGTAAGTGTACTTTTAATACATACTTGTAGATACACACTGCAATATTCTCCCCTCCTTCCTGTAGGTACTTGACAAATTTTGACAAAAACACAGACAAACGTGATCACTTATGGCATCACCATAATATCAGCAATTTTAAAATTTCAATTTAAGAATGAATTGTGCGTAGCGGGATTATCTCCCGACTGTCTATGGATGCACGAATCTTAAGAATATCTTACGGTAATGTTATCCCTCCTGTGTCTGTATATTATATATAAGCAGTTTCTATCACTTAGGAAGGGGGTAAGAGATTGCTCGTATGCAATACCCCTTTTGAGTAAGCACCGTCACACCAGTCAGCAACAACTCATACGCATCTAAATAAATGCATTAAGACTATGTATTACAGCTCTGTGTGCAAATGTTTATCATACTCAATAAATGTTTTTATTATTATTTATATATAATCCTAAGATAAGCAGATCGAGGATAATCCTGTTACGCGCAGATGTTACATGTAAACGCAGCTATTGGCAACGGAGTGATTTAAGTGTGTTCACTAAAGTTAATATAGTAAAATGTGTGTTTAAATTTCTGCATGATTATTGTGTATTATTATATTGCAAGAACGTAGAAAATGTGAATATTCATAGGTTCACAATGTTTTTATGTGCACAGAAACAATGATAAAATATAATCAACGAATAGCGACAGTATTAATAGTATCGAAAAAAAAATGAAATATTTGTTTGTGTAAACCAGAGGCGGTTCTTGCGAGGGACAACTTTTGGGTAGTTACACTGAGAAGATAGCTATAAACTGGGCACGTGCGCACCAACTGGGGGCATACGTTACGCTAGGTGGTCGCGACCCCTGATTGTGATTGATCCGATCAGTGTGGGCGAGTACAACCGTTCTAACGGTTGTACTCGCCCGCACTGAGTTTTAGATGGATAGAATACTCTTTCATTAGGGTCTGGGTTGTCAGAGCTTGTTGTACCCTTTTCTGATTGGAACTTTCTCTCTGAGGTACAGAAAATCTTTGTTAAGCTCGACTGTGACTGGAGGGAGGTCCTTTTTTTATCGGTTTCCTCTTCCCCATTAATAATGTCACCGTCTAGTATCTCATTCACTTTTTCAAGTTTGGAGCCATGAGTTGTCTCAGAACCAGCTTGGGAGAGAAGGATCAATCAGCTTAGTTATAGTAATGTTTGCGGTTACGCGGTATAACTGAAAGCGACACTCTTTCGTCGACGTTTCGTCAGGCCTCACGCACTCTATGTAATTGCGCTCGCTAACTACCTACCGCCCAGCGGCCCGCCGGCGGTCTAATTCAGTGGTAATTCGTCAGCCGCGCGAAGCATACCTACACGCTCGCCGACGCTACTGCGCGCAGTTGCAAAGCAATAATCACTTTACACTTGATCTTTTAGGTACATTTTCGCACGCAGCGATTGGCGACGTGAAACAGTAGGCTATTAAAGCCGAAGGTATGGAACTTTTTCTATGGAAGTGATTGATCTGTTACGACGTAACTATTAAGTAATCTTTGGTTTCGTCCCTCACTCTGTTGACATCTTACTGGACGACATGTCGGGTGTCCTCCGGGTCGTCACAGCACCGCGAGTCCTGATGATGTCCCCAGAGGGAAGAAACGTCGACGAAAGAGTCACTTTCAGGTGTACCTCATACGTAACCGAAAACATTACTATAATGTGTAACAGCGGTAAAAGCCTAAACGAACAAATCAGCTTAGTAGTTTCAATATGAGGAGGGAGATCGGAGATTCAACTTATCTGAGCGGGGGAACGAGCTCAGTTAAAGATATAGGGAGAAGACTTTGGGAGTTGTCTGCCGCAATGCCCGCTTCTGGTAGTCGATGTAACGAAATTGAGTGAATGTATTTATTGTGCGAACTGTACGAATATTTTGAAGAGTTTAAAGTAATTACTATAAATTTGGTCAGCTTCAGTTCGTCCAATGCTTAGTGCCATAGTTTTAATTGGTACCGCGGTACTTTTGTGGATTTTGGCGTAAAGGCAATATTTTGTGTAAAGTATCTTTAGAAATTGTTTTTATAAGTTTACTACTCGATCAATCGCCATAGATGATTGAGACAGTGTTTTGCTGCGTAGTCGTAATGTTGAAATAAATTTATTGTGAACTTTTACATGGTGTATTAATTTTTTATCAACACTTTGACATCCAGCGAACAACTCTGAACAATGTTTCGCCAAATGAGCCTCCATACAAACTGTTTTTATTTAAGAGTCTGATACTGGATAGCTCGTCTTACTTCTAGAAGAGTGTATATGTCGCAGTCTTATTATAAGATTAGTAAAATTATAATTTTACTAGTAAAATCATAATCCTTCGTATTATTGTGAGTCGAAGCAAAAATTCACAATCTTACTGGTTAAAGTTTGCATTATTATAATTTTACTAGACTACCTTAGAAAGATTGTAAAAGAACGATATTTTCTCACAATTTTACTGTTTGATTGGGCAGATTTTTAGTAAAATTATAATTTTACTAAACATAGCTAGTAAAATTGTACGAAGACGTATAGCGTGCGCTGATTGGTTTAAATATTGTGCATATCTGGTTCTGGAGCTTATTAGGACACGGGCGTCTCGGGGCAATATGCATCATTGGCGTTCACTGCCATGGCTCGAAACGAAACGTAACAAAAACGACATGCGCCACCTCAACATTAGGTTAGGGTTAATTTTAGAACCCTGGTTATTATTTTTTTAAACCACCAAAATATTCACAATGTTTTGGTTGTTTAAAAAAAATTAACCCTAACCTAATGTTGAGGCGGTGCAATCTATATGACAGATGTGTATGTGCCTATATTTAAACTATCTTCAGTGAACGCCAATGATGCATTTGCCCCGAGACGCTCGTTGCAAGCGTCATCTCCCGCCCGCCCCGCGCGCTCCTCAGAAATACAATCTTACTAACCACAATTAGTAAAATTATAATTTTACTAGATATCTAAGAGATGAAGCAGTAAAATTGTAAGAAATCATAGCATTTTACAATCTTTCTAAGGTAGTCTAGTAAAATTATAATAATGCTAACTTTAACCAGTAAGATTGTGAATTTTTGCTTTAACTAACAATAATACGAAGCATTATGATTTTACTAGTAAAATTATAATTTTACTAATCTTATGATAATACTGCGACATAATATATAAAACATAAAATTTATTGAAAAAAATAATTAATAAAAGTATTGCACAATTGCTTGTTACAATTATGGAAAAATATTTCCAAAAACCAAAGTGATTTTTCCAAATTCTTGACTTTTTTTAATCCCCATAGCATTTGTACAACTGAACTGATTGTACGTCGGTCAAACCGGAAAATGTTTTGTGTTTGCCGTCCAGTACAGCCGGCCACGACCCAAGAGAGAGAAGCATTGACATAGCACCTAGTCAAAGTGTTATGTATGAGTTGAAACTTCCATAAAAAACCTGCTGAAGGTTTGATGAAAAATATGCTGAAAGGTATAATTTTTTTAATAAATAAAACAATAAGTGCAATAAATAACATTTTATTTTTATTTCAAGTAAAAAAAATTACATAGGCGTATTTAGGGTATTTATTATAAATCCACATCAAAGAAAACTATCTACGTGTGACTGTTGCCACTGTATACATAACTACACAGCGTAAGTATACATAAATGCACACAGATACATTTACTTTGTATTTTAAACTCCACAAAGTATGGAAAACTAATTTATATTGTGGATGTAATAATTTCAATCGCTTTAAAAATTCACAATGAAAAGTTATCCGTAAATAAAACATAATTATTGTTTTGAAGAATTAAGAAATCGGCAATAAATCTGGTGAACAAAAATATCTAAAAAGGGTACTTATAAAGATATAACAAATGTTTTAGATTAGTTTCATTCGTCTATTTTTTTATGTGGAAATAACGACAACAAAACTTCATTGCCGAAATAACATTTATATACAAATGAATTGTGTACTTACATATACAGGTTAATTTAGCAATCGGTTTGATCCTGGAGCTCAAACAAACAACATTAGTAATTTTTTCTAATCTAAAAAAATTCATGATCCCCATAAAAAATATATGTACATTTTGAATTAACCGTCACAAAATTGTAAGTTTTTTTTTCATTTGAGCTCCAGAATAGCCTCTTAAAATTTTGCTAGTTATTGCTTAATCACCCTGTATATATGAGTAACACAAACATTAGATTTCCAACAATTTATAATTTTAGTTCACTTACACATTATAGTCATTCAAAGGTGATGCACTTAAAGGCGCCTAAGCGCGTAGTAGTTTTCATAAGGGGTTTTTTCATAAATTGCGATCCTTCGCATTAGAACTTTGAAAAACGTGTGATCGATAGATATAAAAAATGGCATCATTTTGCTATAAAAATTCCATTCAAATACATTTTAGTTTCTGAGATCAAGTCTTTAAAGTTCACGCGGAAGAAAAAACCTACATTTGGTTACCGTATAGTTTGTATAGAAAATGATAAAATTTTACAACCAAAAACGTGTGATCGATAGACAAAGAATTGTTCTACATTTTGCAGTAGTTTTTAGCCTTTAGATTGGTCTAGTTATAACGGGCTACTTCTTAAAAAATCCGCATGTGGCGTTAGTAGGCGCTTTAAGTTTATAATGAAACTATAATCTCTACATTAAAGCAAAGGCGGATGCAAATTCTGACTCTCAGCATGATATAAGTAAATTAAAACGTTTTTTTAAAGCTGCAGCACATTAGGGAGGGCCTCAGCGGGCCGTATCGTAACGCTAAAATGCATCACCATACACTGTATGAAGCATCGCACACCTAGTTGGGCCGCAGCGGGGAGGAGCGTAGCGCAGTCATGCATCCATCAGCAGGTGCTTTTTCCCGCGAGTGCTCTGTGGCTTGAGCCGGCGCGCTCCGCTGTGGCAAGTGTGCGATACCAGATTTATAAAGCGAACGCGTCTCGACATAGACAAACTCGCAGCACTCGCCGCAGAGAAACTGAGCACCCTTTTGTTGTTGACATTGGGCTTTTGAGAACCCGTGAAACCGTTTCTTTGTCTGTCTCCCAGCGAGTGTATCACGGGCTAGACAGCCTAGCAACAGTCCGCAAATACGCTGGCATGGCGCCTCACTGAGCGTGGTTTCGCGAGGAGAGGGGTTTTTGGCTCTGTCGACTGTACCATTGGTCCCTCGGCAGACACCCATGTTGGTTTACACAAAAAAAAAAAAACTTAAGAGCGAGCAGAGGGAAACGAAAAACGTAAAGTTCTTTTTGTTTCTGAAGCAAAATGCGATGCGGCCCGCTCCACTGTGTGTACTGTACCCGAAAGTAATTAATGAACATCGAGCTTTAGAAAGAGACAATCCGATTGTAGAGCGTTGTCTCTGTCGCACAGCCGTGCGGTATTACCTGCGACATGTACTGTTAGCACGAACGTGCGCTCGTGGCCTCTGCGGGCGGAGGCCGATAGATCTTTAAACAATTATCCCTGTTTTGTCTTCGTATTTAAAACCTTATTAGATAAATAATTTAATGCCATAAATAAAAAAGAGGTTTCGTAAATGTGATTACTTTCAGAGATTGATTCACAACACTATACATTCCACTCTCGCTTTCCTGCCGGAGGCCACGAACGTACGCGCTGACTGTACAACCCACGAGTGCGCCCGTTCGATCGTGTTAAGATTCATGTTGACCAAGTGTTTGTACACTCTACATGTTGTTACACGGATATTCTGATACTGAATACAGAGTGTACCGTTGACCTTTTACAGGACGTTCCTCAAGCTATTTGGAGAACAAAATGTATTATTTTTCATATTCTCCTTATGATACTGCAAGCTGTCAGGAATTTGACATTCAACAGTAGGTTATAATGTGTTAAGTTGGCTTGCACGGATAGTATCCATTGATTACATCCCTATTTATATTATTGTCTTCTCAGTAGAGTAGATCTTGTGGAGCTTTTCACTTTACTCTACTGAAGGTCTAGGAAAATAAAAAAATTTAATATTGAGATATTAATTGTTTAGATTTTTTATTTTGTATGAAAAATGAAGAAAAAAAAAACAAAAATAAAACATGACGCATTTTTTAAATCAGAATAGAATAGAAACTCTTCATTTGCACACAACTGAAAGAAGCCAGAATTACAGGAGTGCACCAAGGCGGACTTACTGCAAGTGATTTCTTCCCGTCAACCTTTGGGCGCTGAGAAATAAAAATTAAATTATATTGAAAGAAGTATGGGTAGTGCTAGTGCAAGTGAAAGGTAGTAGCAATACATATTTAGTTTTTTTTTAAACTTTTGTATGAAAAAAAAAATGCGTCACAAAGAAAAATCGTATGCCCGTTTTTACTCCAAACGAGCTGGGGAAAGCTCTAGTGAAAGAGCCACGGTACGCCCTTATATGTACACCTGTTGTTGTTTGTTGTTGTTGTTTGCTGGCCAGCCTCTTGGGAAGGCGGGTGGGCCATTCTCCGCACTGAGACCTCAAGACGGTCCGTTGTACGTTGATTGATGTACACCTGGTAGTGTATTGTAATTGTGTCAAGATATAACTGTAGGTAGATATATTCCACTTATAAATAACATCTTATAAATGAGTAAATTTTTAACTATCAAGCATTTACATATACTTGAACCCGGGCGAAATGCAGTTGGACAGCGAACTGGCCATCTTGAACGAGGCGCTGTGAGACAAGAATTCTTCGTCGTCGGCTTCCAGTTTTTTGACGCGACTCGTGTACTGAGTTTCTTCTCCGTCGTCGTTCAGCCACTCTTTGTATTCTATGCACAGGGGCCACAACACCTTGCCTGACCTGAAAACATCCAGGCAGATGTGAGAAAGCCGACATTTTGATACATTTTATAATCAGTCTCCTCTCTCTCGTCAGCCTCGGTAGTTCGGTGGAGCTATGGATCGATGTCTGATCGTGAAATGAAGCACATCCGGGGGCGGTCTGAGCTTGGTTCGGTGACCGTGCGATCGTCGGGGCTGACCGTTGTTCGGATTCCACGTAAAACTGTAGGTCTCTTGCTAGGTGGTAGCGTTTAACCTGTTCGCATTAATAGGCACCACCGCACTTAAACCTTTGCCTCCGACCTAGTTAAATATGCATGGTATGGCATGAAAGTCAAAGAGGGTAAACCCTTTGAATTTCATGCCTTTTTCTCTGCGCGAAAATTCGCGGAATTTGGGCGTACTCATTTATGGAGGAATACTCATTAACGAGCACATAACTGAAATATTTCGTAAAATAATGAAGTCTACTCTTAAGAGAATAAACTCTACTCTTAACATGGCTTTGCGGCACCGAGTCTCGAAAACAACTGAAGAGTCTGTAAATGTTTTGCTTTAGGCTGACACCAAAGTGAATCAGATCAACTAGGGCAGTGGTGCCTAACTGATTTTTCTCCAAGAGCTACTTTGAAACTATTCTCTTGTTTCGCGAGCACCATTAAGTTTATGTTTAATAATAAAGCTCAAGCCTCTTTTTACTCACTGCCTACATTCTGTATTTCTACTGCCCTGCATAATAGGTAACCTCTTTTTTAATAATAAATGATAAAATTAAGGAAATTACACACATGAATTACATTAATCAAAACAAAATATTAATTTAATTGTGAGTAAGATAATTAAAGTAAATACAAACTCAGTGTGACGCATGACTTGATAAATTTTCTGACAATTTCTTGAAATCTGGTTTGGAATTCTCTGAGCATGCCAAAATCATATTGTTTTTGACATGCCCGTCAGTTAACATATTTCTGTATTTGCTCTTTATTTAGAACTAGCCGTGCCCGCGGCTCCGCCCGCTCTCATATTTGACTTCACTGCTAACCTCATAAGCCATTTAGCGTGATAGTAAGTAGCCTATAGTTGATGGGAAGAATCAAGCTATCCGTAGAATTTTTTTTTTAAATATTTAATAAAATCGGTTCAGTGGTTCTCGAGTTATAAGCGGACAGACAGACATACACTCAGACACTCAGACAGAAAGCAGACGTTGGATTTTATTATAGTTATAGTTTAGAATATGAATTATAGCATGCAATTAGATATGATATTTTTTCTGTTCGTGATTTTGTTCACGAGCCTCTAAAATATAGCTCGCGAGCTACCAGGGGCTCGCGAGCTACCGGTTGGGCACCACTGAAGTAGGGCATATCTTCACCTTTATTTAGAAGTATAATGAGCCTTAGTCCAAATATTCATAGAGCGTGTATTTCAATGCCGAAAGTCGGCTGCTCCGCCGTTCCAAAATTGGAACGCGACTTTTCGGTCACCTTTCGGTGCCGTTACAATTTTGGAACGGCGACGCATGAGCGGTTAAGTAAAAAAGGACCAACCTCGGCAGCGTATACGGGTCGTACGGAAACCAGTCGTCATAATCCACATCTCTCCGCTCCTGCAGTGTGTGTCTCGCGTTCCTGTCTATAACGGCCTGGCAGTAGACGACCTGGTGAGCGCGCGTCACCGAAGCGAACGCTCGGATCACTCCGGGCGGACACGAGCGTAGCGGGTTTAGCTTACAGGTGACTAGGCGCGGCAGGTTGAGGCCTTCTACAAAGTTTATACCTGTAATTATTCCATGAGTTTAGACATTATTGTTGTAGTTGGTGACTGCGACGGTTTAAACCAAATTTTTTAAAGTTTCAGTTGATTTGTTAATTGACCAACGGGGTTAAGGGAACGTTCCCATACCACGTGACCGATTTTAGGTCACTTTTGGACACCCCCCAATTTTTCAAGTGGTATTTCAAAACTTGCTGTTTTTCAATGTATTTTTGTGGATTAAGCCATTGATTTTATAGGGGGAGTCAGATGTACCGTCAGCGATGTTTTAAAGGTAACATGAAATTAGTCTTCAATTATGTCCTAAGATGGCGCCAGGAGTATCGAATTTGAATTAAATAATTATTATATTTTTAAATCTGCTAATTATAGAACGATGCTAAGTGGGAACAGCATAGTTAAATTTAAAGATTATTTTATATTAAGTAGAAATTTCAAAATAGTGTATTTTAAGGTTTTCATAATTTTTCCAATAAATATTTTCATGTTTTGTCAGTCTGTGAGCTTGGCGGATAAAATGTATAATTTCGCCGCTTCTGCATCATAGATGTCAGACCAAAGTTAAGTTGTCCTATTTGTCTATAGATGGCATGCCTATTTCTTATTATATTTTTAGTTGCCAAATACCCACCAACCAAACCTGCGTGCAATTCAAATACGCGCGTGCGGTTAGGATAAAGTGGAGATACCTTCTTTAAAATTATATTTTTTTACCTCACCAACTTTGAAAACGGAAACAAACACGATGGATTAAATATAATAATAATAATAAAAATCGTTAGCCATTTATAAGAAAATCGACCTCATCGAAATAATTTGTATAGCAGCTACCCTTATTTTTTTTAATTAAAAAAAACTAAAAAAGGTACCCCTAGATAATCGTTTCAAACTACTAAATATGAATTTTCAACGAAATCGGTTGAGCGGTTGAGGCGCAACGTCGCTGGACACATTGCCATAGACAAATTTGTATGACGGCTACCCTTATTTTTTCGAATTTTGAAAAAGTAAAAAAATTTACCCCTAGATTATCATTTCAAACTACTAAATACGAATTTTGAACGAAATCGGTTGAGCAGTTTAGGCACAAGGTCGCTGGACGGACACACACACACACACACACACACACATACATGTTTCTCAAAACCACTTTCGCTTCTCTTATATTCTCTATCTTTTTCGGGAGGAAGGAAGGGATTCCTTCCTCGCCCATCTCTCACTCACCTCTCTCCCGGTCTTCTCTCCTCGATCCCGCCTTCCTCCCCTCCTTCCCCTCACCCTTCACGGACCCCCTCTTTGCCACCTTCCCTTTCGCCCATTCCCTCCCTCTCTCCCTACTTCCCTTCCTCCCCTCATGCCGCCCCTCCTTCCCATCACCCTCGCATTCCATTCCTCCCCTACTACCCCTCATCCTGTCCGCAACCCCCTCTTACCCCGCCCCTTCCCCCTTTCAACCTCTCACTCCCTCGATATCCATTCCTCCTCGTCATTCACTACCCCTGCCTCCCTCCATACCTCTCCTCCTCTTCTTCTTTTTTTTATGGAAACTGACATGGTTGGATACATCACCTACAACATCCGTGATGTCGGACATGTCGTGCCGGCTATACTGAACTGGACGGAAAAAAACGAAAAAACTATTTACATCAAATCTCTTTGATTTACATAGCCGTTTCGACATACGTTTTATTCAGTGCGGTGGTACCAACCCTAGTAAGGTAAGAAGGGAAGGGTGCTACAGTTTTACGTGGAATCCGAACCACGGTCAGCCTCAAATGGTCGAGCGGTCACCCATCCAAGTGTTGACCGCGCCCAGGGTTGCCTGCACCACTGAGCTACCGAGGCTGACAAACGTACCTCCCACCCACTCCCCCTTCTTTTCTCTCCCCCTTCCTCTTCCTGACCATTATTCATTATTTCTTACCAAAAGCAGTAACTATTGAGTAATCTGTGCCAAAAGCCTAGATAATAAATTTTCATATCCTTACCTAGAGAAATCATGGATTCCCCATACAAAAACTTTCACCCCTATTTCACCCCTTATTTTTAGGTTTCCGTATCCCTGTACGGAAGCCTATTACTAAGCCTCCGCAGTCTGTCTGTCCGTCCGTCCGTTTGTCTGTCCGAGGGCTGTATCTCTTGAACCGTAATAGGAAGCCCGTTGAAATTTTCACAGAATATGTGTTACTATAGCGGATATAACAACAAATAAGCGGAGCTAGGTACAACCCAAGTACAACCAAAGAGTTTGTAAACTCTTTGGACCGGAGTAAAACCGCAAACAGGAAATTACAATCTTACACGTTCAACGCCACATGAAAAATCCAGTATTTCCGTTTGGGCCACGGGGCTCACCGCTCACCGGTGAGCCTTTCCTTACTGAACCATTCAGGTCATGGGTGTCACCGGTGAGCCTTTCCTTACTGAACCATTCAGGTCATGGGTGTCACCGGTGAGCCGCGTGAGAGGGCCTACGTAAACGCTTCCTACAAGCCACAGAGCGCAGCTACAAAGCCAATATGGAAGTGAGCCGCATGGCCTTGTAGTCGAAGCGGACGGCGTGGTTTTCAAATCCAATAGAAACTTGTAGTTTTTTATTAAGTTAATTGTAACGATGCTAGGGCTGCTCTTAACGATAAGGTAGAAAATAATATTTGTATTAATAGAATTAATAAAACCAGAAAATAATAAGAAAATATTCGTCAAAATAAAAATGAACATAAAATTTTCTTCATTGCCAAATAAGAAGACATTATTTATTACGAAAATAATTTATGAAATTGAACAAAAGAAAATATTTATGAAATTGAACAATCACAACATTATGACACTTCATTATTTAAAATAATCAATCATCTTAACCCCAAAGGGTTTAACCATAAACAATAAAGAATTATCCGTGAGTCATGTTAAAACAAGGCAAACAAAGGAATGGTTTAGTTGGGCTGCTTTGGCAATAAGTGGATACTTTTTCGACTTGGTTTTAGCCTGTTTGCTACCCATTATTGGTACGTTCTTTGCATAACATTGGTGACATGTTCTTCTCACTTTTCTGGCCAATCCCTCTTTCCTTTCCAGAGTGTGTTTCATTCTCTTCCGTCTTTCTATACGCATTTCATAGTCGCTATCCTCACTCTCCGACAAAAGAATTCGACAGCATCTTCTTTTCGTTGGTTGAACTACGTCTTCATAGAATCTATTCCGAAACTACGGTTCAGAAGATCTATCTCGATGTTTTCTAACTGCGTTAGCGCTTCTTGTGTTAACTCGAAATCTTCTAAATAATCATTTTTGGCGAGAAAAGCGTAAAACATCCTCAATTGTCGACGCAGCCGGACCGGGATTGATCGCTGCGTCCGCGGCGTGCGCGCAACGGGTGGGCCGCGGCGTGACCCCGCGGCCCCAGCCAACAGAAAAATACAAATCCTTCATATGAGGCCACACGATCCACCCGTGAGCCTTCTGCTATATCTCGAAAATTAGACGGTAAAAGTCGCAAATTTTTATTTTCCTTACAAATTACCGCATTTTATAAACTTTGTGATGAAAATCTCAAGTTGATGAAAATTACGGATATAATGAGTTTGGCTTGGCCCGAACGGAAAAGTACGCTAGGCCCACCGGTGGGTCGTATGGCGTTCAACGTGTTAATTGTGGGCTGATTTTGAAAATTCTTTTTTTGTTTGGTAGGTCATACTTCAGAGGTGCTCCCATTGAAATTTTATTGAAATTGATTGAGCGGTTTATGAAAAAGCAACAAAATACTATTGGTGTGTGGTTACCTTCAGCAAAACTTTTGTGATGTGGCATTTTTCAGCAATTTGCAGTTTGACACATGGCGAATAATTCTGTACCACTTCAACCGATTTCGATTATTCGATTTCGATTATTGTTTTTTATGTAATATTGTTTTAAAAATATAAAACCGACTTAAAAAAAAATAAACTAGAACTAAAAAGTATTAAATAGGTACCTAATATTTTGAAATTTTCTCTGTCATTGTATTGAAATACATGAATCGATGTTGTCATTCATATTCGGACCCTTGTTTCATGAATATTCTAAATTTGAAATCTTTTCCGACCGGCCAGATGCGCTTAATATATTATAATCATACATCGGAATCCGCGGGGCACGAATGATTCAAGGTTGTTTAGTGATGGGACAATGTATCCACAAATATCGAAAATCGATCGTTATTTTAGAATAATATGAAATAATGTCGATTATTAAAACTAAGAGTATTTCTATAGAAAATAAGATATAATAAACAAATGTTGTATTTACTTTGTAGGTACAATACAAATCTGTTCAAACCACAATATTAGTTTTATTAGTATGGAATAGAAAGAATTTGATTTTTTTTACCAACTTACACGTGTTACATCATAATGATATTGAAGACTTTTTTGTTACTGTTATGAAACTGAATCGATTAGGCTATAAAAATAAACCACCTATTTTTTTATTTAAACACATAAAAAGGAGGGGGTTCTGTATCGGAAATAGATCACTTTTGAAGAACAAAGAATTTTTTTTTCACAAAAATTTTTTTTTTTAATGTTAAATGTAAAAAAAATGTTTTCTTAATCGTTTCGGTTTCGTGCTAGGAACAAAAAAGTCTTCCAACACGTATATCTCTTTCTTTCAGAAATTGTGAAAAACCACAATTTTAGTTTTATTAGTATGGAATAGAAAGAATTCAATTTTTTTTACCAACTTACACGTGTTACATCATAATGGTCATGAAGACTTTTTTGTTTCTGTTATGAAACTGAATCGATTAGGTTATAAAAATCATCCACCTATTTTTTTATTTAAATACCTACATAAAAAAAATTTTTACTTAAAAAAAGCCCAAGGTCCAAAAATTTTTATATAGGTTTTACTCCCTATATGATACAGAACCCCCCCCCCCCCCCCCTCCCCCCCTTAGCGCACTATGAACTAATTTTGAAAGACCTTATATAAATATGTATTATATTTACTTAATCGTTAACATAAAGTATACATGTTTATATAAGTACTGTAGGTATATAAGTATTCAGGTCTGAAATATGACATGAATAAAATACAATAAACAAATAAATATGTGTATCGATAACAGTGTCGATTGTTTATTGATCGCCGTAGTCAATCCCTAACAAGGTCGTATTCGTGCCCCGCGGATTCCGATGTCTGATATAATACGAGTACGAGTACCATCGAGCTGGTCTGATGATGGAGACGGAAGGTGGCCATAGGAACTCCTAAACTACACATGATAAACCCATCGTGTTTGGGCTCGTTGAATTTGTCTTCACGAGCAATTTACTTTAGACCTAGGAGATTCTCAATTCGACGGTATGTTTTCTTTTTTTGGATGTTTGTTACGCGATTACTCCGTCAATTATTGTGGGCCGATTTTGAAAATTCTTTTTTTTTGTTTGAAAGGGGATAACCATGACGTGGTTCCATTTTAATTTGGTCGAGATCAGATTGGAAAGCGAGGCGGAATCGCGAGGCCGAAGGTCGAGCGATTCCGCCGAGTACATTAATAGCAAAAAATTCCAAAAAAAACTGTGAAATAAAAAACTATTTAAAAAAATATATAAAAACCGCCTTCAAAAATGTATGAAATAAAAAAAATCTAACCCTAGAGTTGAAGGCGGTGCTATAGCAAGCAAAAATTATACATGAAAGAAAACATGCGTGGATGATATCCTTTGTGATTTGTGTAGCCTTCTTTAGCACCGCCTTCAACTCTAGGGTTTGATTTTTTTAATTTCATAAATTTTTTAAGGCAGTTTTCATATATTTTTTTTTACATACAATGCTGACATTATTAGAATGAAGAGTGACGAGTATTTGTTTAACTGTTCAACTAAATAAATACGTTCTATCCACAGAGCACGGAATACCGCGCGCGCGCGCGCGGGGGTATTCCGTGCTCTGTGGAGATCTATTAAAAGCGCACAAACAGGAAATTACAATCATAATAATATTTTGTTCCGTATACCAAATTATTTTCAAAACATTTTTTTATTTTATTTAATTTGATAAGAAGTGTTAGTTTAATTGTAAATATTGTCATAATTTTATTATTCAAATATAATTAAAAATTTTGGAATTTACATAAATAATGTTCTTTATAAATATAAATGAAAGCGCCATCTTTTGTCTAGTAGCAGTAATTCTACAGCCTAGTGACAATTAAAGGTACCTACATACATGTTGTATTTCAACTAGATAGCGCCCTTAGTATAGAAGTATTAACAAACATTAACGCCACCTGTTTGTTTTACGACAACATCAAGAAAAATTATTAACGCCCCCTGTTGGTGTTACGATTTACAACGTTACCAAATTTTTTATATGGAGTGGTCTATCTGTCCCGACAGGGTTATAAAATCAATGGATTAAGCATAATATTACGGTAGTAAAATTGACTTAGCCTACAAGAAATGTGTATTTTAGCACATAATCTCAAATATTCAGTAAAGTACATAATTAAGTGAGATATAAAAATTATTCTAAATAACGTTAGACAATAAACCAGTTTACCATCCTGCCAGAGATAACGTAGGAATAAAAACCTGGGAATATTTTTAATGTGTGTTCTATAGGAAAGGCAAAGGTTTTTATCCATCAGCCCAGTATTCTTACTCGTTCTAATAAGAAACATTCATAGAAATCGCCACTTGATTTTTTTTTTTGGGTCGGCCTACCCTTCCTGATTTGAACGGATATAAGCAGTTTGGGGGCGGGCTGGCCTTTCCGGAAGCCAAGAGGTTAATATAATAAAGCATTTCTAATAAACACAGTGGAAAATTTGTAATGATGCACCGTCATAATTATATGTTCGCTTATAAGTCGAGAGCTACTCAATCAATTAACATTGAGGTTTTCACCAACTTATGCTGGCACATATTTTTTTTTATGTCGTCCGGTATGGGTGGCTGAGTCGGAGGGGCCAAAGCCCATGGACTAGAGGAGACCACAACCGAGGCTGCTATGCGGCCATCTTACATCCAGTACGGTGGTACCAACCCAGTCGGCTACAATTTTACCCTACCACCCACCTAGTAAGGGGCAAGGGAAGGGACCTAGTTTTACACCGGTTCCGAACGGTGAAGCAGCAGGTGTAGATATGCACGTAAAATTTTTCATCAGAAAAGTCATTGGTACACGCCGACCGGACTCGAACCACGGACCTCTCGCATGAGAAGCTGATGCCCAAACCACTCGGGCACCCGCCGCTCAAATCTAAGGATGGTTATAGGATATATGCGGCCGCGAAGCGAAACCGCATGAACATCTGGTCTAATATAACTAAAACAATCCTCCACGACACTCACTTTCTTTAGTGGAGAACAGCTGCTGATGTTTGAATGCGACCAAATAGAATATCGCGTGGCAGACTGCAAAGAAGGCCCCGTGCATTTTCACACTGTCGCTCAGCGCGGCCGTTGATTCCTGCGTCGCTTTGACATAATCGTGACACCAATCCGACATCATCTTGAGGTATTTGATGAGGGTGGTGTTGGTGAGGCGGACGCACCGGGCGAGCAAGCCCGCGAGATGAGCGGCGGCGGTGCGCCGCGTCGCGATAGCCCCCGGGCCGAGCGCGTGGAGCCCCGCGGATACCACCCACAGGCTGCTGAGCACTGCGTCCGCGCACTTCTGGCTTATCGATATGGCGTAGAGGAGCAGGAATTGAACGTGCCTGCAATGAGGTCAATAATATATAGAACAATAGAACTGGCTACAATAAAACATTTATGTCAGCCTCGGTAGCTCAGCGATGTGTTGTATGGGTGACCGCTTGACCGTTGGAGGCTGTTCTGTTTCTTCCGGTCAACCTTTTTATTTCATTTATTTATTTATTTTTTAATGAACAAGCAGCTCTAGCTGATGTGTTCATATCAGTCTTTTTATTATAATGAATGATTGTTTTTTTTTTTTTTTTAGTTTTCGTACTTGGGCACTGTTGCTATTTGTTTGTTGATGTACTTTTTATGTATTTATCTAATCGGTTTTTGAAGGTGTTTGTGTTTGGGGAGTCAATCACATCCTTTATATATACATTGCACAATATGTTACAACATGTAACACTTTCACTGATAAACTTTATCAAAGTTGTTTATCCAGATGATCACAATTTATGTGCGAGATAGCTTTCGACTAAATAGCTCTTTTTATTTTATTTTTTTATGGATACTGACACGGTTGTCTGCCTGACCTACAACAACTGTGATGTTAGCCCATAACACCGAGTGAACTAGGTGCCATATCAGTGCTTTCCTTCCTTTCATGTTGGCTACACTGAACTGGACGGAAAACACGAACTATTTACATAGCCGTTCCGACGGATGTTTCACTCAGTGCGGTGATACCAACCCGGCCGGGATAAACACTACAACCTAGTAAAGTAAGAAGGGAAGGGACCTACAGTTTTACGTGGAATCCTCAAACTGTCGAGCGGTCACCCATCCAAATACTGACCGCGCCCAGGTGTGCTTAACAACAGTCGACCTACCGCACCATTGAGCTACCGAAGCTGACAACTCACAAGCGATCGCGTTACTTCTGCTTGTTTTTAATATTCCGTCGGAATATCGACCTGGTTCCGTGCGTCGGCAGAATGACCCTCTCGAACACAGCGCACAGTGTGGTGAGCGCGTCGTTCCTCTCGTGCTGGAGCCACTGCAGCATCTCCCACATGCAGTAGTCCATCGAGTCCTCGACCGTCGTCTCCGGCTCATCCACGTCCATTGCGAACGTGTCCTCGGTGGCTAACTTGCGCTTGAGGCTCTCCGTGCAGCTCACATCCATCATTATCATTCTGGAACGCATTCGACAGTTTGTATTAGTTTTGTAAATACATACAATACAATACAATACATCGTCGTTGCGCCTGCAAAACCTGCTATGTGTACTTTTTTGAGAAAACCATGTTTTGATACAGAATGTTGGACAAACCTGCTATGCGTTGATTGGCAAATTTCTGTTATGTTCTGATGGGCCAAAATCATGCCACTGCACTACAACCAAATCTGCTATCAGCACTGGGCCAGATAAAATCTGCTATGTGTTCCATGTAATCTATATTTTATGACACATAGCAGATTTGGCATGACATATTTTTGACACATAGCAGTTTTGAAAAAATATGAAATGAGTGTTTCCAATGGTTTCGTCATTGCAAACACTAGATTTTGTATGGCAATTCTAAAGTTCCCTTAGTTAGCAACCTGAATAGTGTTATGATGAGTATCTCTTTCTAATGACTTCAAATAAACAAAATTTTTTTAATGTTTCGATTGGTCACATGTTTTAGCGATCCTAATGAAAATATAGATACCGTAGC